>CM076847.1:102458385-103058385 GCA_039519185.1 Astragalus membranaceus | reverse complement strand
ACCTGGGAATGGTGCCCGCATAAATTTTTGGATTGATACTTGGATTTCTAGGCCTATTGCGGATATTATTGGTATCCCCTCTAATTTACACAAGGAGCTTAAAGCGAGTATCGGTGATTTTATAGTCAACGGTAAATGGTCAATCCCGGCGGACATTATTTCTCAATTTCCCCAACTTCAATTTGAAGTTCAAGAGATAGTTATTCATTTGGTTGGGTCCGAGGATCAGTTGATGTGGAATCACTCTGTCTCTTGGGACTTGTCAATTAAGGAGTCTTTTCTCTTCCATAATCCTCCTGGACAGGTGATTCCTTGGACTAAGAATATATGGAATCCTTTTATACCGCCTTCTAAATCTTTTATTCTGTGGAGGACTCTTCATAATAAGATGTCAACTGATGATCAACTTTCGATTAGAGGATGCACCATGGTTTCTATTTGTAGCTTATGTGGGAATGCTTCTGAGACTTCTCAACATCTCTTCCTCACTTGCCCTTTCGCCCAACTTATTTGGGGTTGGCTTGGAGGAATCCTGAGCATTCATATTGATACAGCTTCGTTTTAGAAAATTTTAGCCTTCATTTCTCATGGCTGGAACATTTTAACGAGACTCCATAACCCTTTCTTTTGAAAAAAAAACTAATCAATACCTTGAATCTACTTTATTTTTCTTCAATTTTTTCCCTGTTTTACATTCTTTCTCACCTATTTCTCTTTTTATAACTTATAATCAAACACAACATTAGAGTTGGTGTTAGGTGGTGGCTTTAAGACGAATGCATAATTTTTCTCGAGGAAGCCTCTTAATCCTTTTTTCCATAACATACATTTTATGTGTTTGTAATATATTTTACAAAAAAAAAACATTTATATTTAGGTGAACACCACTATACTTAATACTTATTGAGTTTTGTTGGGCATGTGTGTTGTCGCCAAACCGTATTTTCCTAGCCGAGGGATCGACCAGAGGTTTGAACTATTGATTCCTCTGTTCTTCAAACAATTTGGCCGAGGAAGGAACTTTTTTTCTTAACTATGGGTTCCCTAACTCCTCCAAAAAGTGTTAGGATAGGTGAGAGAGACGTGTGGTTGGATAATCTACGGGCGTAAAAACATAAAGGATAAATGCGATGAAGGATAGAAAGTAAAGACTTTGAAATAAATTGTAGATGTTTGATTGATTGTGTGTCCTTAATGTATAGTCTACATACATATACATGCATGGTTCTCTGTCAGCCACTATTCCTAGCCCGCTAGTTGGGACATAGGTTTTCTGCAAAGAACAGGAAGATTTAGTTAGTATATGATGATAAAGAAGTTTATTAGGGGGAAAATAATGAGTATAGGATAGGGTACATACCTTCAATAGTTTAAACTGTTGAGTTAACTCCCTCTCAGCTGAGGCGGTTGTTGATCTGGTGGCAGGAGATGGAATGTTTGTTTACTCAGTTGAATTTCTTCTTCTTCTTTTTCATCATCATTTTCCGTACTGATGATAGGTGTTGGTTGAGATGCATAAGGAGGAAGAAGACCAATTAGCCAACATTGTTAAGCCAAGAAAGACGAGGGCAAACTCATCAAAGGATTAACAGACTTACTGGAAGGTGACACTATGGTTGTTGATGTCCTCAGCCGAGTTGTTGACCTTTGAGATTTATGTTTGGCTGCTGAGGACGATTTTTCCTTACTTGCCTTCTACACTGAAGCCTTCACAGTTGTAGAGGTTGTTTGCCGAGAATTGGTGGCTACACTCGACGCCTCAGATTGAGTAGGAATAGCTTCCCTTGTTCCAAACCCATGTGTTGGGTAGCATAGATGTCAAAAGACTAGGGGAAGACAAATTCTTTAATGGCAGGCCACCAGTTGGCAAGTGCACTGGTTTTCCCAACAGTCTTCCTGATTTCTTAAGTGAAGAGGAGGAACTTCTTATGATGAGCCTTCAGTACTCGGCTGAGAAACACGGTAGACATCCCTTCCCTCTTCAAGGACCCTACTAGGGTCTCATAGGGTAGAGGGATGTGTTTCCCTAACCCAAATTGTCTTTGATAAAGTTGGGGTGGTAGAACTCGATTGTGATTTTATTGTAGCTTGAAGAGAGCTTGGCCCCGGACGTGATCTTATTGGTGGACGCCCTCAACCATATCTGATTGAGATGGTTGGAAGATCCAACGTTGGTCGATTCCTCTCTCCAAAATAGGGCACCAGTTTGCAGCAATAGGAGTCGTATTCTAAAGTACCCTGAGGATCTCTAGTTGCTCTATGGGCTCAATGGGAGTTGCTATTAGATGGGTTGCCAAAACTCTGGCATTAGTAGGCAAAGAAGTCACCAAGAAATCGACAGGTGTGAAGTCCTTGAAATAGAGCCGAGCCCACAATTGCAAGTATCGCATGGGGCCTTGAATCTTTTTGTAGCACACTTCATCTTGAATTTTCTCAAGGAGGCAATGCATCCCCTTGTAGAGGTTGGCCAGGAAGAAGAACCCCGAGAATATGCTTGGTTGGAAAGAAGCATGGCGATGAAGGTTTGAACTTCCTGGACAAGAGTTACAAAGCTAGTGCCATAGAAGTATTTGCTAAAGAAATACTTAAGGAATGTTGCATGCTTAACATCGGAGACAGTGTCTAACTTCTTGGAATTTTTTGTGAGGAAGGTGGAGTAGGCACGACCCCCATTTTGGATAAAGACATAGTCGAGGTCATTGAACTTGGATGTGATGGAAGTATGAACATCCCTACCCTCAAGTGGAAGGCTAAGAATGGTTGTCATATCAAGAGGAGTAGGGGCCACCATTCCCAGGGAAAAACAAAGGCATTTACTGAGACCGGTCAAAAGCCCATGAGGGGCAGAATGTGGCTGAAGTGGGGAGTTATATTAGTCGAGGACAAGAGGATCATGTCATATAGCCCTCATGCCTTCCATAGCTTAGATTTAGCTGAGGTTATCCTTGTGAACCACTCGGCGCAACCAGGGCCTTTTTCGGTCAACCCCTAAGGTCAGTGGCCTTTGCATAAAAAGTAAACCAATCACAAATGATTGGTAAGCTATAGATGCTCTAGTTAGGAAGGAAAGAATTTTTGAAATGGGAAAGGCATTCATGGATGTCAAAAGTGAAGGGACGAATGGCTACATAGTCTTGAACGTTGACCAAGACACGAGAAAGTCCATAAGTAGGAATAGAAGTCGCAGAAGAGGTTTGCCTAGGAGACTCTACAGGAGACTCGATAGGTGATGAGGAACTTGATCGCCTGGGGGAGTCGGTAGGGCTATCGTTGCCTGCATAACTGTGTTCTTAGTTTTGGTAGGGGTGTTCAGTGGTTTGGGCAAATTCAAACCAAACCGTAGCCCAATCCAAACTGAGGTGTTTGGTTTGGACAATTTTCATGATTGGATTCAATCCGAACCAACCAGTATAAACTCGTACTAGTTTGGTTCGGACATCGGATTTTAAAAAATAAAACCAAACCAACCCGTGAACGCGAACTAGTGTTGCACTAACACGGTAACACTAGCAGCAACTGCTAGTATTATTTGGCTCTTAGTCTTCAGCGCTTACTATCTCAATTCTCACACTCATTTATTACTCATTTTTCCAAAGCAAAGCATCCAGCAATCAGCACCGCATTAGTATTAGTATTTACTAAGTAAATTACTCATGCTTCATTACGCTTGTTCCTTCCCAAACCACCAGGCCAGCACTGCAACTTAATTAAACGAGGAAACGAAACAAAAAGGTTTAACATGACTTCACTATGTATTGCTTCTTGTATAAATTCCCACCTCTAAAAGGTGTTTACACTTCCATATTTGTATCTTCTTATATCATGGAGAAATAGCACAAACGCGTAGTTTAAATTGCTGTCTATATTATGGTAGAATTTTATGTTTCTTTATTAGACTTCAATGTTTTGAATAGTTAACATCGTTAGTACATGACCCGTGAGCCCAATCCAAACCAACCCGACCAAAGCTTTGGCGTAGTTTGCAGAACGTAACAGTAAAGCTGTAAAAGTTAAATGTTGATCCTTTTATGGCAAGTTGAATTAATGGCTAAATGCAAGTTAATTGTTTCCAATTATGTAGGGTGAAGGATTAACTAGCTGTATTGCGTCTAATCAATAGGATAACGACTAGTTTTTGCATCTATGATACCAATCGTTCTTGGAAATGGTTTCTGCGTTGCTACAATTATCTCTTTAGATGTCTGACACCTTTTTACCCTTCCATATTCTTCTTCACATAGAGATAGGTGAAGAATGTTCATAGCTTTGGCATTCTGAGATATTTTGTCTAACTCGGACTTTCTCAGCTCGCTCAGATCAATGGTGTAGATGTCTTCAACTGAAATTTCTTCTGCTTTGCCGGTAGCTTGAGTTTTTGTAGTGTCTCCGTCAGCACCACCAGGTTTTGTAATTTTGATCTTCATAGGAATCAGTGGTCCATCAACAATAATCCTCCATAAGGTGAAATCTATAGCCTGCACATGACATTTCATTCGACTACTCCAGTAGTCATAGTTAGTCCCATCAAACAGGGGTGGCCTAAATAAAGACACCCCCTCTTTCAAAAAAGAACCCACAATCACAGATAGATAAATAAAATTTAAATTGCGAGATGTTAAGCTCTATATGCAATTTCTATCTCTGATACCACTTGTTAGACTATATGATAACCTCAGAGGGGGGTGAATAAGGTTATGTGCAAAACTTGAATTCTTTTTCGGTTTTCAAAAACTTTTGCAATGCTTGTTTAAATCAAATGCGGAATCTGAGATTTAAACTTATATGATGTATGTAAGCAGGCAGATCAGGCACAATGAGATATTACTCTATATTCAATATTCACAATAAGGTTGTTTTATAAGTAATGCAATGATATTGAATATAGCGGATCTACAGTAGTGATAGAGAAGATGATAGATAAACAGATCTGTAGTACAGTGAGTATAACTATAACCAGATATTTATAAACAGCGTAATAACAACTATAAACAGATCAGCGCAGTGATAGTATTATTATAAACAGATATAAACGGTAAATAAAGTAAAGAGAGGGGGATAGAGATACACCAGGAATTTTATGAGGTTCGGGATAAAAGCCCTACGTCCTCGGCCTCCGGCTTTGCAACCTTTGGACTTTGCTGACAACCACTATATGAAGAATGTTTTACAAACAGGCAACTTCAAATAGTAAATCTCAATTCCCCCGAACTGAGAACCCGAGCACACAGCTAAGGATTTCAACACCGCTTTAATCTCCTGATTGAACGACCCAAGAGTACCTCCCAGGATTTCAATACCACTTCAATCTTCCCTGATTGAACGACCCAAGATTACCTCCCAGGATTTCAAACCAACTCAATCTCCTGATTGAGAGACCCCAGAAAACTTCCCAGGATTTCAAAGTGACCCCACTTAAAATAACGAATACAACTTTGAAATCTATGATCCAATCACTTCGGACAGTATGACAGTATAGCAACTTAGAGATGAGTGATATGGAAAATAGAAAATGATATGAAAGTTGAAGCTCTATTTTCTCTCTTTCTCAGATCTAGAAAATGTATGTGAGAAGCAGAGAGGAGTTGTGAATTGTGGTGTGAGGTGTGATTTGAAAATGAGAAACACACCTCCTATTTATAGTGCTAGAAAAGATTTGATTTTTTGAAAAACATTTATTGCACTTGATAATCGATTATGTCATTCAAAAGGAACATCATATAATCGATTATAGATGTATAAGGAAACATGATAATCGATTATGACATTTAGTTAGAATAGGCATGTAATCGATTATTGTTGTCAAGGATGGCTCAGGATGTTTTGATAATCGATTACATGATGTAGTTATATGCATACATAATCGATTATTGTTGTCAAGAGAGGAAGGAAGCCAATAATCGATTATAGTTTAGAAAAGGAAAACAAGGCAAGCAAATAATCGATTTATGTAGGTAGTTATCTTAATCGATTATTTGTTTTAGTTAAAATAGGAGAGTAATCGATTATGTGCTCTGAAACATTCAGGCACCTAATCTATTACCATAATAGATTATCTTTGTAAACGGATAGGATTTTGATTTCAAGCCTTCAACAAAACTATTTTTAGGGTTTAAGCTTTCAACAAAAATAGTTTTAGGGTTTTTGTTGCCACCTTATGCATGCATGCAATTTTATAAAATATTTTTCAAAACTATTTTGATGCACCATGCATGTTTTGAAAAACTCATCTCTCAGCTACTAAAAGTCATAGACCTTCAGTGATAGGACCTTACACGGTGTCCTAAAGAAAGCGGATAAACAATTAGGTCTTGAACTGCTGAGGTGGCTTCTTCTCCAAGCTGCTCCATTTTAATCTTCCTGCTCTTTGCTTTATGTCCTGTACTTAATTCAACTTGAACCATTAGTAGATAAGGTGTAATTTCTTATCAAACAAAACAAAGAGTGTTTGCCCTTGGTTCAACAGAAAGAAGATGTGCGATGAAGATGAAGCTAATGATTGTAATAAATATATTTTATTTATTTAAAGATTAAAATAATATTTTTAAAATAAAAAAGGGCCATGTGGCAGTCCAACGTGGCTTGCCACATCAGTTAATTGAGTGCCACAACAGAACCAATTTTGACCAAATTAGAGGGGACTTTTAGAAATTGGGAAAATAGGGTGACCAAAATCGTGAAAAAAAAGTTGGTGGACTAAAATCGTGAGTTGGTCATAATAGGGGGACCAAAACTGTAATTAAGCCTAAGATAAAAGAGAAAGGGGAAAAGAAACATACAAATGGAATTAGGCAAGAAGGTGGAGAAATTGCCACATCCAAAAGGATGATAGGAATCACCACAAGAGTAAGAGGCTCTTGATAATATTCAAGTTTGGTTCTAGAAAGAACCCTAGAGAAGCATTCTTTAAACTCACACCAATGTGTTCTATATTTCATCAAATTTGTGAAATAAGGTTACAAAAGTTCCTTAAATACCGAGGGTTGTGCATAATCTACACACCTTGCACGCTATGTGCCTTTGCCAAAGGTGCATACACACAAACACCAAAAATCCTCTAATGTCAACATAAACTAAAATAAAATCCTCTTAGAATAAAATAAACTTAATTCTAATTTAAATAAATTATATTCTCTTAATGCTCTTGCGGTCCACATCATATTATGCTAAAATTGCTAAGAGGATGATTCTGCAAACTGAAGCTAAATGTCTCGATCGAGTAACAGCTCAACTAAGGGATTAGTAGCTGAGGATTTTGCAGTTGAGGGTACTATTGCAGATGCAAGGGAGATGCTTTGGGAGCAAGTAACTAAATCATGTAAAAAATGCATTGAGGATTGCAAGTAAAGACGTGGAGCGGTTGAGAAGAACCTGGTTAAAGCACCAAAAAGATAGGAAGTGGAGGTTTCTACCCACTTTCTGTCCTAGTGGATGTTATGGAGCAGTTTTCCTAGGTCCAAGGGCGCGTGAGCTTCATTGTACGTTAATTTTAGCCAATCCAACAGTTTTTGTGATCATGGTCAGCTGTAGGCTAGTGATCGTGGCTGACAGAGACCTTTGTATATCTATATATGTAGCATGTAAATATTTTAGACACGGCCATCAATCAAACATCTATTTTCATGCATTTTTACTTCCCTTTTACTTTATGCATCAACTTAGAATAATCCTAGACTATTTTACTCATATCCCACACCTAATCCTAATGCTCTTTGGAGTAGTTAGGGAACCCAAACTGAGGAACAGAGTTCATTCTTCAGTGTAATTCCTTGAAGAAAGGAAAAACTAAGTCTAAGCTTTTAGCCAATCCTAGGCTAATTTTAAGTTTGATAACAAAAATCAAATACAATACGCCTCTCAAAAGATTTTTTTATTAGTAAGAAAGCAAAAAGGCAACAAACAATCCAACTAGGATCTTAATCTAACAATTCTTATAGCATCTGCAAGCAGAGATGTAGAAATGGCCAAAGGACAATTATGCCACAAGCAAGTAGTATAAAAGATCTAACCCACAGGGATTGGATTAACTCTTGTAGTTTAAAAGTGTATAAATTAGTGTGAACTATACTACTCACAAATTGGGATGATGGTGATAAGTAAACATAATGCAAATAAGTAATAAAATGTAGAGGAAATCAGTTGAGAATGATAGTTGAGGTGTTTTCACTAAATAAATCACTTTTGAGAGTTTTGTGTGTTTATGTGGTGCAGAAGCATTGAGTGCAGCTGCATCAGTATGTGCCTTTCAGCTACTTTCTTCAGAGTTTCGTTACAAGCTTCCTATGTCTAGGCTTGCTAAATAAGTTCACTCCTGCCTTTAAAGTACCCACTGTATCACCCTAAGGACTATGTTATCCTATGTCTAGGACTTAACATGGTTTTAACAAATTTTTCTTTATACACAAGTTAACAAAGCCTTCATTAAAACACGCACCCTTATTAGTTCTTGATTTCTAGTTATAAACCATGTCTGTGAATATAACTCTACTTATTCTAAGCGATCAACCTTAAAATAAGATGGATGTAGTATAACACAAGAACCAAAATGCATACAACACTTAAAAGCACAATAACTTACTCAAAAGCTCATTATAAAGTTAGAACATCTCAACCAAAGAGGTTTAGCTCATAATATGCATTGCAAGGCAAAAATAAATGAAATGAAACATGTTGATATAATGGAAGGTACAAGAGATACCAATTGGGTAGAGATTACACCGATTGAAGAACTCTTGCATAAGTTGCCCAGCAGTGCAGATGCACTGATTTCCTGCACCTAACTAACTTGATGAAAAAGTGAAGGGAGAAGTCGTCAATTCCTTCCTTACCTTCTTACAAACTAACTACTAACTTAAAATTATGAAAAAAAATAAAATATAGGAAAGGAAATGATTATGGATTATGGAATCTATATGGATGATTTTCAAGTGAGAAGTGAAAGCCTTTATATAGCCTTGGAGGTTTCATTCAAGTGAGGTTTTGCTTGGAGATCAAGTTAACCTAAGGAGGCTTAACCATGGTTACTTTTCAGAACTTTGATGAAGGGGATTGAGTCCAACATTCAACTTCAAAGAGTGGTCCAATCGTGGAAGGCCATGTGTCCCTTATGAATGACCCTTCATGATGGTCTTCTATTGTAGGCGCCTCCGTTTGCGTGTTGGCATGTGCCTCCATGTGACTTGTGACTAAGCATGATGCCATTGAGGTGTTTATGCATTGGTATGGTTTGAGGTGCTTCCAATGTTGGGTAATCTGTCTTTAGTGCAGGATGGTGCAGATGCACCTTAGTACAGTTGCCCTGTTGTAAAGCAGATGCACTGTTGTTAATGCTTTTAGTGCAGATGCACGGTTATTTTCCTAATGCAGGTGCATCAACTGCAGGTGCACTAACAAACACATCAAACATACCAATATATATATATATACACAAAGTGCTAAATTATGAATGGCATTCATCTTGAAACCATAAATCTTGTTATTTAATTCATACTACTATATTTAACACATATTACACTTGATTTCAAGCAATTAGTTATGTTTAGATGCATAAATAACTCTATATAAAATAGAGTTATCACACACCCCCCTAAGAAACCCAAAATCCATTTGCCATTGTGATCCCGGAAGAGCCCTCCGTACCCTGAGCGGGCAGGGTTTCCAAATGAGCTACCATCAACATTGAGCTTGACAAAGTTTACTAGAGGCGGTGTCCAAGTGACTAGCTGTGACTCCTTGTGAGAAGAGAGTTTAGGAAAAGCTTTGGTTGTAGCATCCAAGAGAGAACGAATACTGCTAACAACTCACCACTTGTCCCATGTAATGTCAGAGAAAACTTCTTCATTTCTGGACCTCCATAACATCCAGCAAGTAATGATAAATAGAGTACCAAAATTACCTGTTGCATTGGATTTTAACCAGAGACGTGGTGTTATACCCCAATTTTGCCAGATCCTTTTATCGTATTTGTTTTAGCCCCGTGTCACAACTCCATGGCATTTCGAGCGGTGTTTTATTTTTAATTTGGACCGATTTGTCCAATTGGGCCTATGTCCAACCTTCTGGGCCTGATTTCGTTAGCTTGTCTATTTGGGCTTACGCTTAGTGTTTTGAACTAGCTTTTTAATAATTGGGCTTATGTCTAATGTTTTAGTCATTTGCCTAAATGGACCTATGATAGTAATTTGTCTAGATTGGACCTGATCTTAGAAACATTGTTCTAATTGGGCCTTACTTTAGTCATTTGTCTAATTGGGCCTATCTTTAGTTTTTTTGATTAGGCTTGGCCCAAGTTAATCTTTCTCTTCCATCTTTGACCAAAAACAATAAAATTGTCCAAATAGCAGTTTATGGACATCACAAATATAATAAAAATTAATTTACAAAAAATACAATAATCCAAAAATCTAAAATGTACATAATAATCCAAAAATCTAAAAAATACAAAAATAAAAAAAAACGAAAATTACAAAAAGAAAATAAAAACTGCAGCTGATCCATGGGCTGTTTCTTGTTGCCCAAGAGCCCAAAACCTGCAAAAAAAGGAAACAAAATCAGGACAAAATCAGAATTCAATTTGCTTAACCTAAAAATTGCCTATAAAAACAAGCTTGAATCACAGAGAAAAGACACACGGAAAATTCACAGAAAAGACACAAAATTCAGAACCAAAAGATTAGGGTTTTCACATTGAAACCCTAATCGCAAAACACCAAGAAATCCAGAAACAGAAGTGGCAGGACCAGAATCAGCCAGGATAACATCAGCAGCGGTTAACAGCAACACGCTGAGTAATACGAGATTATTCAGAAGCTGGAGTTCAGGTTGGTATTTCGTTTTTCTTCTTCTACGCTTTTTTATTTTATTAGAGTAATCTAGAAATATGAAATGTAAATATTCTAAGTGTTTTGAAATCTGAGTAGGATTAAAAATCAACTAGAAAAAAACGTTGAACATAAGTAGGTACACAGGTAAATGAAACTAAAATCAAGCATGTACCATTTTTTATACATGTAAAAAATAGTAGAATTAGAAACTTTAGGATACAAATAGGTTCAGGAACAAAATCACCAAACATCCTTATCAGTCCCTGGAAATCGATTTAGGCCTTTTTCAATAAAAAAAATTAGAAATAGTAGAGGGGAAGAAGAGCCCAGAAACAAGAAATAAAAGAGTAGAAATAAAAAAAAAGCGAAAACTACCCTCTGGCCACCGTACGGTGGTCGTCGTTGTTCGCACTGTCGCCGTCGTGAAGCCGCCACTGTTGAGTTCCGGCGAAGACCGCAATACCCCCGTCGCCATCACCGCTGTGGTCCTCCCCCTTACTCCCTCTGTCGTTCTCTCGCAGCACCGCGAGCTGGTACCGTTCGCACGGTCGTCTTCGTTCCCCCTTCGCGTCACCGTGAACTCGTCCATGCTCCGCCCCTTCGCAATCGCACCAACAGACGTCGTCGTCACCAACAGACGTCGTCGTCGACTCCGCCGCCGTGAAGCTCCTTCGCACCGTCATCGCACAAGGCCAGTCAGTCCAGTTCGGTCTCCCTGCCATAAACACGGTGGCATCCCAGCGCCACCGTCACCAGCGCGTTCCTGGAAGCGGCAAGTCCAGTGCGATCTCCACCGTTATCCCCTCTCTTCACCGTATTTCTTTCTCTCCACCCTCTATCTCACTTTCGGCCTCCCCTTCTCCTTCGCCGTCCCTTTCTCTCTCCCTCTCGTTCACGTTCTCTCTCTCTCATTCGGAAATCATTTTCTCTCTCTCTCCGCCATTTTCGCCGAAATTTTTGCAAGCTCTCTCTCTCTCTCCATTTTGATGTTGTTGTGCGGCGCTGAGAATGGGAAAGGCAGATTAGGGTTCTGCAAAGTTTCCTCTTATATACCCCTTGGCTCTATTCTTTGTCTTAATTTTGATTTTTACATAATTTTGATTTTTACAATCCGATTCAGTTCTACACCCCTGTGTTTTAATTCACGCACCCCCTGTTTTTAGCCCAGTTGCACTGCCAGGTGTTTGAACAACAAAAACAAAAATGAGCTGGGCTCGCTAAATACACCCCCAGTTTTAAAAATATAACCCTCCTGTAATTTGCACCCCACATTTAACTGCTGCACCCCCTTTTCGTTTTGCCATTTATTTCTTTTCAAAAAATAATTTCTTTTACAAAAAACCTATAAAAATAAATAGATAAATATTTCATTTTAAAAAAATATAAATAGGGGACTAAGTCGACTGTATAGTCGGGTTAGTCTGCTTTTTAGGTCACCAATGAACCGTTACGGATTATGTCCTAAAATCCCTATTTAAAACAAACAATTTCTAAATCAAAATAAACGCAAACACATTTCTTTCCACAAATCAAATTTTCAAAACAGGGGATTAAGTCGACTGTACAGTCGGGTTAGTCAGCATTCTAGGACGAATGAACCGTACGGATCAAGAGTCCCTAAGACCCCTATTCAAATAAAATCAAACCACCACACATCAAACTTCAAAAAACTTCCCTTTTCAAAATAGGGGACTAAGCCGACTGTACAGACGCCTTAGTCAGCGTTCTAGGATGAATGGGCCGTACGGCTCAGGAGTCCTAAAATCCCTATTCCAATAATATCAAACCAACACACTTCAAATCATTTTCCAAACTCCAAAAACCCCATTTTACAAAATAGGGGACTAAGCCGACTGTACAGTCGGGTTAGTCATCATTTTAGGACAAATGAACTGATCACTCAGGAGTCCTAAAATCCCTAAATAAAATACACCAACAAACAAAGTTTTCTACCAAGAACTACGTGTGATTTGATTCTCTACCAAGAGATACGTAGGAGCAGAGGGCGGCCGACCTCTGTCAATTGCACTAATAAAAAACCTTTTTCAGTCTTTTTCCTAAATAATCATTTTTCTTAAATAAAATGTCAATTTTCTTCTTTCTTTTTAATTCACAATAAAAGCGTAAAAATAAACATTTTCAAAATTAATATTCTTTCCTACAACTAGTTAGCAGGTAACCTTCATTAGGAAGGATGTCGTCGGGTGCTAATACCTTCCCCTCGCATAACCGACTCCCGAACCCTAATCTGGTCTCAAGGACCTTTTTCCATTCCAAAAGGGATTTTCCAATGTTTGCCCTTAAACTAAACTTTAGTGGCGGCTTCATCTTTTGAACCTTCGAGGAATCCTACACCTGGATTTTTTGGTCGCTACAGCTGGTGACTCCACTGGGGGAATTTTAGAGAGTCAAGCCTAGTCTAATTAGTTGTAGGATTAGTCGTTAATTTAATGTTTATTTTTACCCTTCCCTTTCGTCTTTTATTCTTATTGCATATTATTATTTTGTGATATGAAAACCCTAAGATAGAAGACCACTTTTTTTGTATATATGTTTGTGTGTTTTGTAGCTTGGGGGGTATTCTTGATATTTCGCTCCTTCACACACTCCACTATCACACTTTTGCACACACGTGAGAATAGTCCTATACCCGGACTGGAGAATAACCTAAGTTAGAACGAGACTGCGTAGTGATGGCCTACCGGATGTGCGTCCTATTGGGTGGTCACGAAAGTCTCACCTAGAGTTTGGTCCCTCTTGAGAATGCTGGCACTCCTAATAGCTTGCCTATTGTTGTTGATCAGTGTTCTTAACTGGGGTCGTTGGCTCTAGGAACCTTATGTAGGACTCTTTAGAGCTACCCTTTGAAAGGTTCACTTAACAGACAAGCCCTAGACCGATTCTCTAAGGAACCCTCGTAGGACACAAAGAAGCCTCATACCCCTAGCATTCAAACAAACACTGATACATTTTTCCGGTCTTCTAAAAAAATTGTTATTTTGGCAAATTATTTTTAGCATAAACTCATGCATTTTTACCTGTCCCTTTTGCATGGCATAAAAAAAAATTAATTAATTATTGCACATTAACATTTCATTCTTCATACATTTCTATAACCGCCAGGGAATTGTAAGACTTTCTTTCTGACAAGATGGATCAAACATTTGCATTAATAAAATAAGTTTCTTTCGGTTCTGCGTCAATCAGAAACCTACAATTTCCCCGGCGTGACACGAAATCATACATTTGCATTTCATGCACATTCATTCGTTCATTCATGTACTTACGAAAAAAGAAAAAATTGAAAAATAAACAGAGAGTAAAAGGGCAAGCTGGTTCATCAACATCGCTACCGGACTCGTTCTCAAACAAGAAAAATGGCTGAAGAGGATAATCAGGCTCTGAGAGAAGACATTGCAAAGCTGAAGGATCAAATGAGCGAGATGATGGTATTGAAAGATCAAATGACCGAGATGATGGCGCTGAAAGATCAAATGTATGAATTCGTGAAACTCCTCGAGAGAAGAAATGCAGATGAAAGTGTTTCGGCAGAGAATACTGAGAACAATGCTTCGAACCTTCCTCCTCCCAGCTCCGAGACTCCACACACCGCTGGAGTGAACATCCAGAGCTACCAATGGCCCCATTACGGTCTCCTAGCTGGTTACGCTCCTCCTACCATGGAAGCCAATCCAGAGGAAGGACCTTCGGGAGTCGCTGGACCTTCAGCTCAAAATACAAATGCAGAAATACCGCGAGTTCACTTCTCAAGTCCTGCGACTGCACCACAGGTCATTCCACGGGGTTATACTCCGTCACCAGTACGTAGAAATTCATCATGCTCCTACACCGAACTCTGCTGCAATGCCAATGGTTCTTCCCCACTACAACATGAGAGGACACTCTCATAACTACTCAATGGAGGACTCTCAGCCCGAGGACAAATATCAAATACTAGAAGAGCGCCTGAGAGCAATTGAAGGAATCAATGTCGGCGCAAGGGAAGCATATGATCTGTGTCTCGTCCCTAACGTGATTATCCCACCCAAGTTCAAAGTGCCTGACTTTGACAAATACAGAGGGGTAACTTGTCCCGCTAGTCATCTGACTATGTACTGTAGAAAAATGGCCGCATTTGCACACGACGACAAACTGCTCGTCCATTACTTTCAGGACAGCTTGACCGAGGCAGCCTCAAGCTGGTACATGCAGTTGGAACGCACCCACATTCGATGTTGGAAAGATCTGGCTGATGCTTTCTTAAAGCAGTATAAATACAACATCGATATAGCTCCCGCTAGAGCACAGTTGCAGAATATGGTGAAAAGAAACAACGAATCTTTCAAGGAGTATGCCCAGCGTTGGAGAGGATTGGCAGCGCAGGTAGCACCGCCTCTACTAGAGAAAGAGATGGTATCCATGTTCATAGACACGTTGCAGTCACCCTTCTATGACAGATTAATTGGGAGCGTATCCTCTAACTTCTCAGACATGATCACCATAGGGGAAAGGTTGGAAAACGGAATGAGAAACGGGAAAATTTCTTACGGTTCGGTCGAAACCAATAACCCAAGGAAGCCCTTCGCAGGATTTGTTAGAGGTAGTGAAGGGGAAACCAACTCCATAACAGGATCAGTGAAAGCCTCTTACACTTCCAAAAACCATCCTCAAGCCCTGCACTTCTCTACCCAAACCACTAAAAGCCATAAACCACCAAACTACCCAGAAAGGAGACATGTACAGTTTGATCCAATTCCCGCATCATACTCAGATCTGTTCGACCACCTCACTAGTCACAACCTAATCTCCCTCCGCCCGATGAGGCCCATTGAACCTCCTTTCCCGAGAGGCTATGACCCGAATGCTACTTGCAAATTTCACGCAGGCGCAATTGGGCATTCAGTAGAAAACTGCAAGGCACTGAAACATGTGATTCAGGATCTGATCGAATCCAAATGGTTGAGCTTCAATGAGGATGCTCCGAACTGAGGCGCTAACCCTTTGCCAGGGGCATGAGAAGTCATCCGTCAATGCTTTTGAAGGCATCCTAGGGATAAAAACAGCATCATCAACCTTGTGCGCCTTTGTCCTGCAAATGAAGCACTTATGAATTGGGATATTGTTGATTTTCTTGTGATTTTCGGTTCAAAGTAATGTTAGGTAATGCAAATCCTATGGCTCTGCCCAAAGCCTTAGGACATTTCAATAAGGGCATGCATGTTTCTTTCCGGTATCACTATTAATAAAATAGTATTTTGAATTCTCCAATAAATTCCCTCTTCACTCATTTGTTCGCTTTGCTTTTTCTTTTATCCTTCTTCAATCTCTACTAATGCAGATCTAAATAACTTGTCCTTGAAAATAACAACGTCGGTAACTCATGTCATAACTTTGATCGCCCCATTAATCAAACCAACGAAGATGTTGAAGATAACTGGGAAACTCTTCCAGAGGTAATGAGAATAATGGAACAAAAGGATAAAGTGACCCAGCCTCCGTGGAATCAAACGAAATGATTAACTTGGGCACAGAAGAAGATAAAAAGGTGTTAAAATTAACATCACACCAAAATGATAGCAAATCAAGAAAGTTCGCTTACATCACCTTGTCTGACATAGGACGCCCACTGGTGTAACAAATCCGTGATTGTCGAGAGATTTCGTCTGCCGTTACGGCTTACCTAAAAAGATCATCACGGACAATGGTGAAAGGGCCATGTAAGGACTCCAAGTCGAGCATCATGATCCCTTCCCATACCGCCCAAAAAACAAATGGGGCAGTTGCGACAACAAACAAAGAATATCAGGGATGATAGTGACATTTCACCTTACATGGAGATCAGATCTCTTTCATACTTCAACAGGGGCAACCCCGTATGATGGGAGTAGTACTTCCATTAAACCTCACCAAACAAAAGAAGGGTTGTCTTATGTCATACCAGAAAAGAACAAAGAAAGCTTAACAGAAGAAAGTCCGTCCTCAACAATTTTAAGGAAATTTGGTGCCCAAGAAAGTCATACCCAAAAGGATTCCCGCAGGAGAGGGACCTCGAACTATAAAGGACCTTACATGGTAAATAAATCATTCCCTGGAAGAGCCTTAATTCTCACAAAAATGGATGGGGAAGACCTCCCACTCCCGGTGAACTCTGCCTAAAAAAGGAGTATAGAAAAATGAGAAAGATGAGCCAAGCAAAAATACGCTCGCAAGGTTGAAAACCCGGAAGGGCGGCCTAGACAAAAGTTAGAGCGACCCGGTGGATTGAAAATCCAAAAGGGACAATCCATGCAAAAATTAGGGTCAGGAAGTTGGACTAAACAAACATTGGGGCAGTCAACACTTCCAAAGGTCGGATGATGAGTGATCAAGGTCGTGAACATGGGTGGCCGGCACCGTTACTTCAAGGACACTAACTACTGAGAAGTCTGCTCAGTATTTCAGCTTTCCTATTCTTTCAATGAAATTCCTGACGTAATCTTAAGTCGGTGTGCCTTCTGCACATTTGGCCTCCAATGTCAATATCAAACACTTTCCTTTCTTTTTACTTCCGTCTATTTTTGAAATGATGTTTTGTGATAATTGATACTGAATTGAGAAACATGTGGCATAATCAAAAGCATTACAATCATTACGAAATTTCCGAGGATCACAGAAGAGATATAGTCTTTCATTAAAACACCTATAAAGAAGAAAGGAACCGCAGGAATAGAGCAATAAATGCGCTATCATCTCAAATGATAAGTCCCAGTAATGTACAATTGACCTAGCAGTACGAATACACTTGATAGCCTCGTAACCCCATGCCGGGAGTCCTGCGAGTTGAAGGACCAGCAAAAAGAGAGGCTCAAAAAGAAAAGCAAAAAAAGGACCAAAAAAGGGAAAAAAGGGGGAAAAAAAAGAAAAGCCAAAAGAAAAAATCACACACATTGCATTTACATACGTTATTTGCCAACCTCCATGTTCCACCAACTTCAACTCACATCATCTGCCACGTTTCATCCATCCCAGTGCACACCTACCATTTCACATACCTATATTGCACACATGCATCATTCATCACATTTTTAGACATGCCAAATATAGATAGCTTTTCCCTTCTCAGGTAAATGCATTCATTAGGTATGTTCTAGGCAAGTACGCCATGTGTCAATCCCAATAATTTGTCCCCTCAAAGTCAGTGCTCCAAGCACTGGTCTCATATCACAATTCAGAGTCTCGGACCCCCAGCAGTCCCTCGCATCCCCAGCGCTGTCTTAATTTAGACCTCCAATGGTCATTCATTCCAGATCGCACGTCGCGTTATCGAGCAACCGATGGATCATCCGACCCCAGGTCCATCAGTTCAGTTCGACCCAGTATGTCAAAGCAACGACTTCGAACTCTACCTTCAAGATCACTATGTCGCCACTGAGCGCGACGGATCATCCGACCCCAAATGGTCCTTCAAGGTTTAGGCAACCCCTTGGAGCCCCAGTGCTCCCTTAGAGCCCAAATGCTCTTCCAAAAGCCCCAGTGCTCCTCCAGATCCGTCGCGCTCAGTGGCGAGCGCTGTTTTATTTTTAATTTGGACCAATTTGTCCAATTGGGCCTATGTCCAACCTTCTGGGCCTGATTTCGTTAGCTTGTCTATTTGGGCTTACGCTTAGTGTTTTGAACCAGTTTTTTAATAATTGGGCTTATGTCTAATGTTTTAGTCATTTGCCTAAAAGGACCTATGAGAGTAATTTGTCTAGATTGGACCTGATCTTAGAAAAATTGTTCTAATTGGGCCTTACTTTAGTCATTTGTCTAATTGGGCCTATGTTTAGTTTTTTTGATTAGGCTTGGCCCAAGTTAATCTTTCTCTTCCATCTTTGACCAAAAACAATAAAATTGTCCAAATAGCAGTTTATGGACATCACAAATATAGTAAAAATTAATTTACAAAAAATACAATAATCCAAAAAATCTAAAAAGTACATAATAATCCAAAAATCTAAAAAATACAAAAATAAAAAAAAACGAAAATTACAAAAAGAAAATAAAAACAGCAGCTGATCCATGGGCTGTTTCTTGTTGCCCAAGAGCCCAAAACCTGCAAAAAAGGAAACAAAATCAGGACAAAATCAGAATTCAATTTGCTTAACCTAAAAATTGCCTATAAAAACAAGCTTGAATCACATAGAAAAGACACACGGAAAATTCACAGAAAAGACACAAAATTCAGAACCAAAAGATTAGGGTTTTTACATTGAAACCCTAATCGCAAAACACCAAGAAATCCAGAAACAAAAGTGGCAGGACCAGAATCAGCCAGGATAACATCAGCAGCGGTTAACAGCAACACGCTGAGTAATACGAGATTATTCAGAAGCTGGAGTTCAGGTTGGTATTTCGTTTTTCTTCTTGTACGCTTTTTTATTTTATTAGAGTAATCTAGAAATAATAAATGTAAATATTCTAAGTGTTTTGAAATCTGAGTAGGATTAAAAATCAACTAGAAAAAAACGTTGAACATAAGTAGGTACACAGGTAAATGAAACTAAAATCAAGCACGTACCATTTTTATACATGTCAAATAGTAGAGTTAGAAACTTTAGGATACAAATAGGTTCAGGAACAAAATCACCAAACATCCTTATCAGTCCCTGGAAATCGATTTAGGCCTTTTTAAATAAAAAAAATTAGAAATAGTAGAGGGAAAGAAGAGCCCAGAAACAAGAAATAAAAAAAACGGGAAAACTAACCTCTGGTCACTGTACGGTGGTCGTCGTTGTTCGCACTGTCGCCGTCGTGAAGCCGCCACCGTTGAGTTCTCCGCAATACCCTCGTCGCCATCATCACCGCCGTGGTCCTCCCCCTTACTCCCTCCGTCGTTCTCTCGCAGCACCGCGAGTTGGTACTGTTCGCACGGTCGTCTTCGTTCCCCCTTCGCATCACCGTGAACTCGTCCATGCTCCGCCCCTTCGCAATCGCACCAACAGACGCCGTCGTCGACTCCGCCGCCGTGAAGCTCCTTCGCACCGTCATCGCACAAGGCCAGTCAGTCCAGTTCGGTCTCCCTGCCATAAACACGGTGGCATCCCAGCGCCACCGTCACCAGCGCGTTCCTGGAAGCAGCAAGTCCAACGCGATCTCCGCCGTTATCCCCTCTCTTCACCGTATTTCTTTCTCTCCACCCTCTATCTCACTTTCGGCCTCCCCTTCTCCTTCACCGTCCCTTTCTCTCTCCCTCTCGTTCACGTTCTCTCTCTCTCATTCAGAAATCGTTTTCTCTCTCTCTCTCCGCCATTTTCGCCGGAATTTTTGCAAGCTCTCTCTCTCTCTCTCTCTCTCTCTCTCTCCATTTTGATGTTGTTGTGCGGCGCTGAGAATGGGAAAGGCAGATTAGGGTTCTGCAAAGTTTCCTCTTATATACCCCTTGGCTCTATTCTTTGTCTTAATTTTGATTTTTACATAATTTTGATTTTTACAATCCGATTCAGTTCTACACCCCTGTGTTTTAATTCACGCACCCCCCTGTTTTTAGCCCAGTTGCATTGCCAGGTGTTTGAACAACAAAAACAAAAATGAGTTGGGCTCGCTAAATACACCCCCGGTTTTAATAATATAACCCTCCTGTAATTTGCACCCCACTTTTAACTGCTGCACCCCCTTTTCGTTTTGCCATTTATTTCTTTTCAAAAAATAATTTCTTTTACAAAAAACCTATAAAAATAAATAGATAAATATTTCATTTACAAAAAATATAAATAGGGGACTAAGTCGACTGTACCGTCGGGTTAGTCAGCTTTTTAGGTCACCAATGAACCGTTACGGATCATGTCCTAAAATCCCTATTTAAAACAAACAATTTCTAAATCAAAATAAACGCAAACACATTTCTTTCCACAAATCAAATTTTCAAAACAGGGGATTAAGTCGACTGTACAGTCGGGTTAGTCAGCATTGTAGGAGGAATGAACCGTACGGATCAAGAGTCCCTAAGACCCCTATTCAAATAAAATCAAACCACCACACATCAAACTTCAAAAAACTCCCTTTTCAAAATAGGGGACTAAGCCGACTGTACAGACGAGTCAGCGTTCTAGGATGAATGGGCCGTACGGCTCAGGAGTCCTAAAATCCCTATTCCAATAAAATCAAACCAACACACTTCAAATCATTTTTCAAACTCCAAAAACCCCATTTTACAAAATAGGGGACTAAGCCGACTGTACAGTCGGGTTAGTCATCATTTTAGGACAAATGAACTGATCACTCAGGAGTCCTAAAATCCCTAAATAAAATACACCAACAAACAAAGTTTTCTACCAAGAACTACGTGTGATTTGATTCTCTACCAAGAGATACGTAGGAGCAGAGGGCGGCCGACCTCTGTCAATTGCACTAATAAAAAACCTTTTTCAGTCTTTTTCCTAAATAATCATGTTTCTTAAATAAAATGTCAATTTTCTTCTTTTTTTTTTAATTCACAATAAAAGCGTAAAAATAAACATTTTCAAAATTAATATTCTTCCTACAACTAGTTAGCAGGTAACCTTCATTAGGAAGGATGTCGTGGGGTGCTAATACCTTCCCCACGCATAATCGACTCCCGAACCCTAATCTGGTCTCAAGGACCTTTTTCCATTCCAAAATGGATTTTCCAATGGCGGCTTCATCTTTTGAACCTTCGAGGAATCCTACACCCGGATTTTTCGGTCGCTACACGTGGATCATCAGAATTGAATTCTTGAAGGTTGACAAAACCAAAGAGGTTCCAAATAGGATTGGATCGGTTACAGTCTCTCAAGGTATGGAGAAGTGTCTCATTCGTAGCACCACACCTATGGCAAGATTGATCTTGGGTAGTGTGCCGCATAACCCTAAAGGAATTGGTAGGGAGGCTACCATGCATGATGATCCAAGTGAAGTGCTTGACATTCTCTGGTACTTTTGGATTCCAAATCCACTTCCAGATTTCTAAGTCGGGAACCTGTTGATCAGACAAGTGTGAGCCGTACATAAGCATTTTTGGTGGAATATTGACCTGATGAAGATGAGCTCCATATGATTGTATCTTCGGAATTAGGATTATGCTTACCTCCCCAAATGAATTGCCTGATGCAGGAGTCCAACTTGTCATATACTCCTTGAGGAATCCAGAGATTACGCATAGTGTAAATTGGCATGGAGCTCAGAACTGATTTAGCAAGAGTCAGCCTACCTACCCGGCTAAGAAGGTTACTCTTCCAACCTGCTCGCCTGCTATTAACCTTGTCCAAGATGAAAGAGAAGTACGAGTTGGTGACTATCCCTTGAAGGAGGGGAAAGCCAAGGTACTTTCCAATGTTATAGGTGTGAGTAAAATCCATCATATTTTCAAATTTTGTGACTTTGGCCCGAGGGATATTCTTGGAGGGTAGAAACCTGGATTTATGCACACTAACTTTCATACCAGAGGCCAGACTAAAGTCATGGAGGACTTCCTTGACTACCCTAACTTGAGAGGATTTAGCACTACTGAACAAAAAACAATCATCAGCAAAGAAGAGCTGAGAGATTGGAGGTCGTCATTATTTATTCGAATGGGAGTCCAGTGATTAGGGTCCACCTTAGATTGAATAAGCAGGGCCAATTTCTCCAAGCAAATAAGGAAGAAATAAGGAGGCATGGGGGTCTCCTTGTCTTAAGCCTCTAGTAGGTGCAAAGCTATCTAGCTTCTCCCCATTCCATTTCAGAGCCAGATTAGAAGAAGTAATGCAACTCATAATAAGATTAATTGTTTGGGCAGGGAAGCCAAAATTTGAGAGGGTAAGCTTGAGGAAGTTCCAATCAACACGATCATATGCTTTTTCAAAATCAATTTTAAACATAAGAAAGCCGACTCTACCTTTATCCTTGTGCATGAAATGAACAATTTCTTGAGCAATGAGAGTGTTATCCGAAGTGCCACGGTTGGGGAGAAAGCTGCTCTGGAGAGGACCAATAACATCATCAAGAAAATGTCTCATTCTTCTGACCAAGATCTTAGAAACCAATTTCAGGAGGACATTGCAAAGGCTGGCCAGTTAAAATGCTTCATGGTTTTCAGGGCATCAATCTTGGGTATAGGAACAATCAAGGTGTGTGCAATTTCCTGCTTAATGTGTCCATTAGAGAAGGCCTTACTTATCAAATCGAAAACATCATTAGACACAATGTTCCAATAATTACGAAAGAAAATTGGTTGAAAACCATCTGGCCCCGAGGCTTTATAAGCATCCATAGAAAAGAGAGAATCCTTGACCTCAAGCATGGTCACTGGCTGGATGAGAAGGTTTTGTAGCTCTATGCTAATTTGAGGAATATTAGCCAAATGAAGACTATGAGGATCAACATGGTCAGTGGATCAGAAGAGATTTTTGAAAAAATTATGAGCTTCTCTCTTCAGCACTTCCTCATCATCACACCATTCTCAATTAATCATTAAACTAGAGACCTTGTTCCTTCTTCTATGAATGACCTCTTGTGCATGATAAAACTTGGTGTTTTTGTTCCCAAGTTTGATCCACTTCTCTCTTCATTTTTGGAACCAAAACACTTCCTCTTCTTCAAGAATTTTGGAGTATTGACACTGAAGTTCTCTCAAGTCGTTATAGGGGAAGATGTCCAGCTGAAGATGAACTCCTTTGATATGGCCTTCAAGTTTACACTTCCTTTGAAAAATATTTCTAAAGGTGTTCTTATTGAAGATAATAGAATTGTCTCTAACCTGGCCTAACTTAACAGTAACAGGATCATAAGAGTGACTCCAAGTGTTCCGAACAAGACTCTCATAATCAGGATGCTCCATCCAAACAGCTTGAAAGTGAAATAATTTTGAGCCCCTGCTACGGAATTTGGAGCAGCTCAATAGTAAAGGATTATGGTCCGATTCATGGTGCGGAAGCATTTCAACAATAGCATGTGGAAAAGCTAATTGCCAATCAACATCAGAGACAGCTCTAGCCTCTCAGAAGATATAGTAATGGGTATGCAGAGAAAACAAAAAGGGCACGAACACCACTCATCAAACACAATTGTATTTCCTACTAATTGGCATTGTGTATAAAAAAGGACATAGTTCTCGTCACAGACAAACTGAGCTCATCTTGGAAGACTACTAGTTTGGCTTTACAACATTGAGCATCGAGATTGGTTTTTTTTTTTTGATAAGCAAATGTTAGTGGGGTGGGGGAATGTTACTTTCTGGAGTTTGAATCCTGGATTTCCTTCTTGCAACTTTGCAACTCCTTTATGTCCCTTAGCTCGCCAACTGAGCTACCTTCCTCGAGATTGGTTTTAGAAAGGGCACAAGTTTATTCCTTCCATAAATATCTTAACATCTTAAGATCTGGACTTTTTTTCTTACAACCACTAGTCATATTCTAATTATGGATAACAAAAATTGGCTTAAACTTTTATAAAAATAAAAAACAGCTATATCTCTCAGACAAAGACTAATTAACACGGTTGTTATTACGTATTCTGTTAATCTAATTAACTCAATTTGAGTTGTCAACCTTATCAAAATAACCCATTTAATTAAGTCCAATAATAACAGAAAAAAAATTAATCTATAAGTCTTGGAATTTGGTGATTAGTTTGATCTACGTCAAGCATTACATTGCATGACGTCCCAGAAAAAAACTTTTAATGGTTATTCAAGGAGGAGTTATATTGGAAACCAAATTGTTCAAATATGAATCATTATGTTCTTCATCAGAATAATTGTAATGGTTTGTCAACCCTAGAAGATGGAAATTATAATTTAGATCATAACAACAAGGGTAGCGTTATTTGTCCAAAACCAACAAGGCCATTAAGATGGAAATTTTGCCAACAAAGTGAATATTCAAATGTAGGTACAAATGAAGAACTTTTAGATCTTATTCAAAACAATGAATATTCATTTTCACCACCATCTTATTTACTTGGCTCACCTCCTGTTAGAGCTTCTAATCCATTGATTCAAGATGCACAATTTGGATGTGAAAAGGAAAAACAACAAATTAATCCAGCTCAATCAATTATTTCGTCATTATCATCATCACCAGGTTTATCTTCTCCTTCTTCTCCTAATTCTGCGTCATCGTCTCCATCGTCTCCGTTAAGGAAAGGAGGGTGTGTTAGAATGAAATTTGGAATTAAATCTGCTAAGGTTAGAGTAGTTGGATTTGATTGCAATATTCCTGGTGTTGCTTATTGATCTCCTTCGTCTCAAAGGAAGTGTGTAGATATGGATCAAGAAGAGATATCAATGAATTCTTTCTGTTGGTATATATATATATATATATATATAAAATGTGTATTGTATATATCAAATATGGTTTGTATTGTAGTGATGATGAATTGATCATCCAATTCTTTGTTTTTGTTCATATATTTATGCGATATACAGAGGATGGTGTAAAGAAATATGGGGAGGAATAAAGTTTGTCAATAAATGTAGAGACATAATAATGCTTTTGCACATAATAATATATACCCACCAATCTTTCATTTTATTTCAATAGTATTTGTTTCAAATTATTGCCACAAAAAGCGAAAAAAATTTGGGTTAGACCCACCCGAAGGTGGATAGCCTTAACCGAGATGTGATAACAGGAAAGCCCGAAGGCTGTTCCCGTCCCTGTCAGGGGAGATGCCAACCATCTCTCCTTTTCACGAACACATTAGTTAGGTTCTGACATTTGGTTTATAAAGAGAGTTTTCAGCCTCGCTGCAGTCGATGTGGGACTTTGTTATAGTATATCGCTACCCAGTTATGACTAGAATTAAAGGTTAATAATGGATTGGGGAGTTGCATTGTAACTCCTGAATCATGGAATTCATGAATTTGGTTCAGAATTGGATTGTTATGGAAATTTCAACCTCGTGTTTCTATCTCTAACAGTTTGGTCCAAGTTGTTCTGTTTTTGCTGGTAGTGGATTAAATATGCCATGTGTTTTATCTCTAAGGGGCTTAGATTTGCATCTCTTGGGCTTAGTTTCTTGGTATCTATAAAGGGACCTTTGTGATTTGATACCTTGTTGTCAAGTAATTCAAGTGAAGATCCAAACTTTATTGTAGTAATTTGATAAGCAGAAATATAAGAGGAGCTCAGACTAGTGTTTTATTTTGTTCTGTTCTATTCTGTCATATTTTAGGGGATTATGATGCAACACCTTAGTTGTATTTAGACTGTTAACAGCTTTGCTTTGACATAACTTGTGTTAAAATCTAGCTTTGTTTATTTTAATTTAATCATATGATTTATGAATAAATGGGAGTAAATAGCAACCTTATGTGATAGGGGTGGTTCATTTAAGATATGTGATGTGACCTCCAAAAGGTGGCTCTTATTAAAGGTATTCTACCCTTCAATTATGTCAAGACCAAAATACCTCTAGAGAAAAAATCTCTAATCCCCACCATTTTGTTCCAGTAAATTACAAATTTACGAAGTGCAACTTTTTAGTGTTACCATACCAACCTGGTCGGGCATGGTCCGGTCACACTTATACAGACTGGTTGAGTAACTTTGCTGGTCATGTAGTTGACCCGGATCGAGCCGGACTTGTTAACATCAACTCGGTGACTAGCGACCTAGGTCGGGTCTTGCGCGTTTTTAAAAAACTAAAAAAAGGCCCAAAATTACATTATGGACCTTATGATTATGGATTTAATAATTTGAACTCTTAAATTTGAAGAATGAGTTGGTAAATTATCTTAATATTACGTTGAGATTTTCTTTTGAGATTTTTAAAGTATGGTTAAATTTTTTGATGACATCGTGATGTATGAATTTATACATGTTGGGTCATTTTTATAATTTTGTTAGTAGCGTTCGGGTCAAGTGGTCCAACCCCTAACATGTCGGTTCGACCATTGACCCAACAACCCAGTGCCATGACCGGGTCGACCTTAATAACTATGCTATATAGTATATATTTTTATTTCAATTTTTGTTTTTTTAAGTTTATTTTTTCATTTGTTTGTTTTATTATAGTGTTCGCAAAAATAATATATATAGTAGAAAAAACTGGGGTTTTCTATTTTTCTAATAATTTAGGCAATTTAGTTTGATTTGGTTTAGTTTGGTTGTGTACCGAACCGCTTGGTTGACCAAAAAGGACCCAAGTACATCCAAAAAAAACCAGGTACGTTTTCCAGCAGTTTTCGAGTTGGTTTGGATCCATTTGTGATTTTTGTTTAAATTGGTTTTGCCCAGGAGTCGGACCTGAGAAGTAGCCGGTTTGTTGTCAACATGCCCTCCGAGCTGTGCACCCACGTGGCTTTTTGACCACTGTGGCACAAATAAATAATTTTTTTACTAAATTAGACCACTTTTAAAATTAATTACCAATCTAGCATACTTTTTTGTAGTTGAGAAGTCCCCTCCCCCAGAGGGACTCCTAACATGAATAATTTTTTTTTTTTAAAAATTCAGTCGAGAAGTCGTCTCCCCCAGGGTGACTTCTCAACTGTGTTTCTTTATTTTTTTTATTTTCTTTTATATGAATTTAATTAAATCTAAATAAATTAGAAAAATAAATAAAAAAATTAACATTGTTAATTTAAAATTACTAATATAATTAATAGTGAGCAAAAAAAAATTAAAAAAACACATTAATTTATTTAAAAGACTTATCAGATCATTACAAGGGTGGCACAAATAAATTAAAAAACAAAACTTTCACGATGTAGATGATGCCCAGTTCCACATGGTGGTGGTTGGCAATTACGACGTGGACGCTGTTGTGCTGGGATTTGTTCTTCAGACAGGGGTAGTGGTTGTTCGTCTTCATGTTGGGAAGTCCCTACGGGGGAGGGGACTTCTCAACTGCAAAAGAAATGTGTGCTAGATTGGTAATTAATTTTAAAAGTGGTCTAATTTAGTAAAAAAAAAATTCTTTGTGCTACAGTGGCAACTCCCCCCCCCCCCCACGTGGTAGGCCGACGTGGGTAGGATACATGCACACTCTCCAACGCTCAAGTCAGTAAAGAGATATTGGAGTGAGGTTTGGGTTATGAGAACGTACCTGGGGAATTGGGATGCGCCGATATTTATAGGGTAGGTCGAGTTGATCATGAGCCGTTGGATGCAAGTTGATCGCGGCCCTTGGTCCCTGTGTGGTACGGATCGCGATCCGTGCCTAAGACCGAGAGCAGGTTAACCCTGGTCGTGAGTACGTCGGGATGCCGAACGTTATTTTCTAGGTCGGACGGAGCTCAAAGTCGATCCGGAACAGGTTTGAATACTTTTTTTGACAATAGGTTGATTCGAATTTAAACACTCCTACGTTAAATTGTAAATTTACGGTACCCACAATTTGGTAGGGTATTCTAGTCACTTTAATTTTTGTCTTGTCCTTAATAAGATGAAGGTGCTCTAAATATTTGCCCAAAAATTTTGGTGATTGGGTTGAGGACCATCAAATCAGAAAAAAAAACTATTTATATTTGTTACAGAAAAAAATGAAGTAATATAACTTCAATACAAAAAAAAAACTAAAACTAAAAAGAATTATGACAGGCCAAAGTATTATTTTGGATTAACTAGCTTACGCCTTATTTCTTATTTTTTTTAATAATTAGCATTTGACTCACGCTAAATATGATTAATTTACACATAGAAAACCTTACTTAATATTTTAAATAATCACAATAGAAGTAAGGTTTTATTATACATTTGGATGGAGTGTGATTTTTAAAATTGTATCCTATTTTTTATAAATTAAAATTTGTGTTCTATTTCTATATAACAAGTGTTGGATATACGGGCATTGTCATGCCTTTATGTCCTTGCGCATTTTTGATGATGTTATTTAGGATCGTTTACTTTTATATATATGGTCTTCTCAATTCTATATATAAACTCAATATTTTTGAAATTTTATCTCTTATATTTTAATAACCTTTTTTTTATAAGAAAATGAATTTTATATATATATATATATATATATATATATATATATATATATATATCAAAAAGGTAAATGAGTATTAGATCTACTCCAACCTACTACAAGAGGTTCAACTATTTTACAACCAACATACAAGATAAAGGGGAAATCCACCAATACGTAATAGAAACACCATTTGCAAAACAACATTTTCCCATACACCAACCCCATGTAATATGTTTAATCTTGTTAATGATAACAACATGAGACTCCTTCGCTGCACCTTGAAAAACCACAATGTTCCTTTCTCTCCAAATAACCCATACAGTTGCTAACCAGAAAATGAAATACATGTTTTTCTTTATAGATGAGGGTGCTATTTGTTGATGGTATTCCCAAAAATGTTGCAAACCTGTAGCATCTTCAAGAACAATAATTCCCACCCAATTCAAAACTTCTTTCCAGACCACTTTAGCAAAAGCGCATTGAAAAACAATATGATTCACAGTCTCCCCAAACAAATCACAAGGCGGGCAACAACAATCTGGAATACCAACATTCCTTCTAATAAGATTATCCCTTATAGGCAACCTATCCAAAAATAACCTCCAACCAAACAAAGAAACTTTGGAAGGAACTAATGTTTTCCGGATGATAGATGTTGCATCAACTATATCACTATTGAATGGGGTTAAGGTCAACAAACTCATAATAAAGGAATAACATGAACTTACAGTAAATAAATTGAGTTTATGTAAGCTCCACTTCCACCTGTCAATAGAATTTTCTATCAAATGCACCTCTACAAGGATAGAATTCAAAGATTGAAGAGCCTCCAATTCATGATGCGATAACTCGGTAAATATTTTAATAACCTAATCAATGATGAAATTAAGGCTCTCTTTGACAAGACCGTTAGTTCAAATTAAGCGGATAAGTCAGTAAATATAAAATATAGGTGTTTGGTACAATTAATTTGTAATGTTTTTTTACTAATTTATAGCATTTTTCCATATGAAACTTGAAGTAATGTTTGACGCCTGGCGTAAAGCGTTTTATTTTTTCTGATTTTTACCCTAATTGTTTTAGTTAGATTCTTTGTAAATCCATTATTAAATGAACAATTTCTTTCTCTTTTTTTAATCATTAATTAAAAATACTTATTTATGTCATTTTATATTTATAAAATAATTCAACCGTTAATTTACAATCTCTTTAAATTCAAACTGCTAATTTATTTGTTATCTCTGTCATACTCATAAGTTAACTTATCCTCTCAAACTAGCTTATATGTTATTCACTACTATTTTTTTTTTGACATATTGTTATTCACTACCTTTCAAATAAGTCTAATTATTGTTATGTCAATTTTTATCTTCGTTGCTTCAAAAAAGAGTTTTATCTTCGAATAAAAAAATAAGCGATTTCATTTCATGTACTTTATTTAAAAAAAAAAAGAATTGGTATGATTTAGTTTGATTTGAAAGGGGTTTTCAAGTAAAACCTAGATATTTCTCTCATTTCTTGTTCATATACCAAATAGGAATGGTTTTTAGTCAAATTTTTGGTCTAGAATCACCTCTCTCCATCATTTTTTCTCTCTCTTTTTATCTAAATAAGTGGTTTCCACATAGATCTATTTTTTTCTTTTTTATCTAATTTTTTCTTAATTTGTCGTCTGAGTGCGACATTGTTTTGTTCGTCGTCTTGGTGCGGTGTTGTTTGGTTTCCCATTTTGTTGCGGTGTTCGTTTGATTTTGATTGACTGATAAATTTCGATCAATTAAAATTCAATCAATGACATCAGCGTCGACGTTTACAGATCCGGAGGCATAGGTATTCTGGTGACTTTGATTTACTAACATTTGTAGCCATTTTTTCTTCTATGCAATTAACCTGAGTGCTATGAGTTTGTTTGCAGATTCACCCTTTACAGTTTTAGCAATTTAGAATTTGTGTTATTATCGATAAATCTATAAATTTGAATGAATGAATATCTTTTTTAGTAAAATAAGAGTAACAATCATTTTTTTTTTGAAAATCACACTAGTTATTAAACTAGTAAAAACACTGGTCCAAGGTTCAATGGTTGAAATAGGCACTACAAAAAAAAAAAGTAGTTTAGGCAACGGCAGAAAATCGTGGCCAAAAGTGAGAAAACTGTGGACTTAACTTTAGGCCACGATTTTTGAGGCGTTGTGTAGGTGGGCGTCGCCTATTCCTTCAGGCCCCGGTTTTCAATTGGCCACGGTTTTCAATTGGCCACACTTTTTTAATCGTCTCCCTCTGACTTTGAAACAAGTCGGCTTTTTCAATGAACCAAATCAGCACCTGATCGGTTCCCAATTCAATTAGTCGAATCCACCGTTTGGTTCGGTTTTTAGATGAAATAGATTAAAGAATTATAATCTTTGATAAAAAAACTAAAATTTGAAATTTTATTAATTTTATAATTTTCAGTCAATTTTTTTTATAATTTAATCAAAATACTTTATAGAATCCATATCCGAGATTTATCTTATTTCCATCAATCAAGCGCAATTAATTACCCCTTCTCCAAGTAAACTTCACTTAACTTATCTCTCTAGCTATAAAACATCATCGAGGGAAGTAGCAGCCAAAACATATTCACAAATCACAATTTCGCATACATAGTCTTATATATTCTCAAACTTTATTTGCTCTCTCTCAGAATCTGTATTCAGCAACCAAATATATCGATGGCCCTTCAACAATACAACTTTTTCCCAACCGATTTCTTCTACCCTCGTCCACAGGAATCTGCCACCAATATGGAAACTGTAAAGGTTGTTCTTTTGCAAACGCCAAAAGGAGAAAATCAGAAACAGAAGCAACAATTTAGTAGAAGCATAATCAAAGTTCCTTCAACTCATAATGCTCTTGTTAAGTGGCATTCTCCAATTGACAAGAATTTATCCAAACTCTCCTCCACAAAACCACTTTCTTGGTTGGTTTCGTTAGATGAAGAAGAAGAATAAGATGGTGCAAGTGCAACATATTTTGTTTCACACTTTTTTTTTTGTTGCTTTGCAGTTTTGATTTATATTTGAAATTGAGAAGTTTACTGAGCATTATTGAAACCGTTGCTTTTAAGTTTTAACTCTTTTGCCTAATTTATCGTCAGCCTCAACAACTTCCTCTGTTTCCTCTATTTTCAATTCTCTTCCGGTTAGTGTATTGTATTTTTTTAGTAAATCGGGTTAGAGCTGGCAAAATGGGCTATCGAGCCCGTATCGGGTCGGCCCGCATCTAGGTTCGGCTTTTATGGATTGGGCTAAAAAGACCGGGTTAAAATTCGGGCTCAACATTAATGGTCCAAACCCGGCCCTATACAGGCTGCGGGCTTTTTGGGCTAGCCCGTGTTATACGCAATGTTAATTAAAAAAATGATTTTTTTAAATAAAAATATACTTTTTGTTTATATTTTAGGAGTAGATATTTTCAAATAAAAGATCAAAATATTGAAACTTAAACATGCAGTGGCTGCAAAACATGTTTTATTAGATAATCAAACTTTTGTGGAGGAGGGAGAGGGTTTCAAGGATTGCTTCTTCAAAACTCTAGGCGCGCAACATGATGGTGCTAGGAAGTGTTTTGCTATGATGCTATGGTGTTTGTGGAAACGTCGGAATGAGAAAGTTTGGGAAGATGTCGTCAAACCTCTTAGCATTTCTATTAATACTGCACTTGATTTTCTTTATCACTGGCAGGCTGTTAAGTGTGCAAAGCTACTTGCTTCTTCACCACAAGTGACCCAGACCACGGGTGGCGCAATGGCTTGGAGCAGACCAGATCCCAATTGCATCAAGTGTAATGTCGACGCCGCACTTTTTGATGACGGTAAGTTCGGAGTTGGCATTTTATCCGGGACGCAGACAGTGTTTTTGTGAAAGCGAAGACTAGTTGGTTCACAGGCGCTCCACAACCTCAAGAGGAAGAGGCTTTGGGTCTTTTGATAGCTATTAATTGGTTGCAAGAGTTGAACATCCAAAGAGTCACCATCGAACTCGATTGTAAAGCGGTTGTTGATGGTATTAGAGGATTGTCCAAATCGGTAACCGAATTTGGAACTATTTTAAAATCTTGTTACAATTTACTTTCTCATTTACAAAACTATAAGGTTAGTTTTATTAGGAGGCAAGCAAACTGTGTTGCTCATACTCTAGCTAGGGCGTCACGGGATTATGCTAGCTCTCAGATTTTTTATTATAGTCCTACCTGTATTGCGAACTTGATTTTGAATGAAATGATATGAATTTTCCTTTGTAAAAACAAAAGATAATCAAACCATATTGAAAGAGTTGTGAAAAAAAAAAACTATATTGAAAGAGAGGAAATTAGTACGACTTATAATCCGAGACATAGGAAAAATACCTGCAGAAAAAAAGCCACACAGGCCAAATAAAACACCATAAATAATTAACAGATAGTAAGTGATGATTCATAACCAATTCTTAAAATATTAGTGTGATAATAAACATATTTTCTTATGAATCATGAACTCTCCACATTTGCTAGCCTGGACAACAAACAAACTAAACATAAAAGAAATAAAAGCTGCACAAATCCACACAAGCCATGAATAGAAAAGGAATACTCAAAATTCTCAACATGTTTGCTAGAATTCTCAAATTAAACATAACAAAAACATGCAGTATCCAGTATGCTAAACAATGTAGTATGCTATAAAAATGCAGTTCTCAGTGTGTTGTGTAATTTTTGTGTTTGGATTACTACTTTTGGTTTTTATGCCGCAACAGGGGTGGCAATTTCTACCTGTATGTGGGATCCCTGTCGGGTGGGTGGGCCCGGTGGGTGGGGAATTTTTCCCTGTCGGGATGGAGACGGGGGAGAAAATCTCCCACAGTCAAAGTCGGGATGGGGACGGGGTTCATACCCCCCGCCCCGCAGGGACCCACCCTGAATATATTACATTAATATTTTTATTATAGATATATATTATATTATAAGGATTAACCTTTTAGTCCTTTTATACGTGTTTTTAGTTTAAAATATTAAATTATTCTAACTTTTATACTTTCTTAATATTAAAATATAAAAGTATGACTAATTTTTGCATTTTTTTATATTAAAATGTTAAAATTTTGTTTTTTGTCTTACTTTTATACATTTTTTCAATTTTATTATATTTTAATTTATATTTTTTCTAACTTTTAATAAATTTCCGGGGTCCCCGCGGTGACCGTGGGGATCCATGGGGATGGGGATGGAGGAGAAAAACTCCTCGAAGCGGGGACCGAAATGGGGGACGGTGGACAAATTGGGAGGCGGGGACGGGGAGTACTCCCCCCTGCCCCGCCCCATTGCCATCCCTAGGCAGCAATCTGTACTATAAGTCAAATTCTATTATTTTTAACTTGCGGGCCTACGGGCTACCCATGGCCCAGACAGACTAGTCAGGTGCGGGCTGAACTTTTGTAGGACGGGCTAAAAAGCCTGGATATAAAAACGAGCTTAGTTTATTTGGCCCAAGCACTATGCTTTTTCGGACTAGCCTGGCCCGGCGGGCCCAGTCCAGCTCTAAATGGGGTGATAACTGATAAGTATTATCCATATTCCATAAACTCTACAAATCAAAAAAATATTCTAAAAGGGGTTTGAATAGCGCATTTGAAAAAAAGGAAAAGCAATAAATTCAATAAAAGAACAAAACAGTTCTCAACTCTCAAGTCTCAACAGAAAGTCACATCGAAGGAGCGAACGAAGTAGGTAGCTCAGTTGGCGAGCTAAGGGGTTTCGAATGAGTGCACCAAAAAAGTGCAAGAAAGATGTTCCAGGTTCAATACCCAGAAACTAACATCCCCCACCCCACTAACCTTGCCTATAAAAAAAAAACAGAAAGTCAAAACCAGACTTCCTTCTAGAACCAAACCCCATTTAGAACCTTCCAAGCCCTCAGCTTGAAAACTCTTCCGTGGAGGCTGCTTCTGAAAGCTGAATATTCTAGTATTATGTTTAACTACTGTGAGTTTGTTTTATGATGATTAAAAAATTCTTTTTGTGATCCGATGAATATATAATTCAACCTTACACGGATGGAGCAATATACTTCATTGGGTTTTTGTTCGGTAAAAAATAGCGGATAGGCTAGTTTATAGTGGATGAATTGATAACGGATAGCTGATAGCGGAAATATAACTAGCAGATTGAATAAAAAATGTTTGGTAAAATTAGCAATTGAAATAGCTTATAAATATAAAATGACATAAACTTGGTCAAAAAAAAATATAAAATGACATAAATAGACATTTGTATTTAATGCTTAAAATGAGAGAGAATATTCTTTTAATAGAGGATAAACAAGGAATTTAATTAAAATAATAAGGATAAAAATGGAGAAAAAATGAAACACTATTTTTTTTATCAGAAAAATGAAACACTATAAGCTATAAACTAATGAAAAACGCTATAAACTAGTAATGTCAAATATTTACGATGAAGCTTATCCGCTTAGTTTTCAACGACCATTAGATACAAATAAAACCTCTATACCCCCGTAAAATTTGTTAGTACAGTTTTTTTGATCAATAAGAAAATAAAAGAGCAACAGAAACCCAACTAGGGTCTTAATCTAGTTAATACTAGCAGCCATGATCCTTTCAACAGTAGCGGTTTCTCCTCAAGCCTGGTCCAAGGGGATTGAGATTCAATGCACTTAGCTGAGTCTACCTCTCTCCTCCAATATTTTTTATTTATTTTTAAAATAAAATGAATCAAGGACAAAGTGAAGGAAAAGCTAATCCAATGGCTCTCATCTAATCTGACTGCATGATTATACAGACTTATGACAGCACCCAATGTCGGTCTGTTTAAAAGACAAATACTAATTTAACACCCAAATATTCTATGAATTTAATTGAATTTTTTTTACAATAATTGAACATTTTATTGTTTAACATTTTGACAATATTTTAAATCAACTCTCACCTCCATCCAACGGACCTAATCCACCGAATCTTCATCATTACTAAAATAATCGTCTTAAGCTCCCTAACACCTCATGCGACCTCGCACACACTCATACACTTGGGTATAGGGTCCACTGCTAACAGATAATTCACATCACCAAGTGTTTTTTAACTTTATTTTTGTACTGACTTAAACATTTGAGTATTTGCAGATACCAAACACCACTGTTTGTTGCTGTAAACGCTAGGCTTTGACGTTCGCTTGACCTTCCAGCTCGGATCAAGTATGTACGTCAAAATAGAGTGGGAGGAAGAGAGTATGTTAAAGAAAATGAAGCAATTACTCAGAATAATTGGTGTGTGTGCTCTAAGGTATAGGTCAAATATTTGGAATTCAAATTTATCACAGTTCGTTAATTGACATGCGGGTTTGAGTATGAATGTCTTCAAGTGTTTTAATTACTAGCGCACAAAATAACTACGATGTGAGTTCAAATTTACAACATTTCAGCCTATTTGTTTGATTGGTTGTTTGTATAAGATTTTGGCCAAAGTCTTATAGCTAGTCGTTTGAAGCGCGTTCTTCCCAATGTTATATCTGCTTTCTTGGGAGGGCGCAATATGTTAGATGGTGTGATGGTGGTGAATGAAGTCGTAGATTTGGCAAAGAGAAGTAAGGTGAGACGGTTTTGGATTGATAGGGAGGGAGCTCCGGATGCAATCCTTCAATTCACACTAGAGATCCCAATGAAGGAATGGGATCTGAAATGCAAATTAGGGTTCTGCTAGCCAGTACATAGAATAGTAAATGAGAGTGCTGAGAGGAAAGTGTTTGTACTAATTATTGGTATTCATTGTATTAATTTCAGAGTGTATAAGTACAATCATATCCAAAGGGAATATTCCCAGTGTAGTACAATTGAAAAGCTTCTAGAAACTGTAGTACAATATAGAGACTTATGTACTATCAGCAAGTACAACTAAATAGCAAGGTAAATGGTAAATGGTAAAATAGCACTAACTTGTGAAACGGTCACAATACCCCCCCCCCCCCATGAAGAACACTCTTGTCCTCAAGAGTGAAAGTTGGGAATTCCTTCAACAAATCATAGTAAAATTCCCAGGTTGCAGATTCTGGAGGCTGATCCTTCCACTGAACAAGCACTTTAGTTGCCGCTGTACGCCCACGTTTAACCATTTTATGGTAAAGTATTGCAGTAGGTTCCCCTCTAGCAGGAAACAACACTGGTGCAGGAGGATGCTGTATGATAGCAGAATCAGGAGTGGTGCACAACTTGAGTTGAGAGACGTGGAAGACATTATGAATGCTTGCTGAAGGAGGGAGGTCCAATTTGTATGCCACAACACCTATACGATCAATCACCCTGTAAGGGCTTAAGTACTTGGGTGTGAGTTTATTGAATGCCTGATTCCTGAGAGTATACTGCCTGTATGGTTGCAGCTTCAAGAACACAAAGTTACCAATCTGAAAAACTCTGTCACTGCGATGTTTGTTGCCCTGCTGCTGCATCCTGTTCTGTGCTCTAGCAAGGTGAAATTTCAGAAGTTTAATGGCCTCTTCCCTGGCTGCCAGAGACCTGTCAACTGCCACGGATGAAGCTTCACCAGGCAGATATGGAAGGTAAAGTGGTGGGGGCTGCCCATAAACCACCGCATAAGGGGTGGTGTGAATTGAAGAGTGGTAGTTGGTGTTATACCACCATTCTGCCAATGATAACCACTGTGCCCACTCAGAAGCTTTCTCTCCACACATACACCTGAGATATGTCTCTAAAGCCTTGTTCAAAATCTCAGTTTGCCCATCCGTTTGAGGATGATAGGCACTGGATTTGTTCAAAGTTACTCCCTGCAAAACAAATAAATCAGTCCAGACTTGGCTAAGAAAGATAGAATCTCTGTCACTAGTGATGGAGCTGGGCATGCCATGGAGTTTGAAGACTGAATCCATAAATAACTGGGCAACATCAGAAGCTGTATAGGGATGAGATAGAGATATAAAATGTGCATAGCTTGCTGAGTCTATAAACTACAACAAATATCACTTGTTTACCAAGAGATTTTGGCAAACCTTCAATGAAATCCATGCTTATGGATTCCCAAATACGACCGGGAATTGGTAAGGGCTATAATAAACCAGGGTAAGCAGCCTAATCAGGTTTATTTCTTTGACAAGTAGTGCATTTCCTCACATAAGCTTGAATATCACGAGTCATCCCCTTCCAAAAGAATAGAGATTTTACCCTTGCAGCAGTATTATCCCTGCCTGAATGACCCCCTGTGGCTAAATCATGCAGCCATTGAAGACTAAAACTCTTGAGCTCAGAGTTATTCCCAACCACAAGTTTGCCCCTTCTTCTAAGACAGTAATGAGTCCAAGTGAATTTAGGATTAGAATTAGCATCCTGTTGCAGTTCAGTAATAATTTTCTGTACATGAGAATCAGTAACCCAGGAATCCTTAATCTGCTGCAGAAGATCAATGTCCACAGTGTTGAGAATTAGTGGAAGAAACTCTGCTCCTTCCACCCTAGGCAGAGCATCAGCTGCTTTATTTTCTCTCCCTTCTTTGTATTGAATCTCAAACTCAAAACCCATGAGTTTTGCCACCCAAGCTTGCTGAAAAGGTGTGTGAAGTTTCTGCTCCAGAATATACTTAATACTTCTTTGATCAGTTTTGATGATAAATGACTTGTGTGAGAGGTATGTACTCCATTTCTGAACAGCATACACAATGGCAAGGAGTTCACGTTCATAGATGGATAGTTCTTGTTGTCTACGCCCTAGAGATTTGTTGATATAAGCAACTGGGTGATTGTCTTGCATCAGAACAGCACCTATGCCACGGCCGGAGGCATCAGTTTCCAAAACAAAGATCTTGGAAAAGTCAGACAGAGCTAAAACAGGTGCTTGTGTAAGGGCATACTTCAGGGCTTGGAATGCCACAGCAGCAGACTCACTACATTCAAAGGAATCTTTCTTCAAAAGATCAGTTAATGGCTTGGCAGTTTTCCCAAAATCTTTGACAAACCTGCGATAATAGCCAGCAAGCCCTAGGAAACCTTTCAATTGCTTCACATTTTTGGGGACAGGCCACTCAGAAACAGTCTTGACCTTTGTAGGATCAGTTGAGACACCATCTTTTGTGATAAAATGGCTAAGGTACTCAACCTTGGTGGTAGAAAAATGGCACTTAGCAAAATTCAGAAACAAGTGATTAGCCAAAACAGTATCAAATACTTGAGTTAGATGAGAGACATGATCCTGCAAGTTAGCACTATAAACCAAAATGTCATCAAAAAATATAATGACAAATTTACGAAGGAAAGCCCTGAACAGATGATTCATAAGTGACTGGAAAGAGGCAGGGGCATTGGTCAACCCAAACAGAATTACAAGGTATTCAAAATGTCCACCGTGTGTTTTGAAAGCAGTCTTGTACTCTACTCCCTTACTCATCCTAAGTTTGTGGTAACCAGACCTAAGATCAAGCTTTGAGAACACTGCAGCCCCAGCTAACTCATCCATCAAGTCCTCAACTAGTGGAATTGAGAACCTATCCTTGATGGTGTAGTGGTTAAGCCTACGGTAGTCTACACATAGACTCCAAGAACCATCCTTCTTCCTCACTAACACAGTGGGAGAAGCAAATGGACTGTTACTATGTTGAATCACCCATTGTTTTAACATTTCATTAACTAACCCATCAACTATGTTCTTTTGCACAATAGAGTACCTATAGGGTCTTAAATTCACAGGGACAGAATCATCCTTCAATGGTATCTTATGGTCAAAACCAAACCTAAAGGGAGGCAGAGTATTTGGCTCAATAAAAATGGCAGCATATTGTTCAATGAGTAGCTCTATTTCTCTAGGAGTGGAGTGAACAGAATTACCTTGATGATGCATTGTACAAGAAGGTACAATGAACTGGGGTGATAGATGGTCAAGCTGCAAGAAGCATAACTCTACTCCATGATCCACAGCTAGGTTGAGAGCTTCATTTGATATGAGCTTGACATTAGAAGGCTTGGTTCCTCTCAACAGTGTTTTCTTGCCATCAAGTGTGAACCCCATTTATAGCTTGTCAATGTCCCAAAGTATAGGACCAAGTGACCTTAGCCACTGTATACCAAGCACCAAATCACAGCAAACCAGAGGCATTACAATTACATCAGCAGTAAACTCCTGATTATGCATAGTCCAAGTGAACCCCTTGCAAATAAATGGTGCTTCTAACTTGTGTCCCCCACCACCTGTAATAGACATTGGCTTGATTTTCTCCAACTTACAACCAAGCTTCTTTGCCGTATTCAAATCAAGGAAGTTGTGGGTACTCCCACTATCCAAAAGGATTTGGAGTACTTTCTTGAGATACCACCCCTTCACCCTCATGGTGTGATAATTGGAAGCCCCAGTCATGGCTTGTAGTGATATCTGAGGAGCTTCTGGCTTTTCAACAGGGGTTAAAACAGGTTCAGGTTCCTCAATTTCACCCTCCACAGGGGGTTCAATATCATCAGATTCCATTATCATCAATCGATGGCCCTGACCACGATGTTTTAGCTGGTGCCCTGGTGTGAATTTCTCATCACAGTACCAACAGAGACCTTGGCACTCCTTTCATCAAGCTGAGCCTTGGAGTATCGTTTAATAGGTAGGCTATTTGGTGGTTTCTGGCTAGGGTTATTGGTTAAGAGGGGTGGTTGGGTGTTTTTGGTGGCTTGTGTTTGGGTTTTGAAGGTGTTGTATGGTTGTTTGGATGAATTTGATGGGTAATTTGAGGGTTTGGCAGATTCACACAGTTTGGCAAGGTTGGCAGCATGTGCAATGGATGTGGGATTGAACATCCTCACATGAGCTTGTGTGGTAGGGTTTAGGCCAGCTATGAAGATACTTAAGGCATGTTCAGGTAGTATGTTGACTTGTGTATAAGCAAGTTCAAATGCATCAATGTAATTCTGGGCAGAGTTTGAGTGTTTTACCTGAATTAGCTCAGCCAATGAATCCTCATACAAATCACCAAAACGACACTTAACATCAGCAGCATACTGAGACCATAATGGGTACTGATCGAATCTTCCACGCATGTGATTAAGATGCCATTGAAGGGCCAACCCTTCAAGATGGATGGAAGCTAAACGAACTCGCGATTCAGGTGGGGTTTCGTCGAGGAGAAAGAATTGGTCACACTTATACAACCAATCCTTAACTTTCTTCCCATCAAACTTAGGAAAATTAACCTTATAGAGATTCGGGTAGAGTAGTTTCGTACCGGGTTTTGGTCGGGTTGATCTCTGTTATTCGGATCTGCTGGTGGTCTGGGCTCGATGACTATCAGTGGTGGTTGTGACGAGGCGTTACTGTCAATCAATGTGCTTCGCGTTCGGATAATGAGATTACGCAGCTCTTCCATGCGATTGTCGATGCGAGTCTCCAGCGATTCTTGTAACTGAGCAATGCGAGCTTGAGAATCAGCCTAAAATTGAGTCAAGCGAACCTCTGCTTCTGCTTGATTGTCGTCGATCTTGCGATCCAAGTCGGCGATGGATTGACTCCGCGTGGTCAAGGTACCAGGCCGGAGCTTTGATACCAGATGAGACGGTTTTGGATTGATAGGGAGGGAGCTCCGGATGCAATCCTTCAATTCACACTAGAGATCCCAATGAAGGAATGGGATCTGAAATGCAAATTAGGATTCTGCTAGCCAGTACATAAAATAGTAAATGAGGGTGCTGAGAGAGGAAAGTGTTTGTACTAATTATTGGTATTCATTGTATTAATTTCAGAGTGTATAAGTACAATCATATCCAAAGGGAATATTCCCATAGTACAATTGAAAAGCTTCTAGAAATTGTAGTACAATATAGAGACTTATGTACTATCAGCAAGTACAACTAAATAGCAAGGAAAATGGTAAATGGTAAAATAGCACTAACTTGTGACACAGTCACATAAGGAAGATTGTTTGATGTTCAAAGTGGATTTTGAAAAGGCGTTCGACTCTATCTCTTGGAGTTTCTTGGCGTACATGCTAGATAGAATGGGGTTTAGTCCGGAGTGGACTCGGTCGATGAAGGCTTGTGTTTTTACTAGTTCTATGTCGGTGTTGGTTAATGGTAGCCCCACTAATGATTTTCAAGTTGGTAGAGGACTTCGGCAAGGAGATCATCTGTCCCCCTTCTTGTTCTTAATTGTTGCCGAGGGCTTGACGGCTATGATGTCCAAAGCGGTTGAGATTGGTTCTTTCACCGAATACCATGTTCATGATTCCCTTCATTTTTCCATTCTTCAATTTGCCGATGATACTATTATGATGGGGAAAGCTACTTGGAGGAATATTTGGTGTATAAAATCGATTCTAAGGAGCTTTGAACTTGTTTCGGGGTTGAAAGTCAATTTTCACAAAAGTAAGCTCATTGGGATAAATATTTCGGAGGATTTCTTGAATTCCGCTTCAATTTTTCTTTATTGTCGCTCGGAATCTATTCCTTTCAAGTTCTTAGGTATTCCCGTGGGGGAAAATCCAAGAAGGATCTCAACTTGGAAACCGGTGATTGATAAGCTTCGCAAAAGGCTCTCTTTGTGGCAAGGGCGTCATTTATCGATGGGTGGTCGGGTAACACTAATCAACTCTGTTTTGAATAGTATTTCCCTTTATTATCTTTCGTTTTATAAGGCGCCGAAGGTGGTGATCAAGAGCTTGATCAAAATCCAAAGAAACTTTTTGTGGGGTATAAACGAAGTTGATAGAGGCATGTATTGGGTGGCATGGGATAAAATTTGCAAGCCTAAGGAGGAAGGAGGTCTGGGTGTAAAAAATATTGAGCTATTTAATGTTGCTTTATTGGCCAAGTGGAAGTGGCGTATATTGTCGGAAGAAGATGCCCCTTGGTGGAATTTACTCTCTCATCGCTATGGTGACTTGAAATCTACTTTCTTTTCAGAAAATAGACTGTTGAATAGAAGAGCGAAATATTCTTTGTGGTGGCGTGATCTTCGGAGTGTGGGTGAAGATAGACTTTCAGGAGGGTGGTTCGAAGCGAATGTTAGGAGAGGGCTGGGAGATGGTCAAGGCGTGAATTTTTGGAATCACCATTGGATTGGGCAGCGCCCATTGAAGATGGAATTTTCTAACATTTTTGCAGGTTGCAGCAACAAAAATGCTTGCATTGCCGATTTATGTGTATGGAACCAGACCTACTGGGTTGGAATTTGACAGCTTTTGGATTCGATTCGCAGCTCCTTAGCGAGGATGGATCGACGCTGTTTGACATTCTAGGAGACGTGCAGTTAAATAGAGACAGAACAGATAGCTGGAGTTGGTTACTGGAGCCTTCCCATCGTTATTCAGTGAGATCTTGTTATCGTTTTTTGTTGTCAGCTAATTCGGTTCCTACTGTGAACACTAACGGTGACAGTACAAACTTCAAAGCGTTATGACAAACAGCAGTTCCTTCAAAATCTTGATCTTTGGTTGGAGATTAGTTTTAAATGCTCTACCGATGCGTGAGCTACTGAGAAGCAGACAGGTTATTCGTTTAGAGGAGGGAGGCCTGTGCGTTTTTTGTAACAATCACAGTGAGGATCTCCATCATCTTTTCCTTGATTGTGATCTTTCGAGAAAGGTTTGGAGGGAGATAGAGCGATGACTTGATGTCCAGTTGTCTATGTCTTTTACCTTATATCAACACTATATTCATTTTGGCGAGCTATGTTTGGGGAAGAAATCTAAGAAGGTTAAATACTTACTTTGGTTGACAATTTGTTTGTGTCTTTGTCTTGCCCAGAATGGAGTTTGCTTTAGAGGGGAAGAGGCCAAGATTGATTCGATTGTCGCTCGTATTAAGTTTTTGTCATGGTGTTGGTTTATTTCTCGTGTGGGAGAGATTCTAGCTTGTCTTCGCCTCTTTGGTGGAACAATGCTCTGACTTGTATTAACAATTTCTAAGTTCTTGTATTTGTGGTTTTGAGCATCCTAATGCTCTAATCAATAAATCTTTGCTTATCGAGAAAAAAAAACTACAATGTGAGTTTTTATGTTATTATCAAACATGAAATTTTTAATGAAGAATTGTATTTTTGTAGTTTCAACTTTAAGTTAAATCTCAATTTATCGAAATCTTTTATTGGTGTAAATCGGGTATCATCTGTACACAATTGGAGAGACTAATCTCTCGAACCAAGTAGGACCACAATAGACAACAAAGAATTTATCAAAATCTTGAATAAAAATAAAAGTTATCATAATCTTCAAATTGTTCTATTTTTTTTAATTTAGAAATCTTCTATTGATTAGCAACACATTCGTAGATCATAATTCAGTACTTTTTTCACAATAGTGACATCAAAGTTTTTCTTTTATGAAGAAACATCATAGTTTTATTTTTCGATAGGCAATGTTAGTGGGGGTGGGAGAAATGTTAGTTTCCCGTGTTTAAACCCGAGACCTCATTTTTGCACTCATTTAGTGCACTCCTTCGGTATTCCTTAGCTCGCCAACTGAGCTACATTCTTTAGATATGAAACATTATAGTTAAAATCCCCTCTAACTATTGAACGGGTTATATAGTCCGGTAAAATTGATCTTCCTATATTTACAATTTGGTTATCCCTTAAACCCCTGCTATCACGGAGTACCGTTAAATTTAAAGCGCCGCAGCTGCCAAAAAAAAGGCTAAAGTGCTCCCGGGGTCCCTTATCTTTATTTAAAGTAACGAATTAGTCCTTTATGTTTTTTTTGTCCCAAATAAGTCATTTATCTTTCAAATTTTTGACACATAAATCCTTTTCCGTTAACAGTGCTGATTTATGTGTCAAAAAAAAGGATTTATGTGTTAAAAATTTGAAACATAAAGGACTGATTTGGGACAGAAAAGGATTTATGTGTCAAAAATTTAAAACATAAAAGACTGATTTGGGACAAAAAAGAGATAAAGGACCAAATTGTTACTTTAAATAAAGATAAGGACCTCGGGAGCACTTTAGCCCAAAAAAAACGGGCATAGTAACTTGCAAGCAAATTAACAGTAGGAAAAGCATGGGTCACATTAAACATCCACCTAATGAAAGATTTCACCAATATACTTATATACCCAACTATAAACCGTTGGATTACTTTATTTTAAATTTAATTATTATCATAACAGAAAATTCCGCCCTTCAGAATCTCAGATGCACTTTGATAGGAAACAACTTCTGCAAAAGACCTTTCCCCTTCTCCAAGGAACCTTCCGTTGAACAGAATCGCGGGTTCACACCTTTTTCTCTCTCTATAAATACAACAGCATCAACAAAAAGAATAGCTAAAACTCTCAGATTCTCAATCTTTTTTAATCTCTCTCTCTCTCTCTCTAGCAACGAAATAAGTCGATGGCCCTTCAACAATACAACTTTTTTCCCACGGATTTCTTCTACCCTCGTCCAGAATTGGAAACCTGTTCTTCTACCAACCCAGTTGTAAAGATTGTTCCTTTGGAAACCCTAAGAGGAGAAACTCGTAAGCAGCTGCAGAATCAACAACTTAGTAAAAGCATCGTCAAATTTGTATCTCCTCGGCATGCTCTTGTTTGCACTCCAAAGTTGCATTCTCCAATTGACAAGAAACTATCCAAACTCTCCACAAAACCACTTTCTTGGTTGGTTTCCTTAGAAGAAGAAGAAGAAGAATAAGAGGGTGCCACTTTCGAGTTTTTATGGGAATTAATGTTCTTTTCACACACTTTTTGTTTTGTATTTTGTTTTCAAGCTTCGATGTATATTTGAGGAGTTTAATTAGTAAAGTGAGTTATCCTAGAATCTTAAGAATTAATTACTGTAAATGAAGCTTTTGTTATGTTTAACTGTTTAAGTTATAGTTTGCCCCTGTTTTACAAACCCAGTTTGAATACAATACTATCAATTAAGGAATTATGATTTTCTTTTCTTTTTTTGACAAAGGGAATCCTGTTGTTTAAGAAGAAATCATAATTCCCTTTGTCACTATATCGAAGGAGAAATCAAAGGTTGTGTTGAGTTTTTAAACTATAGTATTCAAAATTTCCAACATTTGAATAGTCCCCTTTGGAGAAAGGTTTTTTTTTTATAAGCAAATGTTAGTGGGGTGGGGGAATGTTAGTTTCTGGGAGTTGAACCGGGACCTCCTTCTTGCACTCATTTGGTGCACTCCTTCGGTATCCCTTAGCTCGCCTTTGGAGAAATGTTGATTTTTAATTGAAACCGTACGCGTAAAAGTAGGAGGCTCGGATGCTCTTAACAAGCTAAGGTTTTTGGTGGACAAGGTAAGGCCCGAGTCATGGAAGAAGGGTTTGCCCATTTAGTTGGGCCATATGTGTTGAATAGGATGGGTCCGAGTTACTAAAAGCCGCTCATTGGCAGCTTGGTTACAACCACTCATAGACGATTTGATTGTTCCAATACATGGCCTTTATGGTACAGAAACCAACTCATTGGGTTGGACTGGAGAACACCTTGGTATGCAACTCTCCAAGAAGCTTATTAAAACTAACCATTTAATTCTTACTTTCAACGCAACCCATGCGACCGTTACGGTTAGCAATGGGCGAGGACAGGGAGTGGCCCCCCTCCCAAATCTCCCTGTCCTTGCAAAGCTTTCCTCCTTCGTCTTATAGATATTTGTTATATTACATTAACTTATGCCAAATTTTAGATAAATTAGACTTTTGTAGTTGTATAATTGTATGGTCAATTTTTCACTTGTATTTAAAATAGTATATTATATGTTGAATTTTTTATTTGATGAAGTATCAAATATTTATTAAATATGATTATTTATGAAATTGATCTATTCAATAAGAACTTTTAACTCTACAATTGGTTTGATGAAATTCAATCACTATATATGTGTTATTAAACAGATTAATATGAACCCGGAACCTTCTTGCTTGCACTCATTCGATATCTCTTAACTCGCCAACTGAGCTACCTACTTGGGATAATTCTATGGTTAATCCTTCCCTCTAATTTATTTTAGAGGAGTCAACTAATCGCCAACACTTTAGGATCAAAAACCGGTCCTTGCTAGCAAAGAACTTCTCCAAATCATTCCAAGGTAAAGTTTGCTTACATTTATCTTCATATTGTTTTTGATAAAAACTAACAAATGTCAGAAAAGTTATAATTACTACTTAACATATGTTTATATCAAGTAATTTATTCATCTCCATTCAAAGAAAAGTAATTTATTTACCTTCCTGAAAAAAGTAATTTATTAATCTAACTCATTTGAAGCGAATGATACACCTCAAATATAAGATACAAATTCTGCAAGAGTTTGAAACAAAAAGTTTTCTTATTACTAGCTAGAGGAAGAACAAAAAAGGTTTCTAGACTAAGCTACTAGACCTAAAAATCATTAACTAACTAATGACAATTTGAATGTCTTTCTAGACTAAGCTAGTAGACCTACAAAACATAACTAATTAACTAATGCTTGTGAAAGTTTAAGCTTTCAAGGACATTTTGGTCCACCCTGTTGGGTCTTCCAGTTGTTATAGCATGGACAAGTTTCTTTGTTGCCATAAGTTCCAGCAGGCACACACAAACATGTTGCACAACACTTTTTGCAGAAGAACAAGCATGGTTTCTTGTGATGTGTCTTTGAGCATCTATATTCACAACGAGGATCACAATCTGCAATTCCATTCATGTACCCTCCATTAGTGCACCATTTCAATTTCAGATTATATATATATGACATGGACATGCACTTTCTTTTACAATTTTTTTCAAAAATTTGTAGCTTTTATTTATAAATAAGGGTTAATTATTACTAAAATGAGATAACATGTCTTTAGTTACCTTCGGGTTTAAGACTGCCTTCGGTGGTGCCATCCTGAAACTCAGTAAAACAAACATGAAATTAACACAATTAGAAGAAATGCAAATCAAGGAAGTTCTTGTAATGTATATACTATATAGTTAACTTATATAACACTAACTCTATAATAAGAGAAAAATGTAGTTTTACGTTTATTGAATAACTGAGGTATCTGGCCATTATAAATCAGATTAATTAGTTATTCAATGAACATAAAACTGTATTTATCTCTTGTACGAGACTGGAGACTGGAGAGAGTAATTAGCTTCAAATGAAATAGGTCATACGAAAAAGCCTTACTGATGGATCAGTTGGAGTTGGATCGGTTGGAGTTGGATCAGCCGGAGTTGGATCAGATGGAGTTGGATTAGCTGGAGTTGGATTAGATGGAGTTGGATCAGTTGGTGTTTGATCAGTTGGAGTTGGATCTGGAGTTGGAGCTGGAGAGGGAGCTGGAGAGGGAGAGGGAGCAGGCGCTGGAGAGGGAGAGGGAGTTGGATCATCATCAATCTCAGCCTGAAAATGCAATCATTTGTGTAATGTAAAAAACAATAGAATGGGAGAAAATCATGTAAATAATTTATTCATGATGCACCCCAACATGTAGTTAATAAAAAAATTATTTTTGTATTCAACCAAAAAAAATGACATTTCTTCGTGTGATCCGCATATTTTTTTCTGTATAGTTGTGATCCATATATTTAAAGGATAATATTTTTTAGGTGAAGCTAGGGAGTTACCATAAATATTATTAAAAACATATATTTAAAGGATAAAGCTTTACTCTAATAAAATAAAGTGGAAACAAAACATAACCAGCTAAGTAGAATTTAACTCCTATAGCTAATGCAAAACAATGCTTATCAAAACAATTTTAGATTAATAAGCTAAAACCGATCCACTATTATCAGTTGTATTGACAATTTCAACAACAAGAGGATGCCAGTTCGAGGGTTCGAACTCGAGTATAACCATGTAATAATATATATTGTGTTTATTTACCAATTCGTCTGAGCAAACAAAAAAAGAAGCTAACACTGAACATCTAATATTAATTGTTAAGAGTCCCACATCGGATGTGATATGGCCTAAAAAAGAGTTTATAAGTGGGAAGCATCCCTCTCCTTACAAGCCGGTTTTGTGGGGTTGAGTTAGGCCCAATCCACATTCTAAGATGATATCAGAGCCTATCCAAGATCCGTTGGACCCCACCTATTGTTGGGTCTTGCTCCAGATGTCTATTCCTGGGCCACTTGAGTCACGCTCTAGATATGTCTATTCCTGGGCGTGGGGTGTGTTAAGAGTCCCACATCGGATGTGATATGGCCTGAAAAAGTGTGTGTGTGTGAGAGAGAGAGAGAGAGAGAGAGAAGTAAGGGAATTATGTTGGCTTACATGGCTATGAACAAGAAGAATTGCAACCAAGCAAAGGAAAGCAATGCTTAGCTTTTTGGCCATGGCTAAGATTGATGTTACACTTAGATCACAAAAAGAGAGAAAAGCTATGTGAATTGTGGTTTCCAACAATATTGATTCAGTTAAGTATTTATAGACAAATGCATAAGACTGATTCTATGTTATAAGATGAAATGTTATGTGTTGTTGGCAATCGTTTTAGCAAAAGATTAGGTCCAATTTCTTTTTTTTTTTTGACTGGACAAAATCCTATGGAAATATTCGGAGTACAAATAGGTAAATAGTCAAAAGTGTGATGTAATATTAGTCCACAAAGTAATTACCTTCACAAGAGCGCATGCTGACACGTTAGCATATTTTATAGAAGACTTAACCAAAAAATTGAAGTTAAGGTTGAGATCATGGTCTAAACTCTAAACAACTGTTTGAGGATCTAGCTCAAAAATCATATTTGGCGGTTTCTCATTCAAGTCTCTCCTTCCCGCTCGACAAGTCGGTTTTTTGTGCTTATCCATTGTCTGAGTCATCTCCGATCTACCTGGCGTCCTGCCGAGCATACGTGTCGTCGGATGGACTTAGGTGTCCAAGTCGGTCAGTTAAGGAATTACTTCGGTCCACAGCCCCCCAAGCTCGAGTTGTTTTTTAAGAACGATGAGCTTAAAGGTGTTGTAAGTCGTGTTTGGGTTCTATTGCGCCATGCACCGCTAACCCGCTTCAGAAATCGCTCAGTCTTCTGTCTTCGAACTTCCTGCCAATCTGATGCTCCTGCATGTTTGTCCTCTCAATCAATCTCTCGCAAGTTCACATTCTTCTGGTCTCTTATCTTTTCGCGGTTTCTCTCGTACTGCCGTACTCTCTCAATTCCGTACTCCCTCTATCTATCGAACGCTCTCTCTCATCTCACCTTAACCTAGTGGAAATCGTCACTGTCGTGTATTGCATGGAGCAAAGTATAGTACCAAAGTTGGAGATTCCAATTAGAAATTATGAGTAATAGTGTAGTCCCATTCTCGGCTAATATATATGAGCTCCTTGATGCGAGTTATCTCATTCCTATACCCGTGATGTATCACAACTCCATCTAACACATACTTCACAGTTAATAATGTGTCTAATACGCACTGAACATTTCTTAACACCCCACTTCCAATAGCAGCTGGGACCATGGAAAATGCCCATAATTTCAACATAGAGAATATCAAAGTTACCAGCAGAGCCAAAAAAGCCACGTAAAAGCTCGACATGACCATCTCGGATTAATCCCCCTTGATCTTGAAACACACTAGCATCCACATTTAACACTACCTGATTTTTCATTGGTCGCAACCATTGGACTTTTTTTTATAAGAAATATGTATTTATATATTAATGAAAGGAGCACTATCGTTGGTCGCAACCATTGGACTTGACTTGAACTATCGATTTAAAATCATTTTTCTTAAGTGTTTTGTTGACTCTGCATATACATCCTTATAAAGAACTGATCGATCATCCCAAAGTTGTGGGATGTTGTGCAATTCATCAAGTATGAATGGTTTCTTGTCATTACAAATTTTAAAAAGAATATATAAAAGTTAAATAAGAACCATTAAACCAAAAAGATAATAACTAGCATAAAAGTAATAATATATAAAAGTTAAATAAGAACCATAAAGGCTAAACCAAAAAGATAATAACTAGCATTTTTTTTTGACAAAAGACACTTAGTGCATTTCATTAACAATTCTTAAAGAATACGGAAGCATCATATATAAAGAAAGCATAAAGCATAAAAGCCATTGTAGGCATAAACCAATGAAACAGTATACTATAGGATAAATTGCATAAAATGATTCATTGTTATTGGATGATAGTACTGACACAGTACAGCTAGTTATATAGTACTAGGGGTGGTCTATGGTGTACCACAATACTAAGGACAGCATACTAAAGAAAGAGAAAAATATCTATTTACAAACACAGCTGGCCACCAAAGGAATCCTATGCATTTGGCGCCTAGTGCAGGGGCGCCATCGTATTTTGCTCCATTATGGTGACCATGATGCGTGGGCATGACCACCTGACTCAGCAACATCATTCCTTGGCACCTTGCACATGGGTGCTTGATTCTGCAACACTGTGGCCTTGGCGCCTGACACATGGGCGCCTGTTTCAGTAATGTTGCACACATTGTTTCCCTCATTGATCCTAACCAAATTCACTTTGCTTCCATCATCTTCCTTTGATTCTAATAGCCCCTTGCAAGCTGGACCATGATATATGTTTATCATTCCAAGCTTGGAAATAAAAGATGAGAAAAGGGTAGGAGTTAGACTCTTTGTGAAGAAATCAGCTAGTTGTGCTTTGGAGGAAACAGGCAGCAGTTTCATAAGTCCTTGTTGAAGTTTCTCTCTTACAAAGTGACAATCAATCTCTAGATGTTTTGTTCTTTCATGGAATACAGGATTTGAAGCTATATGCATGGCACTTTGATTGTCACAGTAAAGGACTGGTGATCTATCACACTGAACTTTCAGCTCTGTAAGTAGGAAAGACAACCATTGCAGCTCACATGTGGCTGTAGATAAGGCACGATATTCAGCTTCTGATGATGACCTTGAGACAGTTTGTTGCTTCTTTGTTCTCCAAGACACAAGAGATGACCCTAGGAAGAAACAGTACCCTGAAACAGATTTCCTAGTGTCCACACAGTTGGCCCAATCAGCATCAGAGAAGCCAAAGATTTGCATGATAGAGTCTCTTGGAAATAGTAAACCACGGCCTAAGGTGCCTTTCAAATATTTGAGAACTCTGCTGATGATGTTGTAGTGAGTCACAGTAGGAGAGTTCACAAATTGACTTAGTTGTTGCACTGCAAAAGTGATGTCAGGTCTGGTATTTGTTAAATACAGTAGCTTCCCTATCAGTTTTCTGTACAGAGCAGTGTCAGTGAATGATTGTGCAGAGTCCTGACAGATTTTGACATTTGGTTCCAAAGGAGTAGATGATGGTTTTGCAGCAAGTTGGCCTGTTTCTTTTAAGAGATCAAGGCAGTATTTCCTTTGGCTGACAACAATTCCTGTCTTGGATTGAGAAACTTCAAGGCCAAGGAAATACTTTAGGGGACCAAGATCTTTAATTTTAAAAGCATTGTCTAGGACAGTTTTGATTCTGGAAAATTCAGCTAAGGAGTTTCCAGCTAGGATGACATCATCTACATAGACAAGGAGGGCTGTGAAGGTGTCATTTTTGTCATTTATGAACAAAGAATGATCACAGTGTGACTGTGTGTATCCCTCACTTAGTAGTAAAGTGGTTAGTTTCTCATACCACTTTCTACTAGCTTGTTTAAGACCATATAATGACTTTTGTAACTTGCATTGAGAAACTCAGATAAGTGAGCCATTGAAGTGAGCAGTGCAGAGGTACTCAGATAAGTGATGAGGCTGCTGTGTTGCCCTTGTTGATCTTCTGAGTACTGGTTGACTAGGTACAGATGGGATAGATGTGGCAGGGCTTGTAGGTGTCTGTTCAGGTGTTGTAGCAGTGTCTGTGGGGCTTGCAGGGGTACTTTCTGGTGTGGCAGACTCTGGTGTAGCATTGTGAGGTTCTGGTGAGGGAATGAGTGGATCAGGTGAGGTTAAGTTTGGTGAGGAAGGTATGGCAGACTTAGTTGCTGTGCTGTTAGGTGAGAAATAATTCCATTTGGATAGTGGCTGAGAGTTGTTGTAGGGTAAAATATGCTCATGGAAAGTGACATTTCTAGAGATAAACAGCTCTCTATTATGCAGGTCTAACAACACAGCACCCTTAACACCTGGCTTGTATCCTAGGAAGATGCATTTTCTAGCTCTAGGATCAAGTTTTGTTCTATGTATCTTTAAGGTTGATGCAAAACTAAGACAGCCAAAAACTTTAAGTGTTTCAATATTTGGCAACTTGCCATTTAACAAATAATAAGGACTTTTGTTGCTTAAGAGAGGGGTGGGGACCCTGTTAATGATATAAGTAGCATGAAGTACAGCATAGGACCAAAAATGTTTAGGTAGTTTTGCTTGAAATAGGAGGGCTCTAGCTACATTTAGTATGTGTTGATGTTTTCTTTCTACCCTACCATTTTGTTCAAGTGTTTCAACACAAGTAGTTTGATGCACAATGCCTTTGGAAAGATAGAAATCATTGAGTAAAAATTCTGGTCCATTGTCGGTACGGACAGTTTTGACAGTGGCTTCAGATTGTTTTTCTATGGTGTTTATGAAGTTTTTAACATGGCTGCTGACTTCACTTTTATTTTTGAGAAGAATTATCCAAATATATCTAGTGTAATCATCAAGCGCAGTTAAGAAATACTTGTGACCATGGATGGAAGAAGTTGAAATAGGTCCCCATATATCAAAATGGATAAGTTCATAACTTTTTGAAGCTCTACTAGAGCTTAATTTGTAAGACAATTTCTTTTGTTTAGCATAATGACAAATATCACACACACAACCCTCATCAACATGAATAGAGGGAAAATCACTATGCATCAACTTCATTCTACTGTCTGAAAGATGTCCTAATCTAAAATGCCATAGGGCTGAGGTTGGTAAGGTTAAGGTCTCTGGCCTTTCAACAGAGTTCACAGCAGCAATATCATCACTTTCTGATATTTCCAAATACACCAATCCTTCAAAGATCATACCCGAACCAATCATCTCCTTTGTCTTCTTGTCCTGTATAGTGCATTTAGGAATATCAAAAAGAACACTAGTTTGTAAATCAATCATTAGTCGAGGCACAGAGATGAGATTTAAATAAAAATCAGGTACATATAGGACATCTATAATGTATAGCTTGGCAGAGAAGACAACAGTTCCTTTAATGGTGGCAAAGGCCTTTTGGCCATTAGGTAATTTGATGCTGACTGGTTTGATTGGAACATAGCTTGTGAAATATTTTAGAGAGGAGCATATGTGGACACTAGCACCAGAGTCTAGTATCCATAGCCCTAGGGAACTTGATTTTAAAGAGGAAATGTGAAAGATACTACCTGCTAATGAAGCAGAAGGGCCTGCAATCAAGTTCACAGCCTTGGAATTCTGAGTTGTCATCCCTTGAATCATGTTGACCAATTTTTCATATTGATCCTTTGAGATTCTTACTGTCCTGCTGTCATCAGTTTCAATCTGTTCTTCTGGTTCATCAGTGACATTTGAAGCAGATTTTTGCCAGCTAGGTGGTGTTCCATGCTTTTTGTAACAAGTCTCAACAGTGTGTCCAATCTTTCCACAGTAGCTACAGACCTTGCTTGTGTATTTGTTTCCATTTCCTTGAAAATTTGTCTTGCCACGATTAAAAGGCTTTTTGCTATCAGCACTAGCAATGATAGTTTTGGTTTCATCAACACTGCAAAACTGTCTTTCATGTTGAATGACCATGGAAAAAACTTTGTTCAGTTTTGGTAAAGGATCCATCATTAGGATTTGAGATTTAACCATTGCAAAGTTTTCATTCAAACCAGTCAGGAATCTAATGATTTTGTTGTGAGTGTGGTGCTGTTTGGCTATGCTGACCCCAGTGAGACACACACACTTTCTTGGACAGCTACACACAGGTTCTGGTTGGTAGATTTCCAACTCTTCCCACAATACTTTTAACTCAGAAAAATACTCAGTCACAGATAAGGATCCTTGTTTTAAGGTGTAAATTTCACACTGAAGATCAGAGATCCGTATGAAGTCACCTTGGGAAAATCTCTCTTTAAGTTCATTCCACACATCAATAGCATTTTCAAGGAAAACAATGCTTTGTGCTATGGAATCTGACACAGAGTTCATGATCCAGGAGTGTGTTAACATATTGCATCTACTCCATGCCTTAAAAGAGGGATGAAATGAATCTGGGATGTCTAAGGTTCCATCAACAAAGTCATACTTGTTTTTGCCTCCAAGAGCTCTTCTCATGGATCGAGCCCAGCTGTGGTAATTTATACCATTGGAGTTCAAAACAGGTGTGACAGATACAGTAGAAGGGCCATCACTAGGATGTACATAGTATATACTAGTTGGATCTGAAGCAGGATCCTTTGGTGGATCCCCAGAACCCGAACCAGTAGCTGTACTAGTATTCTTAGGAGGCATAATGACAAAATGAAATGGAAACGAAAGAAAAAAAAATCAAGCAAGGTACTCAGAGCATATGCTCTGATACCATCTTAAAGAATACGGAAGCATCATATATAAAGAAAGCATAAAGCATAAAAGCCATTGTAGGCATAAACCAATGAAACAGTATACTATAGGATAAATTGCATAAAATGATTCATTGTTATTGGATGATAGTACTGACACAGTACAGCTAGTTATATAGTACTAGGGGTGGTCTATGGTGTACCACAATACTAAGGACAGCATACTAAAGAAAGAGAAAAATATCTATTTACAAACACAGCTGGCCACCAAAGGAATCCTATGCATTTGGCGCCTAGTGCAGGGGCGCCATCGTATTTTGCTCCATTATGGTGACCATGATGCGTGGGCATGACCACCTGACTCAGCAACATCATTCCTTGGCACCTTGCACATGGGTGCTTGATTCTGCAACACTGTGGCCTTGGCGCCTGACACATGGGCGCCTGTTTCAGTAATGTTGCACACATTGTTTCCCTCATTGATCCTAACCAAATTCACTTTGCTTCCATCATCTTCCTTTGATTCTAATAACAATCAAATCCGAAATACATGTAGGGACATCATAATAGTCTTGAGGACTAGCTGACAACAAGGCCACCCCCGCAAGGGTATGAGCAACCTTGTTATCACTCATCCTAGCAAACTCAACATGAGAGTTATAATTAAAAACAGTAAACAAATTCTTACAAACTTTGACAAAAAACCCAAACTCGGAAATATTGTTGTTGTTGGAGTTGAATGCATCAACAACACACTTAGCATCTGGTTCAAAAATCACATCCTTGTACCCAAGATCACGCACCCAAGAAATTACAAGGAACAAACCCAAAGTCTCGCCGAGAACTACATCCGTAATTGGCGAGGACCAATGGGTTCTAGCGCACACAAAGCGACCAAGATCATCCCGAATACACATGCCAATCCCAACTTTGTTTGCCACCAAAGAGAAAGAAGCATCCACATTACACTTAACCCACCCTGATTGCGGCTTCCTCCAACAATCTGACACAAGAGCCACTGATGGCACTAAAGGAATAGTTGGCCGGTTAACAACACCACTACGGGCCAAACTCCAATCTGAATATAGTTTCTGACCCGACCAAATAGTAGCACCTGCATCATTATGTTTATTCTCCCAAACCCACTCATTTCGAGTATTCCAAAGGCTCCAAAGAGTCATGCACCAAGCTACACAATCATCACCACTCAACGAAGCCAACACAGAGAAGAATATATAACAGAAATTTGCATGGGCCATTGTAGCATTCATAATCATCTATGATATATCAAGCATATCCCAACACGCTTTCACTTTATTACATATAATAAAAAGGTGAGTAGAAGATTCAGAATAACCTGGACACCAAGGGCAACTATCCACCACATCTACATGGCGATGAGCCAAATTAGCTCGGGTAGGCAACACATCTCTACAAAGGCACCAAAGATAATAACTAGCATAAAAGTTCAGAATAACAATAGTTTAAAATTCTATTACCTTTTTCCATTGATCAACAATACATCCGGTGACAATATTCACATATTTTTTCCAACATAGTGCCCAACTATTATGGGCAGTGGCGGACCTACATGTATTTCAGGGATTCATTTAAACCCCCTAAGAAAATAAAATTAGTACCGTTACACTGGAAAAATATGCTTTTGCACACCCTGAAAAAATATCTTTTACACCCAAATTCTTAGTTTTGCACCAAAGTCCCTAGTTTTGCACCACTCTAATACCACACTCACACTCTCACTTATTTTATTTTAAATTTTTTTCTCTCCCTACGTTAGTGATTGTGCTCATGTTTTCTTCTCTCTTTTGTTTCTTCTCTACTCTTTCTTCTTTCTTAGCCAGTACTGAAACATGAAACCAAGGTCGTTTCTCCACTTCCTTTCTTCATTGCAACATTGAACTAGCTCTCCTCTCTTCTTCCTTTCTTTATTGCATCGTTTATCCTAATTTTGTTGTTAGAAACTTGTTAGTGCTATTTAATTTGTGTTGGTCTAGTGCAATACAAGTTGTGAACATGTTAAAGTCTTAATTTTATTATAATTTTTAGTGATATGTGAGTTTGAAAATTTTTGCACCCCCGTCAAATCCGGGATCTGCCACTAATTATGGGGTTCTGGCCCTTGGCACACTGTCGCATGTGATGTAAATGAAAAGTTGCATGTGATGCAAATGACAAGTGGCAATTGGCTTAACTATATATTGCATGAAATACACTTAGTTTGTTGCATGTAATCCTCTTCTCCTATAAATAAAGGTTCATATCGATGTACTTTCATCATCAAATTAAATAAGTAATAGTCATCATGTGTGTGTTCTTTTCTACGGAGTCTTTTTGTTTTCTTTATGGTTCTGATATAAATATATGTATTCATAAAACTTTATAAGATACAAAACTAAGTAAATTCATGTGAATGATGCAGAGAAGAAAAGAGGTGGGAGTCTCTAGTACTCTCGCATGTGCATTCACATGAAGCATCCAAAATCCCTCCTTCTAGGGGTGCACAAAACATCCGGTTATATAAATATATCCAAATCTATGTCCAAAACCATTTTAAAAATGACCATATATTTGGATTTGGTTATGTCCATAACCATATTATTTTTTAGACTTGGATATGGATGTCCATTTTTTATAACTGGATAAAAAAGTAAAAATATCCATATCCAATTAAAAAGTAAAATAACATTTTGACCCTGTTCCTCACCCTCTTCACTCTCGTCTCTCGCGCTCACTGATCAGTTCACTCTCACTCTCGCTCTCATCACTGATCAGTTCTCACTCTCACTCTCACTCTCGCTCTCGCTCTCGCTCTCGCTCTCGCCCTCGCCCTCGCCCTCGCCCTCGCCCTCGCCCTCGCCCTCGCCCTCGCCCTCGCCCTCGCTCTCTTCACTCTCGTGAGTCGTGAGTCGTCTCTCGCCCTCCCCCTCTTCACTCTCGTGACTCGTCTCTCGCCCTCATCACTCTCCACTTCCGCTGCTGCTTCCCGCCGTTTACACCGCTGCTGCTTCCCGCCGTTTACACCGCCGCCCTCTTCATTCTCCACTTCTTGTGGTCATGGATCTCTCGTTTTCAGGTACTCTCCACTTTACACCGCCTTTTGTCCTCTATTTGGGTATTCTGATTTGGGTATTTCTGATTTGGGTATTCTGATTTGTGTTCTTCTGTTTATAACAAAGTTTATTCTAATTTACATATCTTTCTTTGTAAATTGATCATTGTAAATTTGGTATTCTCAGTTACGGATTTGGTATTCTGATTTGTGGTAATTTGGTATTCTGATTTGGTATTCTGGTAATTTGGTATTCTGATTTGGTATTCTGGTATTCTGATTATGGTAATTTGGTAATTTGGTATTCTGATTTGGTAATTTGGTAATTTGGTAATTTGGTATTTTGATTTCGTAATTTGGTAATTTGGTATTATGGTAATTTGGTATTCTGATTTGTGTTCTTTTGATTTGTGGTCATGAATTTATATGCAACACATATGCAGTGTCGCCCTCTGAGACAGCTGAGAATACAGTTACTGGATTACCGCCTCGGCATAAAAACAAATCAAGTGTTTGGGATTCCTTTACAGTAGAACCAGGCTCAGACAAAGCTAAATGTAAATTTTGTGGTGCCCTCCTCAAGTGCAAAAATGGGACAACTTCCATGATGGCTCACGCAAGCGGTTGCAAGGGTAACCCAAATGCTCCCAAGAAGAGGATGAAAACAACTACATCCTCAACTGCCACTTCTCCTTCGTTGGGAAAATTTGACCAAGAGAAATGTCGACAAGCAGTGGTGAAGATGATTGTAACCATGGAGCTTCCTTATCGCCATGTTGAGCATCCAGGTTTCCGAGAATGTATAGGTGTTTTACAACCAAAGTTTTCTCCAATCTCCCGTAGTACTGTAGCACGTGACGCTTTGTTGTTGTGCGATACAGAAAAGACTAAGTTGAAGTGCTTCCTTTCCCAACATTGTCGAAGTGTTTGCCTCACAACTGATTCATGGACCTCATGCCAAAATATGGGTTACATGTGTATAACAGCCCACTTCATAGACAATAACTGGACTTTGCATAAGAAAATTATTAGTTTTCCTCAAGTGACCGGCTGTTCAGGAGATGTTGTAGCTGCGAAGGTTTCAGAGTGCGTGACTAATTGGGAGTTGAACCGGGTTTTGACGGTGACAGTTGATAATGCCTCGGCAAATGATCGTGGAATGGAAATTCTAAAGGTGATGTTGAAGTTGAATAGTTCTTTAGTTTTGAACGGAGATCATATGCACATGCGCTGTTGTGCGCACATAATAAATTTAATTGTGAGGGAAAGATTGAAGGAAATTGACATTTCTATTGTCAGAATTCGTAATGCGATTAAGCTTATTAGGGTTTCCACTTCACGTTACCGTAAGTTCTTGTCATGTGTTAAGAAAAGACACCTCAAATACAAGGGTTTTGTAAATTTTGATTGTGAGACTAGATGGAATGCAACACATGACATGTTGAAGGCTGCATTGAAGCTTCAAGAGGCATTTGTAGAGCTTGAGATCCTAGATGCCAAGTATTGTCAAGAGCTCAACAAAGGAAAGGGTGTGCCTACTGCATTAGATTGGCAAAAGGCACGTGTAATCTCAACCTTTTTGGAAGTCTTTAAAAATGCCACTTTGCGCATATCTGGTTCTTCTTATGTGACCAGCAATATATATATGGGAGAGGTTTTTTCACTTGGGTTGACATTAAAACAAACGATCGCATCTACTAATTTAGATTCAACCACAATGGACATGGCTAAAAGGATGAAAACAAAGTATGACAAGTACTGGGGTGATCCTAAGAGCTTGAACATGTTGTTGTTAGTCGCCTTTGTATTGGACCCAAGGAAAAAAGTGAAGGTTGCAAATTGGTTTATCGATGGAAATTTTGATGCACTTCAGGCTAGTGAGTTGAAGACAAATTTAGAATCTTTTTTGAAGGACATATATGATGCATATAGTGGTGGGGTGGGGGAGTCCCAAGGCGATTTATTACAAACTCAATTTCTTGGAGAAGGTAACGATCTTGACTTTTATCTGCAGAAGTATTTGATAACAACTGGTGCTAGTTCTAGTGCTGCATCCTCTTCTGATTTGTCTAAGTACTTGAATGAAGACTTGGAGCGTCCAAACCCCGACTTTGATATTTTGAATTGGTGGAGGGTGAATTCAAATCGACTTCTGATCCTTGCGAGCATTGCACGAGATGTATTGGCCATACCAGTCTCCACTGTGGCATCTGAGTCTGCCTTTAGTACTGGAGGACGGGTGGTTGATGAGTATCGCAGTAGCCTAACAGCCCATTCAGTGGAAGCACTTATTTGTACGGCAGATTGGCTAAATGGAGGACGGTTACCATTATTGCCTTCACAAGAGGATATTGAAGAGATTGAGAAATTTGAGCAAGGTAAGATAAATTAATTGATATATAGTGCCAAATGCATTTTGATTCTGATATAAATTAATTGATAACTTGCTGTTTCTCGTTCCAAATGCATTCTGATTCTGATAGTGTATGTATGTTTTAGAGAATTTTTCATAGGAAAGTCCTCTAATGCATTCTGATTCTGATACTGTATGTATGTTTTAGACAATTTTTCATAGGAAAGTCCTCTAATGCATTCTGATTATGATACTGTATGTATGTTTTAGACAATTTTTCATAGGAAAGTCCTCTAATGCATTCTGATTCTGATACTGTATGTATGTTTTAGACAATCTTGCAAAAAATGGAACGTTGCAAGATGAATTGACCAATAAATTTGGATATTATACTTGTTCATTCCAGGAGACCATGAGCATACTTAATCTTGCTTCTGTTTGTCTTGAATCAATTAATCTATACTTATATTTGAATATAATTGAGTCTGTTTGTTTTATTTGAGTCTGTTTGTCCTTTGTTTTATTTCATATGTTGATATAAACTAGTATTTATTACGCTTTATGCAGAAATATTTTCCCAAAACATAGATGAAGGTGGTAGTTCAACACATGTCACTCTTGCTGAAGATTAATGGGAAAGTTGAAGCTGGGTTGCCAGAGCAATGAAGTTTGTAGTCTGCTGCGGGTGTAATTATTGGTCCGTTTGACGGGAACTTGAGAAATTAACTTAGTTTAGAACCGTTTTCAGAGCTGGGTTTTGTATGAAGTTGAAGCTGGGTTTCCAGAGCAGTGAAGTTTGTAGTCTGCTGCTTTTCTTGTTTGCCACTACTTTTAAAATATCTTTGAAATTCATGCACTTTTCTTTTTAGGAAACCTGTGCTTAGTAAGCATTGTAATGTTTAAATACATTTTGTGGAATATGATTTTGTGGAGCTGGTAAAATAACTACTTGGTAGGAGCAACAGCAAAATCTAATTAATATTGCAATATGTAGCAGCATTTGTAATGTCTTGTCATTTTATTGTAGTATCCGTAATTGGTGTAGTGATTTAGTCTATGAGAAGAGTTGAGATCCTGCTATAAACAGTGTAAATGATTTGTTGCTATAATCAATTTGTCAATTGGATTTCTTTGATGATGGAATTATGGATATAAAGAGGCCAAAAACCGTTTTGGAAAGGTAAAAAATGGGCTTTAAAATGCAGAAACCGATATTAAAATATAAAAACCGGTTATAAAATCAAAAAATGGATATCCAAAATTCGGTTAAAAAATCAAAATCCGGTTAAAAATCCAAAATCCGGTTATAAAATATGGTTATGGATATAACCGGTTACATAACCGGTTTTGTAAAATAATAACCGGTTATACTAATTTGGTTATGGAACCGATTATATAAACCGGATATTTAATGGTTATGGATTGGTTTTTTAACCATGAACATTTTGTACACCCCTACCTCCTCCTATAGTAACAAGTGCATAGAAATTCCAAGTTGGTGTTTTCAAATTGGCGTGGGTTGTTTTTTTTTAAGCGTAAGCATATTCGCATTAACTGAAACGTGGAAAAGAGCCAACCACTGGCATTACATCATAAGGAACAACATTGTCCACTGGGGGAGGGCCCAACCAATGTCTACAACCCGCTTCTTGCTAAACCAACTAAGTTATGAGCTACAATGTTACCATTACGACTAACATGCTTCACAGAGCACTCGGGGAAGATTCCCAACCACCTACGACAATCACTAACCACAGGTTCAATTACAGCCACAGAAGCAATATTATGAAAACAGTGAATAACAATTTCAGCATCAGAAAAAATAACATTTGGGTTTAAATGCTGCTCCACTAAAGATTGCAAGCACCATATTAGGCCACAGAGATATTGTCTTTCTTACACCCGCTGAAGATGATATTATCATTAGGATCCATCACACAAAGACCCCAACAAGTGGTACTATCAGCAGAGTATTTTCGGTTTATCAATTATGATGGGGTATATAGTGATATGATGGGGGTAAAAAAATAAATTCCTTGTGACCACGGCATCACAGAGCCTCTTGGAAATACGAACGGTCGTGGCTGCAGTGTAGTCCACACTTGTCTTACTTTGCAGCAAATGGATTTTCTTCAACACATTTCCCCCCCTTCAAAAAGATAAGGTAACCGAGAGAGACGCAAAGCAGAAAAAACTTCGAACAAAATCTGCCTCTTTACCTTCGGCTCCTAACACCAACACTAGTAGAAGCTCTGAAACGTTCGTGGCCATTAGTGCACCAAACCCTTCTGGTTATGGCAACTGTGGTCTCTGAACCGGCTTGTGCGGGAAATACTCACGCTGTTGCTTCTTCTTTCAGCTCAAAATGTCACTCTTCTCTGGTTTGGAAAAAGAACCCACGTGCTAGGTTATGTTCTTCCAGAATTATAGCTTGTCAATCCACCTCTAACAATAAGGATATCTACAAACAAGTGGGTCTGTTTCAAAATGCTGTCTTTTTTTGTGTAAGAAGCAAATACTGGTTTTGTTTTGCTTTTTGTTTATGTAGTTCAATATGGTGTTTGCTTTTGTGGATGTGGCTTTTATCTCTTCATAAATTACATATGTCAATGCCCTTTTACTTTATGGGAGTGAAAATTGTATCTTTTTCCTCAATAGATGTTCTACCGATTTCTCAACTAGTGTGAGATTGAAGCTTGTAAGGTATATTTCTTAGTATGCCTAATTTTAATAAAACATGAAGATAAGGTCTGAAGAACTGTGCCTAGGGATAAATATAAATAGTCCATTCATATGATTCTGGAAAAATAATGGAAAAACTTTTATCATGTGCTCTTTCCAGATAACTGGCTGGGTAGTTCTGATATATGATATCACAAAAATGAGGGCATGTTAAACTTGACTCAGTGGTAAAATAAGAGAAGCAGTGTTTGTTAACTATTAGTCTATTAGGTTTTCTCTGATTGTAATTGCTTGTTATTGTAAATTTGTTGGAAGAGTTTTGTTCCTTGCAGTTGACTTGTTGTAGCTAACATATACTTCATGCTAGTTGCATCCTATGTTCATGTGGGGTCATGGATTATTTTCTCCTTTCTGAATGATCCAAAACAAAGTTAATGTCAAATAATGGCTCTTCATTGTATAATGATTTTTTAACTTACCAGCTGTAGATACCTACATTATCTCACTTATTAACTCCTTCAGTCATGATGGTCATTCAAATATGAACAGGTTTGTTTTCACTAAGAAGGAAAATCGAAGATACAGTTCTTCGCGCTGAGATGTTTGCATCAACAGCCTTGGAAATGGAACACGCGAGGTGGATTAAGCAGGAAGCAGTTGTACGTGATTCTGACCTGTGGGATGATCCAGCTAAGTCCAACGACATTCTTGTCAAGTTGGCTAATAGTGCTAAAGCGGTTGATTCTCTAAAAGACTTAAGATACAAGGTTGTTTTCTGTTCCCATCAGTTTTGCCTGAATTTCAACAATATTTATTTTCTCTTCTATATAATGCCTTGTTATATGTCTAGCAGATAGAGGAAGCACTACTGATCAAGCAGTTAGCTGAGATGAATGCTATTGATTATGGACTCTATAAACAAGCATATGATGCATCTATAGACGTGGGCAACATTCTGGATCAGTATGAGATGTCCAAGCTTCTTAAGGGGCCATTTGATATGGCGGGAGCATGTTTGGTTATAAATGCGGAACCTAGTGGCATCTATGCAAAGGTATGATGATGTCATCTTTGAACTTAGTTACAATTATGTTTGATCTAATTTGTGAATCGAATTATATGATAAATTTATCTTTGAACTTAGTTATATTTGTGTCGTCGTCGTCGCTGTTTAATACATATGATGCAACTAGGTATTTCATATCAGACTTTGTAAAATTGAGTTGTTGACTGTCCGCTCTACGATTCAATATTTTTGTTCTCAAACTATATATGTAATTTGACCTTTCGTCTTTGACCTACTTTTGCATGAATCAAGATCTGGGCAAAGCAGCTCCTAAGAATGTATCTTAATTGGGCCAAAAGACAAGGTTATGAAGGAAGGATTGTTGACAGGTGTCCGTCCGAGAAAGGAGGAATCAGCTCAGCAGCTATAGAGTTTGAATTTGAGTGTGCTTATGGCTATCTTTCAGGAGAAAAAGGAGTTCACCACCTGATAAGGGGTTCTACAAATGAATCTTCTCAGCTTGAGGTGTAAAGCAATTCCTTTCAGTATCTAATATTACTCAGATTTTCCTTTCTGGTATAATATGTTAGTTTCATATTGAATTTTGTCATGGGAAAACTCCTGTGAAGAAAAATATTCTAATTCATATCTTGAGTATTTAAATTCTGATTTCATCACATAATATTCGTTGAGATATCAGATATCACTGCTTCATCTTCTTTGCCCTAATACTGTCTTTAAGAAGTTCATTTTAAGGTGTTTTTAGGTTTATGAATTCAAGCATTGAAATTTGATGAAATAATTGTATCTGCTGAATTCAAAATTTGCAGACTAGCTCAGCAACTGTAGATGTTATTCCCTTGTTTCTTGAGAATGCTCGTGATCTAGAAATTGATTCCGTAGATCTGATTATCTCATCTCCCATGAGTAATGGAGAACCGAAAAGACCTGAGCGTACAGTTTGCATTCAGCATCTGCCTACTGGAATAACTGTGCAATCCTCAGGTATGTGTATGTTTGTGTTGAAATGTTTGTGTCCTTGTTTTTCTTATTTCTTTAACACGACACTGCCACGGACACATATACACCGATAAAAATTTGAGAAAATGGTAGTTATTGAAGTTTGTCCAATACAACACATGTCGAACACAAGACATACCTTCAACCAGAAGTGTCGGTGCTACAGAGGCTAGAATTTGTGAATGAAGTGCAGCCTTTTATGATTCTTGTTTTGAAAGAAAAATGTCTAGCATGAAAGCTACGATTTTACTGAATTAAATTTTATTTAATCTTTGTGGAGGTGAGAGAAGTCACTTTGCAAATAAGATGAAAGCAATAAACAGATTGAAAGCTAAACTTGAAGTAATAGCAATGGAGCAAGGAGTTGCAAGTATAAATAGTATAAAGAAGGATAAGATTGTGAATCTTTGGCAAGAAGAAACTCGGAGGTATGTGTCTCATCCAAACAAGTTAGTACATGATGTAAAGACTGGCATTGAGATGTCGGACCTAAATTCTGTTTTGGATGGAAATATTGGACCCCTTATTGCAGCTCATGTTTATACCAGAGACTAATTTCATAAGGTTTGAATCAATAGCCCTCCTTGTTATCCTGCAATTGTTTAGCATGATATGATATAAATGGGTATCATATCATCCAATTTTGCCTGTAATAACAGATATTTGTAAATGAGTTGAATGTCAACAACATTGTATTCAAAAGCTTTGTTTTCTTTCCTAATCATTATTATGCAGCAAACAAATAATTGGTTTATGCAGTGTTGGAAAGCCGACTTGATTGATGCCCGTCCCTGGCCACCTTAATTATGATAGCTTGAGTAGTCTTTAGGGTACAAGTCGTTTTTGTGGGATTGAGTTAGAGATTAAGTTCAGGTTTTAAGATACAGTATCAGTACATTCAGTGAAAAACCAATTGAATTAAAAATTGAATGATCTTGATGAATGATATTGTAGGCTCCTATTGTGAATGTGGGTGGGGGTTAAACAAAATGTGTTTTGAGAGGTGAATTTTCAATTTTCTTAGGGTATGTTTGTGAGAGGATTTTTGGAGGGGAAGGGAGTGGAGGGGAGGGCATATTTTTCAATTCTAAATTGAGGAAGCTATAAAATGTCTCTAAACATAAATCAAATGTGATTAAAAATGCTATATTGATATCTATCAACTTGTTCTTTTAATTTTTTAAAATCTCAAAAACATATTAAAATATAGGACAAATTTTTTTCAAGCCCTCCCCTCCCTTCCCCTCGCAAAACCTCCTCCCAAACATACCCTTAAAGACACAATTATGTGAATTGAAACAAAACATTGTGAAGGAAAAAGAGAAGGAAATAATGAAGGTTACAGTTTCGGTAGACTAGAAGTCTCGCGTTACTTGAGAATCAAGGTCAAAATATTCGTTAAACACCATGCTGCCCCAACAGCTACCACGGTGTTCCGTCCCACCGGATCCTCACGCACCACAGTGTGCAACCTGCACCCTCCCATCTTTACTATTACACTTTGTTCTTTCTCTCTATGCTCATTTTCCTTTCATTCTTAGTCTCAGGTCATTTTCCCTTTCTCCCATTCTCGATTTGGGATTTCTAATCCCATTTCCTTTTCCAAGAATTTGCCTTGGCAAGGAGTTTTCATACAGACAGGTGAAGATATTTTACTGCAGACATGCTCACTCTACAGATTGATGGTGGCGTGCATGTGTATGATTTTCCTAGAGACAGGTTACAATCTTACAAGAACACATCACACATGTAAATATTCCAATTATTACATAGTTCTAAACAGTTTGGATGGAGAAATAAAAATATCTAAATCTAAATGTTGTTCTTTTCAACATAGAACAATATTTCAATATTATGTATTTATTTATTATATGTGATACAGGCTACTTCGATGCACTTATGCTGCTTTTCCTTTTCAAATATAGTTCTTCATGTGACAGTAAACCTAGAATGCCAAAAAGGATCAAAATGTAATCCTACAGAAGAAATAAGGGGAACTCCTCTTGCTTCAATGAATCTAATTCTCACAACATGTGCATGCACAACATCTCCATCAAGCCTATAAAGTCTCTTGTAACCCACTGTTGTCCCATTGATGATAAGTTTACCATCCACATAGATTTCATGTTGTTCAATCCTTTGACCAAGTCCAATTGCTTCTTGTATTCTAATCACATTAAATCTTAAACTCTCATCCTTTCCCCATATCTCAATCCAATGATCCTTTTCACCATCCTCATCTTTTGGGGCCCAATATGACCACAAATTGTCACTGTCTAACAAATTTTCTGGTCCAAACCCTCCTTCTTTGCCCCCTCTTTGGCTACTAACCTTAACATAACCACTTTCAGCTAGGTTATTATGAAATATTGTATTAACTGCACTTCTAAGTTCTTTCAATCTATGAGCATCAGTGTCGGATATAAGACCAGTTGTATTAGGAGGTACGTTTAGAAGTAACACACAGTTTCTTCCAACTGAATTGTAATAAATATCAAGTAGTTCACTTAGCTTTTTTGGTGATTCTAATTTATGCCAAAACCATCCCTTACGAATAGAAACATCACATTCAGCTGGTAGCCAATGTGTCCCTCTCGGATCCCCGGTGTTCAAATATCTGCATAAATAAACAAAGTGTTGAGACCGGTTAGGTCAACCAACCCATCAATTACAAGTGAGATTGGGTAAGTTACTCATATTTTTCTAAAGACAAACCTACACCTCACCATCAAATTTATGTACAGTATGATAAAGTTCATCCTTAAGATTCGTAGAAATCAGATCATAGCAATTATAGTTCAATTTTAGTACAGAAGAGAAAGAATAATGCAGTAAGAGTAAGTTTTCACTATACTTTTAGTTTGATGCATACAAGCGTCAAGGTCTTGTTAACAAGTAGATGTGTCAATTTTGGCCCAGACCAACAGGCCGGCTTGATGGTCTAGTGTTTTGAGTTGGACTCAAAAAATAGAAGACTAGAAAGAACCAGAACATTTTCGCTCAGCCCAGTTGGCCCATGGGCCAAATTGGGCCTGCTTTTTTATGTTTTTTGAATATTTTTGTGCTTTCCTAAGTTAAAATTTTGATTTTGATTGGGCCAGACCGTCGGTGTTTTGGGTTGGGCTGAGTTGGGCTACAAAACACAGCCCATTAGATAATTGGACTGGCACAACCCGCTTTTGCACTTTGGCCTATTGGGCCGGATTGGGTCGGGCCAGACGGCCCATTTGATAACTCTACTAACAAGTGGCTAACAAAGAAAAGAAATCAGTCGAGCAATACTCACCTTTCGTACCTTATCATTGTAGATTACCATAGATTTGAGTGTAATAACATGCTCAAAAAAGTATTAGCAGCTTTTTTGGCATGAAATGAAAAAAGAAAGCGCACTTGCTCACTTTTTAATATATGGACTTCCAATTGTTAGAGAGGTTCGGTTAATGGTAGACCAACACGTGTACCCTGCAGAGCCTCTTTCATTTCCCACCCATCTAACATCTAGACCAGCATCCGAGAAGATATTGATAGAACTCTCCAACTCCTTCACCATTGCAAACCACTCTGAAAAATAATACGACACATTCTTTGCCTTGGGTTCTTTAAATCCATCAAACCAAAATTCTCTAAGATTTTTATATCTGTAAATAACAAGTAGTATACAACACAATTTATGTTAAAAAATAAAAAGTATACAAAATGTTACTACATCTATTAACAACTCACTTGTTGAGAAGCTCTTGGAGTTGAGCTAAGTAGTATTGATTGTAGAGAACATCATGGCCATATCTAGAATCATGTCTATCCCATGGTGAAAGATAGAGCCCTACATCTATTCCTTTATCAGTGGCTGCATTAACAAATTCTTTAACAACATCACCTTTACCACCTTGCCACATGCTGCTACTAATAACAGAATGTTTGGTATACTTAGAAGGCCAGAGGCAAAATCCATCATGATGTTTAGCAGTTAATATCATGAGTGAAATTCCCGCTTCTGCTGCCACATTGACCCACTGTGTAGTGTTGAGTCCAATAGGATTAAATATTGATGGATCTTCATGGCCAGTTCCATGTTCTCTGCCAGTGAATGTGTTGACACCGAAATGTAGGAACATTATGATTTCTCTTTGTTGCCATTTTAATTGAGAATAGGTTGGGAGTGGGAGAATTGGTAATGGTGGAGTTGGTATTTGCTCTAGCAGAGAAATGCAGAATCTGAATCTTTGTAATTGTAGTAGTAGTAGTACAAATATGAAAGAAGAGCACCATAGTTTAGCCATTATGCTCTATTGTATAATGTGCATATGGTTAATGGAAGAGAATGAATGAATGTGTAGATGTGGATGGATATGCAGAATGGTAATAATGGAGCTAGCTAAGACAATTTGTTTTTGTCAACATCATTCATTCACGGGTCTGTTTCCAATTACTTCATATGATTTTACTGTTTCCAACATCAGTGGCTTTCACTTTGTTATGGGCCGGGAATTTTTTGTCGGGGCGTTTAAGGTTAGGTAAACCCTGTCATGTCACAAATGGATCATTCATAATTGGGTTTTTTTTTTTGTACCCCCACCACCTCTCTATCTACCCCCATCGACCCTGCAAAAAGACGCAATTGCCCTTCACAAAAATTAAAAATCCCGAACGTATCCTGATTTCAATTTTTTTTTTTGGAAATCGGATTTAGGTAAATCCGATTTCCACTAAAAAATTTAAAAAATTTAAATCGGATTTAGGTAAATCCGATTTCCACTAAAAAATTTAAAAAAATAAAATCGGATTTATTTAAAATGGGGTAGATCCGCTTTGAAAAATAACAAATCGGATTTACCTTAATTGGGGGTAAATCCGATTTGTTATTTTTAAAAGCGGATCTACCCCCATATAAGGTAAATCCGCTTTTAAAAATAACCAAAGCGGATTTACCTTATGTGGGGGTAAATCTGCTTTGTTAACCTAATTAATAAATAACTCAGTTAAAATTTTAGATACAAATTTCGACCGTCTTTTGGTTCTGTTTAGTGTGTGGTTCGTTAACACGTGACGATATTGTACGTCGGGAGAATAATTTAGGCTAAAAAATCAGTTTTCGGGCAACCTACTCAAATTGTAATGAAACCACATTCTTTAAATCGGAAAAATATCAAGGATCAATACTCCTAAAGAAGGGACTTCTTTCAGGATTGGGGACCTCAAAATCCCAAATTCCATCGTTTACTATTTTATATTAATTTTTTTAATTTTTCATAATCTCCAAAAAATCTGAAAAAATTTGCATAACCTTATTTTGGTTTTATTAGATTTTTAGTGGTGTTTTTATAATTTTTGGATTAGTTTTGGCTGTTTAACGGATTTTTAGTAGCATTTTATAACCTTTTTTAAAAAATTAAATAAAAAACAATTTTTTTTAATAACAAAATCGGATTTACCTTAGGTGGGATAAATCCGATTTTCTTTTTTTAGGGAAATCGGATTTACCTTAGGTGGGATAAATCCGATTTTCTCTTTTTTTAGGGAAATCGGATTTATGTGCCCACCAGGTAAATCCGATTTCTAAAATAACAAAGCGGATTTACCTTCAGCTAAGGTAAATCCGCTTTGTTATTTTTGAAATCGGATTTACCCCCATCTGAGGTAAATCCGACTTTAAAAATAACAAAGCGGATTTACCTTAGATGAAGGTAAATCCGAGCGAATTGTAAGTTGGGCAGGGGTATTTTCGGGTTTTAGCAATTTGATGGGGGTATATGGGAGTTGATGGGGGTTAAAAAAAAAGGCCTTCATAATTTCATGTGGTCCTCTAGTCCATTTACTAATAAGGACTAAATTTATAGACGTAGATAAAATTTAGAGATTATTTAATAGTTTTTATAGTTTATGAACTAAATAAGAAAGTATCATGATACTAAATTGAGGATTAATTCTTAATTTTTAATTTCTTAGTAATAGAAGTTTTAAATAATTGTAGATGACATCGTATATTACTAAATTTATAACTCTTTAGTTTTGCATTTAAGATAATATTATTAAATTCTTATTAAATACCAAAATATTAAATATATTTAATGTTACTTTATATTTTCATAGTATTAATTATTAAATACTCCCTTTGTGCTCTTTCACATGTCTTTTTTAAGTTTGTTTTACACAAATAAAAAAAATCAATCCGTAAGGCCTAGCTCAACGGCCAAATACCGAAATTGTTAGGCTGGACATCATGTCCCGGGTTCGAACTCGGGACCCCACAGTTGTGTGTGTGAGTTTCAAGTGGCATTTGCCACTCCGTCTAGAACAAAAAAAAAATCAATAAAATTTTGTTGTTTTTGAAAAATTTGTTTGTATTTTTCTTAGGATATCCTTGACTATTTTTAAAATATCAAAAAGACAAATAAAGGTAAACTTTTAAAAACCAAAAATTAGAAAGAGACACAAGGAGTATAAAATACTACTCTTCTAAGACATATACTTCAAAAAGAAGAGAAAAAAAAACTAAATGCGAGGAATTAGCACTCGTGAAGCATCTGCTGCCGAGGGCATTCTTCAAATCTGGAGGAGGATGTCGAAACACTGTCCGGGTCTCCAAGTTGTTGGCACCAACGTTAAAATTGTATTTTTTTTTGTAAATATATATATTAAAGTTGCATTATATTAATGACAAATTTTACTTACATATATGAAAAATAGTTGCATATTAGTATGATACTCGTGCTATGCACGGGAAACAACTTTCGTATTATATTTTTCATTAAAAATTATTGTGGAGATTATATTAAATTATTTCTGAATTTATGAAATTGGTATAAAAATAACCTGTTAAAAAAATGTTACTTGTTTATATTATACTATATAATCGTATTTGAGACAATCAATATAAACAAAATATAATTTATATTAAATTATAATATTATAGGTAAATTTAATGAATTTTAAAGTTCAAAAAGTAACTAATACAATGAAAGTTTCATTAACATATATATATATATATATATATATATATATATATATATATATATTCATATTTACAATAGCTTTGATTTTTGCTGATGTATTTCCAGCTTTTCGCATTGTAATTTTCTTTTGTTTTGATGTATCTTGTATTGTTCATGTCAAGCTAGAAGTGTTGTGAATACCTTCTAGCAAGCAAAGGACTATTAGATAATATTAGAATAATTGAAAATAACATATTTTATCTTATCTAGATTTTAGGGTTAGTTTGTTAGAGTTTGTTTGATTTAAGTTAAGATATATGTACTATTTTTATGGCTATATAAGTCCCTCTTTAGCTTTACTTTTGTAATCAATTCATTTTCAACGATCAATAAAAATTTTCCACTTTTACTTTCTCTATTCTTGATATTCAACACTTATTGCATGTCCGCACATACCTGGCATCCTCTTTGTGAACACCCAACACTTCTTTGAGGAATTAGATTCGCATATAACAAAACTGCTAACCAATCCGTAGGTGGATGTGTATCATATCTTCAAAAAAATTAATGTTAAATAAATATTGGCCTTTAATCATTAGTTCACGTTGATGATGAATGGTGAGAGATCAGGTTTTTAATGTTTCGTTAATTAACAGCTATCATAGTGAATACGATGGTGTATTTTGGATGATTGATATTTTAAAATAATCTAACTTTAAGATGTAGTTTGTGATTAGGCAGGCCCGAACATAATTTGACTTGAGAAGATCTGAATTGGTAGACTGTGTGTAGTAATTTTATAATTTTGGATGATACATGGTTGAATTTTATAAGTTGTACCTTCACATGATGGTGTATATTTCCATTGGTCAGTGTTAGAATGATTTCTAATTTAGGGGTTATTGTTTTTATATCATTATATTTTGAGGTTCTATTAGTATATATGCATATCATTAATGGATGTATATTTATTATAATTAGAATTTGATAAGTTGTATACATGCACATGATAGTTTATGTTTCCACTAGTCAGTGTCAGAATGATTTATAATTTAGGTGTTATTGATTTTATTTCATTACACAAAGGAGATTGTAGTAGTATTTGTATTTGTATTTGCATATCCTTTATGGATGACATTAATTCTTTACACAAAAATATAATATGTTACTTTTTGTGACAACTGTGTAACACACGAAGGAAAACACTCTATTGATCATAATAGTAACAATGATGTATAAGTCATCCATGGGATGGTTACAGCATTCAAACATGACATAAACCCAAAATTTGAAAACTGGAATTAAGAAAAACATCTATTTTTTGGGAATTGATGCATTCTTAAACCATGAAGACTAATCCATTTCAATTTTAATGTTCTTCTTTGGAATAGCTGGTGAAATTCTTCTTGACACCAGAACTCTGCATCATCCACTGCGTCGCTATCATCAACATCTAACCCAACATGAATTGTAATTTGCTTGACTCTAGAACTCTGACAAAGGCCTTTTCAGCACGATATAGTCATCGTTGTTAGATCCATCATTAGCAGCCTCATTAGCATTCTCACTTATAGTGTCAACAAACTTTTCTTTGAGATCCTGTTCACCTATAGGAAAATACGATTATAACAGGAAAACATATATACATATATAAAAATATGCAAATTATATTGTAACAAATTAGACAACATGTGATACAGCAACATCATCCTCATGATTATCTTCCAGATTCTACAATTCAAAATAACAAATGTGCATATCCAATCAATAGTATTGAAGCGAACAAATTTTCTGCTTTCAATTCAAGTATAAGTGAGGAGATGATACCCGAGTCATTCTTTTGAACCGGTCAATGATACTAATCTCATCAGTGTACTTCCTCACACTGAAAGTCCTTTCAAATCGGGAATTTATGTACTGCCTCACCTCCACCTTAAACAACAATTTCCTACCAATAAGGGCCTCAAATTCAACAGACATACCATTGCTTATACCAGTAGATAAGCTTAAATAAACTGATCCAAACAGGACTATACTTTTAACCATCGACTGAAGCATCAGAAGCTCGACTCGTACTTGGCTGGTCCATGCCATCAGCATCATCCTGATCAGAATCATCTTCAAGCACTGAGCTCGTCCCAAAGTCAGCATCGAAGCTCTCCGATTCAATAGTATTTGAGCTCCCCTGTCTTTCCCCCGATTGAACCTCCTCATCAGAATCTGAAGAGAGAGCCACCACATCGATCCTACGGTCTTCCTCCATAGCTTCCACAATATCCGGATCGGGCTCATTAACATCGTCGACCGGAGAAAAACTTTCAACATCAATATTTTCCTCTGCTTGCTCGCTGGTAGGAGCAGAGGGTGGATGATCTTGCTCATCTGGAGTACCGACCATTGTCTGATTCTCTTGATTTTCAGGGACGTCACCACCGGAGGCCATGATCTTTACAAACTCGTTTCGATATTCGGTTATATCCCTACGGGTTTGTTTGGTCCTCGCCAGATCTAAAACTGCAGAAATGGGGGACGAAATGTCAGGACAAAAAATCGCAAATGGGTCCGCGAACAAGTCGGAACCCGACCTGATGACCCCCACTCTGAGCGAACAAATAAAAAACTAGGAGGGGTCCAAAACGCAAATGCAAATGGAAAACAAATTAAAGACTAACCTCGAAATAAAGCAGATGAGACGATCGGATCTGAAACAAATCTTTTTGTCGACCTAAAGTTGAGCTACTATCACCCTGTCCGCTTTGCTCAAAGAAAAGCTCGACACCTCAAGACTGGTAATCAGAGCAGAAGGAGTTATGCAGCAACAAAACGAGAGGAAGTGACCCCCTATTTATAGTGGGTCGAATATCATGGATTGGGCATGAAAGTCGAATCAACGCGTCCAATCAAAATCCAAAGGTCAGGCGCTAAAAACAAAACGTCACCATCATTAGCCGCCATCGTAATGTGCGCCGTGTCAGAAACATTTAATGCCTGGCACTGAATCCGAGGCGCTGGTCCCTCTGCTCAAAAAGAAAGCTCGTTACATCCCATGATCGACAACGTAAGGTAACATCAGCCTATCAAGCCAAGATCGCCCCTCAGGCGACCATACTTGGGGGGGGGGGGCACTGCTATATATGGTAATAAGTAAAAGGCCTAAATGATATTTACACCCCCTGCAAGGCCCAATAACCAACCAACCCTTATCCAGGAAAACTGGCCCTATCAATCAACGGTTCAGATACCTCTGCAATAAATACCACATTCAATACTCATAAATGTAAGCAATTTCGAAAGCCAAAGATTGATTCACTCAGATACTGACTTGAGCGTCGGAGTATTCTTGCAGGTACAACACCGCCATCTCAAGATCGAACATCGTCATCTCAAGATCGAACACCGCTGATCAAGGACGACATCTACCAACTACTTCGAACAACTCATTAAGGTCGGAAGTATGGTACCGAACAAAACTCAAAGAATACTTATCACTTGTTTATATATTAATCAGTCGAGGTCCTCACACAGATAGTGAGATTTCAACTTATATTCTTGGAAGATATGAGTTGAATCCTTACAAACAAAATCGATTTTATTTGTTGTAGGAATTGTTTTATTTGTTTTTTGACAAGGAAATTGTTTTCTTTTATAATATCTTAAACAAAAAACCCGTTAAAATTCAAATCAATCAAATTACGTACCTAATGGTAAATTCTTAGGTACCCTCTTTACAAAGTTGGGTGCAACACCTAATGAGATGTTTTACTTACAAATTGTTATTAACACTATTTCTCTAGTTTTACTTACCAATTGTTATGTAACACTATATCCTTACAAATGCACCACCCTCCTTATAATTTTTTTTCTTCTGATTTTCATTTACAGGTTCTCGTTTTTTAAAATTTATAATATTATCCCAATTACAGTTTGAATTAGAATTCCCCTTTCTTATTCTCTAATTTCTGATTTCTTCACATCCTTCATTGTGCAATTGCTGTTTTTTACTCATCATTCTTAAACTCTATTAGGGAGACTTATTTTTCTTAATATTGGCAATCGTGCCTTAAAAAACTGCATTGATTTAGTCTCAAAACCTCATTGTTGACAAATTTTGGGCGCATTACCCAACTTTAATTGTGGGGTATCTTAGTTGTCACCTAATTTTTTTCCTGCCTGAAAATCAATAAAAAATAAAAGAAAATTAAATCCCCTTTTTTGACAAGAAGAAATACTAAAATAATTTCCTAAAGACGATTGGAACCCGACCCGTTTTAAGTGGCGGGTGAAGTGGAAGAGGTCGAAATCCAATCCCGCGTGCGTGAACCTCATTCATTTCGCAACAGCACAGATAACAGACTTCAGTTCAGTTGAGCCGTTGCGGCTGGAACTAATTTAGTGTTCCACCATCACCATCACCATCAATTCAGATTATGGCTTCTCTTTCTCTTTCCTGTCACTGTTAGTCTCTCTCTCTCAATGCGTTTATGTTTATTCATTCGTGATTCGTTATTCGGTATTCCTAACAGTTTTTCTTTAAGTTCTATTAAATCATTTCATTTTCAAAGAATATCGTATCCAACGTTAAATAACAGTATGGTGGATTGGTCCTAAACCTTAGTCTTCGACTATGGTTATGACTTATAATAAGTGACTATAAGGTTTGTAATAAAATCAAGACGTGGTTAACATGAATATCTCATCTTAAGTGGAAATAATTGTAGTTATTGCTCAAGAACAGCATGATTGGGTAAACAACATGATGAAAAATGGTGTCAATATGATCACAAAGGGTGCATTACATTGTAGTGTAGTGTGTGTTTGGTTCTGTGGTGTCAAAAATTGATTATGAATGAGCGTGAGCTGAATGCAAAGCAATTTATATTTGGATGAATTCATGTAACAGTGAATTGAACAATAAATTTGAGCGTAAAAATCACGTTTAGAAGCAAAATTATAAGTCTTACCTTCAAATTAGAATCATTCGATTGGCAAAATCAATTTAACTTAGAACACTCAAACATGCCAAAAGCAATTTTTTGTTTCCAGATCACTTTGGGCTCTCACAAAAGTGAATCAAAACATGCACGTAACAATTAATTCTCCTGCATCAAAATTTCACAATAAAAACGTGAGCTTAATGAATCTATACTAGATTCAATCATATATCATCTTCTTCTCATGTCTGTTATACTTTTTATTTAAACCGCGACAAAACAGTAAAATATAATTGATTATGTATATAGAATTTCTTTACATTGTTAGTATCTTGTAATCGAAGTCTAAAAAGTTTGTGCCAATTCTCAGAGAGCCATGGTAAATTTTAGTGAAGGAAATATTTCCGTCAACTTGTAGTTATTTATATTTATTTCCCAAACAAAGTGTCTGCGAGTATTATTTTCTGTTGATTGTGGTAATGTTTGCTTTGCAGGGTTGATATGCTGATGGTTGCTAGTTCCAACATGTACCCCAAGTGTGGGATGATTGGAGATTTATACTTTAATCGGAGGCATATCAATTCCACCAGCAAAGGAAAATGGATTTCTACTCGATTACCTGCATATACAGGCATAGATAATGTCATTGGACCTACATATACAAACTTACATAATGTCACTGGACGAAGTAAGCTCTTGTTCCAAGCTGATCACTAGATCCCATTTTCTTCTTTTACTATAATGCTTCATAAGATATATGCCCGTTACCTTTTTCTCCTTAATTCCTTTTAAAACTGCGCATTGCACTGGCATCTATGTTATCAATTTTTGTTTCTCTTATTTGATTTCAAATATTAATCACTTTTTAGTATTCATCACATGGTGCACACTTGCACACACTTTCTCTAGTTTGTATTATGGAAACTTACAGTTCCGTGACACTGCAGAGTTAGCAAAAGCTTAATATTGAGTTTCTGAGAATCTGTTGTGGTTTGATTACTTAGGATTTGTATATAAGACGTCATCTGAAGTTATCTCAGAAAGGGGAAGCAATGTTGTCACCAATGGACAATTGCAAGATTTCCCATCATCTTCATATGAAACCGCCATGGAAAAACTTTCATCTCTTATTACTCGCCAAAGGCGTGGGGAGAAGCCACCAGTTGCTAACAAATTAGAAAAGATGTCAATGTATCTCAAGGTGATATGCTGAACTATTTCCCAGAATTTTGAAGTCATAATAGTGACTGATGATGCAATGTATTTTAAACTCATAATTGGTTGTGGCATACTTTTTCCTTGTTTAGTTTCGGAGGTGTGGTGTAATTTTCACCCAATCCCATCTGGCCAAGCCAAAATAAAGAAGAAAATAAAACACAACTGAAGTGGGTTGTGAAATTGGACCTCATCAGGCTCAAAATATTTTATGTATTTTACCAGTTAGGGACAATAAAATGTTTCTTTTCCTTGGAGTCCCTTCAAGTAGTAGTACTAGTCGCAGAAAATGTTTCTTGAATCATCTGTTTTTTATCATATTTCCGTAGCAATAGAGCTTCCAGAGACTCCTTTGAATGGTAGAAAATAAAATGCAAGTTTTATATACAGATACTGGGTTTGGAAGAAGATATAAGTAGGCTCAAAATTATCCATGTGGCAGGCACAAAGGGAAAGGTACTATTTTTATACTTTGTCATATTTTCATTATTCATTCAATCATTTGTCATAGTTTGTTGAAAGTTAATTTCATATTTTTGCTTCAAGATTCTAGAACGAACTATTGTTATGAATGTTGGAGAACACATTTAACAAGTGTTTATTATTCAAATAATAGGTGCTAGTAATTAGGGATATAGTTACACAAATCAAGGATTTGATTTGATCCTTTGCTATCATTACATGATTTTATTATTGATTATAAATATAACCCATGTGTGATCTTATGACACACAACACTCCAATACAATTTATTTTACAATGAATATTGTATATCTCTTAAAAAACTTGTTGGTGCTTGTCTTAAGATGGTAGATTAAAGAGGTTACATTACAGATATTTTACCAATTTATAGTTGTCCCATATTGTTGTCAGGTACCTGGCATGACAGAAAGTTCATCCCTAAAATTCATGTTTATCTTGCATTTTCTCCTTTTAGTTAATGGATTATATGTCAGGGTTCAACATGCATATTCTGTGAGGCAATCTTAAGGGAGTGTGGTTTTCGCACTGGAGTTTTCACATCCCCTCACCTAATCGACGTGCGTGAACGGTTTCGTATAGACGGGTTAGTAATTTAATGAATTACCTTGTCTAGAATGATTAATCTTATCTTTCCAAATTTCCACATGTGTGCTCACATACGCACACTCATCTTATCTTTCCCTTTCATGTGCACAGCATAGATATATGGTTGATCCTGGAAAAATATATAGCAAAATTTCAAAACTTGCAAGTTGCAACTGAAAACAAAGAAACCAGATGAATGAGAATGCATCCAGACTTTAGTTGATTAGGTTCCATTCTTATTTTTGAACTTCTATAATAAAAATATCTTGTTAAATAACTGTATTGACATACACAGCTGACTAATAAAATATTTCCATTTATGAATGTTTACTAATTTTTTTGAGTAATATCATACCTTTTGGCCCACAAAGAGTTGGGGTTCTAATCCATAAGCGCATACCTGAACATTCTTGATCTTACAGTTCACATTATCTTGCCAATAAACCATTCACCTAATTTTAAATCCAAACAGATGAATCCACTAGGGATACATATATTTTAGATGAAAAGCAATGAGTTTGTCCTTGTGAAAGGCAGGGCTATATTAAATAAAACTCTGAAGATGCTTATATGAAAAAGAATTTGTGCCAACTTTCTTTTGTTTGTACAACCAAACAGAGTGACTATCTGTTTAGTTGAAATTCATGCTTTGTGCACTAACTTGGTTGATAGTATAACATTAACCTCTGAATTGTTAATATCTTCCGTAGGATTGACATATCAGAAGATAAGTTTTTACAATATTTCTGGGATTGCTGGAACCAATTGGAGGTATTATCTATTACATTTTTTTGGACCTTCCTTTTATAAATATATGATTCAAATTCAGATATTCCCTTCCTCGCTATTGTTCACCTCGGTACCAGGGACTGGGTATCTATTAGATACCTGGTCTATTATTGTCTTTGGGTCTTTTGAATACCCTCAACATATTTAGTCTTGTGTGGATCAAAGGGAGAGAGCTCTGTGATTGAGAAGATAACATTTCTACTCTGTTCAAGCTTCATAGCTGTTTTTCTCCAAAATTTTTCTAGTTTGAAACTGGAAATTCTTGTGATACACTGCTTTCAACATATACAGGCATTGTAATCTCCTTAATTTTAAAGTAAATCAGTAACTTTCTTTTATTGCCCATTGATATTGATTTATGTTTCAGGTGTTAAGCATTTGGTAAGAAATGATATAATATGAATATATTATCCAGTTCATATTGACATCTCTTGGTGGTAGTCTCTGAGTTCCCAATGCTTCATTTTTCAGGAAAAAGCAACAGAGCAGCTTCCAATGCCCCCATTGTTTCAGTTCCTTACTGTGTTGGCCTTCAAAATATTTGTATCCGAACAGGTGAGCTTTGTATATCAGTTTAGTATACTGAGTTTCTTACTTATTATCATTGCAAAAAATGTTGCATATTGCCTGTATACAGTAGCCATTATGGAATATTAGATCTGATGAACTTGTCATACCTGGATCAAATTCGCAGTCCACCAGCCAATGATGTTTACAGCATTCTCTTACCTGTATTTATTTTGGACGGTGCAAGATTAATGTTGTTTCAAATGATAGAGTGCAAACCGAAACCCGTTATCTGTCCACAACATGTTTTTTTCCATCTTGACAATTGTTCCCTTCTGTGATAAATGTGTTTTTTTCGTAAAGGAGATATCGTATATTATCCTACTTGTTACCTTACATACTCTTTTAAGTAATTACAAAATAAAAAAAGTAAGTTAATGAGCTCTTTGTTTCATTATAAGGAATTTTTCTATTTACACAGATGGATTGATTTCTCTATCTCAGCTGCTATGTATTCATAGCATTTGTTACTTGTATCTAAAATTTATCAGGATCATTGTGAAGCTAAACTAAATGTTTTTTCATAACAATTTTTTTGATCATTTTCTAACACTTTAAAATGAAATCAACCTTATTTTTAAATTTTCAAAATAATACTTGTTTTCGTCATGTTCTTGTGTTCTTAGATGTATATTTGCATCTTAATAAATTATTGTGTTTTGATTCAGGAATTCTTGCTCAACCTTTACTTTTCATATGATGTACCTTTTAGCCAAGTATAATGCGCTGCTAGTGGATACGAACTTTTTGGCTTTTACCAGCAGTTTATGTGCTTATCAACATTTCCTTATCTGCTTATATTACTTTCTTTATTCTTTTCCCCTCATGCCAATATTTTATTAAAACGGTTCCCGTTCATAGGTTGATGCTGCCATTGTAGAAGTTGGTCTTGGAGGCAAAGAAGACTCAACAAATGTGGTATGCACTTGACATATGGCATCACTATCAGCCTATCACCGATTTACTTCTTTTAACTTTTGTTGTTAACAATTATTGTTTAACATGTTTTCTTGAACTAATAAGAGAAATTAGTTTATAGAAATTAAGACCTTTTCTTTGATTCGTTAAATCAATAACAGATATCCTAATGTTAAAATAGTAGCCTATTATGACTATTACAGTTGAAACTGATTCTGAACTTACAGATTAAAAAACCTACTGTGTGCGGCATTACTTCATTGGGGATGGATCATACTGAGATACTGGGTGTGTATGTCTCATACTCTCTAAACATGATTTCTGTTGTTTTTGCATTTGATTTACTCAGAAAGAGATTAACACGTATCTGAGTTGACAATGTGATGTCCATTATCTAAGTAAAGCTCTCATTATAAATTTTTGTTGATTTTCTTCAACAATAGTGAACCGACTGCAATATGGAAAAGAGGTATTTAAAATTATTAAAACTCTGCAGGAGACACCCTCGGACAGATAGCTTCACACAAGGCAGGGATATTTAAGGTATGAAGATTCTATTTGAGCAATCAAACTTGGACATTGATTTCTATGGAAATAGGTTTCTTAGTGTAATACTTTTGTTTCCAATTATCTAATTGAAAGCCCCCTCTCCCTGCCTTCATTTTTTTTGTCTTATCTTCTGAAGAAATGATGTCTTCCCTGTTCCTGAAGCCTAAAGTTCCTGCCTTCACAGTACCCCAACCTCCTGATGCAATGGATGTTATCCTTGAGAGGGCCAAAGAACTCATGGTAATCATTGTTCCAAATCCTATTAGCTATTATGAATTGCCTCTAGAAAAAAATCGCATTTTGAGATTGTCTCTTGTCAATGATTTTTTTGTATCATTTTTAAGAAAAGCAATTATAGAGTTCTTGTGATCAGACTCTCCTATGCTGCTGACCAGAACTCGGGATGATGTTCTATCTAAATTATTTACCAGAAACCCAATTAAACGAACTTCAAGTTATCTTTTCCGATTAATTAATGGTCTGGAATTCTACATATGTTTCAGCTAGGTTCATTTATATATACGACATAATAGTAAATAGAGCATAAAATGATATTTCATTCAAATAAAAACATCGGGTTGCTACTTCTTATTATAGCTAGGTGTTTTAAAGGACAAACTTTTTTCAGATTGAATCCATAGTAAAAAATTAAAATAAAATAACTTTCAATGAAACTTCATAATTAGGTGTGGTCTGTCTGAGGTTATCTTTCCCAGCCTTTCAATTATGAATGTAAATATGTAATTATGTAACATTATTTCCTGTATTTGAGAGCTCTGTTTTAGTAGGAAATATAGGTCAGCAATAGGACAAGCATGCACAAACACGTGCAAGTGAAATCTCACACATGAGTCGGTGAGCTTCTTTATTGCTAATTCCAATAATTGTTTTCCTATTTTCAATGGCTGCAGGTTCCATTGGAAGTTACCGAGCCTTTAGATTGTAAAAAAATGAAGGGATTAAAGCTTCGTTTATCTGGTGATCACCAATTCTATAATGCTGCTCTTGCAGTCTCACTTTCTAGGTGCTGGCTTCAGAGAACAGGAAACTGGGAAAAAGTTTGTCAAAAGGTTAGTTAATATTCTACTCTTGGTTCATGCATGCATCAAAGCAAAATACTTCTGCAAAACCTTGTAGATCATAATTCATTAGAATCTAAAATACATTGAAAATAATTCTAGTATTAGCAATTATGCGTCATGTATGTGAATTTTCGCAATGGATCTCTTGTTGATATGCTTGATTTTTTCTAGACACCGAAATGTTTAGTGAGATTTTAGTACTTTTGGATGAATAGCCAGTAATTTCTTTTCCACTTCATGTGTGTTTGTGTATAATTATTTTTTTCCTTTGCTTAAAGAATATTCCACCTGCCCTTCTTTTATTGTTTGATGATCTAGTAACGAAGATGTATTGGTCTTCCTCTTTCTTCATTGTAATACAACTTTGGTCTTACTTTTTCACTGTATAATAGGATTTTCAGGATTCTAGTTTGCCAGATGAATTTATAAGAGGCCTTTCAACTGCCCAATTTTCTGGGAGGGCTCAGATTGTTTGTGACTCTTCTATAAATTCTTCTGACTGCTCAGAAATTGTGTCTGAAAATTGTGGTGGAGAGTTGATATTCTATTTGGATGGAGCTCATAGTCCAGAGAGCATGGAAGCTTGTGCAAAGTGGTTCTCTAATGCCGTAAAGGGATATAAAAGTCCATCACATTTGTCTATTGGTGTAGAAAATGCTGAGGAGTCACCAGAAAATGGTCATATCCTACATGAAAGCAAGACCTTGGGGAAGTTTGGGAAATCTTACAGGCGGGTAGGTATTATTGAAGTGATTGATTGTTGTAGCTATTCTTTGAGCACCATTATTGTTGGGATAACATAGTATATCGTTCCTTAGGTACTTCTTTCCTTTAAGTACGCACTATGGGTTTCCCTTTCAACCAACAATATCAAATATAAATTCTCAACTCCTAACTGTTTTATTATTATTACTTGTTGAAATTTCTTGAATCTGAGTACCATTTGAATTTCAGTTGATTATCTAATTAAGTATTAGTTACCTCCTGAATCCTGATGTCCAGCATTGATTAATTGTAGATTCTTCTATTCAATTGCTTAGATGTGAGAAATCCTAACATTTTGCTTCCACGGCTAGTGAACACATGTGCTTCTTCAGGTATCCCTGCTTCAAATCACCTGGTACTTTGTTATTTTGACTTTCTATTAGAAAAGCTATTTTCATTAAACTTGGCTTGTCCTTGTTTTGCTACATACAATATTTTAGGGACTGAATATGAGAATATTAAAGATAGATAGCATAATGAATTTTTTGAAGAGTTGATCTCTTGACATATGATGGAGAAATGCATTTGCAATATATTCAACATTAAATGGTCTATCGGGCCCAAAATGAATCATTAGTTCCACCATTAGTCACATGGGAGTAGGAAAAGTATAGGGGAGGTTGGGAAGAACAGCGAGCTGGCATTAAGAGAAGGAAAAAGGGAAGGTTTTTGTGGTTGCAGAGCAGTTATCAAATAGGATGAATGTGTGAGAGTGGGGTATCTTCTGGAAAAAAGTTGCTGTTATGGACAGCGAGCAATAGCCCTCTATAGGAGCCTAGCCCTTTGGAAGTAGGGATATTATTCTAATGTAATTACCTCGTTTCAGAAATAATGACATTTTTCCTTTCATTGTTAAGTGTTTGCTGTTTAACTTTTGCTGTGTTATCAGAAAGAAATAAAAACAGGGAATGAGGTCCAAGCCATTCTATATAGTTTCTTACCTTGCTATCTTAAAATTATTTGTTCATGTCTATTTGTTGCGTTGGCCTAATGCATTCAGAATGTGTTGAACCCTTGCTTAGGTATTCATTTCTCAAGAGCACTTTTTGTCCCGAGTCTGTCAAAGTATACTAAGGTTGCTTCTGGTGCATCAATTATTCCTTCTGATCTCAGTGGGATGGACCTATCATGGCAATTTAACCTCCAAAGAATATGGGAGAAGATTATGCATGAGAAAGGTATGCTCCAATCCATCATTTCAGCTTGTAATATTCTGTTACTATGGTGACCTCACATTGATGCCATTAAAGTTTTTAGTCAGTCTTTTATGTAGCAAATTGTTGGATGATATCACATGAGTTATTTTGTACTAGTTGTTTTACTTGTAATGCCTTAAATAGTCTCAATACAGTGACTGTAGGAACTGTATAGTTAGGATTAGCTGATCCTGTCCCCTTTGTAAATCAGCTAATATATAAACTCTCACTATGTACAAATGAATTTAACGAAATGAAATCAATATTCAGAATCAGTTTTCTCTCTAACAGAAACAGTTTATGATACTGTTAGAATTCTAACATGGTATCAGTTAGTTAGCGCCACCGTCGTGGCTTTCGATCCCCTTGCTTCCGCTTTTCACCGTAAATGGCTATTCCGCCGCCCACTCCACCGGTTCCGGCGGTTCCTTCCTCCTCAAATCCTCCTTTATCCACCTTTAACTACAAAATCACTGGGAAATTGGATGACAAAAATTATCTCATATGGCTCCAACAAGTGGAACCTGTGTTGCGAGCACATCGTCTACACCGCTATTGTGTTGCTCCAGATATTCCACCGCAGTTCTTGACTGAAGCAGATCACGCCTCTAACACGGAGAATCCTGCCTTCAGCGCATGGGAGCTTCAACATCAACTGTTACTTTCTTGGTTACAATCCTCTCTTTCCGCCTCTTTACTTCCCAGCGTCATTGGCTGTCGCCATACCTTTCAATTGTGGGAGCGAATTCATACGAATTTCCATGCCAAGACAAAGGCAAAATCAAGACAACTGCGTACGGAATTACGCACCACCAAGAAAGGCAATTCCATGATCGCAGAATTTCTCGCGAAAATTCAACTCATCGCCGATTCGTTGACGTCGATTGGTGAACTAGTCACCAATCAAGATCAATTGGACGTCATCCTTGATGGTTTGCCACCGGAATTCGAGGCTATTGTGACGCTGATCAACAACAAGATCGATTGGTTTGAACTCGATGAAATCAAAGCGCTCCTCCTCACGCAACAACAGCGCATTGAGAAACAACGCATAAATGGGTGATCGCATTTCGCAACTGTAACGGATTCACCCTAGGGGTTCTTCCCTCTTGTCCTCGGCAACCAGCTGAAGAAGTCGCCACTCTAAACCTCACTCAGGCGAAGAATTCCTCCGACGACAGTGCCAATACTACCAAATCGACACCTCAAGCGCACTATACCAACGCTGCGAACAACACTGATTCTTCGCAAAACCTAGGTCAATCTTTCAGAGGTAATTTCGCTCCACGTGGTCGTGGCGGTCGCGGTGGTCATGGTGGTGGTCGTCAAAACACACAATGCCAAGTGTGTCATCGTTTCGGTCATGAGGCGTCTTACTGCTATCATCGGTTTAACGCTGCCTATGGTTATTCTCCCTATGGTGCTACGCAACAGGGCTCCTACAATCGCAATCCCTACCAATATGTCCGTCCTCAGGCTCCTAACAACTCTGGTTGGCAGCAGACACAACAATTTCAAGGAGCACAGGCCAACTTGACCAACCCGTATGTTGCTCCAATGGATACAACTGCTTCTCACCATGTCACCACCCTGCCAGCACCGCCTGGAGCGCCTCCTCCACCGTCACACTTGGAGAATGTGTTCCTCGGCAATGGCCAAGGTTTGCCTGTTCACTCCATTAGCTCTTACTCCTTTCCCTCCCCCACACACCCTAATACAACTCTTCATCTCAAAAACGTGCTTCATGTTCCATCCTTAAACAAAAATCTTATTAGTGTTAGCAAATTCGCATATAACAACAATGCATACATTCAATTTCACCCTTTTCATTATGTTGTGAAATCACAGGCTACTGATCAAGTGCTCCTTCAAGGACAACTTGCTTCTGATGGCCTCTATCTGCTGCAATCTTCAGCTTTAGTTTCAAATAATTCTTTTTCTTCATGTAATTCCTTTCCTTCTGTTAGTTACAACGTAAGTCAGAATTCCAATTACCCTGCCAGCACCGCCTGGAGCGCCTCCTCCACCGTCACACTTGGAGAATGTGTTCCTCGGCAATGGCCAAGGTTTGCCTGTTCACTCCATTAGCTCTTACTCTTTTCCCTCCCCCACACATCCTAATAAAACTCTTCATCTCAAAAACGTGCTTCATGTTCCATCCTTAAACAAAAATCTTATTAGTGTTAGCAAATTCGCATATAACAACAATGCATACATTCAATTTCACCCTTTTCATTATGTTGTGAAATCACAGGCTACTGATCAAGTGCTCCTTCAAGGACAACTTGTTTCTGATGGCCTCTATCCGCTGCAATCTTTAGCTTTAGTGTCAAATAATTCTTTTTCTTCATGTAATTCCTTTCCTTCTGTTAGATACACTGTAAGTCAGAATTCCAATTCTCTGTTTTTCAAGTGGCACAATTGTTTGGGCCACCCTAGCCTACCAACTCTTAACAATGTTTTGCATCTCTGTAATCTGTCTACATTTCAAAGAAATCCATATGACTTTTGTGTTGCTTGTTGTTTTGGCAAAGCTCATTGTTTACCTTCTAGTACTTCACACAAAAATTATTCTGAACCTCTAGAACTAGTTTACTGTGATTTGTGGAGGCCTGCCCCTATGCAATCTTCAATGGAATATAAGTATTATATCTCCTTCATTGATGCATATAGCAGGTATACATGGATATATTTCCTTAAAGCTAAGTCTGATACATTGTCTGTCTTTAAACAATTTAAAGCCCTTGTTGACCTCCAACTTAATAGGTCTCAGACTGGGGGGGTGAGTTCCGTCCATTTAAACAATATCTTGCTGACCTAGGTATAGTGCACAGAATAATCTGTCCCCACACTCTTCACCAAAATGGTGTTGTTGAAAGGAAACACAGACACATAGTGAAAATGGGGCTGTCTCTCCTCTCACACTCTTCCTTACCATATCCCTATTGGGATCATGCCTTTCACACCGCCATCTATTTGATCAATAGACTCCCCTCAGCTCACAATCACAGTATTCCCTCTCAAACTTTGTTTCATGTCAAACCTGACTTTCATTTCCTCCGTGCATTTGGTTGTGCTTGTTACCCTCTCCTCACACCCTACAATAACCACAAATTACAATTCAGATCTTCTGAATGCATCTTCCTTGGTTATTCCTCCTCTCATAAGGGCTATAAATGTCTTGATTCATCTGGTAGGTTATACATTTCAAAGGATGTGTTGTTTAATGAACATCACTTCCCTTATCAACATAAACAACCTCCAAGTCCACCTTCCATGCCACCTATTCCTTATTCTGCCACCTTAGGAGTTGTTTCTCCTATAAATCAGCCTTATACAGCACCTCTTACTCCCCATGATACTCCGCCAACCACCCCATATAGCCCTCCCTCTCCAGCCTTAACTAACACCTCTCACACATCCTCCACCTTGCTCTCCACAGCCTCTGATACTATAGACCCAGATTCTTCGCCCTCCCCTTCCTCCCCTCCACCACAACCCACTAACATACACCCTATGCAAACCAGATCAAAAACTGGCCATCTCAGACCACCCCTGTATCCCACTTTAAATCTCAGTGTCACTGAACCAGCTACCTTACAACAGGCTCAGTCTACCCCTTGCTGGGCACAAGCTATGCAAGCTGAATATGATGCATTGCTAGCAAATAATACTTGGCAACTTACCTCTCTTCCACAGGGTAAGACATTAGTTGGCTGCAAATGGGTTTTTAGACTAAAAGAGAATCCTGATGGCACCATTAATAGATATAAGGCTCGTTTGGTTGTTAAAGGGTTCAACCAGAAATTTGGCTCTGACTACACAGACACTTTTTCTCCAGTTGTGAAACCAGTTACTGTCAGAACTATTCTCACTGTTGCTCTTACATTTAAATGGCAAATTCAGCAGCTTGATGTTCAGAATGCCTTTTTAAATGGCAAGCTTCATGAGGATGTTTACATGGCTCAGCCTCCTGGCTTTAGCACAAGTGATAAGTCTGTTGTGTGCAAACTAAATAAAGCCATTTATGGCCTCAAACAGGCGCCTCGCGCCTGGTATGAAAGTTTAACCAAGACAGTCATCAGTTTCGGGTTTGTTCAATCCAAGTGTGACTCCTCTTTACTTATCTACAATCATGGAGGTCAATGTATTTACAAGTTGATATATGTTGATGATATACTTCTAACTGGCTCCTCTAATGTGTTCGTTCAATCTGTTATTAGAAAACTCAATGCCACCTTTTCTCTTAAGCAACTGGGCAGTTTAGACTACTTTCTGGGCATTTAATGCAAGCACACAAAGTCTGGTGCCTTGGTTTTATCTCAAGCTAAATATATTAGGGACATACTCCATAGAGCTGCTATGGATGATTGCAAGAGCATCTCTACTCCATTGCCTGCCAATCTCAAATTGTCTAGGAATGGTGCAGATTATTTTGAAGATCCTCTGCTCTATAGAAGTATTGTCGGTGCCTTACAATATGCTACAATTACAAGACCTGAATTGGGTTATGCTGTAAACAAAGTCTGCCAGCTCATGGCTCAGCCTCTCACATCTCACTGGACTGCTGTTAAACGTATCTTAAGATATCTCAAAGGCACTATTAATTTTGATCTCACTCTGCAGCCTGCTACCAGCACTTGTACACTGTTCATTAAAGCCTTCTGTGATGCAGATTGGGCTTCTGATATTGATGATAGGAGATCCACATCTGGTGCCTGCATATTTTTGGGGCCTAACTTGATCTCTTGGTGGTCTAAGAAACAAACTTTGGTTGCCAAATCAAGTGCTGAGGCTGAATACCGTAGCCTTGCTCTTGCTGCTTCTGATGTAATCTGGATTCAATCACTTCTGCAGGAATTAAAGCTCTCTGTTCCCCCTCCTCTGATTCTGTGTGACAATCAAAGTACAGTGGCTTTAAGCCATAATCCTGTGTTACATTCCCGCACAAAGCATATGGAGCTTGACATCTTTTTTGTTCGTGAAAAGGTTCTCAATAAATCTCTTCATGTGGAGTATGTTCCATCTCAAGAACAAGTTGCTGATGTTCTCACAAAACCACTGTCCAAGACTCAGTTTTGTTTTTTCCGTGACATGCTCAGAGTGTTTCCCACACATGAGCTTGAGGGGGGATGTTAGATGATATCACATGAGTTATTTTGTACTAGTTGTTTTACCTGTAATGCCTTAAATAGTCTCAATACAGTGACTGTAGGAACTGTATAGTTAGGAACTGTATAGTTAGGAACTGTATTAGCTGATCCTGTCCCCTTTGTAAATCAGCTAATTGTAAACTCTTACTATGTACAAATGAATTCAACGAAATGAAATCAATATTCAGAATCAGTTTTCTCTCTAATAGAAACAGTTTATGATACTGTTAGAATTCTAACACAAATGGATCTTTTAGCATCAAGGGGAAATAACTCAGCCACATATCAATGTTCTTAATTTTAGTTTGTTGTCACTTGTCACCATATATTCCTTGGAAGATTTCAAGAGGCTCAATTTTTTATTGTTTATTTTTTGCTCAGGTATGCCATGAAATTGGCTAACGGACCACCTATTTGGACTATAATCTATACTGTATACGTTTATTTGAGTTGACACAAAAGTAGGGTAGTTGTTCTTAGGAAACCCCTAATTGTAAGTGCTTCATCATGCTGGGTTGGAACCAGTAGAGGACTTGAAAATGACAAATATTAAGAGATAAGAGAAACAAAAGACATGATGAAATTTGTGTGTATTACACAACTAAGCTGTCACACGCACTGCATCAATAAATACAGAGATTAACATTAACATATTTACTATATCTACATGATAATGTACAACCATAATTGTCTTATGTACAATATTTTCAACGCAAACCCTAAAGTTAGAGTCAAGAGTGCCATCTAATTTGTGCACTTGATTGTAAAAATCCACCTACAAACAACCGGTTTCTTGTCTCTCAGTCTCTCAACAATCTCCCAAGTTCCATTCCTTTCTAGGGTTTTCATTTCCTCATCGTAGCTTTGACCCAATTTACATCCTTTAGTGCCTCTCGGAAAGATGTTAGAATTCTCAAAGTCAACAGCAGTAATAAACTCTGATTCTGCAACGAAAGATGCTTATAACAAAGAAACTAAGAAACAGGGTATTTGGCTGAAGACTTTTTCCCTTTTCTCAAAGCAATGGGTAGATCATCTGGATCAGGGTCAAGGGGATCAAAATTTTGAGAATCAAAAGCAGAGGAATTGTTTTCGGTTCTTACCTCCGCTTCAGACAGTTGAAGTTGTTTGTAGACTAGGTCAGGTTTCCCCCTCCCATGATAAGGTCATGTTGGCTGTCTAGCCTTATTCTTCACTAGTGTCGAAGAGGCTGATTCCTGCAAAACAGAAGACATAGGAGGAACAACGAAAGAACCAAAACCAGGTGACTCAAAATTAGGTGACTCAGGGACAGAACTAGGAATAGGTGACTCAAGAACAGCCGACTTAGGAAGGCAGAGACCAAGGATTAGAAACTTAGACTCATTTGATACTGCTCTCCCCCTAAAGCTGAGAACAAGTGAAAAAATTCATGATCTTGGTAGGTGAGATCCAGAGACAAAATACTTTAAGACTGGAAGGATAATAACATTTTTATCCCTATCATTAGGAGTATAGCCCCGTATTGTTTTAAATATTTGTGGAACTCGATTTAAGTTTTAGAATTTGAGATTCATCATCTTGCTATCTTTCCTGAACTCATTAATTATTAGCCTTTAGATTACATGTAGCTAAAAATAAAATAAAAATAAATCAAAAATGTAATGGTAATGGATTACCTGATGAAGTTAATTTGAAATCCCGCGGCAGAATTCCATAATTTCATGCAAAGATACCTTGGAGGACTGAGTACAATAGTGACAAAGCTTGAATTCTTCTCTGATCTGTCATTATTTTGTGTATTTGCAGAAGTGACCACTGTGATTGAAAAGGACTTCAGGATAGATAGCAAGACGACATTGCCACCTCATGAATTTCTTTATGAGAATGCTTCAAATTCCCATAACTATGATGCATGCAGTGCAGTAATACCTTCGTTGCCATTGACAATAAAATGGTTGAGCGATTGTGTCAAAAAACACCCATCAACAAGAATTCAGGTAAGTAACGTGGATGGTACTTGATTCATATATTCGGTTGATGGGGCGATACTTCTCACAAGATGTTGAATCTCAATTTTTCATTTTAACCGGGGACATCCTAGTAAATGCCATTAAGCAAGTAACAATTAAATTTTCTTCAAATTTGCAAAGATTTATCTTTGGTCTACAACACCTCTTCTTTTGTTCTACAATCGTGTTCATTAGAGCCAGGTTCTTTTTGCATTGGTTTTGTTTGTTCTTCTGTTTTCCTTGTCTTATCCGTTTCACCATTAATTGTGTTGAAACCCCGTTGAGTGTATTATTTTGGTTGACCATTGATTTCCACTTCCGTTTTGTTTTCCTTGTCCAGTTGTCCCGAGTCATGTATTGTAGCTATTGTAAGGCATGAACATTGGTGGAATGGAGAGAAGTGCCTGTGTTATTTTTTTCCAGCTTGCCACCTCCCTTCTCCTATACGACATGCATGCTGAGAATATTTCTTTCCAATGGTTGCAGGTTCTTGTCACTGGATCTCTGCATCTGGTTGGAGATGTACTAAAGATCTTGAAAAGATGATTTGAATTGAAGAATAAAAGGGTCGGCCTGAATTGGCTTTGGAAACATTTATATTGCAGCATAAAATTGCCATTATTTCATTCATTTCAGCAGATACTGAATTCGTATAACTTCAGGTTTAACTATTATATACTCCCTAACACATTATAAGCAAAAGTTTGGACCAAATATATCCCATTTCGCTTTTTTGTCTATAATGTGTTACGGAGGGAGTATTGTTTAAATAAACAGTGGTACAAAATCTCTGGTTGCCTAGGGGGGATATGTGATAATATTGATTTTTGTATCAACTATTCTTATCTAGGGTGAAAATTTTCGTCAGTAGGTTAACTGGGGCGAAATTACTCTTCTTGGGATTAGAGGAAGACTTGGTATAAGGAAGGCTAGACAAGTGAATGTTGCAATGCTTGATAAACATATTTGAGATATTATTCATACATCAGGTATGGGCAATTGCCGTCAACCAAGTAGGGATGGCAATGGGTACCCATGGGAAGGGTACTATAGTGCCCGTCCCCATACCCTCTGAGCACCAAGTGCCCATGGGCATGCCCATTACCCGCTTTAATAACAAAAAATAATAAATAACATTAAAAGTATTATAATTTAATTTAAAAAGCCATTATTTTTTTGTATATACTAATTAAAATATTACACATTATAGCATTTAGTGAATTAAAAACCTCCAAAATATTAGTAGCTTGGATTTATTTTTTTTAAACTTGGATATACTTAAAATTGTAATAATAGTAACTATATATATAATATAATATAGGTAAAGTTGTAATATTTGTTATATATATATATATATATATATATATATATATGCGGGTGCGGGTCTGGAGTGGGCTGGGCACCGTACTGCCTATCCCTGAGCCTGCGCCCATGTATACGGGTAATTACCCGCCCGTTTGCGGGTAATTTTTGCGGGTACCCTATGGGCATGGGCTCAATTGCCATCCCTACTACCAAGTATCTACATAATACTTTTGTCAAAAAAAAGTATCTACATAATCAGAGGCGGATCTACCTATATGTCAGGGTGGTCAATCGCACGAAAAAAATTATTAGCACCAATACTCCTATTAAAAAATAATATTAGCACTAATATCCTATTAAAAAAAATATTTTGTTTGTATTGAAACTCCTAGTTTTGCACCTATCTAATACTCCCTCCGTCCCATATTATATGTCGTTTTGGGTCAGTTCACACATATTAAGAAAAGTAGTTAATTTTGTATGAGGAAGATAAATTGTGAGTTAGTTTACCAAATTAACCTTTATTAATAATATTGGGAAGATAAATTAGTAGAGTTATGAAAGAGATATTATTAAATAATGAAGGGTATGGTAGGAAAGAAATATTAATGTTTCATTGGGATTCTAAAAAGTCATGTATTATGGGACAATTTTTTTTTTGCTAGAAAGTCATATAATATGAGACGGAGGGAGTACACCATAGTCACACGATTACTCACACTCTTACACATTACTAATTTTCTCTCTCCCTACGTTTTCTCACTGTTGAGCATGTTCTTCTTTCTTTTCTTCCTCCTTTATTATATTTATAGCGATGTGTGTGTTTAAAATTTTTTGCACACCCTAACCCAAGGTCCTAGATACGCCACTGTACATGATACTCGCTCTTGAAGATCCGGATCATGAAAGCTGCATCAATCCTTAGCCCGTGATACATACATTACTAGAGTAGGCAGATGTTACGTTTTTTTATGGCTTCACGTCAAGAATATTTGTAGTTCTGTTGTGTGAAATTTGAGCATCTTTATACCTAGTTGCCTCTAGATATTAAAAGGGGACTTAGAAGTGTTTTTACACATGAAAATCGGATGATCTAATTCATTGTCAAAGGCATTAGATCATTCAGTGCTGACACAAAAGCTATCGTTACTTACTAGTCGCTTTATTTGAACAGAAAAACTTGTTAACAATTTAGATGGCTAATGCAGTACAAATATATGGATAATTTGTTGTTTTAAGTAATTCTGTTTTTATAGTTTAGTACATGTAGAAAAAAAATTAATCCTTTCTAAGTTTCCAAGGAACACTAGAGTTAGAGGAGGGGTTACTTCCTCGCGTACGAAAAGAGGACCAAGAAAGCGCCGCCGCTGCTGGGAGGGGGGGGGGGGGGGGGCTCCCTCCCCGGTGGTTTCTTCCCCTCTCCTCCCAGCGCTCCTCCGCCTCTGCTGTCGCAACCTCTTCTCCACCGATCGCGTGGGTTGAGACTGTCCCGCGGCGCCGCCTTCCTCTGCGCTGCTGTCCCGCGACTTCGATTTGGATTCTGCTCCGCGCTCGTTCTCTGCTCCTGCGTTGTTGGATCCTGCGTTGTTGGCTTCGATTTCGATTTGGATTCTGCGTTGTTGTTCTCTGTGGATCTGGCTTCGATTTCGATTTGGATTCTGCGTTGTTGTTCCTCTGCGCTGCGATTCTCTGTTCGCATCGTGGGCTGGATCTCTGCGTCGTTCACTGCCCCGCGGCGCCGCCCTCTCTGCTGGTCTACCCGTTTTGATCCTGCGATTGTTCACGGTTCCTCTGCACCGTTTAAAGTAGCTTCCCCGCGGCGTTGCTGGTTTGGATCTGCCTTTTTGGGGGATCTACGCGCCTTAGGAGGTTCATGGTGTGCCTCTGTTTCGCGGTGGCTTGCTGTTTTGAATCGCGAAGGGGTCTGTGTTCTGATCGCGATGGTGGCTGATAGTTCAATCTTGTTCCACAGTCACGGTTCCATCCTGATGCAGCTTCCTTGTCCCTCGTTCGTTGATCCCTACTGTTCGTCGATGATTTGCTCATCGTCGCTTGAAGTCATGCTTGGTTGTGTCACAGTGTTGGCTGGTGGCACAACACCGTGGTGGTAGCTAGACTCGACAACCTCGGTCAAGCTCGGTCGTGTCGCGGTGTTGGCCGGTGGCACGGCTTCGCGGTGATGACTGGTGTTTCTGCGCCGGGAGTCAGAAGGTGTGCTGATACGGTGGGTGCTGATTAGGTGGGTTTTCTTTCAGATTTGGTTGGAATCCGGGTGTGGTGGGTGGTTGCTGATGCGTTGCCATTGTTCCTTTTGCTTCTGAACCCCTTCCCAATCCCCAGGCCTCCTCCTTTAACCTCGATCTTTGGAAGTGAGCTTAATGTGAGGATATTGAGGTGGTGCAGCGCGTGCGTTCAGTGGGCGATGGATGATGGTTGTGTTTCGGAATTGGGTCCATTGGTCGACAACTTGCAGTTAGCAGTTCTCTTCGTCGGGCCCCCCCTTTTGCCTTCAGCTTCGGAGCCCCTTCCCAATCGTCTCCTGGCCTCCACCTCTAAACCTCGATCTTTGGTAGTGTGCTTAATGTGAGGATAGTGAGGTGGTGCAGGGAGTGGGGTTGATGTGGGTGTTCAGGAGGCGGTGGGTGGAGTGTGTGGGGTTTCATCGGGTGTTGACCTGCTTTCTTCTTCGGGTTGTCCTGGTCGCCGTAGAATTTCTTTTCTTAGAGTTCTTTGGTTGTTTATTTTAGGAGCCTTTTTAGGCTTTCAATTATTGTCATCATTGTCAAGGGTTTTGGTCTAGTCCCCCCTTGTGGTTTGTCTTGTTTTCTTTTTACTTTTAATAAATTCAGGCTTGCTGCCTGTTTGTTTTAAAAAAAAAAATAGTTTAGTACATGAAATTAGTTTTTTGTAAAAAACTTAGCTAAAACCCTAAACGAGTGTTTAAAGGAAAAGGGTTAAACAAATATTAGCCACAAATTTTGTGTGGACAGAAAGCAATCAGTTAGTTAGAGTTTGTTGATAACAAACTCAAATCAGTTTGTAAAATCATATATAAACAAGTTCAATACAATCAATAAAGTGTGAGTGAAGTTTTACAGTCTCATATGAAAATTTTATCTGTTATTATCCTTTGCAAAAAAACGTTCTTCTGCATCTTCTCCTTTTTTGTTCGCGAAGAAACCCAGCACCGCTTATCTTCTCTTCACCTTCGCACAAAGTCTGGTTCCCGTACGATCACCAGCACCTTTAATCTTCCTTAACCCTGAACACTGAGTTTCCTTGCTTGTTGAAGCTTGTGAAACCTGCAATTAAGAGAAAGAAGATTAGGTTTGAAATCATAGAAAGAAGAAGAAAGCAGAAAGAAGAACAGAAGAAGAATCAAGAAGAAGAGCGACGTTTCTGAGGAAAGAAAGAATTAGGGTATCTCGTAACCCTTAGATGCTTTGCACTGGACCGGGTAGGAAGCCCATTACTCCATAAGTGCCCAGTACCGCTTACAGAGACAATTGGGTTAGTATTATTTCAACTACTGGGCCTTGGTTTTTTGCTATCTGCACCACCAGAATTCAGTTTTTACACCAACAAAGTGGTATCTAAGAGCTTCAGTTACGTTCTTGGGGATCAAGATTCTGAAAGAATTCAGTGTAAGTGAGCACTGGGTGTTTTTTTTAAAGGTGCAGTCAGAGTGATAGACTATATAAGGTGTAAAACAGTAAGAGAAACAGTTTTTCAAGAGCCAAGAATGGCAGCCAATAGTCTACCTGCAAACATACCAAAACTTACAACCAAGAACTATGATAGATGGTGTATTGAGATGGAAGCAATATTTGGCTTCCAAGACTTGCTTGAAATTGTCACAGATGGCTATGAAGAGTTGCCCGAAGAACCTACAGAGGCTGTAAGAGCCAGTTATGCAGAGAATAGATGGAAAGATTGCAAAGGGAAATACCTAATTCATCAAGGATGTGATAAATCTAATTTTGACAAAATTAGAAATGCAAGAACCTCAAAGGAGGCATGGGACATTTTAAAGACTAGCTTTGTGGGAGATGCACAAGTTAAGAAGGTCAAGCTGGATGCATTAAGGATGAAGTATGAGAGTACAAAGATGACAGACAAAGAAAGAATTACAAAATATGTGGCTAGGCTAAGGGCCATCACAAATGCATTGACATTAAATGGGGAACACCTCACAAACCAACAAATCTGTGAAAAGATTGTTAGATCCCTATCACCAAGATTTGGCTTTGTTGTAAATTCAATCCAAGATACTAAGGACCTCTCAACTATGATAGTTGAGCAGCTACAAAGCACACTAGAGGCCAACGAAATTAACCTTGATGAAATGGAGGGACAGGTGAAGGAAAAGGAAACAGCTTTCCAAACCAAAACCTCCAAACCTAATTGGTCCAAAGGGAAAAAGAAGGGTAACTGGAACCCAAACAAAGGCAAAGGCAAGGGATCTGAATCCTCCAAGGCAGGAGGGTCTAGTGGTTCCAAAGGAAAGAAGGAATCTACTGACAAAAAGCACATACAATGCTGGAACTGTGAGAAGTATGGTCATTATGCCAGTGACTGCTGGTCTAAAGGCAAGAAAGACAAGGATAAGGAAGAAGAGGCAAATGTGGCTCAGGAATCAGACTCTGACTCTGACCCAATAGCCTTCATGGCTACAATCCATGACAAGACAGAATGTGTGGCATTCATGATTGCCACAAGTGATGGAAAAACAGTAGTTGACATATGGTACTTGGACACAGCATGTTCAAATCACATGACAGGCATCAAAGAATGGTTGATCAATTTTGATCCAACCAAGAGAACATCCATTAGATGTTTTGATAATGAGAGTATGATGGCAGAAGGGATGGGTGGCATACTCATCCAAAGAGCAGATGGTAAGACAGTACTAATTGAGAATGTGTGGTACATTCCCAAGATGAGAAATAACCTAATGAGTGTGGGACAACTAATTGAGAAAGGTTTCTCTATTACTATCAAAGAAAACCTACTGAAACTCTATGACACTAAGGAGCGGCTGATCTTAACCTCTCCAGTGTCTAAGAATAGAACCTTCAAGACAAGTCTTGAGGTTGCAGATGTAGAATGCCTAAATACTACAGAGACAGAATCAGATAGCCTACTATGGCATCAAAGGTATGGCCATTTAAACTTCAGAAGTCTATCCTCATTGCATACTAAGGAACTGGTTCATGGATTGCCTAAAACTGAGTCACCAGAGAAGGCCTGCACAGTGTGTTTGGTAGGTAAACAACCTAGGCAAAAATTTAAAACTGACTTAAAAGGAAGGGCTAAGAATGTACTTGATGTGATATATTCTGACATATGTGGTCCTTTTGAGGTTCAATCTATTGGAGGCAATAAGTATTTTATATCCTTTGTGGAATACTCAAGGATTTTGTGGTGTGCTTGATAAAGGCTAAGAGTGAAGCACTTGAGAGCTTCAAGAGGTTCAAGGCCATGGCAGAAAAATAGAGTGGCAAGGCTATCAAAGTTCTAAGAACTGATGGTGGAGGTGAATTCACTTCAAATGACTTTGAAGAGCTTTGTTCAATAGAAGGGATCATCCATGAGGTGACTCCTCCTTACACACCACAGCATAATGGCTTGGCAGAAAGAAGAAACAGAAGCATTCTAGACATGGCTAGAAGCATGCTAAAGCAGAAACAGTTGCCTCACAAACTCTAGGGAGAAGCTGTAGTGACAGCTACCTACTTGCTGAACAAATGTCCTACAAAAAAGCTTAAAGGAAAGGTGCCTGAAGAAGACTGGCTAGGCAGAAAGCCAACTGTGTCACATCTGAAGGTATTTGGATCCCTATGTTATGGACACATACCTGATGCCACTAGAAGAAAGCTAGAAGACAAAAGCAAGCCTCTTATCTTGGTTGGTTATCAACCTACTGGTGGTTACAGGGTATATAATCCTACTAGTAATAAAGTAGTGATTAACAGAGATGTGGTTGTGCTGGAGAATGAATGTTGGGATTGGAACAAACCCAACTAAATTAGTTCTCAACCTACTGTACAAGTAAACCTAGACCCTATTGAGGTGGCTGCAGAACCTACAATTGTTCCAAATGATGACACTGATAATGATGACAGTGATGACAATGAAGAACAAGGTGAACCAGCACCTGTTCCTAGACCACAGAGGCAGAGACAATTGCCCAGCAGATTCAATGACTTTGAGATAATCAATGATAATGTAATCACCAATGATGGTGACTTAGTCCAACTTGCTATGTTGGCTGATGCTGAACCAGTCAGTGTGAAAGAAGCCTTGAGCAATAAGGCCTGGAAAAATGCAATGGAGGAGGAACTCAAGTCCATTGAAAAGAATGGGACTTGGGAGTTAACTAAACTGCCTAAAGGAATGAAATCTATAGCTGTGAAGTGGGTCTTCAAGTTGAAGTTAAACCCAGAAGGAAAAATAGTGAAGCACAAGGCCAGGTTAGTGGCAAAGGGCTTTCAACAGAGAGAAGGCTTTGACTTTACAGAAGTATTCTCACCAGTTGCAAGACATGAGACCATAAGAATGGTCATTGCTCTTGCATGCAGTAGGGAATGGCCACTATCTCATCTAGATGTGAAGTCTGCCTTCCTCAATGGTCAACTTGAGGAGACAGTCTATGTAGATCAACCACCTAGTTTTGAATTCAATGGCAAGGAAGACAGAGTATTTCGTTTGCACAAGGCACTATATGGTCTAAAGCAAGCCCCAAGGGCCTGGAACAAGAGGATAGATCAGTTCTTCTTAGATCTAGGCCTCAAGAGATGCACAGTTGAATATGGTATGTATGTGAAGCAGAAGCAAGCTTCTGATATACTAATAGTTTGCCTATATGTGGATGATTTACTGGTTACAGGAAGTAGCAAAGCAGAAATAGCAGAATTCAAACTGCAAATGCAGTCAGAATTCGAAATGACAGACTTGGGAAGGTTATCTTACTTCCTAGGGCTGGAACTGCACTATACAGAACAGGGCTTAATTCTGCATCAAGCCAAGTATGCTACAGATATCCTAAGGAGGTTCAACATGCTGGAATGCAATCCAGCAAATACACCTACAGATGGCAGTGTGCAAGTAATTGAAGAAGAACATGAGGCAGTGGATCCTACAATGTATAGAAGCACTATTGGCTCATTAAGGTACTTGTGTCACACAAGACCTGACATATGTTTTGCTACTGGATTGGTAAGCAGGCATATGAACAAGCCTTTGAAACCTCATTTGCTTGCTGCAAAGAGAGTGTTAAGGTACATAAAGGGTACACTACACTATGGGATTTTGTTTCTTAGAGGAGAAAGCACTAAGGGATCAAAACTAATAGGATACTCTGATTCAGACTGGTGTGGTGACAAAACTGACAGAAGAAGTATCAATGGCTACCTATTCAAGTTCAATGATGCCCCAATTTCTTGGAGCTCCAAAAAACAAAGCATTGTGGCTTTGTCTAGCTGTGAAGCTGAGTATGTTGCAGGCTCAGCAACTGCCTGCCAAGCAAACTGGCTTGAATCCTTACTAGAAGAGCTATTTCTAAAAGCAAATCAACTTATAAAGTTGCTGCTTGACAACAAGTCAGCAATCAACTTAACTAAAAATCCCATTGCTCATGGGAAAAGCAAGCATATAGAGACTTGGTTTCACTTCCTAAGAGACCAAGTGACCAAACAGAAAATTCAACTAGAATATTGTTCCACCAAAGAACAACAAGCAGACATCTTCACTAAAGCAGTGAAGGGAGAACAATTTATCAAGCTACGAAGAGACATGGGAGTTGTCAGCTTCGAGGAGAACCAGAATTAAGAAGGGATGTTGTTTTAAGTAATTCTGTTTCTATAGTTTAGGACATGTAATTAGTTTTTTGTAAAAGACTTAGCCGAAACCCTAAACGAGTGTTTAAAGAAAAAGGGTTAAACAAATATTAGCCACAAATTTTGTGTGGACAGAAAACAATTAGTTAGTTAGAGTTTGTTGATAACAAACTCAAATCAGTTTGTAAAATCATATATAAACAAGTTCAATACAATCAATAAAGTGTGAGTGAAGTTTTACAGTCTCATACGAAAATTTTCTCTATTATTATCCTTTGCAAAAAAAACGTTCTTCCGCGTCTTCTCCTTTTCTGTTCGCGAAGAAACCCATCACCGCTTCTCTTCTCTTCACCTTCGCACAAAGTCTGGTTCCCGTACGATCACCAGCACCTTGAATCTTCCTTAACCCTGAACACTGAGTTTCCTTGCTTGTTGAAGCTTGTGAAACCTGCAATTAAGAGAAAGAAGATTAGGTTTGAAATCATAGAAAGAAGAAGAAAGCAGAAAGAAGAACAGAAGAAGAACCAGGAAGAAGAGCGACGTTTCTGAGGAAAGAAAGAATTAGGGTATCTCGTAACCCTTAGATGCTTTGCACTGGACCGGGTAGGAAGCCCATTACTCCATAAGTGCACAGTACCGCTTACAGAGGCAATTGGGTCAGTATTATTTCAACTACTGGGCCTTGGTTTTTTGCTATCTACACCACCAGAATTCAGTTTTTACACCAACATAACTAGGCTCAATGGGTGGCTAATGAGTATAATAAGGTGTCGCAATTCATTAACCATCAATTGAACAAATTAACCACAATTTAAACGTATGTTCAAGTATTTACAACGTTCATGTAAATACTTCACCACAATTCATGGTTAATGGATATCAGATGTATTTGAACACAATTTGGATGATTAATAGATATAATGTATATTTGAATACTTTAAAATTTAAAATCTTGGTTAATTACGTTCAATGAATGGTTAATTAGTTATGACACCTTGCTTAATGAATAGACAATTTTCTCTCTACTTTAGGCAACAAATTTTCTTTCTTCGAGGGTTTCTTTGATAGCTGTTGAATAACAAGAACAGGGAAAGAAAAAGTGAAAAATCTTTTTTGATCGTGGAGAATGGATTGATTACAAAAGTGAAGCTAGAGGCTTATATAGCCATAAAAAGATTACGTTGATCTTAACATAGATCTAACAAACTCTAACAAACTAACCCTAAAATCTAGATAAGATAAAATATCTTATTTTCAATTATTCTAATAATATCTAATAGTCCTCCACAAGCTAGAAGGTATTCACAACACTTCTAGCTACCTTCTAGCTTGACATGAACAATACAAGATACATCAAAACAAAAGAAAGTTACAATGGGAGATGCCGGAAATACATCGGCAGAAATCAAAGCCATAAGGCAAATGCTTTAACTACTCGAAGGAAGCAACAATGCTATAACCACTCGAAGAATGCGACAATGCTATAACCATTCAGAGGAAGTGACAATGCTATAACCAATCGGAGGAAGCGACAATGCTATAACCACTCGATGGAAGCAAGAGGAAAAAAAATGAATCAAGATTCCGAGAGAAAGAGAAAATCACAAAGAGAAGAGAGAAATCAACCTAATTAAGATTCTGAGAAAAGGAACCCAATCCAGGTCCAGAGGAGAATCGAAGCAACAATTCGAAGGAGAATCAAAATTAGGGAAAGATCGCAGATCAAAATCAAGATTGCGGGAGAGAAAAAATGTGATTTTCAGAGAGGAGAAAAATCAGAGTAATGGAAACCGGAAAAGTGATTGCAGCGGTAAAAAGGAAATAAACTGAAAAGGTGGTGTTGCCGGCGGCAAATGCCGCTGGCAGCGGTGGTGAAGCACAGAGACGAGGTCAGAAGATTAGAACCCGCTCTGATACCATGTTGAATAACAAGAGCAGAGAAAGGAAAAGTGAAAAACTTTTTTGATCGTGGAGAATGGATTGATTACAGAAGTGAAGCTAGAGGCTTATATAGCCATAAAAAGATTACGTTGATCTTAACATAGATCTAACAAACTCTAACAAACTAACCCTAAGATAAGATAAAATATCTTATTTTCAATTATTCTAATAATACCTAATAATAGCAACAAAAAATACATTTGGTGTTGCGAAAGTTGTCTGCAACACATGCATATGGCAGCCATTCACCAGATTGGTCCCTTGGACCTACAACAAATTTCACACACCGAATCCCCACCCCCGTCTGGCCGCATTGACGTATGTGTCTTACTTTAGAAAGCAAGCGCATCTGGGCGACATGTGTATGGCTGATGAAAAAATAACATTGTGTGTGGGTCTGTTATACAAATCCATGTGTGGGCTCACAGAGAATCAAGCTCCCACCAGCTTTTAAGATCTTGCCCTAAAAGGATCAAGAGACAAAATTTGGGATATCCCTCTTAATCAACTTCCTTGTCTGTGCATTAAAGGGGACGAATTAACAATATTTACTCCGGAGGATGGGTATGTAGCAAGTTTAGAGAGGGATGAAAGACACATCTCCAAGGTAGGTTTTTAGTGCCAAAGGGAGATACTCCCATCAAGACTGACACTTTGATATCCAAACTTCAAGTAAGTGGGTCAGATCTCGCTGATAAAAAGGTTATTATGAATTTACTCTTTCTTGTGTAGATGATTTGAAAAAAATACAATCGCAGCCTACTTAGAATATATTGTAAGCCCGATTTCTTCATTTGACAACCCGATTTTAATTCCCTCGATATGAAACATACAAATGCACAATATTGGATTAGGCTTGCAGGTATTGCACAAGAATATTGAAGGTCCAAAATTTTGTTTGTCATTGCTAGTAGTGTTGGCACGCCCATCTGCCTAGTACCTTATGTTTCGAGAATAAGAGAAGATAATGCTAATGAAAATTGTGATGGTTCTGCAGTAACATCCTCTTCTTAGACTATAGTGAAGGATTCGATCGGTTGAAAAGTCGTGTTTGGAGATTGTTGAAAATGCGGGGAAAAGTATAGACCATATTTTTGATGTTATATCTTTTCAAGCTCGAGATTTATCAGTAACCGTAGAAAAAATCTACAAATTATATCAAAATTATGGGGTGAGATTTCTAGTAATGTTGAAGAAGATGAGCCTACCTCAAGTCCATAAAACAAGAATGTCGAATTCGAGAAGGTTCTTGAAAAATCACAAAAGAATAAATTGAGACAAAAGGTTAAGCTTGTCAAAGATGACTGTTAGTGTACGTCCATACCAGGGCTCGAGCAAGCCTTTAAAAAATTTCTTAATGAAAGTGCTTTGTTGAAATGTTAGAGGCATTAACAATCCTAATACTAGAAGGATGCTAAAGAAAATGTATATTTCATATTGCAGTAATTTGCGCAACAAGACAACAACAAAATAGAGAACCTGTGAACAGGACAAACGTCAGATAAACAACTGGAGGAGTCTTTCGACGCGCCCTGAAGAATTTATCCGCCTCTACAGCGCAAATTCCTCGAGGTACAACCGGCTCGTCTCAATCGCAATAGCGAAAAAGGATTCCGAACTGCAAGAACGAATTGACAGGAGATGAACCCAGGAGTGTTTATTTCGAAGAGAGGAAGTGATTTTTCGGATGTGAGTCAATAGCTACTCGACTAGCTTTTTATAGGCTACACATCTAAGTGATGAAGCAAATGCTCCATCAGCATTTGAAGCCAAAGAAAAACCGAAATTAATAATGAAAATATCAGTTATGAAATGAATTGCCATAAACTGTAGGTTACAAAATAAAACGGATTAATGAAAATAGCTGTTACAAAATAAAACGGATTAATGAAAATAGCTGTTGCAAAATATCATTATAAGTCAGTTACGAAATCAAGTGGAATGAATTATCCGTTTGGGAAATAAAGCAATATCAATTTGTTGTTACAAAATTATTTTGCAAATCAGTTTGAATTTTAGTAATTTGCGCAACAAGACAATAACAAAATAGAGAACCTGTGAACAGAACAAACGTCAGATAAACAACCGGAGGAGTCTTTCAACGCGCCCTGAAGAATTTATCCGCCTCTACAACGCAAATTCCCCGAGGTACAACCGGCTCGTCTCAATCGTAATAGCGAAAGAGGATTCCGAACTGCAAGAACGAATTGACAGGAGATGAACCCAGGAGTTTTTATTTCGAAGAGATGAAGTGATTTTTCGGATGTGAGTCAATAGCTACTCGACTAGCTTTTTATAGGCTACACATCTAAGTGATGAAGCAAATGCTCCATCGGCATTTGAAGCCAAAGAAAAACCGAAATTAATAATGAAAATATTAGTTATGAAATGAATTGCCATAAACTGTAGGTTACAAAAATAAAACGGATTAACGAAAATAGCTGTTACAAAATAAAACAGATTAATGAAAATAGTTGTTGGAAAATATCATTATAAGTTAGTTACGAAATCAAGTGGAATGAATTATCCGTTTGGGAAATAAAGCAATATCAATTTGTTGTTACAAAATTGTTTTGCCAATAAGTTTGAATTGTAGTAATTTGCGCAACAAGACAGCAACAAAATAGAGAACCTGCGAATAGAACAAACGTCAGATAAACAACCGAAGGAGTCTTTCGACGCGCCCTGAAAAATTTATCCGCCTATACAGCGCAAATTCCCCGAGGTACAACCGGCTCGTCTCAATCGCAATAGCGAAAGAGGATTCCGAACTGCAAGAACGAATTGACAGGAGATGAACCCAGGAGTGTTTATTTCAAAGAGAGGAAGTGATTTTTCGGATGTGAGTCAATAGCTACTCGACTAGCTTTTTATAAGCTACACATCTAAGTGATGAAGCAAACGCTCCATCAGCATTTGAAGCCAAAGAAAAACCGAAATTAATAATGAAAATATCAGTTATGAAATGAATTGCCATAAACTGTTGGTTACAAAATAAAACGGATTAATGAAAATAGTTGTTACAAAATAAAACGGATTAATGAAAATAGATGTTGGAAAATATCATTATAAGTCAGTTACGAAATCAAGTGGAATGAATTATCAGTTACAAAATTATTTTGCAAATCAGTTTGACCAAAAGAGCCTAAACTGGGCATTTTCGGATAGGCTAATATAAAACCAAAAATAAGTTTAAAAATAATATCTCATTAATTAAAATTAGCGCAAGGCTAATCATGCGCGCAAGGAGGGGGAAATCGGAAGATTTGCATTGAACCAAACCATGTTGGTCCCTGCTTGTGCGTGCGAGGGAGTCCCTTCTACTTGCTTGTTTACAAGCTCTCATTAAGCTTTAATATATAAAGACTTTGGTGAGTCCAAAGCCAAGCAATGTGGGACTTCCCACTTTTGAAATATCATTTGTTTTTCAAAAAAACACAACAATCCCCCGCATATTTCAAAAGTTGGAAAATAAATAAATAAAGGAAGATTCCTGGGTTAACATCGTAGATGTAATGCATCGGAGCTGTATAGCAAGCTATGGAACGAGACCTGGACAGATAAAACATAACATACAGTGAATTGGTTTAGCAAGCTATGGAACCCAAGACACATGTTATACGTTAGAGGTTTTACCATCACATTATACCCCCACAATTCTTGCTGTTTCCGCGGTGTTGCGCTACTAGGCTGTGCGCGTGCTCAGTATTCATGAATGTTCTAGAGATCTCGCCAGGATCTCATGCAAGCGGCCCCACTTGACACTCATATATGTGATTTCATCAAGTGTATGCTGGAAGTCATACACCACCCGTAAGGGCTATGAAAATCATTAAAAGCTTTAAGCTTAACCTTTTAACCCCGCAGTCTAGCACTATCACAATAACACCATAGGAAGGGACAATAATAAAATTAATTACTTGAATTAATTTTTTCAGTGCTAGCAATATCAAGAAGTGACTTATTTTTACCACATTGAACCTTATTCATGGGATCTCCAATCACAAAGGTTGGGTTACCATCACTTCTTAATTTCAATTGGCTTTAGTCCCATTCCCCTCGATGTCTCACATATCAGTTTCTTCCCTAGGGGTTTTATCAGAGGATCGGCCAAATTCACTTCTGACTTCACATAATCGAACGATATTGCTCCATATTTTTGCAATTGTTTGACAACATTGTGTCTTAATTGCACATGTCTATTTTTGCCATTATAGGTCTTATTCTTTGCAACGGCTATTGCCGACTGACTATCACAATGTATTGACACTGATAGTGACGGTTTTATTCCCAAAGGAATTCCAGCTAAAAGGTTCTTCAACCATTCAGCTTTAGTACCAGCCAATTCCAGAGCTACAAATTCCGACTCCATAGTCGATATAGCAATAATGGATTGTTTGGCTGACCTCCAAGTTACCGCACCACCACCAAGTGTAAAAATGTAATCACTAGTGGATTTTGTCTCATCTGAATCAGATATCCAGTTAGCATCGCAGTATCCTTCTAATACTGCGGGAAATCCATTGTAAGTAATACCATAATTTGTGGTACCTCTCAAATATCGCATAAGGTGAGCAATTGCCTTCCAATGATCCTGACCAGGGTTATGAGTATACCTACACAGACGACCGACTGCAAACGCAATGTCTGGTCGAGAAAAGTTCATTAAATGCAGTAGGCTCTCAATTACTTGGGCATACTGAAGTTGGTCAACAGGATCACCTCTATTTTTCTTTAAGTGTGAGTTAGCTTCATAAGGGGTACTCAAATGGGTAGAGTTATAGTGACCAAACTTCCTAAGAAGTGTTTCCACATAATGATCTTGTGATAGTATAATACTATCACCTTCCCTGATGACTCTAACTCCTAATATTACATTTGCCTCACCCATATCTTTCATATCAAAACTAGATGAGAGAAAAGATTTTGTTGTAGTAACAATATCAAGACAAGTACCAAAAATGAGCATGTCATCTACATACAAGCATATAATCACATGTTCTCCACACACAGTTTTAGTGTAAACACATTTATCAACATCAGTTGTGGAGAAACCATCATTAATCAAAGTTTTGTCAAACTTTTCATGCCATTGTTTTGGTGCTTGTTTTAAACCATATAAGGACTTAAGGAGTTTGCATACTTTGTTCTCTTGACCAGAAACTATACATCCTTCGGGTTGAGTCATGTAAATTTCTTCTTCTAAGTCACCGTTCAAAAAAGCGGTTTTAACATCCATTTGGTGAATAACAAGTTTACGGATAGAAGCCGAAGATATTAAAACTCTAATAGAAGAAATTCTTGTTACTGGAGCAAAAGTATCAAAATAATCAATGTTTTGTTTTTGAGAAAAACCGTTTGCTACTAATCTAGCTTTATATTTATCAATAGACCCATCGGGGTTATATTTTCTTTTGAAAATCCACTTGCATCCTATTGGTTTTGCTCCAGGAGGTAAATCAACTAAAATCCAAGTTTTACATTTGGAGATTGAATCTATTTCAGTTTTAATAGCTTCTTTCCAAAATTTCGACTCAGAAGAAGAAATTGCTTTAGAAAAAGTTTTGGGATCTTTTTCAACAAGATAAGTATAAAAATCATTTTCGAATGATGTTTTCTTTTCTTGGTCTTTTACTTCTCCTTAATTCTTCATACGGTTCCTCACGAGTTTCATCATTAGTAGTTACTAATGGTTGTCTAGATATACCATCATGCTTCAAAGGAAATATATTTTCAAAGAAATCAGCATTTTCTGTTTCCACAATAGTATTCTTATCGAACATCACTTTTCACAACAAGGAATCTATAAGCGGCGCTATGTTCAACATATCATATAAAAACACAATCAGAGATTTTGCAACCAATTTTTCTTTTCTTAGGATCAGGCAACATAACTTTAGCTAAACACCCCCACACTTTTAAATATTTCAAGTTAGGGGGTCTTTCCGATTTTCCTATGAGGAGTTCTATTTTGTATGAAATAGCCAGTTAAGATAGCCTCACCCCACAAGTTATTTGGCGCACTAGAACTAATTAACATAGCATTCATCATCTATTTCAAGGTCCTGTTTTTCCTTTCGGCTATGCCATTAGATTCAGGTGAATAAGGGGGAGTTGTTTCATGTATTATACCTTCCTTTTGAGAAAAATCATTAAATGATATGTACTCTCCTCCACGATCGGATCTAACTCGTTTAATCTTCCTATCTAATTGGTTTTCTACTACGGCTTTATATGAGAGAAAAGCTTCAAACGCTTCATCCTTTTGCCTTAATAAAAAAACTTTAGTGTATCGCGAAAAATCATCTATAAAAGTTACATAATAATTTTTCCCGCCCCTAGTTGGAGTTTGTTTTAAATTCCCTAGGCCCGTATGAATTAAACTAAGCAATGAAATTGTTCAGTGACAGTTGCTTGGTACCAAACCATGTTGATCCCTGCTTGTGCGCGCGAGGGAGTCCTCTACTTGCTTGTTTACGGGCTCTCATTAAGCTTTAATATATAAAGACTTTGGTGAGTCCAAAGCCAAGCAATGTGGGACTTCCCACTTTTGAAATATCCTTTATTTTTCAACAAAACACAACACATAAGCCAGAATTTATTTTTATTGTCGAACCTTGGATTTCTAATCAGAAAATTCTATCCAGGTTTTGTAGCAGATTGAGATTAAGTTGTTTGCTTATAATTATAGAGGAGATCGACTTCCTAATTCGTGGTGCATTTGTCAAGATCATTTAAATCCGGCTATTATTTCCTCTTCTTCTTAGCATGTCTCTATCTATGTTTCTTATGGGGAAGATGAGGTATTTATGATTGCTATTTATGCCAACACTTCTTATACTAGCAAACGTGAATTGATTTTTAGCTCTGATGAATTTCGTGATTGGTCTAATAGTAATCTTTTTGCACATCTTCAAGCAAAAGGGAGCTTAGTTCATATGGATCAATGGTCGAAGGGAAAACAACCTTATTGAAAAATGACTTATAGATTCACTTGTAATGATGCATGGTTGGATTTTTGAGCGGAAGTTGCTTGTTGCACTTTACCTTGAAGTAAATATGGCTACTACCCTATTCTACTTCAGATCAAGAAAAGAGGCACATTCCTTTGCTTCTTCTTTTAAATTTCTTAAAATGTGGGCACTTGCAGGATTGCAAATGTTTGGAAACAAGAGGTTTGGCTGCCCAATGGCAATCCATAGCACCAAATTAAAATCTCTAAAGGCAAGTCTTAGAGATTGGAATGAGAATGTCTTTGTGAATGTTCATGACAAAGTGGAAGTGATTGTTCATGAGAAGGAAACCATTCGGACGTTAATAGAGAAATAAGGGTATTCATGATTTGTTCTCTTGAGAAAAAACACTTCAATGAAAGACTAATCTTCACTCGTGCTCAGAGTCAAATTTCACACTAGCCAATACCGAGTTTGTCACTGCAGGAATCGAACTTGAAAACACCCGATCAATCTGATATCCTATGATAGGTTATGCCGCCACTAGGTCAACTATTTTGGTTCTAAAGATCATCCTTAAAACACAAACTATGAAAATAAAAATAAAAGATATTAAATACAATAAATTATTACATTAAAATAACTCATTTAACATTTATTTTCTAAAATAAAAAAATTTACTAATTAAAAATTCATTTAATAAATATATTGATAATTTCTTTGCAAGCACTTTATTTACATATACATCCATCCCTTGTCATTCTCATTTCTCAGCCTATGTTCGGTGTTTACCTGACATGAAACAAGTGCTTCATTTCGTCTCTTCAACCTCTATCAATCTTACCAGGTTTCTTTTGTCTCACCCTCTTCTTCATTTTCCATATTCCAAATCCCTGTAGATATTATTAAGATTCATGACAGAAAGAATCTGGGGAACTCATCTTTCATTGAAGGATTGAGAAAATGAATTACACGCGTATCCAATAATTGGATTAGCATTTATACAAAAGGGGAAGGGAAAACTAAAACGGAGCTAACTATTACAAAATGATAAAAACTGATTACATACAGCCCAATACATAGTTTGGCCCAATAATACAACCCAATACATAGTTTGGCCCAATGGAGCTTAATATCCCCCCTCAAGGTGGAGAATAGATATCCAACATTCCCAGCTTGCCAATGAGATCCTGAAACAGTGCCTTTGGCAGTGCCTTGGTGAGCATATCAGCAAGTTGCTCTTTTGAAGCAACATGGATGAGTTTGATGAAGCTGGTTTGGACATGTTCCCGAACAAAATGGCAGTCAATGTCTATGTGTTTGGACCTCTCATTGCTAGTAGGATTACTAGCCATTTGGATTGCTGATTGACTGTCACTAAGGACCATAATACCAGAGGGAACAGTGTGGAATGCTCGTAACAGTTGTTTAAGCCATAGAAGTTCTGAAGTGACAGTGGCCAGTGCCCTGTATTCTGCTTCAGCAGAGCTTCTTGCAACTGTGACCTGCTTCTTAGACTTCCAGCTAACAAGGGCATTACCTAGGTATACTAAATACCCTGTGGTGGACTTTCTGGTGGAAGAACAGCTTCCCCAGTCAGCATCCACGTAAGCAGCAAGCTTCAATGTGCCAGATGAAGGGAATAAAAGACCTTTGCCAGGGTTGCCTTTTAGATATCTGAGGAGATGATGGACTGCTTGCATGTGTGGCTGCTTGGGGTGACTCATAAACTGGCTAAGTTTGTTGATAGCATAAGCTATATCTGGTCTGGAAATGGTGAGGTACATTAACCTTCCAATCAATCTTCGATACTCAGAAGGATTAGGAATATCTTCACCATCAGAAGCATCTAACATGAATCCAGGGTCCATAGGCACAGGTGCTGGCTTAGCAGCAGTAAATCCAGTGTCAGATAGTAACTGCAGGGTGTATTTTTGTTGACACAAGTGAATACCTTGCTTGGATTTAGCAATTTCTAGACCAAGAAAATATTTGAGATCTCCCAAAATTTTCAATTTAAAGTGCTGTTGTAACATATCTTTAGTGGAAGTAATGACAGCTTCATTTGGACCAGCCACAATGATGTCATCCACGTACACAAGTAGTGCAACAAAGTTAGAATCAGACCCTTTAGTGAACAAAGAAGAATCTGCAGTACTCTGTATGAAACCATGCTTCTGTATGGTGGTGGAGAACTTTGCATACCATTGTCTGGATGCTTGTCTCAATCCATAAAGGGACTTATTTAATTTGCACACCATGGATTTATCTTGACAGGGGTAACCCAATGGAAGCTTCATATATACCTCCTCATGAAGATCACCGTTGAGAAAAGCATTGTTAATATCCAGTTGCAATAAGTTACAGTGTTGCTGAGCAGCAATGGTGAGAAGCACTCTGACTGTGGTGAGTTTTGCCACAGGGGAAAAGGTTTCAACAAAGTCTATACCTGCCTGTTGAGAGAAGCCACGAGCAACTAATCTGGCCTTGTGGCGATCTATAGTACCATTAGCAGCATACTTAACCTTGTAGAGCCATCTACAACTGATGGGTTGTTTACCATCAGGGAGAGGCATGACTGTCCAGGTGTTGTTCATTTCAAGAGCTGTAATTTCTTCAGCCATGGCAAGGCGCCACTCTTCATGTTGTACTGCCTGATGATAGAATTCTGGTTCAAACACAGATGCAACTTGGCAAATGTAGGCCTTGTATGTAGGGGTGAGCCTGTCATAGGTGATTTGTTGTTGTATGGGATGCACCACATTACATTCATAATCCTGGAGAGCAACAGGAGGTCTAGAAACTCGGGTAGTTCTCCTAAGAGTGAGAGGTACAACTTGAGTATCAAGCCCAGGTGCAGGGAAGGCTGTGTCAAGAGCTGGTGTGATAGCAGAGTCACTGTCAAGAGTGGCAGAATCAGTATCTGATGTAGATGTGTCTGAGAGAGTAGGTGTAGTTTCTGTAACTGGAGCAGGGTCAGTAGCTGATGTAGATGTGTCTGAGAGAGTGACTGTAGGTGCAGTTTCTGTAACTGGAGTAGGCAGTGTAGAAGGTGTTTCAGTCACAGGGCAAGGGATGATAAGATCAGGCAAGGTAAGTGAAGGGCCTGACTGAGATAGGGTGCTGAAGGGGAACACATCTTCATGAAAGGTAATATCTCTGGATATGATAAACTTGCTGGAGGATGTGTCATACACTCTATATCCTTTGTATCCCATGGGATAGCCCATGAATATGCAAGGGATTGCCCTAGGGCTGAATTTGGTCTTAGTAGGTGAAGTATTAGCTATGTAACACAGGCAGCCAAGTGTTCGAAGGCTAGTATAATCTGGGGTTTTGTTGTAAAGTCTCTCATATGGAGTGATGTTGTGAAGGTTTCTAGAGGGAGTTCTATTGATGAGGAAAGCAGCAGTAGAAATACAAATGCCCCAATACTGAATAGGAATGGATGCTTGAAACATGAGAGCACGAGCAACATTCAACAAATGTTGGTGCTTGCGCTCAACCACAGAATTTTGCTGTGGCCGATACGGACATGAAAATTGATGAATTATTCCTTTAGTCTGCAAAAAATCAGTTAGAGCAAGTTCTTTGGCATTATCACTTCTCAATGATTTGACGGTGGTGCCAAACTGAGTTTCAACATAAGTAATGAAATGTTTTAGAAGCTCAGTGGCATCACTCTTGTGCTTCATCATTGAGATCCAAACGAACCTACTATGATCATCCACAATAGTTAAAAAATATTTGTAACCATCATGTGTGGGATGACTATAAGGACCCCATATATCACAATGCACTAGATCAAAACTAGAAGAAGCAAAATGATTATGTGAAATGAAAGGTAATCTTTTGTATTTGGATAGAGGACAAACAGTACAATTGTGAGAACTAAACTGTTTTAGATCTACAAGCTTTAAATGTGAACTAAGCAATTGTAAAACTTGATCAGAAACATGACCTAGACGACTATGCCATAAATTGGCATCATTACAATCAATATTATTTACAGTTAGTGCACTAACAGGTTGCACAACTGGTATTACAGAAGCTGTATTAGACTGAGACTTACCATTATGAACTCTAGAGGTGTTCACAATGGAGGAGACACTATCAACACTTGCCTGAAACAGATACAAGCCATTGGATGGTTTACCATGCCCAATTATTTGCGAGTGGCTGTCCTGGATCAAGCAGATATCAAAGAAAAAACAGCTACAGTTAGAATGCAAATAGAGAGAGCTGACAGATATTAGATTGACTTTAAAGGAGGGTATGTGCATGACATTATGGAGAGTAATGTATGGACTAAGGACAACAGAACCAGTTCCTAATACAGGGATTTTAGTGTGGTTTGGCAAAGTGACAAATTTGTTGGATAATGTACGATATGATTGAAATAATGCAGCATCATTGCATATATTAACAGAGGCACCAGTATCTATAATCCATTTGTGAGCAGAGTTAATGGAAACAGATTGATATAGGGAGAAAATCATACCAACTATGGAGTCATCCTCAGTTTCAATGGTGGTAGAACTAGCCATCTGTTGCTGAAGATATTGAATCATAGCCTCATATTGAGGTGCAGTGAAAGAAGAAGGATCTGGTGTAGAGTCACCAACCTGATTGACAGTGGTAGTTGCACTTTTCTTAAGACCTGGTGGATATCCATGCTTCTTGAAGCATTTTTCCTCAGTGTGCCCAAGAATGTTGCAGTGAGTGCACATTGGCCTTTCTTTCTTGCCAAAGGTGCGAGGTTTGGGTTTAGCATCCGACTTGGATACAGCACAAGCAAGTTGCTGTGCAGTAGTGATGTGATTACTGCCAATCTCCTTCTGTTTAGCTTCTTGAAGTGTCATAGCATAAACCTGATTGATGTTTGGTAGAGGATTCATAAGCAGAATTTGACCCCTAACCGAGTTGAAATCTTCGTTGAGTCCCATTAGGAATGACATGACGTGATCTTTCTGTTGGTTGGCCTTGCAAGAACATCCACCACAAACGCAGGAGGTGGAAGTGTCAATTTCTTGCAATTCTTTCCACAGAGATTGAATCTTGGAAAAATAGGTGGTAACAGAAAGATCACCTTGAATGCAGCTACTGAGATCACGCTTGAGTTGGAAAATGCGAGGACCATTTGGTTGATGAAACTGATCATGAAGCACATTCCACATCTCAGCCGCGGTGGTGGAGTAGATGACATTGGATATGAGATCTTTTGAAATAGAGTTGATTATCCAAGAGGAAACCACGCTATTGTTCTGAAACCACGATTGATGTTGAGGATCATCAAACGGAGGTTCATCTAGGTCACCATTGACGAAACCGAACTTGTTCTTGGCGTTGAGCGCGATAGTCATCGAACGCCGCCATGAAGAATAGTTTGCTTCACCGGTGAGGAGATGTGACACGAGCACGGTGCCAGGATGATCGGAATTGCCGATATGGTAAGGATTGGTGTAGGGATTCGTCGGTGGAGCGGCCATTGAGTGGGCAACGCCGAAGGAGCAACGAGAGAGGAAAGGTGCGAACGGTGGCGAACGCAAGAATCAGAGGTGGTTGCGGAATAACAGAATCGTTGGAACAGAAAAACGGAAACGGTTATCAACTGATACCATATTAAGATTCATGACAGAAAGAATCTGGGGAACTCATCTTTCATTGAAGGATTGAGAAAATGAATTACACGCGTATCCAATAATTGGATTAGCATTTATACAAAAGGGGAAGGGAAAACTAAAACGGAGCTAACTATTACAAAATGATAAAAACTGATTACATACAGCCCAATACATAGTTTGGCCCAATAATACAACCCAATACATAGTTTGGCCCAATGGAGCTTAATAGATATAATAAACTTATGTTGTGTTCTTTTTTGTTTCCCGGAAAAAGGTTTGATTTTTATTTTTCCTTTTTTTTTACGTGATTTTAAAACAAGTTCAAAATGCTGTGTCACACTAATTGAAATATGTTATTCGAATCTCAAGCTAAACGGGTAGCTGAACTGACTGAGAATGTTGTAGTTTTGCAGTGGTTCAGAAGCAATTGAATACTAAGACATTAGTTTGCCCTATTGTGAAAGCAGTGGGGTCTAAAACTAAAAGACCCTTTTCAAATTCATCACAACCCATTTCACCCTTTGTTGAGGTTCAAAAGGATATGAGGCTCAAAGGGTTAGGTTCTAAGAATCAAGTTGTTAAGGTATAATTTATGTTTCAATTTCAGTAATGTTGTCATGTTTTATGCTACTTTGAGTATTTTAATCCTCTTTTTTTTCTCACTATAATATAATTTGATAATGTAGGAAAATGATGCTGATAATGATAGCTATTCCATTGAGATTGAGAGATTAAGAAATGACCCAGCCATAGTAGATACTATGACTGTTCAGGAACTTAGGAAGACATTGAAGTGAGTAATTGGAGATTTGTCTTTTTCTTAAAATGTAGCTACTTTTTTATTTCTAGTAACAAACAATATTGTTGAAGAGTTGAAGTAATATCTTGGGATTGGTTTTGAATTCTCAGGAATGTCCGGGTCCCTGCGAAAGGTCGCAAAGATGACCTTTTGTCTGCCTTGAAGAGTTTCTTGGACAATAACACGCGTGGTATAGAATTCTGTTAGCATTAAAATTTCTTGAGGAAAAGAGGAAATGAAGTATTTCTTTTTCTTTTTTTCCCATAATCAGTTATTGTCTCCAAATAGTATCTTCTTTTACTCCTAAAACCTTCTTGTCACTCCTTAAAAACCAGCTCAAATTGTATAATTCCAATAGTTAAAAGGTCTCTTCGTCTTTTGCAGAACAAGATTCTTCTGAAAATACATCCTTAGAAACGAAGGCCGAAAAGGTATCAGCTGAAGAGGCTGTTGATGATGTCGATGATTCGCCAGAGACATTTGAACTTAACAAGGGTAAGAGAAAGTTAAAACTATCAGGATCTGAGAGCAAAACCGTCAAAGTGACAACCAAAAAGAAGCTGTCAGTGGAATCAGACGAGGTTTTAGGTTCGTATTCTAGAGTATGTAGAGTTGTAAACTTTCTACATCATAAATGTTTATCACGTCTCTTCTTATTTTTTGGCTTCTTGATGCCTTTATTTGGCTCTTGACTTGTCAATGTTGGTTCAAGTGTCATTCATACAATAATGGATCAATCTTCTATGGGTGTTTGTTATCAGATTTGAAACCTTCTAGGACAAAGAGAAAAGTATCATCGGATGTTGTTAGCGTTGTAGCAAAATCAGAGGAAATCAGTACAACCACTATTGAAACCGAAACATGGGCAGTTCTTGCCCACAAAAAGCCTCAAAAGGATTGGATAGCATATAATCCTAGGACTATGAGACCCCCACCTCTTACTCAGGATACAAAATTTGTAAAGCTTTTGTCTTGGAATGTCAATGGATTGAGAGCATTGCTAAAATTAGATCAATTCTCACAACTTGCTCGACGGGAAGACTTTGATGTACTGTGCTTGCAAGAAACTAAACTGCAGGTAGACTATTGGGGTTGGTTATGCCTTGAAGGTTACACTTTCTAGCAGTCCTTATTTTCTGTTCTCTATCAGCCATGATGTCTATGTTTATGTGAAAATGTATAGTGGTCATGTTCTCTCTTATTTACCAGTGTCTGATTTTGCCAACAGGAAAAGGATGTGGAGGAAATAAAACAGCGACTGTTTGATGGCTATGAGAACAGCTTTTGGACATGTAGTGTTTCTAAGCTTGGTTATTCTGGAACAGCAATAATCTCAAGGGTAAGTTGACTATATATCTATATTCATCCGGCCTCTTCATACTTGATGGAAAAATTTGGTAGATAATGTTAAATTGTTTTTTCTACATTTAAAAGAAAAAGGCTGTTTATAGAAATGACTGACTTGTGTAATTGACTCTAAATTTATTTTGTACCTACTAGAGGTGCGGTTTTTGTCGCCGCCTACTTTAGTCGTATTCTTTCTTTAACAAAGCTAAATATATTTGTTCATAAATCATGGTTGTTTGCTACTCCCTTAATCATTTAAATTTAGAAATAAGTTTGAGGCTTGAAGGCATCATTTTCTAAAATGTAAGAATGGTGTTCACATTTGTGATTCTTTTTCTAATATTGATTTTCTATTAACTGGAATGCTGGCAGATAAAGCCACTTTCAGTTAAATATGGCTTAGGTATATCTGATCACGATAGTGAGGGTAGACTTGTGACAGCAGAGTTCGATACATTTTATTTGATATGTGGATACATCCCTAATTCTGGAGATGGCTTGAGAAGACTGGTACTTGAATTCAATTACTTCACTTTTATGATTTAAATCAATTGTATTTTCTTTATTTCAGTCTTACATATGTATCCTCATCCAACTAATCTTTCTGTCTTTCAATATAGTCTTACAGAGTGACTGAATGGGATCCATCTCTCAGCAATTATGTGAAAGTATGTATAGCTCCTCCTCATCTAACGCAATACGGCTTAGTTATGTTGTTGTATTTGTGTGTGTGTGTGTGTGTATATATATATATATATATATATATATATAAGCTAAAATTTGAAGTCGTTATGCACCTATTATTAGGATATATGATTCATATTCTGCTGGGTACAGGAGCTGGAAAAGTCAAAACCTGTAGTTTTGACTGGTGATCTGAATTGTGCTCATGAAGAGATAGACATATACAACCCTGCTGTAAGCGATTCAAATTTAATGATTGTTCTCCATGAGAACAGTGAATGCATGACATCTATACCTTAGTAAATATTACAATTTAAGCAATGAACTTTTTTCTAGTAGATATTATATTACTGGTTTTAGAAGGAAACAAAGAGGGGAGGGGGAGTAATCATGTTGTTAACTTTTTTTGGTTTACTTAGATGAAATGGTAAATAAACACCACACACACACTATCACTGCTCACAGCCGGATTCGAACCTGAGAGCTGACGTCCCCATATCGCTGAAATTGCCAAGGCAACCAATAGTGAGGGACATCATGTTGTTAACTTGCCTTGGCAAACTTGAATGCAATTATATTCAATCCTCAAATTATACTCTATTATAATAGTTACATGTATGTATCCACAGGGTAACAAAAGAAGTGCAGGGTTCACAGATGAAGAGAGGAAATCATTTGCAACAAACTTCTTATCCAGAGGATTTGTAGATACCTTTAGAACGCAGCATCCTCGTGTTGTTGGATATACTTATTGGGGTTATCGGCATGGTGGCCGCAAGTTTAACAGAGGTATTTTTAGCTAACTCCTATTCATTACATAATAGTTTGAACAGAAAATTAAAGTGTTCTTAAGTGTGAAAATTGATAAATGCAAATTTTAATAAGATTCCAATCCAACTTCTTCACATAAAAACTATCTTTTACATGAATGTATTTTATGATGCACATGTTGATCTTTGTTATCTTAATGATTTGTTTTTAAATTTAAAACAGGTTGGCGACTTGACTATTTCCTTGTCTCAGAATCCATAGCTGACAAGGTTCATGATTCATATATTCTCCCTGATGTTACTGGTAGTGATCATTGTCCAATCGGCCTCATTATGAAACTGTAGTTCTGCAAATTGAAGCATTGACTCTGAGCTAGCTTGTAGGGAATGTTGCTTGAAATTGTGATCTATGAGCAAGCCTATTTAGTATTTACTGAGAGCAGAGATGTCTTTTTGTTGCCTTTTTGTGTGGCTTGCTACATCATGGAAAATTGTGCTATCACTTATACATATATATACTATGTATCCATGATGATTCTCCCGAATAGAACAAGCAGAAATTTAATCATCTAACAGAAATCACGTTTATCAAACACTAAACCAAACGAAGACTTGTGCAGTTATGCTATTTGCTTTTACTTTTGGTGCTGTTAAGGGTAACATTGTCAAGAGAATACCAATTTCTTTTGTAATTACCATACAAAATTTACTAATAAAAGTTATGTAACTATACTCGCATTTCTATTTATATGTAAATTATTTTAACAAATCAAATATATATTGGAAAGAAATACCAAAAGGTACCAAGCCCTCATGAGTAGAATGGTCTCAACTCCCAAATAAGGGAAAATGGAAGAGAAAGTCATTAAGTGAAGTTATTTCAAAAAATAAGTAAAGGATGGCAAAAATATGAAAAGGTATATGCTTTTTCTCTTTACCAAGAAAAGGTATATATGCTATCATCGACAATGGATAATGTATTATCAAAATTGAATACGAATTCCCAAAACATCTTAATTATTGAAGATAATCAAATTGCGAGCCTATTTATATGGATTTAATTTATATATATTGTCGGTGTATAAATATTTTATACTATTGACCAATTAGAAGTCGACATGTCATTTAAAAGAAGTTAATTAATTAAGGATTTAATTTATATATACAATTGATATATAAGTGTTTTACACTATCTATCAATTACAGGTTGACACATTAAATTAACCGCTTTATATGTCGCACATATTATGAATCGTTAGTGGTTGTGAGTATAAAATATTAGTCTTTTTTGTCAGTTCAATATAATTATTATTAGTTTAGTTTTTTTGATAATATTATTAGTTTAGTTTTGAAAAGCTGAATAAGTGCCAGGATGGCAGTCTAGGTGAATTGGCAACATCCTATTAGTCCTATGACGACTCTGTTTGTTTGCACCGTGAGAAGAACCCTTCAAACGTGACTTTAACTAGAAGCTCCAAACGTGCGTTTATATATTTCAAATCGCAAGCAAAACCAGTCGGGTGAAAATCTCCGATCAAGGTTACTGTAACCACCGAGAGGGAAAACAAAAAAAAAAAAACAAAAACAAACAAATAACAATGGGAGCACGAAAGAGACTGGTTTCTTCAACAGAACCTTCTTCGAATATCAAAGAAACCACACCATCCAATAAGCTTCCAGAGCTCGCCGAACCTCCAATTGCACCTCCAAAATGGGGTCTTATTTTCAAGCTCTCTCTCTTTTCCATTCCTTACTTGTACCTCATCTTCTTCCATTACACCATCGAACCAGAACTTCGAAGATCCATCATTATTAATGCTGGATTGAGCCTCGTTGGTTTCTTCATCACTGTCAGAATGATCCCCGTTGCTTCTAGATACGTTATCAAGCGAAATCTCTTTGGATATGATATTAATAAGAAGGGTACCCCTCAGGGAAATGTTAAAGTGTGAGTCTTTCTTATTCAATTTACAATCTTTTTTTATTTTCATTATGTGGGTTTGCCTTAGATTTTGGTTTTAAGATCTGGGTGTGTCTTTTTTTTTGTTTATTTATTTATAATAATCATGGGTTAGCTGGGTTTTTGTTTTTTGTTGCTATTTGATGAAATTCAGTGTATTGAGAATAGAGCATTTGGTTGGATTTATGTTTAGTTTAGGGATCAAAATTTTAGTTTGATATTTATGATGTTGTAAAACCTTGTTGCTATTTAACAGAATAGTTGTTCTGTTTGGTAATTCTGCAAATATGAATGTATAGTGTAGCCATACAGATTAATCTCTTAGTTGTAACCAAAAAAAAAGATTAATCTCTTAGAATGCATTCTATACTTTGAGTTGTTAAATGTATTTTATGTTATTTTTTCTTCATTCCCTTATCATTGGAATTCTTGAATTTGGCATCTTCATATTAGATTTTAATTTAATAGGAAATATATAATAAAAATGAAGATGTCACAATGGCTGATGGTTTAATTTAATAATCAACTGATATGTTTGAAACACAACATAGAGATTGAAATGTTTGAGTGTAGAAAAGGGGTTGACTAATTAGGTTTAAATGTTAAATTGAAGAGAGAATAAGAAACTATTATTAATCTTCATTATTAAAAGTTATGAAATTGCTGTTAAAAAGTTCAGCTAGAAAAGAAAACCTTAGCCAGGGTTTATTTGGTATATGCATATCATGCATGCATAAGAAGAATTTGTTTAAGCTAAATTAAATTTTTTGCACTGAGTTTTGAATATGCCACGTTTTTTCTACGCAGGCCCGAGTCATTGGGTATTGTTGTTAGTATTGTCTTCTTGGTTGTAGCAATCTTATTTCAGTATTTCAACTTCACAGCAGATTCAAATGTAAGTATACATTGTAACTTACAAGTATGTTAATCTGACTATTCAGCAGAGTACCAGTATTTGGGACTGATATCAATAAACAAATGGAGCATTTAATATATCAATTTTGATTCTGCAGTGGCTTGTTGAGTACAATGCAGCATTAGCATGCATCTGTTTCATGACATTGCTTGGATTTGTTGACGATGTCCTTGATATTCCCTGGAGAGTGTGAGTATCGCTATTGCATTATTTACTTCCACGATTTGTGTGTGTTGATTAATGTTGTCATAGTTTATTTTTTAATTTTATGTCAATGTAAAGAACAGAAAATTAGTACTCCCATCAATTGCTGCACTTCCTTTGTTGATGGCATATGCTGGACACACAACTATAGTTATACCAAAGCCACTTGTCCCACACATTGGGATAGAGATTTTAGATCTTGGTAAGCTTTCTATACCTCCATGCAAATGACAATTGAAGAGACAGTAATAATTACTTCAAAGGTTAACAGTTTTCACTTTTTTAAAATGTGGCAGGATGGATATATAAACTGTATATGGGGCTATTGACTGTTTTCTGCACAAATTCTATTAATATACATGCTGGAATAAATGGCCTTGAAGTTGGACAGACAGTGGTTATTGCATCTGCTGTAAGTGGCAAAGCTTGTAAGAGTAAATAGAATCGAGTAAACCCTCAAACTGGTGCCTCAACTATCACTCTCTCTAATTTAGTCCCTCAACTATTTTAAATGATTAAAGAATCCCAAAAGTTTTCTCCAAACAGTCAAGTTAGTCTCTCTGAATGTGACTCACATTATCAGAGGGACTAATTTGATGGATTAGGAAAACGTTAAGGACTTTTTAATCAATTTAAATAGTCTAGGGACTAAATTGGAGAGATAGTGATACTTGAGGGACCAAATTGAGGGATTACTCAAATGAAATCTGTTTTGGTTATAGAAAATGATCGATGATGGGGTTTGCAGATTGTGATACACAATATTATGCAAATTGGAGCATCAACAGATCCTGAATATAAGCTAGCACACGCGTTCTCGATTTACTTAGCGCAGCCTTTGCTAGCTACCTCTTTGGCTTTATTTTCTTACAACTGGTATTTTAATAATGAATCTACATCATTTTGTATGGAACCTTATTTTCACGTATTAGTTTTCTAATATTCTGTTCTTCTTGTTCCAGGTATCCTTCTTCAGTTTTTGTTGGTGACACGTACACATACTTTGCTGGAATGACTATGGCTGTGGTTGGTATTTTAGGCCATTTCAGGTATATCCTTACTTTCAAACATTACAATGTAAGCTTTAGCTGATGAACTGGTTAGCCAGCCATGTACTAGGATCTAGACAAGGAAAAAACAGTAATGCTGAATGTTGGCACATTTGTCTGAATCTATTCCACTGCGATTAATTAGCATGTATTTCTGTGATTGCTTCGCCTTGTCGTAATCATTTCTCTTTCAATTTTTTGCTTCAGTGAAACACTCTTGATTTTCTTCCTACCTCAAGTTTTGAACTTTCTCTTGTCACTCCCACAGGTTTGACACTAATAAAATCTCTCCATTCGCATTTAGGTTTTTTTGTATATTGAAACTCTGCTGAATATGTTACCTGACATAGTTTACTTCTCCCTCCAGCTTTCCGGGTACATTCCATGTCCGCGTCATCGTCTGCCAAGGTAGGCTTTACATGAATGTAACTTAGTGATTGTTTCAGGCATATTGCATATACTTGTTTGGTTGAAACCTCATGCATGTAACATTTACTCATTCAGGTTTGACCCTCAAACTGGACTACTGACTGGGACAAACGATGGGACACTCGTTAACTTCTTCTTAAGAAATTTAGGGCGGAAATCGGAAAAGGCACTTTGTATTTATCTTCTTGGTTTCCAGGTGATCCCCTCTCTTTTTTCCCCTTTTGTAGCCTGCATTTTTCTACTTTCTTTTGTTCTTACTTTTTGAGTTGAAAACTTATATTCTGTCTTTCTTTGGACAGGCTATTGCATGTTGTTTCTGTTTCTTGCTGAGGTATTTCCTTGCTGGTTGGTACAAATGAAAACATGTAGCTGATAAAAGTAGATGCAGATGAGAACCGCCCCTAGAGGCTTAATTTGTTGTATAATCATTTTTGTAGAAAACCCGTTTCTAGTGTTAGTAGATATATATAGGTTTTGGTACTTGAATGTTGTCTACGAAATATCAAAATTAAAGAAATACACCGTAATTGAATGTTTCTGGACACCATATATTTTATGTCATTACTTGACAAGAAGTTAACTACTCTTTTATATGATGGTGGTGATTCTTGTTAGACACAAATTTGAGTTAATGATCAAATCAAACCGGTTTCTAGTAAATGAAATATGTATAAAATAGAAACACAAACAAAATGAAAAAGAGAGAAGCAATACAGGATGCAACATAAACAATGAATGTAAATGACCAATTTACTCATGCTGCTTGAAGCAATACAGGATGCAACATAAACAATGAATCTATAATCTAATAATAATATTATTTCTGTTTCAACCTGTAAGTCACTCAATTGCGTCATTAGTCAATCAACTCGAATATGTGATACAACAGGCACAAAAACAACCAAGCTACGCTATTGTTTCTAACAAAAATGATGAATCGAATTCCCGCCATCAAGTTACTTTTACAAATCGTATCCCATCCAAAGAAACAGCTAGTCAACGTCCATAGCCTGCTCACTAGTAGTGCTGCCGGACCACAGCTTTATGGTGCGATCATGGGAGACAGTAACAATAGACCCACCATCTGGAAACAATAACAGCACATGCCAAAATCAGAACAGGCAAAAATAATATTGACACAAACCAAAAAGAATTGAGACTTTTAAAGTAAGAAAATCAGGCCATCAAAGAAAATCCCCAAGCACAAAAACTGTTCTAATTTCTTCCTTTGGTGACGATAATTGTAAGAAAATCAGGCCATCAAAGAAAATCCCCAAGAATTGAGACTCAATTTTGTAACATATCTTCTTTGCACACTGTTCTAATTTCTTCCTTTGGTGACGATAATGTTTCAAAAACACTCAAGCTTTTCACCTCTGTATTTCATAACAAAATTCTAGGCCCAAGCTTATACCCGTGTGATAAGGCTATGTAAAATGAAAATAAAATCCTCATTTTTCAATGTTTGACAAAACTAAAAAGCAAATAAAATGAAAAACCACTGCTCTTGATTTCCTTTCATTTTGACAAAACCACATCTTAGTCTGTGGCAAGGAAATGTATGTAGTTGAACTATGTTTGCATTTTTGAGTTTCATTGAACTTTCCATGAATTCGGCATTTTTCTAATCCATTCCACTAAGTTGGTTTACCTTGACAATTTCCCATTGTGTGTACCCCACAAAAACTCATTGCCACACATCATTTGCTTTTTCAATTCATTAAAACAAAACATTCAGATATATACCTTAGCATTTCAAAACATTCTCTAGCTATCTTTTAATTCATCATTTACAATTTGAGGACAGAACACAGGTGCAGTCAAACTGATTCATCAATCACACAACAGAATAACACTTAAACAAGCAAAAAGGGTATTTAAATCAGAGTCATAGATGCATATTCCTTTAAAATTAAAAGATAGAAATCTTACCTCCAAAAACATCCAGAGAAGTAACTTTTGCTTCATGCCCAGATAGTGTCCTCACAGGCTTAAAGTCACGGGCTGACCAAACCTGAAGTTAACACATGATATAAGTATTCTGAAATGAAAAGAAACTACCAAATAATCTTTAAATCTTCTTAACAAGAATATATTGTTACTTCAGGTAGAAAGAAATAGACTGTATACCTTAGCTGTCATGTCATATGAGGCAGTTACCAAAAAGTAACCCTCCTGTGGCTCAAACTTAACTTGTGATATTAAATTAGAGTGAGCAGGAATGGTGTACAAAGATTTCTTCTTCCTCAAGTCCCAAATACGACAAGTGTTATCTTCACCACCCGTGGCTAGATGATATCCATTGGGAGAAAAACTGATGCCAAGAATCTTAAAATGAAATTCAATCATAGTCAGTCAGCTTGATGAAATATTGACTGTAAAATCACACACACACACACACACACAGAGAGAGAGAGAGAGAGGGGGGGGGGGATCTCTAATGTCTCACCGGTTTTACATGACCTTCTAATGCAAGAATACTTCTCCCAGTGCGGAGGTCCCATACACGAGCCAGAGAATCCAGTCCACAAGATGCAGCTAAAGATCCATCATGATGGAAAGCTAAACCATATACACTTCTACTATGGCCTTCTTGAAGAAGCAACTCCTCTCCTGTTTCAATGTCCCATAATCTCCATGTTTTATCAAAGCTAGCAGTGCCCAAGTACTTCCCTGATGGATGGAAAGCAATGCGTGCAAGACGATCAAGATGACCCTCAAATGTCTTCAAAAGAGATCCTTGATCATTCCAATACTTTGCAGTCCGATCAGCAGACGCAGTTGCTAAATGATTATGTACAGGAGAATAAGCAACATCAGTAGCACGCTCAGTGTGCCCCTTAAAGGCAGAAACTTTTTTTACTTTAGGCATGCTCCACAACTTGGTAGCTCCAGTCAGAGAACTATAAAAGCAAAATACCATTGGTAGATTAGACCATAATGATTTAATAAGGTAAGGAAGGGGGGAAATAAGGCTTAAACTGCCCAATTTGCAACAAAGACATACCAGGTAGCAAGCTGATTTCCATCTCGTGAGAATGAGCAACCAGTAAGTGGTCGATCATCTCCAATTTCACTGAAGTCAAGATTCAAAGTGGCAGCCTGCTTCAAGGCCCAGTTCATCTCTGCATCCATATCTTCATCCGGATCGTCTCTTCTTCTCTGGGCACGTTGAATACGCAATGCGGACCTTACTAGAGAATATTTAGCAATATCGATTCTGGCATCAAGGAGAGACTTTGACCCTTCAGTGTAAAAAGGATACTGCAGATCATCCTCAGCCTCATCTCTTGGAGCAGAAGCTGAAGCCTCTTCATCCTCAAGAGCTTTCATCAGCTTTTCCAGCTGACCATCAGCGTCCAGTTTTGCCATAATCATCCGCAACCTGTCTCGTCTCTCCATCTCCCTCTCACCAAAAAGAGTTATCGGCTCACCAAGATGGCGAAGACGGGCCCTCACAGCCATGTCATTTGTAGGAACGGCAAGTGCAGCAGCACGCCTCCTCATCATGAGCTCTTGCATCGCTTTCTCCTGTCGCTCCCTTACCAGTTTACTCTCTTCCGATATTTCATACTCCCCAGTACCCTTGTTAATTCTGGTGTCCATGTCATCCATCTCTGAATCAGAATCACTTGACCCAACCTCGCCATTTTGCGGGACAGGTGGCCTAACAACTGGTGGCCGAACCGGAAGTGGTGCCAGTGGGCGGGGAAGAGAGGGGGGAATTACAGGAAGTGGAGCCAAAGGAGGCACCACAGAAGGGGTAATAACTGGTGGAATAACAGATTGTATTGGCTGCGGCAAAGTTGGTTGAACAGAAGAAACAGGATTTTGATCTTCAACATCAGAAGCAGGTATAGAGGTTTCTGCAGTGTTTGTAACACTCAATGTGGCATTTTCCTTCTCTACTTCCATAATTCCTATTAAAAATTATACACTATAAAATCAAACTGCACTATTTCAGCTAATCAAGCATCACAATTAGCATCCAACTCCAATAACGTATATGCATAGCAAGTTAATTAGAAAAAAGTTAAGTAATTGCGAATTTTCCATATTATGAAACAAACACATTTGCAAAAGCACAAAAAGGCATATAGGAATAGAAAACCCTAAGTATCAAAGTACCTAGATGATATAAAAAGGATAGCTTATTGGGTGAAACTGTGACAACTATAATGCAGCGTTGAATGAAAGAAAGAAATTAAGTTTGGAGTTTTGTAAGTGTACGATTGTATGTGGATACCGGCAGTGAAGCGAAGTGGTGGACTTGGACGGCTGCTGGCCGGAACGGGGCGTGGCGGTGCTTGCAAATGTCCAACACTTCGTCCTTATCTTCGAAGGCGGAGAGTATTGAAGGGCCTGATAGAGCCGCGGTGGCGGAAAGTCTGGGAGGCGCGACGGCGAGCAGAGAGGGAGGGAGGAGGGTCGAGATGAGAGTGAGAGTGGAGAGAGGGCGCAAGAAATAATGTGGGGGAGGGTGTACAGTATTATTGTGAGGTTTAGCTCAATCTAATATCTATCATAGTTATAAAACTCTTTAACCCCAAAAAAAAATAGTTATAAAACTCTGATAGGTGATCGAACCGGTCACTCATTGAATTCGAACCACATGACCTAATATATATATATATAATATATATATATATATATATATATATATATATATATATTAATATTTTAAATAATTACAATATGTAAATTTTATATTTAAAAAATACATAGCATATTTTAAAAATTCATATCATACTTGAATAAATATTTGCAATCTTACTTTTGATTTCATAGTCTAAGATATACATTTAGAATTTTTTAATATAACATATTAAGAATTACAAATATATTTTTTAAGATTTTTATGGGTCACCGACAAAAATTATGTCTAGTGAAGTCTTTCACAATTTTAAAAAGGGACACCTTAGTCCCCCCCAGTTAATCACCATCTAAAATCATCAATTAAACAAATGATGTGTATTGTTATTTGCATAGTTAATGGACACATGTGACAATTTTGGGCCAAATTAGTTTCTAAGCAAATGGATTGTGACAAAAACCTAATTGGTACAATATATTCTTCGCGCTATTTGGGTCATGTTAGTAGTTGCGTGAAGGGACATGTTATTCTTTTTCTTTCTAACATTTTTGACCATTGTTTCTCTTCCGTTATTACTTTCATAAACCCTAAATTAGAGAAGGTAAATATGAGGTCACACAAAGAAGGTGAATAGGAGATAAGGGACAGATCGAGGAATCAATCACATGAGGGGTAAAAAAATCAATAAAAAATTTAATAACAAATATTAAGTAATTATTCAGTCATGTCTAATGTAATACCCAAAGTAATAAAATAATTTTTTTGATATTACATTGGTTGTTACTTTCATAAATTGGACATGATGATTGATAATTGTTTGATTATCCTTTCTCATTTTTAGATTGATTTTTTCACCAAACTGGTTTCTGATGAACAAACTTTGCGTATTTGGACAGTTATAATTTTTCCTGAAAGCTAAAGTATAATATAACACTTTACATATTTTGCCACAAAATTTTTATTTTGTTTCACAAAACCAGTTATTGAGGAACAAACTTTGCGTATTTTAATTAGTTAAAAAAATTTCCAAGCACTAAAGTATCCCAAAACAGAAAGTTTAGCATTGCACTTTACGTATTTTGCGACGAAATTATATTTTTTTTCACCAAATCGGTTATTGAGCAACAAATTTTGCGTATTTGAACAATTACGTTTTTTATCCGAACCCAAAGTATCCCAAAACACACTAAAGTATCCAAAAACACACTAAAGTATCTAAAGACACACTAAAGTAACTCAAAACACACAATTTAACATCGCACTTTATGTATTTTGCGATGAAATTATCATTCTTTTCATCAAACCGGTTGTTGAGGAACAAATTTTACGAATTTGAAGAATTAAATTTTTTTCGAACTCTAAAGTATCCCAAATCACACCGCTTAGCATCGCACTTTACGTATTTTGTTACAAAATTATTATTATTTTTTCACCAAACCGATTATTGAGAAATGAACTTTACGTATTTGAACATCTAATTTTTTTCCAGACTCTCCGGTGCTTAAAAACAAACTGCTAATTACCTAAAAAATGAAGGGTGCGAATTAAAACATGACAAGAAATATTTACGCTTTGTGTTCTCACCATTAGGGCTTGTTTGATGGTCAGGATATGGAGACAAGATATGATAAGTCTATCATATCTTGTGTCAGTCCAACGTTTGTTTAGCCAGCATGATGTAATAACATAATCTTGTGACTTATCCTATGATAAGAAAGTCATTTATTCATTTACCCTTCTAAAATATATTTTGAAATATAAAAATATGAAATATATTAAAAAATAAATATATTTTATAAAACAAAAATGAATATAAAAATAAAATTTGATATTAAATTAAAAATTAAAAATATTAGTACTTAATTTTAAAAAATGTATGTTTTGTGATAGGGGTTTACTTTTGTCATTTTGTATAACCTAAAAAATAAAAACTAAATTTATAATTAAAAACTTATAAAAGAAGAGGATTAATTTAATTTTTTAACAAATGAAATATAGATGTCACAAGGGTAGCTTTATCATTACATATGATATATATATATATATATATATATATATATATATATATATATATCATAATTTTTTGACAGTAAATATATCATATAATTATTTTTTAGTTTATCTAAAATATAGAATCGAATAACATATTATCTTATATCTTATCAGGTGTTGTGCATCAAACACATGATATTATAGTGTTATCATGTCTCTATCATATCAAATCATTTCTTATCATATCTCTATCCTACTTCATATCATATCTTGTCTCTATCCTATCCTGACCACCAAACGGGCCTTAAAGTGAACCCAAACATGCACCTTTTGCTGTTTCACCTTACCGTACTTAAAAATCCTTGATATAAATCTACTAATAATTACTCTAAATTAAGTCAAAACACTAATAACAAGTGCACCTTCAATAAATCCTTAAAATTTGATTTTGAGCTTGGTAATGAGAAACTTTGACATAGTTAGTCCACTGCTTTAATATAGACTTCCTTTCCCTAATTTGGTTTAAGAATTTTCTTGTATTCATGGTCGTTGATGTCCACCATTTTTGCAAAGCCTAAACGTTAACAAAAAAATTAGGTGAGGCCTAGGTTGTCTTTGTAAAAATGTGGGCAATTTACTTTAACCACTTAAAAGTTGACACATGGATTCCACTAACATTTATCACATAAATAAACTCATATTATTTATTTTACAGGTCCTACTATATATTTAGATTATTTGCACATTCACCCCAATTTTAATAAATGCATTTGTCTTTTGATTTATCTTCTCTAAATCTTCTCAACTCCTTTATTATTCCAAATTAATTGGCCTGCACTTAAGTCTATTGATTGATTTTTTTCATAGTTAGTTGGCCACTATCATGCGCAATTACTTTTATTTTTATTTTTTAAAAAAATTCTATTTATTTCGTTGTCTTACTGAATCAATCACATATATTAATTTCTATAAAAAATGCTAAATTAATAAAAAAAATGCGTTGGTTAAAAAAATCTGTTAATGAACAATAATAAATATATATATATATAATATTTCACATTTTATTCAATAAGTTAACATAAAACTAAAAAAATATTAGATCAATCTTAGTATTTTTTTTGTTGTATATTTTATATCAAATTTTATTTTTATAATTCTATTTTAAGTTAAGATCTATTTGGGTAATTGCACACTCAAAAGTAATTTACTCCTACTAAAAAAACTCAAAATTAATTTTGATCTGAAGTATCCAAACAACAATAATTGATAAAAATCATTTTTCGAAGAATCTATCCAAACACATGTATACACATTACATTCAATAAAGTCTCAGTGGTGTAGCTTAGTTGGTTGGAACTAGGGACATGTTTCAATTGCTTCCAGGTTATACTATTGATCTTCCCGATTACTACATTAAATTAAATTTCTAAGAAAAGGAAAACAAACCTTCAGCTCCTCCTCCAATGAAATTGTTTTTGGCTTATATGTAAGGTAATGAGTCATTCACAAGCAAAGACAAACTATTTTACGGTCCTAATGCAGCCATATTATTATATTAGCCCAGATCAATTATGTAACTCAATACTAAACTAAATGTACAGTAATATTAACTTGGCATGTAGAAGATAAAACAAAGCTCCATGATATTTGGGCAGAGCTTTGGCCTTCTTATTTCAATTTTGTTACTAAACTAACACTCTTTCTCCTACTTGGTCTCCAAACTATATGAAACCAATAAGTGGTCCCTAGAATTTGTGAAATTCATTCTATTAGTCCTTAAAATTTTGTGAAATCAGTCACATCGAGTGTTTAATTAGAGTAAACTCTCAATTTAGTCCTTAAAGTATCACTCTCTCATTTTAAGCCCATAAATCTGAAAACCTATCAAATACTACCTAGAGGGAATCTTCGTCCATCAATTTAGTCCCTACAATTTGTCACTTAGGGACTAAATTGATAGACAGAGATCAACTTCCGGGATTACTAATTAGATACTCATAGTACAAAGACTAAATAGGTGCGAGAGTGCTAGTTTAAGGACTAAATTGAGAGTGTGTACTCATCTAATTATGAAGCAGACTCCTACAATAACACAGACATTAAAAGACAGCACAGGGACACGATGAAATTAGGTGTCGTCGCTCTTGCTCATTTCCCCTATGATCACTGATCGACATAAGAAATTACAGATTCTCAATGAAGTTACTTTTTTTGGATAAACCAAAAAGAAAGAAAGAAATTCAGAGCGCCCTCTAAACTCACAGAGAGAGGGAGAGATTGGTATTCGGAGACGGGTCGAATTTTCCAACAGGGATGAAGAATTGTTCTTTTCACAAGAATTTTAGTTTTGGAAATAAATAAATTATCACTCTCCATGGAAAATGGTATATCTATGGAAGAGGCTCTCAACCCTTTGACGCCCCCTTGGATCCGGGAACATCATCTTGATGGGTCTTGGCTCCTTAAACAAGGTGATCCGGGCCCCAATGAGGGCAATCAATCTGATTTGGGTTGCTTGGTCGCGTTACTGTCTCGCTGAAGTCGCCTGCTGCTTGAGCGAAGGTGGTGATGAAGTCGAGTTGAACAGTTGCTGGTCGTGTTTAGAGCTCCGGCGGGGTGTACCTGCGATGACACTCCGACGCCCAAGTCAGTGGGGTAATATTCGTGCAGAGTAACGTTATGTGTTAAAAGTGTACCTGTCAACTGAGGTCAGACCTCTATATATAGTGTCAGGGGTTTTGCGGGCGACCGTCGGATCGCATATGGCTTGATCTGGGGCCGTTGATCCTTCGATCCAGGTCAAGCCTCTCTGCTTTGCTAGTTGGGCCACTCGCGGCCGGCCCTGTGACAATGTTGGGATCCGACTCAATCCAGAACAATTACCCCCCAGGCCGAAGCCGTCCATAGGAACGGGTTCAGGCCTGAGATCGATTGCTCCAAAAGGGGCGACTTCTCTTTCGTGTGGTCGCCTGTGCTGAGGCGACTTGTATTCATGCCCGAACAACGGGTTCCTCTATACCTTTTAGTGACGTGGCGTTGAGTTTGATGGATGCGACGTTTCACCTTTCGAGGTGACAGACGTGACCTTTTGTGTTTCCCAATGGGGGCGCGCAATGATGATGGTTCAATTTTTGAGGGGCGTCATTAATGCTAGAAACGAAAGGTCGTGTTGCTTCAATCCCTGGCCTGCTTCCCCTATATATAGGACACCCTTCCTTCATTTCTCATTTCGCTTTCTCGTGTTTCTGCTCTGAGAACGAATTGCATTTTCCAGTGAGCGACCAGGTTTCCGGTGATATTCTGGCGAGGTGTTCTCCGATGAGCGACTTCTTGCTCCGGCGCGATTCAACTCTAGGCCGCCTTCTGCTAGTAATTGCTAGTGCGACCAACTTATCTCCAACTCCAGGTACTTGTTGTTTCTTTAACTTCTAGCCTTGATTTTTATTTTTCCTTCTCATTCCGTCGTCAGCGAGGAGGGGGCGTCAGACCCGGGGTCGACCTTGTCGCCCCCTTCGGTAGGTCGTCTATAGGTGGTCTAACTTTCTTGCCACCCTTCTTGCAGGATCTGGATCTGGCGCAGACAAAGCAAACCGCCCGCATTCCCAACAGTCCTCCTGTTCGGCTAGCCGAACTTTGTACTCGTCCTTCTTCGTGCGGAGTTATGACCGACACTCCATCTGGAGCTCACCCGCCCACTTCTCCTACAAATCTGTCTGGTGAGAGCTCGTCTTCCGACCGGACCGTTTCTATGGGTAACCCTGCGCATTCCCATTCTCGAGGATCAAAGGACACTGTTGAACCATCAGGGGCCGCCAATACTCCTGCTCATGATGCTAGTACCTCAGCTCGCTCGGAGAGGGACTTACGGCCAGTTACTGGGGCAGAGGATCCTGACTGGGGAGGCGTGATTGGTGAAGACCGCTCTTGGATTTCTTCGACCGTTCTCAACAACGTTCCTTCGATCCTTTGCCCGGGGGGTGAGGTACTTCAATATTTTGTGAACATGGTAGGCGATCCCGGTCAATTATGGGCGGTGGAAGGTCCTTCTTCGGCCGAGCATGTGGCCACCGTCCCCTCTTCTCTCAAATTCACTATGTATGCGAACGTTCTTCGTGACATGCGGGTTCGTCCCCCTTTTACTTCTTTCCAACGTTCCCTTCTTCGTTATCTCAGAGTCGCCCCGTCCCAACTGCACCCAAACTCGTGGGACTTCATCAAGGTATACGAGCAGCTGATGAGAGTAATGGGGCGCGACTGCTCTCGGTCTCTTTTCTTCAAGATCTTCGAGATGAGCCGACGGCCGGAACCAGGGAGCAACAGAAACCGGTGGGAGCATTTGAGTATTAAGGGCCAGTCGGACTTCAAACTTTTTAAACCTTACTATGATTCCCTGAAGCCCTGGAAGCTCTCTTTTATGTGGATAGTACCTGTTTGTGAGGGGTCTCGTAAGATGGTCGGATCTCTGGACGCTCGGGGACGGGTGAGCGGCTACAAGTTTCCCATCGCGTGGACGTATGCACACTATCGTCGTCCCCCAGGCACATACAGAACACGCTGCAAACTTAGCGAGGGCGATCTGGAAACCTTGAGGCTGCTTGAGAACATGGCCTCCTGGATGGACGAGGAATTGATCAAGTGCTATCGGCTGATACGGGCACTGGACGATTCTAGTTTCCGTGTCGCTCTTGGTGCAACCAATACCACTTCTACTCCTTCCCTCCCCCCCTTTTTTTGACCGTTCTTTCTTCTTTTTTCAGGTGAAATGGCGGGCATGGGATATGAGGAGCTCATGAGGAAGGCTAGGAAGGGCAGATAGTCTCAATCCACTCCCTCTACCCGAGTCAAACCATCCTCTCCGATTGGCGATGCTGCCAATGTCGCTGATAGAGTGGGAACCAGTGCTGCTGCCAACCCAAGTTCTGGGAAGAAGAGGGATTGCCCTCTTCCTGCTGTTGATCTCACTGGGGATGACTCCGGGGTCGACCCTCCATTGAAAAGGAGTAAGGCTGTAAAAGATGCTCAGAGGAGGTCGGTTTCTGGCCTTGACTTGGATGATCCCTCTGAGGCGGACTTCGGCCGCTTCCTGTCAGGACCCTCTTCTCTTTGTGGATGATGTGGCCAAGGCCGGATCTCGCCTGATCGCCAAGCTGAAGCAAGGGGAGGCGAATCAGACCGCGGGTAATAGACTCCTCGCCCAAAACTTGTGGTTGGAGAGTGATAATTTAGACAAAACTGATAAGCTAAACTGTGCTTATGGATTTATCTCAGAGTTGTGAGAGGAGCTTTAGACCACCAAGAAGAAGCTTCAAGAATCTGAGGCCGCTCTCAAGCCTACTGCCGATGCCCTTGATGAAATTAAGAAGACCCTCTCTACTGTGACCAAAGAACGGGACGATGCACTGACTGCCAAAGCTGAGGTCGAGGGTAGGGTCGAGCTGGGGATGTCAAAGGTGAACGAGCTGTCCGGTCGGGTTGAGGGGTTAGTTGAAGAGGTTTCTAAGCTCAGGGAGAATGTCAGCACCCTGGAAAAAGAGCAGGACGAGACTCAGGAGGAATGTGACCGAGTGGTTGAGTCGACCCTCGCTATTTGCCAGGAGCGTTTTGACGAGGCTCTGGCCCAGGTGCAATGTGCCTATCCCGCTCTGGAGATCAACCCCGACATCATCAACCCCTCCCACTCCTATCAAAACGGTCGCATCGTTTACCCTGCTGAGATGGACGAGCAGGGCAACATTGTAAAATATGAAGTGGTTGTCTACGAGCGTCCTTTGTAATTTTTTCCTTTGTACTCTTTTCTAGGGGCGGCCTGTTGGGCGCCCCTTTTTTATGTAATATGTACTTTACTGGGGCTCGCCCCTTTTTATCTATGCACTTTATTCTGCTTGTCTTTGTTTTTTCATGCTCTATTTGTTGACTGTATTGATAATTGTTGATCGTTTTTTCTTTCTTTTTATTTCGAGTATTCGTCTTTGAACAGTTTACTGGACTTCTGTCCAGATTGAACTCGTCCTCAGGGGTGCGACCATCTCTTGGAGTCGCGTCGCGTGTAACTTAGATTGACTAAGCACGTCCTGACTTATTCAGTCGTTTATCAAACTCGGTTTGAACTTAACTCGCCTGGTCAGTTTTTTACTTGCTATGAACAGAATGTAAATGAACGAACGATCATAATAAAATATTCCATCGTTATTGATGGCCGGGCGGGCCTCAATAAAAACCCTGTGGGAAAAAAGAGTGTCCCGCCCGGTTGACTTGATTAAACGTGTTACAAGAGCTTTGTCAACGATACAGTTTAAACAAAATAACGCCTAAGGTTTACAGCATTCCAGGTCCTTGGCACTATTCCCCCGCTCATGGTCTGGAGCTGGTAAGCACCCTTACCCGTCTTCGAGACGACTCGATAGGGCCCTTCCCAGTTCGGGGCGAGCTTTCCCTGAGCTGCGTTCTTTTTTCCTACGGACGCCTTCCTTAGTACGAGTTGGCCAACTGAGAAATCTTTTGGGACGAGCTTGGCGTTGTATTTAGTTGTCATCCCTTGTTTCACAAGTGCTTCCCTTAGTGAGGCCCTGGTGCGCAGCTCATTGATGAGTCCTCATCATATGTATATTTTTATTCAGTTTACAAACCATAATGCCGGAGATTTTATGTTTTATTCAGCCAATAACTAGGGATTTGGCATAGTTTTAGTTTTATGTAGTAGAAGTGGAGGTGTAATTGGCAAAGTCCAATTAAATGAATAATGACCCAATTTATTGATGGGCCAAGAGAATTGTGGGCTGGACTTGAAAAAATTAAAAAGAAAGAAGGCGTGGAGAGGAAGCTTGGAGAATTAAAAGGATTGAAATTAAGGATTAATTCATACGCACAGTACCACGCACAACATCAGCGCCGGAAGGCGTCAACAACGAAGCCAAGGAGAAAGAAAAGCAGTACCATCGGCACTTCGTCTGGGATGCGATTTTAGGATTTGAAGGTTTCATGGAGTCCTCTATGTGTAATCTCTTCTTATTTCTATCTTCTCATTCATTGATGTTGTCTTTTTAGTTTCTTTTGATTAGGGAGAGATGACTCTCCCCGAACCCTTCTTATGGATTCTTTGATATGGTTAAGACAATTGATTGTTTGATTATCATATGTCTAAATCTTATGTTCTTAATGCTTTGCAATTACATATGATAATTGTAATGATCTAGGTAAATAATCACATAGGAATATGGGTTGTTTGCTGGAAATTGGGGTTTAGATCACATGCTAGTAATCATCATAGGAATATGTGGTAGCTTATGTGAATTCATTAAAATTCTTAATCTTAATGCGTTACCCTCTGGCATGACTCACCTAAGGAATTAGGGTAACTCTTAGGGTAATAGGGGTTTTGAGGCAATGAATTGTCCTTAGTCTAATATTGTGAATTGAATCTGGTATTTCAAACAATTAATATGTGAGTAGCTGAAGGTCCATAAGATCGGTGAAGGGAGAGGATTCGACCCCTAATCGCGTTTATCCTAATTGTTTTATAAATTTCTATTTCACCATTACCGATAACTATCGATTAGATCGAGTTCCTCTCTGAGCTCTTGGTCGTTCTGCTCGGGTGGCTTTGGGTTGGCCGTCCTCCAAGTAAGCTCTCCGATTTCCACCGGAATGAGTGCATCTACCCCGTAAACCATCTTGAATGGGGCCTCGCCCGTCGTTGAATGGGTGGTCATCCGGTACGCCCACAGGACAAAGGGGAGTTCTTCTGCCCATCTCCCTTTGGCTTCATCTAACCTTTTGTTCATCCCGCGTAAGATCACTCGATTGGCGGCCTCTGCTTGGCCGTTCGTCTGTGGGTGTTCAACGGAGGTGAAACGCTGCTTCACTCCTAGTTCAACCATGGACTCTTGGAAATTTTTATCTATGAATTGAGTGCCATTGTCTGAGACCAATACCTCTGGGATCCCGAACCGGACCAGAATATTTTTCTTAAAGAATTTCAAACAGTTCCTGGACGTGATGGTCGCTAAAGGTTCGGCTTCAATCCACTTGGTAAAGTAATCTACTGCGACAATCAGGTACTTCAGCTGTCCCGGGGTGACCGTGAATGGACCCAAGAGGTCAATCCCCCACCAGGAGAACGGCCATGGGGCTGTCATGTTGTTTAAATCAACCGGAGGGGCGATATGCACGTCAGCGTGCCTCTGGCACTTGTCACATTTTTTAACTAGGTTGCTTGCATCCTCATCCATCGTGGGCCAATAATATTCTGCCCTTAGTGCCTTCTTGGCTAGAGCTCGTGCTCCCAGGTGGTTTCCACATATTCCTTCATGGATCTCCCTCAAAACGTAATCGGCCTCATTTGGTGTTAGGCACTTTAGCAGTGGCGTAGAGAATCCTCTTCGAAATAATCTACCTTTGATGACAGAGTAAGATGATGCTCGTCTACGCGTCAAGGCCGCCTTCTTTGGATCGTTTGGCTCCTCCCCGTCCCTGATATACTTTAGAATGGGATCGATCCACATCTCGTCAAGGTTGATGATGCAAACATCGAGTTTGGATATGTTTCCAGGTTGACGCTGGGTTGGGGAAGGACTTTCTGAATTACACTTCTGTGATTTCCCGGCGCCTTCGTGCTGGCCAGTTTCGAGAGCACGTCGGCCCTTCTTCCTGGATCGGGGTCATCTCAGCTATGAAATCTGCCACGATTTGTGCTTTAGTGGCCGTTCTGGTTTCATACTTGATGCCGAACTCCGAGAGTTCCACCGCCCATTTAATCATTCTCCCGGCTAGGTCAGGTCGATGTAAGATCTATCGAATGGGCTGGTTTGTTCTGAGGACGATCTGGTGAGCCACGAAATACGATCTTAGCCTTCAGGCTGCCACAATCAGCGTCAGGGCTAGCTTCTCAATTCTTTGGTACCCGAGCTCTGGTCCCTGGAGTGCTTTACTCACGAAATATATGGAGTTCTGTTTTGCCTCGTCCCCCCGTACTAGCACGGCCGCTAACGCTTCATCACTGATGGATAGATACAGATATAATGTCTCCCCGGGTTCTGGAGTTGTCAAGATAGGCGGTTGCAACAGAACTTCCTTTAGCTGGTCTAGAGCTTAATCACACTCGGGCGACCACTCAAACTGAGCCTCCTTCTTAAGCAATTTGAAGAGCAGGAGGGACTTGCTGGCTGCCTTTGAAATGAACGTGAGAGTGCCGCTATCATCCCGTTCAGTTTCTGGATCTCTTTTTTACTAGTGGGCGACTTCATCCCTGTCACCGCTCTGCATTTGTATGGATTTGCCTCAGTTCCCCGCTCCGTTAAATAGAACCCTAAAAATTTTCCCGCTCTGACTCCGAATGTGCACTTCTCAGGGTTTAGCTTCAGCGAGTTCTTGCGGGCTTCCATGAATACCTCTTTCAGATCGGCCACATGATCAATGTCTTGTTTACTTTTAATGATCATGCCATCTAAGTATACTTCGACCGTTCTGCCGATTTGGGCTCGAAAAACTCTACTCATCATTCTCTGGTAAGTAGCTCCCGCCTTTTGCAACCCGAATGGCATGACAAGGTAACAGTAGTTCCCTCTCGCTGTCATGAAAGCAGTCTTTTTTTGATCGGGCGGGTGCATTGCGATCTGGTTGTAACCCGAGTAAGCATCCAAAAATGAGAGCAATCGAAACCCGCTTGCACTGTCCACCAACCGGTCCACACTAGGCACTGGAAACGCGTCTTTAGGGCATGCCCGATTAAGATCAGTGTAGTCAACGCACATGCGCCATTTCCCATTGGTCTTCTTTACCAGAACGACATTTTATAGCCATGTCGTATACTTGATTTCTTTGATGAACCCGGCTTCCAGCAAGTCATCGACTGCTTTTATGGCCGCTTGTCCTTTCTCCTTACTTTGCACCCTTCTTCTTTGGGCGACCCGTTTGGCTGTGGGGTTAACGGCCAGGTGATGACAGGCTACCTCCGGCGGAATGCCCGGCATATCGGCAGCACTCCAAGCGAATACATGAGCGTGTTATTTTAAAAACTGGATCAACTGATCTCGCACTTCCGAGGGAAGGTCGTTCCCCACCGCCACTGTCTTCTCCGGGTCGCTCCCTAGCTGTATTTGGATGAGCTCATCGTCCGGTTCTGGCCTTTTAATTCTGTTCTTCATCCCGGGTTAAATCGGCAACGTTGATTTGATTCCCGGTCTTGTTCGCAATGTCCGTCTTCTTCGTCTCATTTTCGCCTTGTTCCTTGAGGCTCATGTAATGGCACCTTCTAGCGGATTGTAAGTCGGCCGGAACGGTGACTACTTCATTACTGTCAGAGTGAAACTTCATTTTCAAGTGAACAGTGGAGGTCCCTGCCCCAAGCTTTCCCAACGTAGGTCGACCTATGATGCACTGGTATACTGATTTGCATGGCAGCACTAGGAAATCGGTCTTGGCGATTCCTGCACTTTGGTTTCTTTCCGCTGTCGTCCCCGAAAGTTACCATGAGCTCAATTATTCCAAGGGGCGTGGTTGATGATCCGTTGAAGCCTATCAGGTCGGACCCTCGATAGGCCCTTAACCCGCTCTTGGGTATCCTCAAGGCGTCCAGAAGGTCCTCGAAGATGATGTCTGCTGAGCTGCCCTGATCGACCAATATTCTCCTAACTTCCACATTTGCCATTACTGCAGCTATTATCAAAGGGACATACTTGTTTGGTTTCCCATCAAGTAGGTCGTCGTCGTCGAAGGTCAAGGGTGGCCTGTTCGAGGGCGTTCTGGGAGCGGAGGTCGACGCAACACTCATAATCTCTTTCCACCGCCTCTTCATGGATTTGTTTGTCTCCCCTCCTTCCATGGGGCATCCTCCGGTGATCACCATTGCGACCGGGCACCCCCTTGACTTCCTTTGGTCATTTTCTTCACCTTCCTCCTCATCGTCATCTTCCTTTCCCCCTTTGCCGACCTCGTTCACAACGGCCTTCCCCTTCCGAGGGGAACGGGCTTCACTTTTCTCCTCCTGTCTACCTTCCTGCCCCTTTTTTACGTACTGGGTGAGCTTACCCTTCCTGATCAACTCCTCGATGTCATCTTTGAGGGCCATTCAGTTGTTGGTATCATGCCCGTTACTCCTGTGGTATCGACAATATTTGCGAGAGGGGCGCTGCTCGTCCTTGAGGACGAGGGGGTCTGGTCTTTTAATATCTCTAAACTCCGCGTTTGCGCACTCGGACAAAATCTGGGCATAAGATGTGTTCAGTTTCATCCGTTCGGGATACTTCTTCTGCCTCTATTCCCTTGATGGCCCTTCCTGGTCTCTTCGTGATTTCTGATCCCGCTCAGATCGGGGTTCCCTTGTCGTTCCGGCGACCGCTTGGGTGGCCATTGCTCTTTCTTCATAATTCATAAACCTTTGGGAACGTCGAAGGAATGTTTCAAGGTCTGGTGGCTCGTTCACTCCAACTTCAATCACAAACAGACTACCAGTACGGAGTCCGTCCCGAAGGAACCAGAGACGCATGTCGTCCTCTAGTCCGCGAACATTGGCGGCTTCTTTGTTAAACCGCTCCACATAATCGTGAAGGGTCTCGTCTGGACCTTGCCTGATCACCTTCAGAACGGCATGTGATTTGGGTTTTACTCTGGACGCGGTAAAGCGGGCACTAAAAACCCTCGCCAGCTGCTCCCACGATGAGATCATGTTAGGTTTCAACTCGGTAAACCACTCCAGGGAGGGTAAAGAAGTTTTACTAGAAGAAGTTGATATGCCGGTTTGGAATTCCTGCCACCATAGTCACCGACAACGGCATTCAGTTTGCCTCTGACATAGTAGCTGATCTTTGCAAAACCTGAAACATATACCAGGCATTCACCTCGGTCGAGCACCCACAGACCAACGGTAGGCCGAGGTTGCTAACAAGGTCATCTTAAACGGCCTCAATAGAAGATTAGATGAAGCAAAAGGGAACTGGGCCGAAGATTTACCTCTGGTATTGTGGTCTTACCACACTACCCCCCAGTCCTCCACGAGGGAAACTCCCTTTCGGCTGACCTACGTGAGCGACGCTCTGATACCTGTAGAAGTGCTGGAACCTAGTCCAAGGAGAATGTTGACAGAAAATATTCCCGATGAAGGCGCATTGAGGGCCAACCTGGATCTCCTGGATGAAGTCAGAGAAATTGCCAAGATCAAAGAATAAGCAGCTAAGCAGCGAGCAGCAAAGAGGTACGACTTCAAGGTCAGTCCCAGAAACTTCAAAGTCAGAGATCTGGTCCTGAGACAATCAAACCGAGTGGGAGCCACAGGGAAGCTGTCTGCCAATTGGGAAGGTCCCTTCAGAGTCAAAGACGTCATCGGTCCAGGAGCCTTCAAACTGGAAAAGTTAGATGGAGTAAACATTCCCAGGTCCTGGAACGCCGCCAACCTTTGGTTCTATTGCAGCTGAAGAAGCAATCATCGGTTCTCATCATCTCCCGTCTTTCAATCAATGTACCATTTGTGTGTGGCAATATAGAGCCCCAAATGTACTCCACCACCATTATTGAATAAAGAGAACCGATTATCCAATAAAGAAGAATGCGCCATAATAAAAAAATCCCGTCAGGCATGGACCGAGCAACGTCTCGATGTTGTCCTTGGGCAATGAAGACTCAAAGTCCTGACAGGTGAGAGCGGATCTGACGAGCTCACGCACCACCCTTGGGCACACCGGTTCAGTTTCAAAGAGGTTTACTTCCTTGAAACTAAAAGGGAGCTTCCATCGTATAGGCGAAGTTAACGCGCTCGCCGAACGAAGCCAACGAGCTCGGTACGATGTAAGATCCTTCAATGTGTAGACGAAGCTAGCGCACTCACTCAAACAAGCCAACGAGCTTGGCATAGTGAAGGCCATTTTAACACAAGACCCGACAGGTGTAGACCGCGCGAAAGCCGACATACAGCCCTTGGGCACCAAAAAAGGCAATTCGTATAAATAACGTTGAACCGGCAGAACAAGTCGAAATGCAAAAAAATAACATAGAAGTTTGAACCGTGCAAATACAAAACGGAGCACAAAGAAGACCAATAAAGCTTTGAGCACACGAAGAAAACACGAAGGTAGAAAGTAAAACGCTGCTGAACATTTAAAATCGAAGGTAGAAAGTAAAACACTGCTGAACATTTACAAACTTAACCATTGTTCAAAATAAAGAGGCATTACAAAATAGGATCAAAGAGTTTCCTCCGAATCTTCAACATGCTCACCTATACCATGATTGGCACCACCCCGATCAGCAACACCCTCGGCTTGCACATCCATCTCATCATTCATGTTCAAAAGGTGATCAAGGGCAGACAAATCCAGAGGCATCAGCTGAGGATTCTGCTGAGTATCCAGCGCAGCATCAGAGGTCGGAGCTTGATTCTCCACCGCTACCTGATCGACAATCTGGCCGTTGACTACAATCTTGTCAATATCGAACTTCTCAACATCCGCTTTAGGGTAAAGCACCTTCAGTTGATCTAAGGCAGTCTCAAACCCCTTGTCAAACTCGGTGGCTGCTCCAACCTTCAACTCTTCAATTTCCTTGACCACATCTTCACCTTCGGCTAGATCTGGAAACAAAGCCGATATCCTCTTCAACTCTCGTTTGGCCCTCTCAACTTCCTCACAAGCCAGCTTCAAGTCATTCTCAAGCTTTGCCAAGCTAGCCGACAATACCTTCTCCTCCGATAACTTAGATACCCTCCCCTCCAGCCGACCTTTCTTTGCGTCCCATTTTTGCAGATCCTGCCTCAACAACTCTGTCTCCTCCTGACACAACTTCAACGCTTCCTCATTCACCTTCAAGCGCCCCTCCAAGCGGCTCTGCTCCCCAACAGTCTTCTTAAGGGAGTCTTCGGCGAGGTGAGCAAGCAGAGAAGCCCAATAACTATAAGTCTTCACAGCAACCAAGGTCTGACCCACCCCCATTGAAGCGACCATCTCAACATCGGCCAAACCACTGGAACCATTCAAAACCCTGTTCAACGGGTATCGAGAGTTCCAAGCAGACCGAATGGGAGTGTCAGCACTAACGTCGGCCCACTTCTGACACTTGAGGATATTCCTCCAGGATATGTCAGTTAAAGCTTCACCCCCGCCAGGCAAGCCAAGCTCAATGCTTGGGGAGGGTCCAGTCTTAGCTATTTTTGAAGCATGAAACTCAAGAGGAGGGGGAGGACGAGCCACGATCTGGTTGACATTCGGATCACCAGCCTGATTTTCAACTACTCTATCAACCTGAGCAGGGCTACCCAAGGTTGTCAAAATCGAGAGTTAAGTAAACTCGTTTTGCATAGGTACAACTCAAGAGGTAGACTCGTACGAGTTTACCTAATTAAAAATAGTATACAAATAATATATAATACAATCTACATAGGCCAAAACTCGACATTGTGAGATTAAACACAGTACAAGGACAAATATAATACAAATTAGACTTAAATATGTTTTAGGCCCCTGCAAATATTGCGTGTTTTGGTTTAAGCCCCTGCAAAAAAAAATTAGTAAAAAACCTTTGCAAAATACACTGTTTTGATATAAGCCCTTCTGTTAGAGCTCTGTTACAAAAATTGCCTACGTGGCTAACAGAGTTGTGAGCTGTAATTTTTTTTATTTTATAATTATTTATTTTATGACTTGGGTTGCCACCTATTAAATGAGTCACTCAAATCCCTAAATTCCCAAATCTCCTTCTTCTTCATCTATGACCTCCATGGATGCTCATAGCCAAGCTTCTGGTTCTTCATCAATGGGGGTTAATCGCCTACCAATTTGCATTTACGGTTCGATTACTGTGTTCATCTTTGATTTTCTGTGTTCAACTTCGATTTGGGGGGATGTCAGTGTCAATTAGATTTGCAATTAGATGTTTGTGTTTCACTGTTTGGAATGCGTTTGCAATTTGGGGATCTGTTCTGGGTTTGAAGTACTTAGGGAAGAAAGAGAGAATGCGGGCATGCACCACCACCATAACCACCAAACATCATGTAATGTACAAATCAGAAATTGGTTGGGATCAGAAGATAGCATAATTGTTCCAAAATTAATGAAGTTTGAATCGCACAATCTATGATAATTGTTCTTCTCTAAAAAATAAGCCTTATTTCCAAAGAACGTGAATGGGTTTTTCGAAATCAGAAACCAGATCTAGAATTTTAAAGAAACTATGGTTGCGGCGATGGAAATTGTGGTTCAGTGGTTATGGTGATTGTTTGGTCTGTGCAAAGTTGAAGAAGATGATGGAAGAAGATGGTTTTGGTGATTCTTTGATCTGTGCAAATTGTTTTGGTGATTGTGAATGTGAATGATGGAAGAAGATGATGATGTGGCATGCCAAATAACCCAGCAAACGTGGTTGAGGTCTGTGGTGTATGGTGGTGAAGAGATGAAGAGATGAAGAAGAGAGAAAGGAAGGGAACAAAGGGGTGGTGATGGAGGTTGAAGGTTGGAGGTTGAAGATGGAGAATATTTTTTTGGTATATACCAGGGTATCCACCACCGAACACAGTGACTAATCCCCTCGCTGGATTGGAGGCACCTCGAAGAGTGGGACAGCTGGCCCAGGGATTTAAAGCTGCTCCATACCCAAGGCGAGGATCGAACCCTCGACACTTGGTTAAGGGAGGATGAGCCCCAACCGCTCAACCACACCCCCTGGGTTGAGAGGGATGAAGAATAAAAATTAATTAAAATTAAAAATAATGACTTGGCATTACAAGTCAGCATTAAAAATAAATTAGAAAAAATAAATAAATGACAACTCAGACTTCTGTTAGCCAACTCAGCATTTTTGTAACGTTGGGGTAACAGAAGGGCATATATCAAAACAATGTATTTTGCAAGGATTTTTTACTAAAAAAAAATTTGCAGGGACTTAAACCAAAACATGCTATATTTGCAAGGGGCCTAAAACATATTTAAGCGTACAAATTACAATTGGCCAAAACACTGTAGATTGTATACAACACTATTCTATTCTATTATATTTGTATAATACTAACTAGACCTTGCGCCTGTGCTATGCTCATGCCTTAAGTTATAATACATAGTACATATTTTGCTACTTAAATTGAATGAATCATAATTCCCATTTTATAGATCTAATGAAACATCAACATAACTTGTTAATGGGCATAAGTAATACACATATTATTTAAGGTACTCGCACCGGGTTAACAAATTGCAAAAATTTGGGAGCACAATTTGGAAAACATCTCAAGCACTTTTCTCTTCTCTTGCATAAATTTGGAAAACATCTCAAGCACTTTTCCGTATAGCATGCACAAACTGAATTAAGCACCATCCAAGTATAGGAATAAATATATATATATATATATATATATATATATATATTATTTATAAATACATAAGGGTTATAGGAATAAATAAATAACTAAAAATTGGTGGACATGTAAATAAAAAAGTTAATACCTTGATTTTATAGGAAATAAATGAATACTAACGCAATTTAAAATTACACACTCAGACAAGTAAATACTTATAACTTGATTATAACAATGGTAAGCAAAACACACTAAATTTCAACTAAAGATTCACCAAAGAAAAATCAAGAAGAAAGATAATCAGGTTGTACCAATTTTAACTCAAATAAAAAACAAATCTTGTACAAAAATGAAGAAGAGGAAAAAATGAATCAATGCTTTCTTTCTTTTTTGACGGGGCGACTCATGGCCATCTTGGTTTTGCATCATTGTGACATTGAAACTTGTGGAATATTAAAAGGTGGGTCCTTGACTAATGTGTAGAGTTGGGGAGTTTTTTGACTTTATGGGTAAACAACAATTATTTACACCATTCCTTTTCTCTTTCTATTAAAGTCTCATTCTTTCTATTACCAAAAAAAAGTCTCATTCTTTCTCAAACAACATGGAGAGAAACTTTTCTTTCACTCTCTCTCACTCAAACCACACTCTCTTTCTTTATACTCCCTTCTTTCTCTCTTCTGTTTTCCGTTCTTCTTCCCTCAGCTTATCTCAACCTCCCACCGTGAACCTAAACCTCCTCCATCGAAGCCTCCAATTACCCAAGCCTTTTCGTTTTCTTCCTCTCACTCTCACTCTTCGTTTGACTCTGCATGTTGCGGATTACAATCATTCTCTCACTCCGTCTATATTTTTCCTTATTGTTTGCTCAGATCTAGCTTCTTCCGGTACGATCGGGTTTCACTTCGATTTGCTCAAATCTATGAGGCGGTGGTTTTGATTGTAGGGAGGAGGGAAAGAGAAGCGGTCGAGAGGTGGTTAACAGGGATAGAGAATTCGTGAGAGGGTGTGGTGAAGGGACGGTAGCTGAGAGAGAGATGTGAAGATGCTGAGAGAGATGGAAGCCGCAGCGATGGTGGTGGTTGCCGGTGGTGCTGGAGCTGGTTGACAGAGGCTGTCTCCTCTTCTTTTTTTCATTCCTCCTCCGTTTCTATAACTTTGTTTTTACCTTGTTTTTTTCCTCTCCTCTTCTATATTTTCTTGTTGAATTTTAGAGTAGTATTTGCTTCTCTGGAAAACTCGTGGTTTCAGCGTAGGAAGCGCGTGGGGTTGAGAGAGGAACAGGAGGACAAGGAATTTTGATGGATTTACAATTGCATGTTATGTTTCGATTAATTACGGGAGTGCCACTGAAAAGCATAAATAGTGAGGTGTTTTTGTCGCTTAACACGTTGGATCCGTTCCCGCCTAACTTACTGAAAAGGCGATTTTGCCTTATAAAGGGGGCGATACTTTCCTACAACCAACCACTACTTTATTACGGATCATGATTCACTGCAGTCACTAAAGTTGAGTTACATAGGGACCATTGGATCAATCTAATACTCAATCTTAACCCTTTAATTATTTTGTTTTTAAAAATAATTAAAAAATACAAGAGGAGAGAGATAGAGAGAGGTGACAGCAGGGAATCAAAATACCTTTAAAATTTGTCCCTTTACGTTTTTACAAAGCTGCACCCATGACGTGTCTATCTGTAGGTTATAGGTACCTAAACTAATTTATTAGTAGTATGTATTATTAGTAGAAAACAACTTTACTTGCATTGGATAAATACCCAAAAATAATGAAAAACACAACAACATACCCTGTTTTTCCCAACTAACCGCCATGGAAACCAACTGGTCTGGAATAAGGAGGAACGATTGCTGCACTTCGCTTCAAAGGAGAGGTGTCAGTTGTCCGTGGATTTGTAGATCAGCGTATATGTTGCACTTCTGTTTCACGATTTATGGGCAAGGATTTTTGAGTTCCCTATTTCACGATTTGAACTCCTCTTCTGTTTCCCAATTCTACTCCACTCCTCTTTTGTGTTTTTCATGTTTTTAAGTGACATTTTGGGCCAAAATTTCAACAGAAAATTAAAACTCCCAAACCCGTACGATTCTATACGGGTTCAATGAATTGAAACGCGAGTTTAAGACGGTGGAATCGCACGAGACTCCGATTTCAGTGAAAAACGAGTCATACACCGAGTTAACTAGAAAAGTTGATCTAAATTCGTGGAAACGTACGAGTTCACGAGTCAAAACGCGATTTCAACAACCTTGGGGATACCACCAGCGTTCGGAGAGCCGACAACAGAACTAGGAGCGCCAGCAACATTGCTTGGACTAGAAGAGGATCCCTGAACCAATTCTTGCTTCTGCTTTCGGCAACACTGAGCGTAGACATGCCTAAATCCGCTGAAAAGAGAAAACATCTGAATAGTCAAAAAGGGGGTGGGGTGGATTACTTAGATATCCAATCAACACTTCAGCCTCATCCACCAGGTTAATAAGAAGCGATGCTTTGGCCAACACACCCGACTGAGACTGAACATAAGACCACAGCCGATCGACTTCCACGCGCTCGTGAGCTCAATGACCTCCTCTCAACAGAATACTTATCCCGAGGGTTGCGGGTCCAATGCAAAGGAAAACGATCTTTCCCAGCTTCATCAACCAGCAGGTTGGGGTTGCTCAGCCCTGCTTGCAGCCGAAACCAGTGCTTCTTAAAAGACTTATAGCTACTCTTGAAGGTAGTCATAAAAGGGCGGCGGCTATGGTTACACAAGGAGACCCAGCGCTGAGGTTTCTGGACCGAAGTCTTAAAGAAGTGCAGGAGCTTGCAAGCCGACACCTCGATCCCAAGACACTCGCACAGAATCTCAAAGGCACGCATGCATGACCAACCATTCGGGTGAAGTTGAGAAGGTGCCACATTAATCATCTTCAGAACTTGACAATAATACTGGGAGAAGGGAGCTCGAATACCTAAGTGCTCAAAAGTGGTGTTATATACATAAGTAAAAGGAGTGGCTCTCGACCCAGGAGGATCACAAACCGCCTCTTCCAGAGAAACTGGGCGCGCTATGGCCGAACCATTATCCACTGGATGACACAATAAACTATGAACTTCGGCCAAAGATTCGTCGGTAAGAAACTCAGAATACGAATCCAAGACCTCTTGGTCTACCTAAGACCCCTCATCATCGGACTGATTTCCCTCACGGTCAGAGTGGTCCTCTTCGGCCATAGGCGTGGACTGAGCCGACCCTGTTGAATGAGAAGAGGACTCACTGTCAAATTCTTTTAAAGCATCTATTGCTTGTCTGGATTTGTATATCAAACAATAAACGCAGTGTTTAGGGGTGCAATTGGGCCTAGAACAGCAAAACTCAGGTTACCTCTCCCTCACTCTCACTACTTATCTCTATTATAGTCATTGTTTTCAGGAAAAGGGGGAAAATCAACAAACGGGAAGCGAAGAGCAGAGAAAAAGGTTTGCGTACCTTAGGAGATGCTACACGCGAAGATGAAGAGGAAGCAACGAGAGTAAGTGCACCAGGAAATGGAAGCAGAACTTGAATGCACCAGAAAACTGGGGGCAAAAATTCAAAAACTCAAGAGGAAGACGGAGGTGAGGAAGAAGGCGAAAAGAGCGAAATGAATGGGTTTCACGGATTTTAAACCTTTTAGTTCAAATTGATCCAACGGTGGAAAGTCCTCCCAGTGAATCAATGGCCCAGATGCGTGGTGTTTTAAATTCCACGAAACGGGGGCATGACACGTGGTGCTCCCCCAGCGAGAATACCAAAAAGACGAGACTGTTCCCAATGACGTCATCATGACGTTTCCCGCTAAATCAATCAAACGTCACATTCAAACATCTCATCAATCAAACGTCCGGTTACGAAGAGGTTCTCAAACGTCACGTCATTCAGTCGGTTGCGAAGAGGTTCGGCAAAATGTGAAACCGACCATGCAAGGATCGACCACAAGTTCATTCGAAGCAGACAATAGATCGGCAAATCAGGAGATCGAATAAGGGAAGGCATTTATCTTTAAAACTTATTTATTTCTTGCTTGATTCAGTTACATCAATACATAAATTGTTTATTTACAATCGGCTTGAAATACAAATTACAAGATAAGTACTAACGCATCCTTCAGCCCGCCTGGACCGAGCTTCTCTTCTTGACAATCATCTTGCAGGTGTGGCACCAAGTCAGCAGGTCGCCGGAAGCCTTCCAAACCGATCGAAGATGAAGCAGGTGAACCTTAAGCTTCCATTGGAGCCCCTGCCAGCGAAATTCGGAAGTGTCACAAAGGATTGCCCGAGGATTGCCTGCTAAGGGAAGCCAGAAAGCATCGAAGGAGATGACCCTCAGCAAAATCCTCTGCAAGGCCCTCCTCGAACAACCAAGGAGCGACCCCCGACGAGTGGTAAGGGTGTGCAAGAGTAACAGTGAACCTGAACTATACTGAATACCATATTGGACTATTTAAAAAAGCCCATACCATTTTCAAAAAACAAAACCAAAAAATCCCACTTAACAAAAAATGGAAAACCGGTAACTATTTGTGCTAAATCGGTAAAGTACTGATTTCCATTTCCCTAATTCCCTTCTCCTTTGTTACTGTTCGGCGCATTTCCTAGTTCTCCACTTGCTTTGAACTTAACAATGTTCCATTTTCCTTCAATCATCTCTTGGTTTTGGTTGTTATTCACGATTTACACCCAATCAGATTTGAAGTAGTGAGATTTGGTTGTTACTTCATATTATGATTTGAGTTTTCAGTGTTGACTTTAGATCTCTTGCTTAAAGAGGGTGATGGTCTATTGACCACGTGTTCTCTCGGAATCCCACCGCCGCTGGAAACTTCCAAAGCTCACTGCAACTTCGACTGCCTCCCACCAGAACCCACCACCTTGTGTCGCTCCTCCGCCGCCGTCAACTCCCACAGTATTTCTTGCGGTCTTTCCCGATCTCTCTCCTACTGATTCACTTTCTCTCTCCTTCCACTGCTTTCTCTTCCTTCCACGTTCTCTCTCCAAGATCTCTCTCCCCAAGATCTCCCTCTCTCTGAGATTTGTTTCTTTCTCTGCAAAAATGAAACCTACATAAATACGAACCGCTACACGTGTTTTGTAAGTCCCCTATTTCACGTTTGTTGAAGGTTTCAGTTGCAATTTTTTATTCAGAATCCAAACCGGTTATTTACCAGTTTTGTCCCGGTTTTCAACTGGTTCACAAATATGAAATGGTATATACAAACTAGTAAACTAAAACCATATTTTAAAAGTGGTGTGAGATGGTGTGGTATGGTTTATATACCATGCACACCCCTAGCGAGTGGCAACCTGAACCTGCAAGCACACCACGATCCGAGTCTTCTGCGCAACCCCACATCAGGAATAACGAACTCATCAGGAAATATCCACAACTCACGAAGGTCAACAACTCCCATCTTGAACCTCCTGGCAACCCCAGCGCGACAAGACTTGTTGGGGTTGCGCAGAGGACTCAAGAAGGTGTTAGCTTGCATTTTCGACAGGCTCAATTAAATGCAATCAATGAGGTTTGACTTGTCACTTTAAAATAGAAATGTTGATTTTCGACATTGGGATGGTAATTCAAAGGTGATCTTCGACTTTCGACTACTTCACAAAGACGGTGAAATTGAGGCCTTGAAAGCAATACTTCGACAGAAATGGGAATAAAAGTCCAGTTGATTAGGGCTAAAGCAGCATTGTCAAAGAATGTAGCAGTTACGCCGTCGAAGGATACGACAGTTGTTGTTTTTAAATTCCTTTGTACAGTTATATATAGCCGTTGTAGGCAGTTACAGTTTCTCCATAGTATATATAGTAGTTTTTCATAGAAAAAAGGGGTCACAAACTCGCATACATATTTCTCATGCTTAGAATTCCAAGTTACAGAGAAACATGAGTTATAGAAACCAGATGTATGATATTGTGTACCAATTTCTTTTATTTCAACGCAATCTAGTTATGTTTCCTTAAATATTTCTGCAATCTACTTGTTTTCTGCCCTTGATCGAATTCAAAAGATACGTAAATCAATTCGACAATTTCAACAACTTTGAAATTGTCAGTTATTACAAATAACATCGAGAACATTCATAATTTTTTCTGGAAAACTATAGCACAAATGTCGTAAGATTTACTGGTTGATCTTGCAAGTAACAAATTCTAAACCAACGGTTGTTTACCAAAATTCACGGTAAACCAATTGGCACGCCCAGTGGGACCCTTTGTGCTAAGTTTCAGAATCATTTGAAACAATTTCCAAATTGGTTCTTGAAACATAAACTTGTGATCTGTTGTGTGTATGCATTTAAGGAGTGGAAAACATCTTTCAGAGATGGCACGTTCTGGTTCGAACAACGCTTCGACGTCTAATGCACAGAATTCACAAGAACAAGCGTCAATGGGTGACGCTAGTGTTGCAAATGTCACGGGAGTAACTACTCTTATGCCCTCTTCGACAATAGCAGGGGTAACTGCTCCTGTAACTGTGTCGACTACAACGGCGTTAACCCAGCCATTGATATTAGGGTCTTCGACCAACCCTCTAATGGCTAATCCCTTAGTTGGAAATACTTTCGATACAAGGTTTCCAAATATCTCTCAATTTAGGGGTTACCCATATGGTATGCCAACAGCCATGATGGCAGGCCTTCAAACAAATATGTCTACTTATGCATACACTGCAGTCACAACGTTTTCCCCTCTCCATGGTTCACCAGAGAGCATTTTTGGTCGAAATGCTCAACCTGCCTTAACCACATCATCGTTGCTGGCCATAAGGCAACAAATGGATGAGAGTAACCATGACATGGTCAATATGCTGACCCAACTAATTGGTATGGTGTTTAACCCCTTAATTCAAAACACGAACCATAGTTACCAGATGTTGGCTAATCAAATGGGGAGAATAGCAGATTTCTTTGGCACTCCACCACTGCAAAACCAGCAAGTTCCTCAAATTCAGAATATAAGGCCTGTCGAAAACCTTGTGGGTCAAGGACAGCAAATTGCTGTCAAACCACCTCCAAGAAGGGAAGTCGAAGTAAACCCTGAGGTTGTGTTGGTCAACAGAAGCCAGAATGCTGATGAAGTGGTTAGACAAGTTCAGCAAAACAATTTTGGACTCCAAAATAACTTGGCTAATCTCGTCGAAACCATTTTAGCCCAGAATGGCCTCAATTTGGGCCTGCATAGGCCTAATTTTGTTTCACCTTTGTTAGATTATGTGTTGCAAACTGAGTTGCCTAGAGGTTGGAAAATTCCCAAGTTCACAAAATTCGCAGGGGAAACTAGCAAATCCACGGTCGAACACGTTGCCCGTTATTTAACTGAGGCTGGTGACATAGCCCATAATGAGAATTTGAGGTTGAAATACTTCCCAAATTCCCTTACAAAAAATGCTTTCACTTGGTTTACAACTTTACCCCCACATTCCATATTTAACTGGGGGCAATTAGAGAAAGCATTTCATGAACAGTTCTACATGGGCCAGTCGAAGATTAGTCTTAAAGAATTGGCTAGCGCTCGACGCAAAGTGGCAGAGTCTATTGATGACTATCTCAATAGATTTAAACTTCTCAAGGCAAGGTGCTTTACACAAGTGTCTGAACATGAGTTAGTCGAAATGGCTGCTGGTGGCCTCGACTATTCTATCAGAAATAAGTTAGACACGTCGCACTTAAGAGATATGGCCCAATTGGCTGATAGGGTTCGACAAGTCGAAAGGCTAAAAGCTGAAAAGGCTAGAACCAGTAGGTTTAATAAAAAAGAAAAGGTTGCATACGTCGAAACTAATGACAGCGACCAAGAATTTGATGTCTCTTATGAGGATGTCGAAGAAGAGGTCAATATGGCTGAACTAAAACCTAGACCTCCTTATACTTGTAAATTATTGAAGCCTTCAGATGGGAAAAATCCTGTCGAACCTAAAAATGATAGATTTGTTGCAAAAACGTATACATTTGATGTTACTAAATGTGATCAAATATTTGATCTTTTAGTTAATGATGGTCAAATTATAGCGCCTAAGGGCCTGAAGATACCGTCATTAGAGCAACAAAAGAAAAGAGGTTATTGCAAGTATCATAACTTTTTAGGCCATAATATATCTCGTTGTGTTCTTTTCAGGGATTTGGTCCAAAAAGCACGGAATGAAGGAAGGCTGAAATTTGGAGACAAGTCTAAGCCTCCAATGAAGATTGACACTGATCCTCTTCTAGTAGCAGACGTTATGTATGCTGAACCAGTCGAAATCAATGTGGTGGAAGCTACTGAGTTTACTGCTGCAGATGTTGACAAGAAAGGAACAATTGAACGTTCAATGGACAATGTCGAAATGGTCACTGAGGACCAGTACAACGAGAAAATGCAAGTGGTTTACCCCAAGGCTGAAGAAGAACTGGCCGACTTCCTTAACTGTTACAAAATTAACAACATTGAGGTCATGTTGTGTCCAAGGTGCAGTTCTATCTTCGACAAGGAGGCTGCAAAGAACCTAGAAGGATTCAAACCTCAATGGAAGAGGAAATCTGTTGCGTTAAAAACACACTTAGAGCAAGTGTACTCTTTCGCTGAAGTAGTATAAAAGATTATCGTGTCCACAGGGATTAATTAACAAGTACCAAACTAGTAAAGATTATATATTGTTTAGACGAACCAATAATTTAGTTGTAATGAAAACAAATAAAAAGAAATAAATAACAAGAATTAAAATACTAGATTTAATAAATGGAGAGGGAGGTCTGGGTCACGGTTTCACTTGCAAGCTTCGATTCCCCTATGTCTACTTCTACCTGAATTCCTTTATTTTATTTAATTACCAATCTCTTTACTAAAACTATTAATCCGTTTGGTCATTCGCGATTAATATTCTTTTTCCTAAATTAACCCTTGTTTGGTCATGCAAGAATTTAAATCCAAGAAAAGCATAAAGAACAAAAAAGTTGAATGATTGGAAGACTAAATTAACGTTTGGTCATGCATTAATCTTAGTCTCAATTATCCTATAGGTCCACCAACTAATTGCAGTACGGTCGCTGATCAACTAATTGATTATGAACATGCAAAGGGTTGTCAATCCTAATTATGTGATAAAAACAAAAGGATAATATTAATTGAAATAAAAACCAGGAATTCAAACCAGAAATTGGAACATAAAAAGGTCTCTAAGCATGCAAGATCCACCTAAGACCCTAGAAGAGGATTTAACTATCCATAGTGTTCGAGAACAATAAAATAAAATTAGGAGTCATAAATTACAGAGATAAAAATAACCCGGAATAGAGAAATTTCTGATCCTGAAATTTTAGTCTCATTTTTCTGCTCCAGAGCTCTCTCACGGTGTCGAAAACGGGTATCCAAAACTCTCTCTTCTAATTGCCGGCGGTACTGTTGTGCCGCGGCTTCTGTTCCTCGTTGTTTTCTTGTGTCACGCGGCTGCTGTTTTCTTTTGATTCAATTCTTTCCTCCCCCCCCCCTACTGTTTCCTTTGCATTCCTTTTATTATCAAAATTAACCCTCTGTACTGCTACTGTTCCTCTTTTTACACCTAGGTTAAGTTTCTTTCTTTTTCTCCAAGGTAGTGCTCATTTGCTTCCATTCAATAATTATGGGCTTTTATTCTTTATTTAAAATGGACTAGGCCTATGCAACCTTCTTTTGCTAACGACACTCCAATTTTGCTTCAAACAACTCATTGAAACAGCTTCTTTATTTATCTTCTTTCCTACAAAATAAATAGCAATTTGAGTCACTTATTTATTTAGATAATAATAATTGCTCCAAAAATGACTCAAAAGTGTCTCTAAAAATGCACTAAATTGGAGCTTATCAACTCCCCCACACTTAACCTTTGCTTGTCCTCAAGCAAATTTCCTGGCTCAATAAGTTTTTTTTTTCAAAAATAATAATAGAGACAGCAAATAAGAGAACCAAAGTTAAAAGCACAATGACAGACAATAGGCAATATAGCACATATGAGATGTCAAAAGGTTGCCCAATTAGAGTCTCATGTCCCTGAAGAATACATTTCTGTGAACAAAGGCACTCGCTCACAATCTCTCTAAGTGTTTAGGGACTAGGGAACAATACACTCAAGTTTCAACAAAATGCACATTACCATATGTTTGTAATTTGACCAGATCTCCACTAAATAGTTCACATGCATGCAAAAGATGGGGTTTCATGGGTTGTAATGGGGCCAGTGTGAATTCATGCAAGGTAGGAAATAAGAAGAAAGGGATAATCAAAGGGCTAAAAAAAAGAAACAAGAAATGAATAGTAACCTTTGAAACAAAGTATGGAGCTCCTATCTATTTTACAATTTTTGCCCAAACTCCAAATTAGTTTCACTTCCTTCTTCACTCTTTTTCTATTGAGTCAGCTCTTTTTGATTTGCTTTTTGCTATTGAGAAGACTCTTTTTTTTTTGGATTTGCCCTTTGGCTCTTTCATTCTTTTGATGTGCCTTTTCCTCCTTCTTGCTTTCCTTTGTTCTTTTTTTTTTCTTTCCAACTTTTTTTTTCATATTTTTTTTTTGGAGGAAAAGGTAAGTACATGATTCACTCCTTTTTTTTTATCCTGACAAGATAGATAACTAAAGAATAGGATAAAGTTTCAGTCCTATCAATATAGACAACTAAAAATATAGGACGAAATTATAATTTTCAATAGTTTCTCCACATTTAATTCCAAATGGTTACCACAAACAAAAAAAGAAAAATTATATCTGGGTACCAAAGAAAAAAATATAACAATTAAGCTCAAAGGGGGCAACTAAGGGATAAATTCAACAAACAACTCTGGGGCCAGAAAAATACCTAAATTCCCCAAGTCTTTTTACATGATGCAAATCAATTTTCGCCTTGAAATGGTCAAAAGACAAATTCTAGAATGTAGCAAATTGGGAAACACACTCATAGAAAGAAAAGGGGTAAAAATTTATGATTTAGTATCAATCCCCTTATGAAGGCTCAGATCTCACATTTAGAAGCTAGTTCACAAAAAGTACTCAATAGGCACAATGCTAATTATCAGCTTCCTAAGGACAACCTCACAGTTACAATTAAGCACAAGTCTGTCAAGTAAATTAATTATGGGATCCCCTAGAGGCAAAATCTCTATTTTTTTTTTCAGTTTCTATATCCAAAACTAGCCAGAAAAAAATGCTATCAACATATGTAGTGGGTATATGCATTAATAGAGATGAATTGACAAAGTTAAACTCTCCTCCCCCTCACTAGCCTAAAACATGGTCCTCAATGCAAAATATCAAATTGGCACAAAAATAAATAAATGAGAGAGTAAGAGTGACTTCCCTGAGAGAGCTTGCAGTCTGAGCTTATTCCTAAAAACAAAATGAAACAAATTAAAAGTAAAAATAACTGAAAATAAAACACAGGTTGCCTCCTGCGAAGCGCTTGTTTAACGTCGTGAGCCTGACTATAGTTGATGCTCAATCTGCGGGCTCTCCAAAAGCAAATTTTACATCTAACGCAGTACACCTTCTTAGCTTTCTAACAATGTGGTTCACATTATTCTTTCTTTTTCCACGTGGTGGATGAACTTCAAAGGATGGTGAAATTTTTATTTTATCTCCATCCACCACTATGCTAGGATCCTGCAAACTAAGATTTTTTTTCAAAAGGTCCTGCATCTTTGATTCACAAAAAATGTTAGTTTCAACCACATCATCAAAATAAGGAGAAGTTAAAGAAGAGAAATTTTCATTGGAATTTAAAGCTTTAATAACATCATCTTCTTTACCACTCCTTAAAGTTACCTTTCCCCGGTGAACCTCAATCATAGAATCACCAATGGTTAAAACAATTTGCCCAAAAATGGGCGCTTTCTCCTCTTTCTCCAAATCTAGAACCAATGGATCTTTCTCATTCTCCTCACATCCGCTCTCATTAATAGGATCTTTTGTTTCAATATGACTCCCTACAGTAGGAGTCTCCTCATCTTTCTTGAGAGCTTCTTCCTCCAGATTATATTCCATGGAGACACCTTCATCTCTCGTAGGAATACTTTCTTTGTATTGCTCAGCTTCTTCATTTTGGGTAGACTTAGTTTGTGAAGGAGTTTCTTGGGCCTCTTGAGATAACAAAGCAATGAGACTTGAGATTTGACCATTCAGGCTTTCAAAATTTTCAAGTGTCTGCTGCATAAATTTGGCCAAGACCTCATTGACATCCGACTTTTCCTCCTCTTGCCTTTGCACTTGTAGTGACTCATAATTATCCCAGTGGGAGGAATAAGGAGGTGGCTCATAGTCATCCCAATAATCTGAATAAGGTTCATAAGGAGGAGGAGAAATTTGAATCTGGCATTGAGACATATACCAATATGACTTCTCTAAATTTCTTTGTGCCTCTGCATCTCTAATATAATCTCCAATTGTCTTAACCATGATTTAAACTTTTATCTGCAAAAAAGGTGAACTGCAGCGGTCTCTTGGGAAAGTATTAGCAGCCTTTTTTTTGTATTTTTTTTCAATAAGATAAAAAAAATAAAATAAAACTAGTGCATAAAAAATGTCTAAAGCAATAAAAATCTTTTTCGTTTAATATTGCTAAATTAATCCCCGGCAACGGCGCCAAAAACTTGTTGCGTTAAAAACACACTTAGAGCAAGTGTACTCTTTCGCTGAAGTAGTATAAAAGATTATCGTGTCCACAGGGATTAATTAACAAGTACCAAACTAGTAAAGATTATATATTGTTTAGACGAACCAATAATTTAGTTGTAATGAAAACAAATAAAAAGAAATAAATAACAAGAATTAAAATACTAGATTTAATAAATGGAGAGGGAGGTCTGGGTCACGGTTTCACTTGCAAGCTTCGATTCCCCTATGTCTACTTCTACCTGAATTCCTTTATTTTATTTAATTACCAATCTCTTTACTAAAACTATTAATCCGTTTGGTCATTCGCGATTAATATTCTTTTTCCTAAATTAACCCTTGTTTGGTCATGCAAGAATTTAAATCCAAGAAAAGCATAAAGAACAAAAAAGTTGAATGATTGGAAGACTAAATTAACGTTTGGTCATGCATTAATCTTAGTCTCAATTATCCTATAGGTCCACCAACTAATTGCAGTACGGTCGCTGATCAACTAATTGATTATGAACATGCAAAGGGTTGTCAATCCTAATTATGTGATAAAAACAAAAGGATAATATTAATTGAAATAAAAACCAGGAATTCAAACCAGAAATTGGAACATAAAAAGGTCTCTAAGCATGCAAGATCCACCTAAGACCCTAGAAGAGGATTTAACTATCCATAGTGTTCGAGAACAATAAAATAAAATTAGGAGTCATAAATTACAGAGATAAAAATAACCCGGAATAGAGAAATTTCTGATCCTGAAATTTTAGTCTCCTTTTTCTGCTCCAGAGCTCTCTCACGGTGTCGAAAACGGGTATCCAAAACTCTCTCTTCTAATTGCCGGCGGTACTGTTGTGCCGCGGCTTCTGTTCCTCGTTGTTTTCTTGTGTCACGCGGCTGCTGTTTTCTTTTGATTCAATTCTTTCCTCCCCCCCCTACTGTTTCCTTTGCATTCCTTTTATTATCAAAATTAACCCTCTGTACTGCTACTGTTCCTCTTTTTACACCTAGGTTAAGTTTCTTTCTTTTTCTCCAAGGTAGTGCTCATTTGCTTCCATTCAATAATTATGGGCTTTTATTCTTTATTTAAAATGGACTAGGCCTATGCAACCTTCTTTTGCTAACGACACTCCAATTTTGCTTCAAACAACTCATTGAAACAGCTTCTTTATTTATCTTCTTTCCTACAAAATAAATAGCAATTTGAGTCACTTATTTATTTAGATAATAATAATTGCTCCAAAAATGACTCAAAAGTGTCTCTAAAAATGCACTAAATTGGAGCTTATCAAAATCCAAGTGGGTCGACAAAAGGCCAAAGTTCAGCTTCAACAAAAGAGGAATATCATATAAGGCAACTTCGACCAAGAATCCTCAGAAGGCGCAAATAAAGACCTTTGTGCCACCAACTAAGTCACTTGTCGAGAAGTGGGTGTATTCTGGTGGAAAAGACACAGGTCATCATTCAACTACGGTCAAAGGAAGTACAAGCACTGCAAAACAGAGCAAGGCAACTGGGTCAAATAAGTATGCCTACAACAATCACTACAAGGGAAAGAATCTGATGACAAGAACACAATGGCGTAGGTATCAACGTCAAAAGAAAGCTGCTGCTGCTGCAGGAAAAGGTGAAAACTCTAACAAAAGCAAGGGTAAGCAAATAGCCTCTTTTGTCGAAATTCCCAGGAAGCGTGCAACGGAGAGAATATTTCCTCCACTGTCGGTTATTAAGGAAGGTTTTGATCTAAAAGAGGGCCTCAACTTTGATGAGGAAATGGGTCCTGGTTTCACTGATTCAGAACCTGACTTCAACGTGATATGCAACGTGGTCTCCATTCTCCCAATTGAGTTCGACGTGGTTTCGGAAGTAAACGAAGTCGAAGAAGACTTCGATGAAGACATGGCTAAACATAAGCCAATATGCTACTATGTTCTGAACAATGGCTGCATTGAAGAGGAGAGTGTTGTCTTTGAAAGGCCAGATGGGGGGATGAAATACCACCTTAAACCATTGTTCATTCAAGCTAAGGTCAACAATGTGGGTGTAAACAAGGTGCTAGTCGATGGAGTTGCTGTAGTTAACTTAATGCCCCAATGTATGCTCACAAAGATTGGCAAGTCTGACACAGATTTAAGGCCACACAATGTAGTGCTCACTAACTACGAAGGCAAATCTGGTTATTCACTTGGAGCAATTGAGGTCGAACTTGTTGTTGGCAGCGTTAAGAGGTTAACATTGTTCATGGTTATTCCAACCAAGGAAAATTTCAACTTGTTGCTTGGCAGGGAATGGATACATGGAGTAGGAGCAGTCCCTTCGACCCTACACCAAAGAATCTCCATTTGGAGAGAAGATGGACTGGTCGAAAATGTGGAAGGTGATCAAAGCTACTTTTTAGCAGAAGTAGATCACGTCACAAAGAAGACTTTCGACAAGAAATTGGCAAACATTGCGCCATGTACACCTTCTGACAGTGCCTATGTACCCCAAGACAATGTTTATGCTTCACTAGACCTTCACCCTACTCATGGATTTATTTGGGAAAAGGAGGTAATTGGTGAAGCAAGCTGCCCAAAAGGTTACAGCACACCTATTAGGTGGGATGGACCACCCTAAATAATTGGTAATGTCTCAACCTAGTGCATGGGAAAGGATTACGGCCTATGTGGACGAGAACAAGCAAAATGCGGCTTTAGAAGCCGAAATGCAACAAAAAATGGTAGGTGAAACCATTAGACATGATGTTAAAGTAAATATGGTCGAAGACCAAAGGCTAGATTGTATCTATGATGACGAGCCTTTAGGATTTGAAAAAGACCTAATGGGTTCGACCAAGAGAATTCAAGCCCAAGATTCCTTGGAAGAAATTGACTTGGGAGATGGCTCTATAAAGAGGCCAATGTTTATTAGTGCTAAAATCGATAAAAGTTTGAGAGATCGAACAATAGAGCTCTTGAAGGAGTACAAAGATTGCTTCGCATGGGATTATAATGAAATGCCTGGTTTGAGTCGAGAAGTAGTGGAATTGAAGCTGCCAATTCGACCAGATAAGAAACCTGTGAAACAAACACCAAGAAGGTTTGCACCACAAATCTTATCGAAGATCAAAGAAGAGATTGAAAGGCAACTCAGGAGCAGGTTCATCAGAACTGAAAGGTATTTTGATTGGTTAGCTAATATAGTTCCTGTAATTAAGAAAAATGGCACTCTTAGAGTCTGCATAGATTTTAGGGACTTAAACAAAGCTACGCCAAAGGATGAATATTCCATGCCAGTGGCAGAAATGTTGGTCGACTCAGCAGCAGGGTTTGATTATCTAAGTATGCTTGATGGGTACTCAGGTTATAATCAAATCTATATTGCTGAAGAAGATGTGTCGAAAACAGCATTTCGCTGCCATGGGGCTTTAGGCGTTTATGAATGGGTAATAATGCCTTTTGGCCTAAAAAATGCTGGTGCAACATACCAAAGGGCAATGAATTCTATGTTTCATGATTTTATAGAAGATTTTATGCAAGTATACATAGACGACATTGTTGTTAAGTCTTCATCAGAAAGTGGTCATTTAGACCACCTTCGACAATCATTCGAAAGAATGAGAAAATATGGATTGAAAATGAATCCAATCAAATGTACCTTTTGTGTTCGTGCAGGTGATTTCTTGGGTTTTGTTGTGCACAAAAAAGGCATTGAGATCCATCAAAACAAGACGAAAGCGATCTTGGAAACGAAGGCCCCTTCGACAAAGAAAGAGTTACACTCTTTACTAGGAAAGATTAACTTCCTAAGAAGGTTTATTTCAAACCTAAGTGGCAAGACACGAGTATTTTCGCCATTACTTCGACTAAAAAAAGAGGATGTGTTCAGATGGGATCTAGAACACCAGAAAGCCTTCGACGAAATCAAGTCTTACTTGATTAAACCACCTATGTTGCTTCCCCCTATTAGGAATAGGGTAATGAAATTGTACATAGCAGCGTCAGAGATGACAATAGGTAGTATGTTAGCACAAGAGGATGAAAATGGTGTCGAAAGAGCCATTTATTATCTTAGTAGACTATTGAATGATACAGAAACGAGATATCATCCAATTGAGAAACTATGCCTATGTTTGTATTTTTCATGTACAAAATTGAAGCAATACATAAAGCCTGTTGATGTGTATGTTTATTCGCATTATGATATAATTAAACATATGCTGTCAAAACCAATTTTACATAGTCGAATTGGAAAATGGGCTTTAGCCTTATCTGAATATTCACTCACATACCAGCCTTTGAAAGCTGTTAAAGGCCAGGTCGTTGCTGACTTCATTGTAGACCACTCTTTGGTCGAAGCAACGTTAAGCTTTGTGGATGTTCAACCCTGGAAGTTGTACTTCGATGGGTCAAGCCATAAAAATGGTACAGGAATTGGAGTACTCATAATATCTCCAACAAAAATACCAACAAAATTTAAGTTTAAAATCGAAGGAAATTGCTCCAATAATGAGGCTGAATATGAAGCCTTGATAGCAGGACTTGAAATGCTGCTAGAGTTGGGGGAAAAAGCCGTCGAAATCAGAGGTGACTCTGAACTACTTGTGAAAAAATTAACAAAAGAGTACAAGTGCATCAAAGAACACTTAATAAAGTACTTTATTACTGCCAATGCAATGTTAAAACGTTTCACTCATGTTGACATTAAACATGTGCCTAGAATTGATAACCAATAGGCAAATGAGTTGGCACAGATTGCTTCAGGCTACAGAGTTTCTAAAGAAAAATTGCAAGAGTTGATAGAAATAAAAGAGAAGCTCTTTTCGACAGATAGTTCCAACACACAATTGTCAATGCCAAAACTTGGGGGGGGGGGGGGGGGGCAGACAAGTCAGAAGTGTCACCTCCAACTGAAATTGAAAATTTTGAAGTTTTTGCCATTGACAATATGTTGAATGATGATTGGCGAAAACCAATTGTCGAATACTTTGAAAATCCAACAGGAGCAACTAGTCGAAAAATGAAGTATAGAGCCTTAAGCTACATGATTGTTGGAAATGAATTGTTCAAAAAGACTCCTGAAGGAGTTTTGCTTAAATGCCTAAGTGAAAACGAAGCTTATTTGGCAATATCCAATACTCATAGTGGTGCTTGTGGCTCGCATCAAGCAGGTCACAAGATGAAATGGCTCTTGTTTCGACAAGGTGTGTATTGGCCAACTATGCTAAAAGACTGTATAGAGTTTGCTAAGGGTTGTCAAGAATGCCAAAGGCACGCAGGAGTTCAACATGTGCCCGCAAATGAATTGCATTCAATAATTAAACCCTGGCCATTCAGAGGTTGGGCTTTAGACATAATTGGTGAGATTAGACCAACTTCGTCGAAAGGCCACCGTTATATATTAGTAGGCCTAGATTACTTTACCAAGTGGGTTGAAGCTATTCCCTTAGCCAATGTTGACCAAGAGGCGGTTATGAATTTTATTCAAAACCATATTCTATATAGGTTTGGGATTCCAGAAACCATTACCATAGATCAAGGCTCAGTTTTTACTGGTCGAAGGATTTTGGAATTTGCCTCTGAAACAGGTTTTAAGTTATTAAGTTCGACACCATATTATGCACAAGCCAATGGTCAAGTGGAAGCAGCCAATAAAATCATCATTAACTTGATAAAAAAGTATATTGGACAAAAACCAAGAAATTGGCACAAGACTCTTGACCAAGTTTTATGGGCTTGTCGAAATTCCCCTAGAGAGCCTATTAATTCTACTCCATTTAGCTTTACTTTTGGGCATGATGCAGTGTTGCCAGTTGAAATTCATCTACAATCAGCTAGGATTCAAAGGCAATATGAGATTCGATCAGATTATTATTGGAATATGATGTTACATGAATTAATTGATTTAGGTGAAGAAAGATTAGCTGCATTAGATGTCCTTACAAGGCAAAAAGAGAGAATAGCCAAAGCCTATAATAGAAGGGTTAAGTCGAAAACGTTTGCCTTGGGAGACTTAGTTTGGAAAGTTGTTTTGCCAATGGATAAAAAAGATAGAGTCTTAGGCAAATGGTCACCAAATTGGGAAGGACCATTTCGAATTACGCAAGTTTTTTCTAATGGTGCTTATGAAGTCGAGGAATTAGGCGCTGATAGTCGAATTTTTCGAATAAATGGCAAGTATTTAAAGAAATATAAGCCAATGTTGCAAGAAGTTAAAATAGCGCAAGAGTAAAACAGTGAAGTTAAACCAAACATGGCATTGGTGCCAGAATACATTGTAGAATACATTGTCGAATACATTGTCGAAACTACAAGAACCAAGATAAAAAAGAGCTAAAAAGCCAATGTACAAGATTCATTTTTGTGTAACATCCATCTTCATTTTTAGCAAGACACTCCTGGAATGCTCCAATCTTGTAGCAATGAGGTCTTCACTTTCGACGAGCTTTTGGATTCGACCTTCATGTTGAGTGGCTTTCTCAAAGTGCTCAATTGCTGCAGCTGCTTCTTCGTTGATAGAGTTTTTCTTCTTCTGAATCGAAGCCTTCTTTTGCTGCAAAGCCTTGATTTTTTCTTGATATTTGGCAATGGCAGTGATAACTCATATTTATATGAGTTATTTATACGTATTCAAAGTTAAATCATGCAAGTTCTCTGGCAATAGTAGGTTGTTTCTATTAAGTTTCTGTTAGTTTATTGCTTTTAGTTAGAAAGAGGCTAAATTACAAGTTCTAGGCATTTTGGTGCCAATTGGCGCCTTTGTGAGCGTTTTGATGCTTCTTGTGTTTGTGCAGTAATCCAAACGTGGCAGCGTCTCTCATCACGTCTAAAGAAGGACAGCAGAGCAAGAAAATAATATATATCATTTTGGCGCGCATGTAATGATGACCAGAGATCTGGAAATGAAGAAGATCTTCTCTTTCTTCAACGCTGACACGGCTTACGCACTGTAGCAGTGCGGTGTCACTTCAGGGCAGAGTCAACTCACAAGCAAGCTTGGAAGGTGGGGGAATGACATCAGCAGCATGTGACCTCTTTTGACCATGGATATTCTCTCTCTATAAAAAGGCAAGGGGTGCACCAAGCGGAATACACACGACTCCATTCATCATCCACCTTCCCCCATTTTTCAGAGATAATTTTCCTGAGAGAAGTTCTGGACACAGACTTCTTCATTTTTAATTCTCTCAAGGCCCCAATTTACATATCCATTCGCAACCACTACTGGAAAGCTCAGACGTTGTAACGTCTTTACAGCGTGCATAAAGGAAGGCCACTTAGGCGTATCTTTTGCGTTTAGTCTCCTTTTCTCTATGTACGGTATTTGGATTTTAACTCCTCTTATTTCTGTAAGGATGCTCAGCATGAGCTAAACTATTTGTAGTTGGGTTGTTGTTTTGCATGTAATGAACCTCTAGTTTAATGTTATGAAGTATTGATGTTTACGCGTTTTAAATCTTTGCATGTTAATATTTCCAAACTTGTTTTGAACTGATCACTTAAAATAAGTAGATTCATAGGTACAGACATGGTCTATGAAAAGAACTCAAAGATTTATGTGAATGAAAAGGTGCACTAAAGACATTTAGGCATTTTTATCTAAGTCTAGACATAGAACAGATAATAGTTCATAGGACATTGCTGTGGGTACTTAAAATACAGGAGTAGGCCTACTTAGAACCTAGACATAGGAATTCTAGTACTTGAAGCTCTGACGTTTTGTGACTGAAAAGCACAGCTCTTTTGCAACAGCGTTCAAACGTTATAACGTCTATACAACGTAGCATTTGTACGTATTAACGTGTAAACGTTATAACGTCTGACTAGAGGAGATTTACTTGCATGCAGCAATCCAACTCATACTCTTCCATATTCACACCCACTTCTCATTTACTTGCTTTATTTACGTTCTTAGTCTTAACATCAACTTTAGTGTCGATTTGCTACTTGTTTCACTTGTGTTTTAAAGACTTGAACTCTGAAAGTTAATCAATCCTCGTGGGAACGATCTCTTACTTTTATCCACTTTATTACTTGTACGACGTGTATACTTGCACTGACATTGCGACTATAGAACACACACGATCGCGAACAAGTTTTTGGCGCCGTTGCCGGGGATCTGTATTTAACTTTTATTGTTCAACAAGAATTAAAACACTAGGTGAAAGAATTCTGCTGTGTTGTTTGTTGTTTCTGTATGTGAACAGGTAAACGTTACAGCGCATGCTTAGTTCCAGTTCAAGCTCTAGTTCAACAGAACCAGGGAGTGGATCTGAACCTGAATTCTACCCAGAGCCTGAAAGAACCTTCAGGCGACTAAGGAGACAACAAAGGCTAAGAAGGCAGCAACAACAACAGCAAGTTCAGTCACCAATCATGTCTGAACATGGTACTGGTGGTAGAAGCTCTAGAGGTGGACGTACTCCAAGAGGAGGAAGGCACTCTGATGCTGGAGGACGTGGTCGTGGACCACAAACTCATACAGAAACCTATGTTGATGATGAACACTGGCAGAGACAGCAACTCATCAATGCAGGGCCACAAGACATGGTCAATGACAGGGACAGGCCTATGCGTGATTATGCCGTGCTCAATCCTGCACATTTACAAACAGGCATTGCAAGACCACCTATTCATACTGGTCACTTTGAATTCAAGCCAATGATGTTCCAAATGTTGCAGACTGCAGGGCAATTTGGGGGTTTCCCTCAAGAAGATCCTTATGCACATCTAAGGCAATTTTTGGATGTGTGTAGCAACTTTGTCATCCCTGGAGTCTCAGAAGATGCCTTCCAACTGAAGCTATTTCCATATTCTCTTAAGGACAAGGCCAAGAATTGGTTGAACTCCTTAGAGCCAAATTCAATTCATACTCGGGATGAGCTAGCTGAGAAATTTCTTGGAAAATACTTCCCTCCCAACAAAAATGCCAAGTTGAGAAATGACATCACTTCCTTCAAACAAAGAGAAGGGGAATCATTATTTGAGGCTTGGGAAAGATGGAAGGAATTACTAAGAATGTGCCCACACCATGGCATTCCCGTAGTTATTCAAATGGAGACTTTTTATAATGGTCTAGATCAACCTACCAGGCTTATACTTGATGCTTCATCAGGCGGTGTCATATTAAACATGTCTTTCTCTGAGGCATGCAGACTTATTGAAGACATAGCCACTCACAATGCCCATTGGCCTTCTGATAGATTCACTCCTGGAAAGAAGGCTGGTGTCCATGAGATAAGTGAAGTAACTGCCCTTTCTGCTCAGGTTGCTTCTCTGACCAACATGATTAAGAACTTGAGCACTCCAAACGTGGCCACGTCTGAACCACAGACTGCTGCAGCTATTGAGCCAACACCATCTGGGGGAGTAGTGTGTGTATATTGTGAAGGAGGGCATGTCTACGAAGAGTGTCCTCATAACCCCCAGTCTGTAAACTTTGTATCACATAACAAAGGTAACAGTCCCTTCTCCAACTTGTACAATTCAAATTGGAGAAATCATCCAAATTTTAGTTGGAAGAACAACAATTCTTTGAATGCTAGCAATGCTGCTCCTGCAATACCCCCAGGATTTCCCCCTCAACAACAAAAGCAGTATACGCAGAATAACAACAACAACAATTTGGAAGCCTTGATGAAAACTTTCATAAGTGATTGTAGGGCAACCTTACAGACCCATGAGTCGTCAATCAAAACTTTGGAGAACCAAATTGGACAGATAGCCTCAGCTCTCACTCAAAGACAGAATGGATCTCTTCCATCCACAACTGAAACACCATCTTCATCCAAGTCAAATGATAAAGATGTGGCGAATGCACAGGTAAATGCTATCTCATTAAGAAGTGGTACTGAGTATCCAGAACCATCTATGCCTAAGGAATCTGAGGTGCCAGATAAGGAAAAAGAGAAAAACAAAGGTGGAGAAAAAGAGAAGAATATTCCAGACATTGTGATGTCTAAGACAGACGTTACAACGTCTAGTTCTGAACCAGGAATCAAGACTGTTCCTAAGCTTGTACCCGAATATCCTCCTCCACCCTACCCTCAAAGACTCAAGAAAGCTCATGAAGACAAGCAATTCAGCAGGTTCATGGAGATGCTAAAACAGCTGCACATAAACCTTCCCTTGGTTGAAGCTCTACAGCAGATGCCAAACTATGCCAAGTTCCTAAAGGATATCATCACCAAAAGAAGAAGGCTAGGGGAGTTTGAAACTATTGCTTTAACTGAAGAATGTAGCTTAATCATGCAGAATAAACTCCCTAGAAAACTGAAAGATCCTGGCAGTTTTACTATACCATGCTCCATTGGAGATTTTTACCTTGGCAAAGCTTTATGTGACTTGGGGGCAAGTATTAACTTGATGCCCAAGTCCATTTATGAAAAACTCGGTATAGGAACTGCCAGACCTACCTCTTTAAGTCTTACATTAGCTGATAAAAGTAGAGTTTATCCTGAAGGCATATTAGAAGATGTTTTGATTAAAGTTGACAAATTTGTTTTTCCAGTGGACTTTGTTATTTTGGATTTTGATGCAGATAAGGAAGTTCCTATCATCTTGGGGCGACCATTTCTAGCCACTGGACGAACACTCATTGATGTGCAGAAAGGAGAATTAATCATGAGGGTCAATGACCAAGAAGTCAAATTCAACGTCCTCAACGCACTCAAGTATCCAGAACCTAACACAGAGGAATGTTCCTTTGTGGTTGCCATTGACCATGTGGTTCAAAAGCAATTCAATAAAGATAATGACCACTTGGAAAATATTCTGGGCAATGATGAGATTCAAGAATTGTTATCAGAAGAAGCTGATCAGTCAAATGTTACAACGTCAACCACAGACGTTGTCACGTCTGATTCCCATGTACCCAGGGCGTGGACAAAGAAGTATGAATCTTTGGGGCAAGAAGACTCCAATCTCAAGAAGATAGTACCATCCGTTGAAAAACCACCCACTCTGGAATTGAAAGTGTTGCCTGATCACCTGAAGTATGCCTTTTTGGGGGAAAATGATTCTTTACCAGTGATCATTTCTTCTAACCTCTCACAAGAGCAGGAAAGTGATCTCATTAGCACCTTGAAAAGGCACAAGAAAGCCATTGGTTGGCAAATGGCAGATATCAAAGGTATCAGTCCCACAATCTGTATGCACAGAATTGTCTTGGAAGAGAATGCAAAGAACAGCATTGAAGGACAAAGGCGATTGAACCCGATAATGAAGGAGGTGGTCAAGAAAGAAATCATCAAATGGTTAGATGCAGGAATCATTTATCCAATTAGTGATAGCTCATGGGTGAGCCCAGTTCAATGTGTGCCAAAGAAGGGTGGAGTTACTGTGGTAACCAATGAAAAAAATGAATTAATTCCAACAAGAACAGTGACTGGATGGAGGATATGTATGGACTATAGGAAACTGAACAAAGCAACCAAGAAGGACCATTTTCCTCTGCCATTTATTGACCAGATGTTGGATAGACTTGCAGGCAAAGAATTCTATTGCTTCCTTGATGGTTACTCAGGATATAACCAGATAGCTATTGTGCCTGAGGACCAAGAGAAGACCACATTCACTTGTCCCTATGGTACCTTTGCCTTCAGAAGGATGCCATTTGGATTGTGTAATGCGCCTGCAACATTTCAGAGGTGTATGATGGCTTTATTCTCAGATTTTATTGAAAAATCCATGGAAGTTTTCATGGATGACTTTTCAGTCTATGGAGACTCATACAAGGCATGCTTGGATAACTTAGAAGGAGTCTTAATAAGGTGTGAAGAAACCAACTTAGTACTCAACTGGGAGAAATGCCACTTCATGGTTCAAGAGGGAATTGTTTTGGGACATAAAATTTCAAAGAAAGGGTTGGAGGTGGATAAAGCAAAAATTGATGTTATTGACAAATTACCTCCACCTACAACTGTCAAAGGTATTAGAAGTTTCTTAGGGCATGCTGGTTTTTACAGAAGGTTTATCAAGGATTTCTCAAAAATTTCCAAACCTTTGTGTCTGCTGCTGCAACGTGATAACGTCTTCAACTTTGATGAGCATTGTCATGAAGCATTCCAGAAATTGAAGAATGCCCTTGTAACAGCTCCTGTGATAGTCACTCCTGACTGGTCCAAACCATTTGAATTAATGTGTGATGCGAGTGACTACGCTGTGGGGGCCGTATTAGGTCAAAGGTATGGCAAAATTTTTCACTCTATATACTATGCTAGTAAAACCTTAGATGATGCCCAATTAAATTATACTGTAACTGAGAAAGAGTTACTGGCTGTTGTATTTGCTTTTGACAAATTTAGATCATACTTGGTGGGTGCAAAAGTTATTGTTTTTACTGATCACTCAGCCATCAAGTATTTGATTTCTAAAAAAGATGCAAAGCCACGACTCATTAGATGGGTTCTCCTCCTCCAAGAATTTGACTTGGAAATTCATGATAAAAAGGGGGTGGAGAACCAAGTTGCTGATCATCTTTCTAGGCTTGAGAATGTTGATGCAGGTACAGGTGCAGAAGAAATAAAAGAAAATTTCCCTGATGAAAAACTGCTGACAGTAGCCACAGTAGCTGAAGACGTTACCACGTCTATGACTATTTCTTCAAACGTTATAACGTCTGATACTACTGCTCCCTGGTATGCTGATATAGTTAACTTCCTAGTCAGCAAGATGGTGCCTGTGGATTTCAACCATCAGCAAAGAAAAAAATTCTTCCACACCGTGAAGCACTATTTTTGGGATGAGCCCTATCTATATAAGATGTGTCAAGATCAGTTGCTTAGGAGATGCCTGGCTGAGGAGGAACAACTCCATGTATTACAACAATGTCATGCATCACCTTATGGAGGACATTTTGGAGGAACCAGAACTGCAGCAAAGGTGTTACAGTCAGGATACTATTGGCCAACACTCTTCAAAGATGCTCATGAATTAGTAAAAAGATGTGATAAATGCCAAAGAGCTGGAAACATCTCCAACAAGCAAGAAATGCCATTGACAAATATTCTTGAAGTGGAACTGTTTGATGTTTGGGGAATGGACTTCATGGGGCCATTTCCTATGTCTCATGGAAATTTATACATTTTGGTAGCTGTGGATTATGTGTCAAAATGGGTGGAAGCCATTGCATTACCCAATAATGAGGCCAAATCAGTCAGCAAATTCCTGAAGCAAAACATCTTCACAAGATTTGGTACTCCAAGAGCTATAATCAGTGATGAAGGCTCTCACTTTTGTAACAAGCTGATTGAGAACCTATTGGCTAAGTACGGAGTGAAGCACAAGATTGCTACAGCTTATCACCCACAAACAAGTGGTCAAGCAGAAATTTCCAACAGAGAAATTAAAAGGATACTTGAGAAGATGGTTGGTCCAAACAGGAAAGATTGGTCCCTGCACCTTGATGATGCATTGTGGGCGTACAGAACAGCATTTAAGACACCATTGGGCATGTCACCATACAAGTTAGTCTTCGGAAAAGCTTGTCACCTGCCCATTGAGCTCCAACACAAAGCTCACTGGGCACTGAAACAACTGAACCTAGATCATTCAAAGGCTGGAGAAGCAAGGCTCCTTCAACTAAATGAGCTAGATGAATTCAGACACACTGCCTATGAGAATTCAAAAATGTATAAAGAGAAAACCAAGAAGTGGCACGATCAGAGAATTCAAAGAAGGGAGCTAGTAGAGGGACAATCAGTTTTGTTGTTTAATTCAAGATTAAAGTTGTTCCCTGGGAAGTTAAAATCAAGATGGTCAGGACCTTTCAAGATAGTAAAAGTCTACAGTCATGGTGCTGTGGATCTGTTTGATGAGAAAACTAATTCCATTTTCAAGGTCAATGGCCAAAGAGTGAAGCACTACCATGGAGAACATGTGGTTAGGGACAAGACCACAGTGACTCTCAACAACCCCTGAATTCAAAAAAAAAAGGGATAGTCTGGCTGAAGACTCTTAAAGCAAGCGCTCTTGGGAGGCAACCCAATGGTTTTTACTAACCAGCAATTTTGTGTCTTTAAATTTTTTGTGCAGGATTGGAAGCTGAAGTGTGGTAGACGTTATAACGTCTCTGCGTGTCTAGGAGGTTGTCACGTTCGCTGCCTGGGTAAAGTTTTAAATGAAAAAGAAAAGAAAAATGAGTCAAGCAGTTTTCAAATGAAACAATTTTTAAATGAATTTTTGAGACGTGACTGCCAAAGTGACCATGACGTCACTTCCAACGGTTACCCCTTTTTCCCAAACCCACGCCACCACCTACTTCCCAACTTCCCATAAAACCCCCCCCAATAGGCACACACCAGTTACAATCATAAAAACCACATTCATACACCTTCAGAAACCGTAATCTTATACCTTCTCCCAACCCCAAATCGCAAATCTCAATCTCAAATCCCCCACTCCAGAAAACTCATACAATCACCATGACTAAAACAAAGCAAGCTGCAGTAAAATCATCTGGTAAAGGAAAGAACGTCAACCCAAGTTCTTCTTCTGTTCCAAACCCAGAAATCCCCATTCCTTCAAAGAAGAAAGCCTTGCTACCAGAAAGGGGTTTTAGCTTGGAAAACCCAAATCCTGACTTTATCGCAACAGTGGCTGCATTGGGATGGCAGAAATTTGTAGTTCACAGAAAGGAATACATTGCAACTCTGGTGCATGACTTTTACAAAGGAATCGTTGAAAGAACTGATGGAGAACTTTCAAGCACCTCCATCGTACGAGGTGAGGAAGTCAAATTTGGTGTAAGAGTCATAAACGACTACTTTGGGCTAGGTTACTATGGCAAGGCAGTTGAGGTGAAGCAAAAGACGTACGGAGTGGCAGAGATGACTGAAATCAAAGAAAGGATATGTGTTGAAGGAGCTGTTTGGGAGCGAAGAGGCGACCATGGGAATGAATTCAAGATTTTGAAGAGATACCTTTGTGATGAGGCCAGTGCCTGGTTTCATTTCATCAGACACTGCTTGATACCCACTTCCCACACTCTCTGGGTTGATAAAGAGAGGCTGATTGCTATTGATGCCATTATGTCAAGAGATAAGATTGAAGTGGGTAAGCTCATCAACAGAGAGATTAACAAATGGCAGAACAGGAAGGATGGATACCTATACTTCCCTTGCTTAATCACCGATCTATGCATGGAGGCTGGAGTGGAGATTGAAGCATCTGAGCTAAGAGAAGAACCTCAGGGGGCATTCTCTACAAAGTTCAAAGCTAGGCAGAGAGCTGCAGATGCTACCACGTCAGTTGATGCACAGACGTTACAACGTCTGGTAGAACAGCAAAACAGCCTAGCCAAGTTTGTAAAGGAGCAATTTGAGTGGCAAAAGAAGGTGATTGCACATACAACAAAAGGCAAGATGGTGATTGAAGAACCAGTACTTCCAGATTGGATGCAAGAGGAAGATGAAGACAACATACTCCTATCAACAATGAACCCCAAGAAAGTGAAGAAGGAAAAAGTCAAGAAAACAAGAAAACCACCAACAAAAAGAAAGAGCCCAGCAAAGAAGGAGCAGAAGAAGGTAAGTAGTGAGGAAGAAGAGCTTAAATCAGCTGATATGGATAGCATCAGTGAAAGTGATGCAGAGGAATCAAAGAAGGTGAGTAGGGAAATCCTAAGTGATGACGAGGAAGAAACAAATTCAGAAGAGAAAGGAAGTTCCAGTGATAAGACTGATATTGAGGCTGACTCCCCACCAACCCAAACACTCAAAGAACCAGCCCAACCCACACCTCCATCACCAAAAGACAAACAACCCCAACCCTCAGCTGAAACCCAACCCAACCCTAACCAAAACATCCCCCAAACACCACCATCTAAACCTAAAGATCAGCCCATTTCAAAACCAACCCCCACTCAACCTGAACCAACTAAAGAGCCATCACAACCATCCATTCCAGAAGTAACCAGTGCAGATGTGGCTACGTCTGAGCCAACTGTTGTTGAAACCAACCCAGACCCACAACTCATTCCCCCACCCAAAAGGCAAAGATTCAAGACTGTACCCACCCAGAGTCCATTTGGGAAGAAGAAAAGGCGTGAAGTAGCCGCTGCGAGTGAAAAAGCAAGGCATGGTGATGAAGAAAAGCAACCAGATGATCCTCCTGCACCCAAAAGGCAAAAGTTGCAGGTAAAGAAGAGATCTGAAGCTGCTAAAGACAAGCCAGCAACAGCCACCAGCGCAGCATTTGTTGCTGCAAGTGGTTCAGAGAATGCTCCTGCTGTTGCTGCTGATGAGGAAGCTGCAGACGTTACAACGTCTCATGAGCCAGAGGTTGAAAAAGCCCAGGGGGAACCCAAAGAGCAGCAGCAGATTCATCCTGCAGAGCTGGAAAAGCAGAAAGCGTGGGAGGAAGCAAAGAAAAGAGTTGCTGAGAGCAGTGTAAAGAGGCCCCAGGAAACTGAAGTCTCAGTTGATGTTGGTGACGGTGAAGGAGAAAAGAAGAAGAAAGAAAAGAAAAAGAAGGCTGTGCAAGCAAGCATCCCAGCCAGACAAAGTGGAAGGCTCAGGGCCGGTGCTCTGAACAAGTAAGTAGCCCTCTTTTAGCAGTAGAGTAGTTTTAGTTTCCAATTTCAGTGCAAATAAATAGCTGTCTAGACGTTACAACGTCTTGAGAGTTAGTAGTTGTTTTGTTTCTGTTTTGAGTAAATGTTCCTCTCTCATTTTTCAAAATCAGTGAGCAGTGGGGACACTGCTCATCTTTTTGTTCGGGGGGGGAGGATCATTTTTATGTTTCCTGTCTGCATGAAATCAAATGCAAAATCAGTTTACTTTCCTAACTCTATTAATCATCAAAAATGTTTCTCTTTGGGCTAAATCCAGTAATGACTATGTGTGAATTTGTGTGAGTAGCTGATGCATGTTTAGATGAATAGAATTGATTATTGCTTCCACACAAACTCTGTTTTGAGGAAAACCTAGTTAGCTAAGGACTAATTGATGCAAAAGCTAGTTTTGGTTGACTATGGTGATGGTAGAACTTGATTAAAAACTCAGAGTAGCAGTAGAAACTAAGTTTGGGAGTATATCAGGTTGTACTAAGGCTGGGTGCAAAGACTGTAGGATGATTAGTGCTTGTGTAGTGTGAGTGCAGCGTTGTAACGTCTACCCGTAACGTTATAACGTATGCCGTGTGTGTTTGTGTGTTGAGTTGTGTTATCAAACGTTATAACGTCTACTCCAAAAAGACCAAAAAAGTGTGTGTTGTTTCAAATAAGTGGAAAAATCCACATGTCCTCTGTGTTGGCTGCAATTTCCCGAAACAAATGCTGGGTACACCAAATATCTCAATCCAAAATTGTCAAATCCAAAGGATCAAAAAGGAGAAAATCACAAAAACTCCAAACCAAAAGTAAAGTGAATCAAATGAAAGTTGCTCAGTAATGAGGGGTTGCAGTCCTGTGTGTGTTTTGCGTTGAGTGAGTCAGAAAAGTAGTTTGCGCTAATCTAGTCCTAGCACCCAAATAAAGACCCTTTGTCGTGCTTAAAATAACCCTCAAGTCTTGTGTGAAAATGTTAGCCTACTCTTTGTTTTGAAAAATGTTGTACCCTCACCATAGTTGGAAACCACTCTTTCATAAGCTAGGATAGCTTCTGAACCTAGCTAGGAAAAGAATTGATACAGAGATCACACACTCACCTTGGGCAGTAATGAATCTAGAATGTAATTATGCATTGGTGCGTGAGTGTGTAAGGAATTAGCCCCTTGAGGAAAATTTTTGATCAAATGGATGAGCAGGATGTAAACTGCTGGTGTATTTAATTTCCTGCATCTTTTCATATGTTGTATTTCAATTGCTTGAGGACAAGCAATGGTTTAAGTTTGGGGGTGTGATAACTCATATTTATATGAGTTATTTATACGTATTCAAAGTTAAATCATGCAAGTTCTCTGGCAATAGTAGGTTGTTTCTATTAAGTTTCTGTTAGTTTATTGCTTTTAGTTAGAAAGAGGCTAAATTACAAGTTCTAGGCATTTTGGTGCCAATTGGCGCCTTTGTGAGCGTTTTGATGCTTCTTGTGTTTGTGCAGTAATCCAAACGTGGCAGCGTCTCTCATCACGTCTAAAGAAGGACAGCAGAGCAAGAAAATAATATATATCATTTTGGCGCGCATGTAATGATGACCAGAGATCTGGAAATGAAGAAGATCTTCTCTTTCTTCAACGCTGACACGGCTTACGCACTGTAGCAGTGCGGTGTCACTTCAGGGCAGAGTCAACTCACAAGCAAGCTTGGAAGGTGGGGGAATGACATCAGCAGCATGTGACCTCTTTTGACCATGGATATTCTCTCTCTATAAAAAGGCAAGGGGTGCACCAAGCGGAATACACACGACTCCATTCATCATCCACCTTCCCCCATTTTTCAGAGATAATTTTCCTGAGAGAAGTTCTGGACACAGACTTCTTCATTTTTAATTCTCTCAAGGCCCCAATTTACATATCCATTCGCAACCACTACTGGAAAGCTCAGACGTTGTAACGTCTTTACAGCGTGCATAAAGGAAGGCCACTTAGGCGTATCTTTTGCGTTTAGTCTCCTTTTCTCTATGTACGGTATTTGGATTTTAACTCCTCTTATTTCTGTAAGGATGCTCAGCATGAGCTAAACTATTTGTAGTTGGGTTGTTGTTTTGCATGTAATGAACCTCTAGTTTAATGTTATGAAGTATTGATGTTTACGCGTTTTAAATCTTTGCATGTTAATATTTCCAAACTTGTTTTGAACTGATCACTTAAAATAAGTAGATTCATAGGTACAGACATGGTCTATGAAAAGAACTCAAAGATTTATGTGAATGAAAAGGTGCACTAAAGACATTTAGGCATTTTTATCTAAGTCTAGACATAGAACAGATAATAGTTCATAGGACATTGCTGTGGGTACTTAAAATACAGGAGTAGGCCTACTTAGAACCTAGACATAGGAATTCTAGTACTTGAAGCTCTGACGTTTTGTGACTGAAAAGCACAGCTCTTTTGCAACAGCGTTCAAACGTTATAACGTCTATACAACGTAGCATTTGTACGTATTAACGTGTAAACGTTATAACGTCTGACTAGAGGAGATTTACTTGCATGCAGCAATCCAACTCATACTCTTCCATATTCACACCCACTTCTCATTTACTTGCTTTATTTACGTTCTTAGTCTTAACATCAACTTTAGTGTCGATTTGCTACTTGTTTCACTTGTGTTTTAAAGACTTGAACTCTGAAAGTTAATCAATCCTCGTGGGAACGATCTCTTACTTTTATCCACTTTATTACTTGTACGACGTGTATACTTGCACTGACATTGCGACTATAGAACACACACGATCGCGAACAGGCAGCATCACACTCTGCTATGGCTTTAGAGTCTTGATCTGCTTGAGCTTGCAATTCAGAAATCTTGGTATTCGAAGCTTCGACAGCAGCCCACTCCTCCTTTTAGAGTTTCTCCTCGCGCTCTTTGTTTGCAGCAATCTCTTTTTTCCTCTTGATCTCTTTGGAAATTGTTTCCAGAAGAGGTTCAAATTCGACAATGAAACCTATGAGAGATTTAATGGAGGCAGGAGTATTGAGCTTGTTAATTAAGGCCTTGATCTTGAATGTGATCATATGATCTTCCTCAATAGCTTTAAATAGGTCCACTTCAAAGAGCATTGCTTGAAGTTCCTTGACTAGGTCTTCTTGTGAACTCTCAGAGTGGCCACCGCCAGAAGCAGTCGAAGTGCTTTGCTTACTCTCAGTCGAAGACCTACCACTCATCAATAGCTTGAGATCCTTAAGAGGATTCTTGCTCTTTAACTATGACAATTCTTGTTGGCTCAAGCTGGTGCCTGTTGAAGGCACAATCCTTGGAGGGCTGTTGTCCTTTGGAGATTCATCTTCGTGTTCAGATAAAAAAAAGAAGAGCAATGAAGGCAGTTACTTGGGAAACGTGTGTAGCAGTTACAAAAGTGATGGAAGTGATGGAGTGTGGCAGTTTCCAAAGCAAAACGTGGCCATTAATATGACAGCGCACTCAAATGCTAACATGACGAGAAAGAAAACATCTCTTCAACGCTGAAGAGTGACGTTGATGACGTTAGAGTGCTGGACATAGGGTTGTCGAGAGACAATTCAAAAACGTCAATTTTCTACCTTCGTTTAAACCTCAGTCGAAAATGACATTTTTGGGGTGCAATTTGTTAGCCTGCATTTTCGACAGGCTCAATTAAATGCAGTCAATGAGGTTTGACTTGTCACTTTAAAATAGAAATGTTGATTTTCGACATTGGGATGGTAATTCAAAGGCGATCTTCGACTTTCGACTACTTCACAAAGACGGTTAAATTGAGGCCTTGAAGGCAATACTTCGACAGAAAGGGGAATAAAAGTCCAGTAACAGATTAGGGGCTAAAGCAGCATTGTCGAAGAACGTAGCAGTTACGCCGTCGAAGGATACGGCAGTTGTTGTTTTTAAATTCCTTTATACAGTTATATATAGCTGTTGTAGGCAGTTACAGTTTCTCCATAGTATATATAGTAGTTTTTCATAGAAAAACTGGGTCACAAACTCTCATACATATTTCTCACACTCAGAATTCCAAGTTACAGAGAAACATGAGTTATAGAAACCAGATGTATGATATTGTGTACCAATTTCTTTTATTTCAACGCAATCTAGTTATGTTTCCTTAAATATTTCCGCAATCTACTTGTTTTCTGCACTTGATCGAATTCAAAAGATACGTAAGGCAATTCGACAGTTTCAACAACTTTGAAATTGTCTGTTATTACAAATAACATCAAGAACATTCATAATTTTTTCTGGAAAAATATAGCACAAATGTCCTAAGATTTACTGGTTGATCTTGCAAGTAACAAATTCTAAACCAGCGGTTGTTTACCAAAATTCCCGGTAAACAGAAGGGAGAGGTCATCCTAGTGTCATACCCTAATTTTGTCCGCCCAAATAAATAAAAACATTTTTATTAATTTTTGAGAATTTTAGGGAATAAAATAGTGCATGTTTCAATATCTGTGGGCATTCAAATGAGAGCAAGTTAATTATTTTTGAACTAAACCAAGTCAAGGATGAAAAATACAATTTATTCTATCAAGGATAATTTTCGTATAATTTTTTGGAAGAAAATCCTAGTTCAAAATAATTAAAAGGCATTTTTCCCATTTTTATTGCACAAGAAAGCTGAAAAAGGACCATTAAATATTCCCCGATTATTAAATGACAAATTTTATTGTCATGAATAATTAGAGGGATATTTTTATGGTGCCCAAAAATATGTGACACATTTTCAATAGGTGCACTATCATTTGCATGCCCAAAAATTCAAAATTCAAATAGGAAGTACAAAGTGTCCTCAATAAGACAAAAGATCAAAAAGGAGAAGCAATTTTCCCCTCCCCATTTTTTTGTCATAGCTACGAATTCCCTCTCTCTCTCTATCCACAATTTCTTCCACACTCTTCTATTGTACAATTATTCCTTAAGAATATTCTTGTACTATCCTTAATCCTACCCATTTCATACACATCCCTAATTCCCACACACTCTCATGTAGATTCATACCCTTTTTTGTAAATGACACCATCCTCTTACACTCACTCCTTCATAAGAAATTGCAAACTTACTTAAAATAGAACATATCATTCCTATTCTACCCTTAACCCTAATTTCACCCAAGACCATATATAAGCCTACTCTACCAAAAGGAAAAGAGGAAGTTCATTTTTTGCACAAAAACCTCCTCCTCTCCTCTCCTTGGGCGAAATCTCCTCCCCTCCCTCACCTCATCTTTTTCAATTTCCTCACTCATTCATCCATTAAAACACCTTTCCTACACTAAATCTTCCATCCTTCTTGCATTCTTCTCAAAGATTCACCTTCAAATTCAAGGATCAAGTTCAAAGTTGAAGATTGAAGAGTAGATTAAAGGGGTTTTGCATTCATTCATCTCATTTCCTTCCTTATTCTAGCTTGGAGTTGAGGTATACTTTAAAACCTAGCATCATCTTCCAATTTTAGCATCAAAGATGTAAATCATCACTTCATTTTGGCATCCCATTGCATTTTAATGTCATAATACTAGCATAGTTGTTGTTGTTGAGTGAGAGATGTATTTCAAGTATCTTGACAAACACTTTGGGAGGTTTGGGTGCTTGGAATGCTTCTCTCCTTTAGAATAAATTGTGTGTTGTTGTTATTTCACTCATTATCTTGTGTTTCCATGAATAAAATGAGATTTAGGGTCTATGTTCATTTCGCATATTAGAAAGAAATTAGGGTTTATGAGATTTTTGATGAGTTGGTTGTCTAATCTTGCAATTACTTGGAATTGAACCTTGATTATGATGTTTGTTTGCTTAAAACTTGTTGTTCTCATGAATTTGCTTGCAAATCATGTCCTATGTTGATGATTGGCAAGAGGACTCTCACTTGTGCTTTGATGCACACTTTAAGTGTTGAGGATTGCCTAAGAGGATTCAATTTCTTTTGTGATTCCTAGTGAACAAGAATGCAAATTTAGGTTTCCTTTCCTTACCAATTGCTTTGATTACGAAAAACAACTTATAAATCATTTTGAAATGCTCTTGGTCTTGCAAATAAGTAATTATTTTGAAACAATTTTTGGTTTTGTGTTGACGATTTGGTAAGAGGATTCGGCACCTATGCACTTGTGCATATCCCAAGTGTCAAAGATTACCTAAAGGGACTCAACACCCTAATTGCCTAAACTTGTCAATTTAGTCTTAAGACTTGCCTATGATCTTGCATGAGGCAAATGCCCCTTTTAACTTATTCCTTCCATGTGGTTGATTGAAGAAATGTATTAGACATTGATGACATCAAAAGGATACCACATGGATGCTTATGTCTAATGTTGATGTGAAATCCTTAGGGTTTTGCAAGTGACTCATTAGAAGTTTGATATCACTTGTGCTTTGAAATGCCTTGGCCTATTCACATATTGTGTCATAAATGCCAAGTTAGGTTCATCCCATTGCCTAGCATCTTCAATAAGATGTGCAACTTAGGTTCATTTTCTTGCCCATTCATGCATTTTTGCCAAAATGTTCAACTTGGGTTCATTCCTTGCCTATCTATGTATCGTGTCACAATGTGTGTAGTCTAGGTCCACTTTCAATCAAAAGCCTTTTCAAGCATCAAAATCATTCCCTAAACAAGAATCAATCCAATTGCGAAAACTCTTCAAAAATCAAACTTTGTTAGTAGTCTTGTGAAGCCTTTGCTTGCATGATTATTAACAATGAGGTACTAGTGGCGATCACTTGGAGCCTTTGCTCAATTGATCATCATGAATGCCTAATTTTCCTAAAGATTTTCACTAAATCAAAAACTTTGTTAGTAGTCTTGCGAAGCCTTTGCTTGCATGATTATTAACAATGGAGTGCTAATGGTGGTCACTTGGAGCCTTTGCTCAATTGATCATCATGAAAGCTCAATTTTCATAATTAAACAAGGTAAAAAACAAAAACATTTTTCAAAACCAAGAACTACGTAAGCTTTGAATTCTCCATCGCACCGGGAGATACGTAGGAGCGGATAATCTCCGTCAAGCACAACAAACCAAAAACATTTTTCCTTTCAAAAACCAAACACTTTTCCAAAATAAAACATTTTTCAAAAACAAGAACTACGTTGCTTTGAATTCTCCATCGTACCGGGAGATACGTAGGAGTGGATCCCCTCCATCAAGCGCGTAAACTAAAGATTTTTCATTAAGTCATTCATCAACAAAAGAGGTAAAAACAAAGCATTTTTCCGAATCAACTTTGCAAATCACATATTCAATTAAGGCAACCCTTCTTTGAAGGGACGTTATGGGGTGCTAATACCTTCCCCATACGTAATTAGACCCCCGAACCCAAATCTAATGGTTCCAAAGACCACTGCTTTCCAAAAAAGGTTTTTCCAATGTTTTACCTTTAAAAAATATTGGTGGCGACTCTAAAATCCCGTTGTGCAAAGAAAAATCCCTCCAAGGATTTTTCGGGGTGCGACACCTAGCACCTAAAGGAACTACAGCAAAGAGGAAAACCATGGCTAGCAAAGAATGGAGGCCAGAAACCCCTCCTTATATAGTGAGGGAAAAGCAAACTCCAAAAGCAAGAATTTATGACGATACGAAAACAAATGCCAGTCAAAGGCGAAACTCCCAAGGAAGTAATTCCCAGTCAAAGCAAAACTCCCGAAAAGATAAAGTCAATGGTCAAGCAATCAAATCAAAACGTCTCAATCCGAATACAGGGCTCGCCTCCTGAACGCTGTGACCGGTCACCTATCGCCGAGGGACTATGAGGTGTCATGAGGCATCAGATCCAGACCGAAGCTACCTTGTAAAGAGTGCCTTCGTACTTCATACTCACCGCTCAAGGGACTGTGTTCACAGCCGAGCCGACCACTCCGGAAGGGTCGGCCACACACTCCTTCATAGCCGGCACGGCTGTCTCTCGGGAAGGCAAGACAAAGTATCCGAAGACCCAGGTTCTCCCTCAGAACCGAGGGACTCTAATAAGGGCTGCAGACTGAGGGACTCCTCCCTTCTCCTTGAAGCTCGGCCCCGTCACATGGCTCGGCTAGAGACCGAAGATAGGCAGAATATATATGGGAACCCCTATAATTACACCCCCAGATCCGTAACGGCTATAATGTGTATTAAATACCAATTCCTACTTGATTGTACTATATAAACACGCCCTTGAGGCTAATGAAAGGATCCCATGTTGAATCTTCACTCTAGACTCATTCTTACTCTTTACTCATACTATTCGTGATTATCATTCTCTTGTGTTCTAGCTAGATCCTCCCGTGCAAAGTCTCTTCTCACACTCCATAGTTAATTTTAGCTATTTTAAAAGTGGAGGAATTTGTCAAAAAAAAAGTGGAGGAATTTGAAGGGAGCGGGGGATATTTATATAAAACTTAAGCTTAAATAACCTTTAATTTAATGCGACATTAAATAATTTAGAGGTAAAAAATAATTTTACACTTTCCCTACATGTAATATACCATAGACGAATCAAACCCAAAACATATTTAATTAAAATCACTCTCCTCCCCTTAAATGGATCTCAGATACCTCGAAGGATTAGTCTCCACAGTCGCCGTGGTCCGTGGATGATACATTGGTTTACCAAAAAAAAAATCACTCTCCTCCCCTCCATTGAAATCCTTCCTCTCCACTCCCTTGTGTTTTATGCACTATTATATTATTATACTATGCATATTATACTAAATTATATTTTATATATATACACTGAATTCAATTATTTATATATATATATATATATTTAAGTAGTATATATACTTATATATTTAGACCTAATATATAATATAATTTAATATTAGAGTAGTATTCATTTGACAAAATACTGTAAAAAACTTTTATCTTAATTTAAAATTACACATTAGTCATTTATCTTTTTTCTCTTAAATTAGTCTTTTGTTTGAATATTAAAAATGTTAACATCACTAAAATTTTCAGTAATTTTCATCTATATTCGGTGTGCACTTTTTAATACCTTAAAGACTAACTTGACAAAAAAAGTATAACATTGTTAAAGTTTTAATACTTAAAAGACTAACTTAGGAAAAAAAAGATAAATTTAACTTTTAATTAGGAAAAAAGACAAGTAATTTTACTTATTAATTACAAAAAATATTCCACCCACATTACATAAATTTCTGGATCTGTCCCGTCTTTTCTTTGTGTCGAGCTCAAAGGTGTAGGGTTCTTCTTTCGATTTTCTCCCCGGTTTTAATTTTTTCGTTTTAAGATTTTGGGGTAGTGGTTTTCGTTTTTAGGTTTAGGGTTTTCGTTCCAGCGTTTGTTTAAATACGTATGTTGTGTGTGTTTGTCGTTTTGTTGACTTCAACTTTTTTTCATACATGGAAGGGATATATGTGAGTCAAGTTTATGTGAATCGAGTTTATGTAGGTACATGTGATCTCAGCTCACACAATCCGTTCACGTGATAAATAAATAAAATTTTGCACTTACATAAACTGAGATCCATCTAAGAAAATAATCCCTCAAAATCTTTGTATTTTTGTATACCATTAGAATTCTTTTAGGCTCAAATGAATACCACGAAATTATGTTACACTTTTTAAAAAATCATGTTAATCCCGATTGAATACATCAAGATTTTTTTTATATTAACTATGATAGATAATCAATAGATTTTTTTACCAAAAAAAAGTGTTTTAAAATCTCAATCTAACACACCACATGGGAAAGAAATCGAATAAACCCTTGATTTAGTCCCTTAAATATCCTCATGTCTCTAATTTAGTCCGTAAGAGGCAACCTTCAAGGACGAAAATCGTAGACGAAGATAAACTTAAGAATTATTAAATAAGTTTTCATAGAAAGAAGACTAAATTAGAGAAAATGTAGTAGTTTTAATTTTATTTTATTTTTATGGACAGAAACATAGCTAAAAAGCCGTTACCTTTTTTTTAGTAAACAGAACATGTGATAGCTAAAATACACACAAATAATTGGAGTCAAGAGAGAGGGTTTACTGAAAAGAAATCACACAGAAATTGTGTATTCTCGTAATATATAGCCCTTCTTTGTGCTACTGCTACACTACATTCACATAAGTAGAAGTAGAAATGGCGCCAGGCAACGACGCTGTTTGTTCTCAGTCACTGACGGATGTAACCACTGTCACTAGGAGGCAACGATTGACAACCTCCACTGGAACACTATCATCACCACCGTCACTTCAAGTGTCGCTGCTCACTCTTCCGTTCAATCTCGTCCCCGAAATCCTATGTAGGCTTCCTGTGAAACTCCTCCTGCAACTCCAATGCGTCTGCAAATCTTGGAAATCGCTAATCTATGATCCCAAATTCGCCAAAAAACACATTCGCATGTCAATCGTGTGCCGCGCCCACCATACCAATTTTCACATCTAAGAGTTAATAACTTAGCCATTGTTAACAACACGCAATCCTTGTGGATACGACCGGTCTTACCGTTTTTACTATTACTTGCAACGTTTCAGTACACTTGTTGAAATCTTAACAAGTTTTTGGCGCCGTTGCCGGGGATCTAGATCACATACTTGTTGTCATAGGAATATGGAACCATAGGTTTGTGAATTCTCTAGTTCTAGGGCTTAATGCTTTACCTATTGGCATGAATCACCTAAGGAATTAGGGTATCTCAATTAGGTAAAAGGGGTTTTGAGGCAAGGAATTGTCCTTAACCTATATTAGTGAACTGAATCTGGTATATTGAATAAACAACTTGAAATTAACTGAAGGTTCATGTGATAGGATAGGGGAGAGGATTCAATCCCTAATCGCTTGTCTTTATTCTATTTAACAACCGTTTTATTTCGCGTCACTGAAATTCAAACCTCATGGTAGGCTCTACGAACACCTCACGCGAGTTGCTTCTCTGGGATTCCCCGATTTCCTCTATTTTCAGTAACGTATCGTCAACCTCTACCGTCCCGCAGTTGCAGCTCATGTACCCGGAGACACCTCTTTACAAAGGATATTTTGGTAGAGTTGTTTCCTCTTGCGACGGCATTCTCTTATTCGACATTGATTTGCGTTCTCCTCTTTTGTGGAACCCTTCAATTAGAAAATTCAAGTTTTTGCCCCCTTTGTTACATCCACGACGGCGAAAAGTTCATCACACCTTCGGGTATGATCATTTTATTGATAATTATAAAATTTTTGCTATTTCTTTATGTACCTATAAAAGTGAAGTTGGTGTCAAACAAAATAAAAGTGAAGTTAGTGTTTATACTTTGGGTACCGATTCCTGGAGAAGGATAGAGGATTTTCCATATGATCCTATTCACGGACCGGGGGTGTTTGTGAGTGGAACTGTTAATTGGTTGACATTTGTGCCCCGATAAGGTTACCGCGGGTTATCGTTTCGCTTGATTTGGAGAAGGAGTCGTATCGAGAGCTTTTGATGCCTGATTTAAAGAACAACACTACACGGGCTTTGGGAGTGTTGAGGGATTGCTTGTGCATCTTTACAAGTAGTTTCAGAAAGTTTTTTGATGTTTGGGTTATGAAGGAATATGGAATTCAAGGGTTTGGACTAAATAATTTGTTAAATTATTCATGCCATATATAGTTCTTGTCCAACAACCATTATGTAATCAACTTACTCCAGAAGATTACTTGGTCCCTTCGTGGGAATTGTTTCCCTGTTGTTTTTCTAGTGACTAGACATGTTATGGGAGCATCTATGTTGTTAATTTCAAATAGCGAAGTGGAAATCCTAACCCCAAAACCACTAAAGTAGAATAGCGGATAGTGGGAATGGGATAGCCGCTATTGCGAAGTCTAGAAAAGAGCATATAACTAAACATAAATATCAACTTGATAGACATAAATACTCAAAAATAGAAAAATGCACTAAATTAAAGGGGTAATCATACTTGACAATCATAATTAACCTTTGTCAATGGTCACTAACACTCAAAATCAAAACCAATATAGCTTCTAAAAGTATTCAAACTAAATACAAGTGATTCTTCAAAATAGAATTACTATCATCTCTTCGTCAGATTTTGAGCTAGGATCGCCGTTGAAGGTGAAACTGATTGTAATAGCAAGCGATATAATCATATTTTCCCTCTCTCTGTTATTTGTGGCAGTCTAGGTGTCCCTATTGCCTTGGAAGCAGCCACTTCAAAGCAAACCTTTGGTCACTTTGCTAGAGTCCTAATAGATATTGATTTAATTGTGCAATTTCTAGATGAATAATTAGTGGAAAGAGCGAGATATGCTTTTTTTTATCGGTGTGGAATATGAACGTGTGCCTCTATTTTGCAAATCTTGTCAATGCCTTGGCCATTCACTTCAGAATTGTAGTAAACATAGAAAAGGGTCTGGTCTTTTTCCCAACAAGGCTAATGTGTTAAAAGAAAAGACTAAAGGGAAAAATGAGTTACCACGAAAGGCGAAATTTGTCCTTCCTCAATCTGTCGTCCAGTACATTCCTAAGCATAAGCAGAAGACTCAGGTTAGTAGTGTTCAAATAGTTGTGAATAAAGAAACTCTTAAAGATATAAGCAATGTTCATCAAGACAATTTGGATCTTAATCCTTATCTGGGATTCACTGAACCATCTAAAGGTTTAGATAGGCAGCAAGGAGAATCTTCTCCCTTTGTGATTAGAGAAGCAGGAATGCAAGCTAACTTAGAGTCAGTTTTTGTTCAATTTGTCAAAGACTCTTTCGTCTCAGATGAGGGTACCTCTGGCTCACAGGCAGCAACTGTTCAGATTTCTCATACCCCCGATACTATTAGCGGTTGTAATGTGGAAACTCATGTCGTTCACTCTAATAACAACAGAGACTCATCCTCCACTCAATCTCCCACTACCAGGCTAGATTCGCTAAAAGCTTCAAAGTCTTATGCAACTTCTATCAAAGTGGTAGCAACATAGTGTTAGATGATCTCGCTGATCTTATGACTGCTGATATCTATGGAACAGTTGCGGAGGAGGATAACTTCAAACAGGTTGTGTCCAAGACCCAAAAGAAGAAATTTCGTCAAAATAGAATTTGGTTCAGGGATTTGTAGTTCCAAAGAAAATTCTACGTCTGTCTCTTTCTGATTTGGCTATTATAAGTTTGTCTTTTTGTCTTTAGGATGGATTGTCTTAGGAGTTTTTAGTCGTAACAAGGCTAAGGCTTCCCTTTTATTGCTTAGATTTTATTTTTACTTTTCTTGCCAAGGGTATTGGTCTAGTTCCTTCTTGTGCTTTCTTCAGTCCTCCTTTTTTTTTAAATAAATCTCTTTTTAATTTAAAAAAAAATCTTGGACACACCAAAACTAAATACGGTTTTAAAACATGGAGATGTAATTTGTGTAACATTTTGTTAAAACAAATTGAATTGAGATAGAGATAAAAAGCATAATGAAGTCACCAATCATGAAACGGAAAATTTCGTAAGGTTCCACACATTAAAATATTATTTTCGTGTTTTAAAGTCTTCATTTGTGTGTGTGAAAGGAATGGTTAGAAGCTTTGTAAGATTTGAGATCTCCAAGCTTTTTAGGAAGAAAAAAGTAAATTCTATTTAAAATCTCAAGTTTACCATCGGATGAAAGGTCGAGATCAAAGAAAATAGAGGAAATCGAGCTCAAACTGCCATATGATGGCGAGCGGAAATGTGAATGCAAGCGATGAGCTTGAGCGAGAGAAGACAGAGGAAGCGCCGACCTTGAGAGAGAAGATGAAGGAGCGACCAGCGAGTATCAACGCGTGAAATGTGAAGTTACTGAAATGATTTAAAATTAGTAAAGTGAAGAAAAGACTTTTTCCTATGGATGATGTGTGCATCACTAAAACTGTTCGTGGGCTCAAATGGATTGGATGTAGGTATAGTTCTCGGTTTGACCGGTTGAACCAACTGGTCTAGTCCGGTTTTAATCACCTTGCTTGAAACAATTCAAAAGGGATTTATAAGTAGTGTTTTTTGGATTTGAATCCTCTCATTCCCACTCACCCTACATCTCCCTCTATTCTCTCTATCTCTCTCTTAAACTCACTCTCTCTTCATTATTTATAAGTTTTAAATCATTTACTCTCTCCTCCCACCATTGTATTTTGTGATGGAGAAATGAGGGAAGAAGAGGATCCAAACATGTGTCTTTTCTACCTGGACGACATTTTAGACATTGTTACTGCGTGTCATTAGCTTTGAATTCATTTGCTCAACAAAAAGTGTTCCAACGCTTTCCAACTTTGGTTGATTTAAGTGGTGCAGCACCTCTAATCACTCTAATCAACAAAGCACATTTTGATTCCCCACATGCGGTTTGGTTTTGTCCGGTTCGGTTGACTTTCTAAAAAAAATTCGAGCAAAACCAAACCAAACCAATGCGGTGTGGATTGGTTTGGTTGGTTAATTCGGTTTTTTCCATGACAAAACATAATTTAAAATATAGTAAAAATTAACTAATTTAATCCTAAATCTAAAAATTACTATTTTTTATCTAAGCAAAAGAATTTTTCTAATTCTAGAGTGAAAAGTGTGAGATAGTAAAGAACGAAATCGGATTTGAGTTAGTTAAGTGATTGAGAGTTGTTGTAAGTTGAAGCCCAAATAGCGATCAAGTCAAGAAAGGCCGTAAGTCATAGATTTACTAACGGTTTGGTTTGGTTACAAAAACCGCGAGTCAAACCAAACCCCGAGGTTGGCATAAAAGAAAAATCGATTAGATCCGATAAAAATCAGTTTTTTGCGGTTTTCTATTTGGGTTGGTTCGGTTTGCGGTTTTCTATTGGGTTAGTTAGGTTTTTAACACCCCTACTTAGTGGTCCTAGTAGCTTCACCCATTTATACCGTGTTGGTCTGAGAAGTTCTGCAAACCCTTTGCTTAGATCCTGTAGTAAAAATCAATCTCTACATTTAAATCTTGAGGGTGTGTGACATCATCATTCACTACAAAAAAAACATGAATTAGCGACGGATTGGAAATCTCCAATCCGTCGCTAAAATCAAAATTAGCGACGGAAATGTACAAAATTAGCGACGGATTTAAAACAAGGTATTTAGCGACGGAAATTGGCTAAATTAGCGACGGATTTAACATGGCGCGAAAATTGAAAAAAAAATTGAACTAGCGACGGAAATCCGTCACTAAATCCGTCGCTAATCTTTGGAAAATTGTGCCACTGACCGTTGCAGTTGATTTGACACGTGACCAGAGTTAGCGAGGGAAATCCGTCGCTAAATGTTAATTTTTTTTTTATAAACCCGAATTCTTTCTTTCCTCTTTCATTTCTTCCTCTTCCTCTTTCATTTCTTCCTCTTCTCCGTTTTTTCCTCTTCCTCTTTCATTTCTTCCTCTTCCTCTTTCATTTCTTCTTACCACCACCACCATCATCTTCTCCCTTCAACACCACACCACCACCACCACCACCACCACACCATCCTCTTTCATTTCTTTCTCTTTCTCTTCCTCTTTCATTTCTTTTCCTTCTCCATTTTCCTCTTCCTCTTTCATTTCTTCTTACCACCACCATCATCATCTTTTCCCTTCAACACCACACCACCACCACACCATCCTCTTCCATTTCTTCCACTTCCTCTTTCATTTCTTTTCCTTCTCCATTTCCCTCTTCCTCTTTCATTTCTTCTTACCACCACCATCATCATCTTCTCCCTTCAACACCACACCACCACCATCACCACCACACCATCCTCTTTCATTTCTTTTCCTTCTCCATTTTCCTCTTCCTCTTTCATTTTTTCTTACCACCACCACCATTATCTTCTCCCTTCAACACCACACCACCACCACACCATTTTTTTCTTCCCTTATCTCCCCAACCTTAATCTCTCCCTCTCTCTATCTGAGAATAGCTTTTTTTAAAAAAAAATGAGGTTAGCGACGGATTTTAGCGACGGAAATCCGTCGCTAACTTTGGTCAGTGTCAGTGTCAAATCAACTGCAACGGTCAGTGGCACAGTGTTTTTAGCGACAGATTTTATTCCCTCGCTAACCATTAGCAACCAGCTTTTTAGCGACGGAATTGGTCCGTCGCTAATTCCGTCGCTAATAGTCATTAGCGAGGGAAAAACAGGCATTAGCGAGGGAAAAATCCGTCGCTAATACGCTGTTTTTTTGTAGTGATTGGTGTGGATCCTCCCCCCACTTTTGGCGCCAAATTTTCCCTCCATCCCCCCTTTTGGCGCCAAACCTCCAACCACCCCCCTCCCCCCCCCCTTTTATTTCATTTTTAATATTTTAATTTTTTTAAGAATACATTTAAATTTAAGAAAAAAAATAGATCTATAAATAGGTGAAGTTTGTTCCTCAATAATCGGATTAGTGAAAAATAAAAATTAATTTCGTGATAAATTATGTAAAGTGTGATGCTAGCTACTGTGTTTTGAGGTAATTTAGAGTCTAAAAAAAAATTAGTTGTTCAAAGGAAATAGTAATTTTGTAATAAAATACGTAAAGTGCAATGCAAAACAGTGTGTTTAGGGGTACTTAAGCGGTCGGAAAAAAAATTAACTGTTTAAATATGCAGAGTTTGTTCCTCAGGAATCGCTTTGGTGAAAAGAAAAATCATAACATATTTATGTAAAGTACTACGCTAAGTAGTGGGTTTTCGGATGCCTTAGTGTTCGCAATAGTGTATTTTTTGATGCTTTAGTGTTCGCAAAAAAATCCAACTATTCAAATATGCAAAATTTGTGTCTCAATAATCGGTTTGGTGAAAAAAAAAATATTTTCGTCCGTGTGTTTTGACATATTTTAGTGTTCGGAAAAAAATTAACCGTTCAAATACTCAAAGTTCATTCTTCAATATCGAAAATTTTTATAATTGTTCTAACACGCAAAGTTTGTTCCCCAGTAATCGGTTTGGTGAATAAAATTCAAAACAAAATATGTAAAGTGCGATGCTAAGTAATGTGTTTTGATGCTTTAATGTTCGTAAAAAAATTCAACTATTCAAATATGCAAATTTTGTTCCTCAATAATCGATTTGGTGAAAAAAAATATCTATATTTTCGTGACAAAATACATAAAGTGTGATGCTAAGCAGCGTGTTTTGGGATACTTAAGGGTTCAGAAAAAAAAATTAACCGTTCAAATACTCAGAGTTCATTCCTCAATAATGATTTGGTAGTGACATGTTGTGTAGCGTGTTGTTCCCTGAGATCTTATGTAATGTGATAATGATTTACTTGATTATCATTTGTTGTCTATATTTTAATGGACCAATTTCATTTGTGTCACTAACTCCCTTATTTTCATTCGATCCAACATTCGAGTAACACTAACATGATTTTGCCATTAAACATTAATCTATTATAATGGACCCAATTCTCTTATAAATGTGATACAAACTTCAATTTATTTTGTTCTGTCGGTGCTTTTCTACGATCATTGTTTTCCTTGAATTTCTAGATTTTTTATTTGTAATATTATAACATGTATCTCCCTTTAATTTGTGTGATAATTTTCAATCTACCCAACAAATTTTAGTATTACAATAATTATGTATTCACTAAAGCTTTGACCGACCACGTGCAACGCACGGGTCAGAGCGCTAGTACAATAATTAAAAGTTGAGTTAGTGTATACATATTTTTCTTAGGTCGTATATATCATTTAGTTTAATAGATGTATTATTATAAAGGCTAAATTGCACTTTTGCTCCTTTATCTTTAATCAAAGTTTTAGTTTGGTCATCTATATTTTTTTTTCACTTTGGTGATTTATCTTTCATATCTGTATCAATTTAGTCCTTTATCTTTTATTTTTTTCACTTTAGTATTTTATCTTTCATATCTGTTTCTGTTTGGTCATTTAAAACAAAAACTTTAAAAAATGAAAAACACTGAATGTTTTCAAGCACACCAATGTCCCTTCGATTTCTTATTTCTTGAATAACTCATGCAATATGCAACTAAATTGAATGAAACTAGACTTTAACTTGAATAAAAAAATTTATTCTATAGCTAAGGATAAAAAATGTGTAGTTAACCGATAAGTAATTGATAGAATATAAACATTTGTATCCCTGATTTTAAGCCTAATACACGAATGGTTAATTGGTTTAATGCATGTTTTGATAGTCATAACAATGAAAATAATATGTTTGAAAAATGTTTGGTTATTTCATTAAGGTTAACAAAAACCAATAAAATGAGATACTATATGTCATTTTGTCATAAAATCAGACAAAGGCGTATGTTTTAAAATTGACCATTATTATCTATAACATTTTTTTGGGGGAATAAAGGGTGTATGGGCTATCGAAACAAAACGAAGGCGAACAAGAATCGGAAAACAAAGAGAGGAGCATCTTTCTATAAACAACCACCCTCTATGGTAAATGGGAAATGAAACCATTAACGGATGTGTAAATGATCTTAAGCTAGGACTATATACAACACAATCTCAGATACTCAAATAAATTAAAGATGCAAATGCAAATGCAAAATCTCAAGTACATATTACCAAATCTATCCAACACAATATCCCAAATACTCCAAACATGAATAATTGAGATATATATCACAAGAACTTGATAACAACGAAATATAGCTTGATTGTTTTCCATAATACATGTTCTACATAACCCGAGCTACCTAGTTATGACACCAAATTTGTCCAAAAAAATTACTTAAACATCACCTAAAAAAGCAGCAAATCTGCATCAAATCCATGTTCTAAGCGTGTTTGCACCAAATCTGCAAAACCTCATGATGATGATGATCACTTTCAACCTAAAAATCGACTAACATCCCAAGATGGGAGAGAGACCCGGTAAATGAGAGGTTTTCTAATAAAAAAAAGTTACCAAATTTATAATTCTTATATTGGATATTTAATAAATAAAAAAGAGTGATATAAAAGGAAATAAGAAGCTAAAGAGGAGGTGGTGCACTTTTGAAGAGAGAGAGGTGGTGGTGCGGTTTCGAGGAGAGTGAGAGGAGAGAGGAGAGAGGTTTTGGCGGTGACGAGGAGAGGGATGGGTGGTCTGAGTCATCATAATCTGAATCGTCCTAGATATAAATGGATTCTATTTAATCGCAATGTAAATTTAAAAAAAAAACTTCCCCTAATTTTATTAAAAGAGACAAAAGAAAAAGATGATAGAAGAGAGCCCGGTGGAGGACTAGACCAATAATACCCTTGACAAAAAAAAAGTCAAAGTAATAATAGGGCCCTAACAAAGCCCCCTAAAACACTTCATCCTAGAGACAATTATAGATGACTAAGTTGCAATAGTCAAATCAAAAAGAGATAGAGACAGAATTTGTCCTTAAACTATAACTACTGAAATTTTTAGGACTAACTTACAAAAGTTAGATCAAATTTCTGAACCAATTCTAGATTATAACCTGCAAATTTCTGAACCAATTTCTTTTTTTGCCGAATTTTTTTTCTTGGGTCTTGGACACCACTCGTTCGAGCTTATCATATTGCGCAACTTTCCCTTGGGTATCAGCAGCCAGAGAATCAACATCTTCTAACACATCACCCTAGGGTCATCAACACAGTGCTCAATGATGAAGCTCCTGGTATGATTATTTTTAATTATTACTAAACTCAATCGATTGCCTAAACTCAATTCCAGAACCAATCATCTATCTATTGACACGATAATTAGTAATGTCAATTACAAACGGCATTTGGCAAGGATATTCGGTCACTTCACCTTATATTCCCACCAACCTTACCTGCACAAACGATGCAACGCATCAATCATCCCCTTCGAAGTTGAAATCTTTTTTGTTGAGTCTGTACTGATTCCATTACATCCTCACGCAATGCAAACTTTTGGAATCCCGTGGAACATGCTTTTACCCTTACTGCTTCTCTCCATACTCTCCACTGTCAGATCGTCATCCCATCACGAGCAAGCATCATCAGCCATACGATTCAAATTGGCACGAAGTACTGCGGATAGGCAGGTTCCGATGCGGGCAGGTGCACCTTTCAAGGTTTCAGTGTTCGCGGACCTGCATTTCGGGGAGAACGCGTGGACGGACTGGGGCCCACTTCAAGATGTAAAGTCCATCAAGGTCATCAATGGGGTGCTCCACGATGAAACTCCAGGTCAGAAGATGACCGTACATATCATAAAAGAAATACTACTATACTATATCTCTAAAATTGAGTATTTAAGTACCATTTAAAAAATATATACGTTTCTATATCTAAAATTGTAATGAAGATCTCTATTTAAGTAGAGGATTTATGCAACCAATACCATCTTAATCTACCTTGGGACATGAGGATCGACCTGGAGCTCCTGAGTTCGATGTGAACAAACTCAGTGTTGGCTGATGTGAAATTTAATCTTAAGCATAAACGGAGATTAGTCTTTCGTTAAAAGTCTTGAAACACTCCGTAGTAGCCAAAAATGGTCCAAACAAAAAAAATAGAAGATCTATATGCTAATACCATCTCATCTAAATAAGCTTATATTAAGCGGCATTACTAATAGAGCTCTTAGTTGCCATTATAAATCACTTGTTTTGACCGTATGTTTGGGTGTCAATGGTTAACGCACCGAGGAGTTCAATTAGTATCCAAGTTCGATTCATGAGGATAGAACAACTTTGAGCCTGACTTTATTTAGCTTCTGTCTGAACTCCGAATTAGTCGAAGTCACTTTCCCCTAAACACCAAAGTCGAAAACCTCTGGAACAAAAAAATACTCATACACTATGATAACTTTTATTTTTCCTCTAATGGAAGAATTTTCGTTACTAGATTTATGAAATTTCAGCAACGTTCTATATGATATACTCTTCATATACAACTTTCGTTACTAGATTTATGAAATTTCAACAACGTTCTATATGATTTACTCTTCATATACAACTACTTACGTAACACAAACAAACATGCCAATGAAAAGAAAGGTTATTTAATGGATTTGTATTACCAATTTTGGTAGATTAATTTCCTTCTCTAGTAGAATGATCTTCAAATATCATGAATGCTTAATACTAATGAAGTTAACTAACTGTATGACAGATTTTGTAATATATCTTGGTGATGTCATAACGGCTAATAATATAATGATTGAAAATGCAAGTATTTATTGGGATCAAGCGACCTCTCCTGCAAGAAATAGGGGCATACCTTGGGCTAGTGTATTTGGAAACCATGATGATGCTTCATTTGAGTGGCCATTAGAGTGGTTCTCTTCTACTGGAATTCCTCCGATCCGCTGCCCTCAAACAACAGCTTCATATTCTGGTATTGGATAAGAAGGTTATAATTATTTCTATGGTTACATATATGCTGTGAGAGAATAAAATTTACCTTATCTTTGATGCATTTATATGGCAGTAGTTTGTCAGTTTTCTGCTGGATTCTGAAGGTTTATTTGAATCTTAATGAATTGCTTGTTTGAAACTGTTGAAAAGGTTTTCTAATTCCTTGACCAACTATACATCACCATCCCCTATTTTTGGTTTCATCAAACCTTTTGCATAGATGATGTAACTTGTAAGTAATGATAGTAGATAAATATATAGGTGATGTATGTAAGTAATGATGGTAGATAGATATCCTTTTTAATGGCATCAATAAAAGGAAACAAAACCTTTGTAGCAGATTACTGGCTTAGTAGCTAGTGGTAGTCAAAGATTTGAATTAGCTGAAGTTAGAGAGATTAATTTTGTGTTATTGTGTTTGAATTTATAGCCAAATGTAAAACCACACTTACTGAATTGACAACTTCTAGGACTATTACAGAAGAGATAGTTGAGTTAGATGGGAACTGAAGTTGGGAGAAGTTTAAAATGCTAGAGGCAAACCAAATGAACAAAGGGTTAAGAGTTAAAAAACTTATTCAGTAATAAATGGCATTTAATTGCTATTAGTGTTATTGTGCCTTTTATTAATCAGAAATAGAATTCCCTACAACATCAGAAAACAATAACATTCCTACAGAATTAGGACACTGCCCATAAATAATCAAATCTTGACGACACCCAATATTGGCTAATTCATCCGCGCAACGATTAGCCTCAACCCGGATCTCTCAAGGAAGCTTGAGAAGCTTGCAAATTTCTCCAACTCCACCCCAGATGTGACCAATCTCTGAACCAAGGATAACAAAGGATCTTTTTTAATGCTTTTGTTGACTATATTTTTGGCTTCATTATCCATTACTTGAAGTCTTAGATAATTGGTAGTTTGGTACTTCTAATATCTCCCACTCTTTTTTCACAAGATCAAGTGTTTGAAATATATTCAGCAAAAGGCATAGTTGATAAATTTTCAGGAGAAGAAGAATGTAGCTTTAGAGGAACAGGAAGATTGGAGCTGATGAAAAATGAGATCAAGCACAATGCATCATTTTCTAGCTCTGGTCCTAGAAATCTTTGGCCTAGTGTATCCAATTATGTCCTTCAAGTTTCATCGCCAGATGATCCACAATCACCAGTGGCTTTCCTTTACTTCCTAGATTCTGGTGGTGGTTCCTATCCAGAAGTCATATCTAGTGGTCAGGCACAATGGTTTCTACAGAAAGCTGAAGAAATAAATGCTGATTCTAGGTAGAATCAGAAAGCATTAAATACAATTTTCTTTCTTACTTCCTTCCCTTGTTTTTTGCATAATCCATACAAAAAGGTATTGTGTGGCAGGGTTCCAGAGATTATTTTCTGGCATATTCCAAGTAAGGCCTATAAGGTGGTGGCTCCCAAGTTTCGCATACGAAAGCCTTGTGTGGGTTCAATGAACAAAGAACGTGTTGCAGCTCAAGAAGCTGAAACGGGTATCATGGATCTTCTTGTGAATAGAACTTCTGTCAAGGTAAAAAGGCAGCATGTTATATTTGTATAGTGGCTTTGTTGTAACATTTTATCATCCCTTAAATATGAGAAACTACACTTGTTTTGCTTAATTTGCACTTGTTACATGTCCAACAGTCCAGTTGTTGCTGAGTGTAATGTTAATTTTTTTTCAAATTGTATTTCCAAAATTAGAATAGTGAATGATTCAATGGATTTGCGTTAATGTACACGCAAGTGGCGTCGCGTTTGAATTGTTTTCTTTTTCTGCAGGCAATATTTGTTGGACACAACCATGGATTGGACTGGTGTTGCCCATACAAGAAACTATGGCTATGCTATGCTAGGCACACCGGCTACGGTGGCTATGGTGATTGGCCTAGAGGAGCACGAGTTTTAGAGATTACTCAGAAGCCGTTTTCTCTACGGTCTTGGATAAGGATGGAGGATGGCAATGTGCACAGTGAAGTTGTCTTGAGTTGAAACTTTCGAAGTTAATGGCTGCAAGTTTAGGCATTGCAAGAGAAAACTCACATAAAGTGTTATAGCTAGTATATACTTGTAAAAATGTATTTACTGTATCAACTATAATACAAAGCGAATATGTATGTATTGAGACTAAGAGGTAAGAGCAGCAGAGAGTGGGAGAAGAGCATGTGCTCTCTCACTCAATCTTCATTGGACATAAATGAAATTTAAGTGATTACAATGTGCAACTTATGTATACCAACTACCTAAACTCAAGCAACTAACTTATGTATATCCACATGTTTGGAATTTTCATGATTCAAATGGTTGTTGGCCAATTGAATGGCATATTCTCTATCACATAAAGTCATGATTGATTGGACTTGAGCTTCAAAAACATGCAGCAACTCTTAGATTCAAAAGTAGTAATTACTCAAATGTTAATAATGCTAACCCACAAGTTGAATGAAAACCAATAGCTTGGAGAACTTGGAGTAACAAATTCTAATTAATGATATCAAAAACCTTCCTTAAGTCAAATTTCAACATAATATTGCCACCAATAGACTTGTAGTCTAACGTATTAATGGCTTCCGATGCAATACAAATACATCTAGGGATTTGCCTACCCCCAACAAAACTCTTGTAATATACAGAAATAATAGCGAGAGCTATCAAAGGGAGCCTATATGCAATCGGCCTATGATCATGAGATATTCTCTAAATATTTTATCATTCTCTTTTATAACAAGGCTACTATAACTATGAAGCACGGACACCGGACACGAGACGGATACGGACACTTAGACACCGGTTCGGACACCTAGACACGGCATTCGGAAGAGGTGTCCGTAGAGTACTATAATATTTAAATTTCCCTTCTTATATCATAATCTACTTTACCAAACCTGGTTGTTTTTATAACAATGTGTTCCTCATATGAAGTTGCTAGAATAGAATGTCGACAAATCTCTTTTGACCGAAGATTATGATTGGTTGACCCATACACTTATATGTATTTACTGCTTTCATTATGATAGCTTAGGCAAAGATCATTACCATAATCTGTACTGCTTAATTATATCAGGCCTGAGAGAATAATGCAAAAGTAATGCATACTAGAAAATACTAGATATTATTGTTATTATCAAATTAAGGATATATATATATATATATATAACTTTAACTATGAATGATGCCACTTTGCTTTTCAAAAATTTCTGGTTCAATTAACATGTTTGATGTGTCCCCGTACAAAGAAACTCACAACTAAGCAGATTACATAGATAAGCAATGTTTGCTGGACTTTTCTTATAATTAACACCTTGTTGGGACATTAATTGAAACAGCACAAAAGTCACTTTTTTCTCATTTTCATGGAAAAGAAAGTGCTTTTATAAATTAGAATTAAAATTATGTATGACTTTTAATTAGAGGGCACCAAAAACAGCTCTAAAGTCACCCCATGCTTATTTATGGACCCCTATTGTCATGCTTCTCAACTTTGAAGTCAAAAACGTGCTCACATCAAGTACCATGGAAAAGATTGGGACCAAAATTGTATATAAAAAAAAAATCAACTATATGTTATAAATAAGATTGATAAAAGTCAAAAAATGTCACCTATGGAATAATTCTAAGCCACCAATAACAATTAAACTAACTAAAGTTACATTTTCTATATGTTAAATTGATACCTTGGTGGTTCGGATATTTATTGATGTGCTCACTATGTGGCTAGCATTGGTAACAATAATATAGGTGAATTCGTCGTTGTATTTTGATAAGTCACTTTCACATGCTATATTATTTGTAAGATTTCTTTCACATGAAGCATTTCACCCCTTTCACAAATTAATGAGAGTAGATAATGTCCCTTCAACCGAAACCACTGGTTATGATATCCAAGCCTTTGATAAAAGTAGAAAGCTAATAAAGAAAACTCCAAATAGTAGTACTACACACAATTCAGTGTCAGAGGTAGTGCATTATGAATGTGAATTGATAAATTAATATAGATAGTAATTGCCATTTTTGAGTTACTAGAAATGAATTCCATGTTTGTGTATGCATCAAATTATGAGACTTTGATTACAATTAATCTATTCAATGATCAATTTCAAAAGAACCTAGTGAAGTTCTCATGCAATATTGGAATAAAAAGCATATGATATGATATGTGGTTAAATACAAAAGACTTAATTGTAGTTTGGTATCAACTTTCTCAATTTAGCGATTTTGGTCCCTATATTTTTCTAATCGCACTGTTGGTATTCCAAAAATCGTGGAATGTGCAGTTTTGGTCTCCTCTCCCAAAATCCCAAATTTTTAGGATTCAAAAGTGGGAAAAAAAACATATCATGATTCGAGAGACTAAAAGTGCAATTAAAGAATATGAAGACCAAAATTGCCAAATTGGAATAATTGAGAACCAAAATCGCAAAAAATAAAATAACGAAACCAAAATCGTCAAATTGAACAGAAAGTTGAGAGACTAAAAATGCAACTGATTGCATACAAAATGCTTGCATGTTTTCGTTATATAAATAATCCAATTAATGTGCATAAATATTAGCTCTAAAACCATAAATGTAAGAGACAAACATTTATGTAACAAGAAAAAGGAAAAACAATAGCAAGATCTCATAAGAAACTAGATAGCTACATTTACATGTTTGTTAGGTTCTGAAACAGTCAGTGTTGCAGTGCAGTCCCTCTGCCACTTCCGGAGGGAACGGAAAGTGTAAACTCAAAAGGCCATTATAGTTAGTTTGACAAACCAGACATTTAAAAAATGAACCATAGCAATTGATAAATAGAAAAGGGACAAGAGGGACCCTCATGGAGTTTGATTTTTGAAGTAACCATAAATCATCTAATTATTATGCCTAATTCCATCAACCACATCATTACAAGAATCATCCTCATGACTTTCCCAATGTCTTTTACATTATTATTAGCTTATATTATACACTCGATGTTAATATAAGCTACTATTCTCTTTGTCTTTGATTACTTCACCATCTTGGTTTTTTAGGTACTGTATGCAAGTATAGGAATGGTTAAATCATCATGACAAATAGGAAAAGCTGGTTTGGATGGGTGAAGAAACTATTCATTTCTGAGTCAAAGGACAAAGTAAGAGAATAGATGTTCAAGGATTCTTATATATTTTGTTATAAATAGTTATTTTTGTTAATATTTCTTTTGTGTGATATTAAAAGCAAAAGAAATGGAGATGGAGCATTGGAAGGATTAAACAGAAGCAATATCCAACAATTACAGCTCCAAAAAATAGAACATTGATTGAAGCAAATGCAGAACAGAGAAAGCATGCTTTGGCTGTAGCTATTGCATCTGCAGCTGCTGCAGAAGCTGCAGTTGCTGCTGCACATGCTGCTGCTGAGGTTGTCAAACTCACTGGCGCTTCTCGTTCTTATTCATATCTTTCCAAAGGAGATAGAAGTTTAGCTGCCATCCATATTCAAAGTGCATACCGTGCACATCTCGTGAGTTTCCTCGGATCTTATGATATGTTTATAAGCTGTTTTTAACTGGACTCGTTAAAGAATTGAGTGCTTTTGAATTCACTTGAACTTGAATTCTAAACTTGGAATGAAACAGGCTAGGAAAGCATTAAGGGCATTGAAGGGAGTTATAAGATTGCAGGCAATAATTCGCGGTGAAGTTGTTAGACGCCACGTGTCTAGAACTTTGAAGCATTTTCCTTCCGAAGCAAGAAATCAGGAGGAAAGAAGAAACCATATTGAGGAAGAAAACTACAAAAATGAACAGATAAAAGAGTTTCCAAAGCAAAGAACTTGGGATTGTAGCTCACACACAAGAGAAGACATTGAATCCATATGGTCAAGAAAGCAAGAGGCCATTGTCAAACGAGAGCGCATGAGACAATACTCTTCTTCACAAAGGGTAATCTCATTTTTTAACTCCTTCAACCCTTGGCTCAAACCAGTTGAGGCGCTATCGATCCAACCCTTCGCAAAGGGTATTATCGTGTCATGCATCTAATAACAGCAATGTATGTTGTCTTTTTCAGGAGAGAAAAATTTCGCAAATGGTGGAAGAATCTCTACACAGCAAGGGATTTCGTAGAGATAGTAGTCGTACTCTAGGCGAGTGGCTACATAAGGAAACAAGTGATTGGGATGTGCTTTATAAACAACCTCTTCCTTCAAATATCATAGTAAAAAATGAAGTACAAGAACAATTGAGTTCGCGAATTTCAATTCCGCGAAAATCATTCTCTCATGTAAAAAGATGTTCAATAGGAGATGAGAGTTCCATGCCAAATTCACCGGTTTTTCCTAAATACATGGCTGTGACTGAATCTAGCAAAGCAAAAGTGAGGTCTATGAGTACACCAAGGCAAAGAGGAGGAGGATTTTTGGATATATGCTCAAATCAGAATGAGCCTCACAAGGAAGGAAATCCCTCTTGCTCTTCACATGTGGCAAATTTTCACATGCATATATGAAGTATTTTCTGTAAGAACTTTTTAGTTGAAGAAAATTTTCTTAGTTTTGGTGAGGAGAAATGTTACTATTGTGGTACATAATACATATCTAAGATTTGTATACATCTATCTATTTACTCTATTTGTTCCAATTCTATTCTTCTTTTATTTAGGTAAGTTTGGCTGTGATAGAAAATTTCCAGCTGATAATCTGCTAAATTTACTATGGATTGATTTGAAGAAATTTTATTTGAATTTTCCCAATATGATTGAAATTATTTTATCATTCCAACGCGTTATTTACTAAAAGGTATGCAAAAAGAGTATGTTATTAACATTGCACTAAAGCATTATTGCATTATAAAAATTCTCAAATAGGTCATCCAATTCAGCTTCCTTACATATACATGAATCAACAAAATTGTGAGGGAACTGAAATGTTGAGATCCTAGTGAGTATTTTATGTACTCAATGCTTTTTACTACGAGGAGTAAACAGTTTGTCAGAGTTTACTTCCCTCTAAACCATATAGATTCCATACAGACAACTCTGTTCAAATCCTGGAAACTAACATTTCTCTCTCTCTCTCTCTCTCTCTCTCTCTCTGACTATTAACTTCTAACATTTGCTTATAAAAAAACTAAGAATGGTGAATTGAATTGTTTCGTTGTATAGTCAAGCGATCAAGCATCAATGCACATAATATATCTAGCAAACTCAATCTTTCCATATTTGGGAAGGACAAAACCTTTAAAATACAGCCAAAAACTATCATTCCTGTATGAATCTTCGTCCAGCGGCCAACGGCCTCTTCTGTTTTTTGGGTTTGGTGGGTGGAATTTGGCGACCGGGCCCTTGTTTTGGCAGGTCATCGAACTCAACATATTGTGCCGTCCGCTGTCTCTTAGTTTGTTTTGGCAGGTCATTGAACTCAACATATTGTGCTGTCCGCTGTCTCTTGGCTGCAATTGATAATGAAAAAACAGTTTCAACAATTTTGTTTCTAAAGTGACTTTTTTCATTTTGAGAAACAAAATGACATAGAATTTGATAAAGGGATGTCAAACCAGATTGAGCCTGTTGGTAATGATCTTGAAGTTTCCTCTTGGAAGCTTCAAACTTCTCTTCTAGTGCATCAGCATCCAACTTGAGTTTCTGACATACAAGAAATATAGCTCAGTACAATTTCAAGTCTATAAATTTGATGAGCCAAAACAACTTTTTCTTACATTGGATTGACCAACTTGAGGTGATCTCCTTTGAATACTACCCTTCAATACCAATACACTTTTTTGCATCATCCCTGTCTCCATATTATCTCTTTTTGCCATATTTGATTTAGATGGTCTTTCCAATATTTTTTTCTGCATCATCTCTGGCTCAACATTATCAGCAGTTAATGGTTTATTTAGCCTCACAGCCACAGCAAGCTTGTTTTTCTTTTTTGGCTCAATCGTATTATCTTTGGAAACCATTTTTGCCTCATTTGGAGCCTGAGATTTTCTCTTAGGCATCATATTTTGGCTTCTGTTCCTAGTGACTTCTTCCCTCTGTAGAGGATCTGAAACAGAAGTTTTGATTCACAATCATCAATCTAAGAAGAGAGAACTCAAGTAAATAACCAAAGAGAAAAAGCTAGCTATATGAAATTGCAAAAGTGAACTCACTTCCATCATCATCCAGGCCATCAAAGAACTTTGCATCATCCATATATGCAACATCGAACCAACCAAAACAAGTAAAAGTTAGTTTCTAACTGTCAAACCCTTCGATAAATCAATTATGAAGCACCGACAGGGACACAGACACCAGTTTTAATTTGAAAAATATAAGTAATTGAAGTGTCGGTGTCTGACACTATATGTCTTAGGTACCGAACACGTCTTCAACTGGAAGTGTCGGTGCTGCAAAGATGGAGTACAAAAGAAAGTTAGGAAATACCTTTGATGGTTCCATTGAAACAGGTGGATATGAAAATAAGGCGCCTTCATCCATAGGGGGTGATGGAAGCCCTGCTTCATCATCAAGAGGTGGATTTTCTGAATCTGGAATGTATGAATTGATTTAAAAAATGAATAAAAAAAGTAACTAAATCTTAAAGAATATCATATAAAGGAAGTTAAATTTTTTATACCTGCAATTGGTGTGTCAACTTTGAGCCACTCATCCACTTCGTTTTTCCAGTCCCTAGAATTCAATTGATATGTTTAGAACAAATAATTTGTTTCTCATATGCAAAACTAGCACAGCAATATTAACTATTAATCAAAACTATAATAGAAGACATTGAAGCATATAGTGTATTCTGCTGAAGAATGAAGATAATAGAAAATAAGTGTGCAGGAAAAGTAGTTCCTACTCAATAAGAATTCGTGCAAGCTCAGAAATATCCTTTGATTGATGCTTTCTGAGAAGATTGACGGCCTTTCCAATCTCAGTTTCCTTGGGAAGTTAAACTTTCATCAGATTATTATAATAAGGATAATAATAAAACATTCCAAAAACCAGAAGAAAAATGGGAATAAGAAAGTGGTTATTGAATTGAATTGAAAGTTTGAAACCTGAAGAAGATCCAAGGTGAGATTCATGAGTTGAAGTCTCCTTAATGCTTCATGTAACTCCGAAAGAGTCTGTTTCAATATGCATTAAAAATACCATGAACGAGAGACCACATTAAAGGCCATAATACTCTTCTTAAATGAAATAAACTTCATAACCAATCTTTATAACCATATAAGTTGTACAATTATACCACTACTTCTAATGATGTACACAACACATCTCATAGTTATAAAGCCACAACAAACCCATTCTTCATTAAATTTAACATAATAATTTGTGAATTACATACGCTTCGAATTTTAGGCGTGTCGCGTGTCAGGTACATATCTCCGACAAAGACACTTGTATGATTCGTGTCACGTATCTCATTTAGGTGGAGTGATAAGGGTGGTCTGATGGTGAGGGTGATTGAGTTAAGGAGTAGGGGAAATGGAGTGATAAGGAGGGAAGGGGTTCAACTCCCACCCACTAACAAATCTAACATTACTAACAAATACTAACTTTGGCCTATCAAAAAAACGTATCTCATTTAGGTGTTCAATTAAAAAAATCATGGAAACAAGCAATCAGTGGCGGATCCAGGAAATTTCTTTTGTGGGGGCGTGAAAATAATCCATCTATAATATTTTATAGAAGAAAAATATTGATTTTAACAAAAAAAAAACACAAAAAAAATTCAAGCTTCTACAAATTACACTTTTCCTCTATGTTTTTTTAACATTTTGAAAATGTTGTATAATATTTTTTTGTCAATATTACAAAAAAATTCTCTCCATATATGTAGTAGACAATTATTCAACCATTCCTCTATGATAGAATAAATCTCCAATTTAGTTCCTAAACTATGAATATGTATTAAATAGTCTCTAATGTTCATCTCAATGCATCAATTTAGTCCTTTAGTGACAAATCTCATAGACTAATTTATGGACAGAGACAAACTTTAAGGACTATTTAATAAGTTTTCATAGTTTAGAGACTAAGTTGGAGAGAGAGTGATAATTTAGGGACTAATGTGAGGGTTTACTCTCTATGATAAAAGTTTCAAGTTGGCTATCAAGCCCCAAAAGAACAATAAAAAAATAATTAATTTGAGCTTGTGTGTTTGGATAGTTGAATATTAATGGGAAAAGGCAATATTTTAATGGGGGCAAATAAAACTTACTAAGTATTTTTGTTAAAACTAATTATTTTGGGTGGTGGAAGTATTTTTGTTAAAATTAATTATTTTGGGTGGTGGCAATTGCCCCCATATGCCTCTATGTATATCTACCATTGAGAGCAATGGCAAATCTAGGACCCATTGTTAGAGGGGTGAAATTTTTTAAAATCACACATCACAACTTAACTATATTTTATTAAATAAACTATTCGTAATTTTCTATGCATATGAGAGGGAGAGAATATTGATGTAAGTGATTGTGCGAGTGTGATATAGTGTGAACTGAATGTAAAAGTAGGGACACCGGCGCGAACTATTCTTTTCGGGGTGTGCAATTGACCCCCTCAAATGAGTGTCGGTCCACCCCTGGACATGAGCAGGATATATATATATATATATATATATATATATATATATATATATATATATATATATATATATATATATATATATATATATAAAGCTCGTGCAAATTGGGCTACCTGCACATGGCCTCATCTAAATACCATTTTTTTGGGCCCTAAAAAAATTCAGTATTCCATTCAATAAAATATAATTATTCAAAAAGAATTAGTATATTTGACCAAAAATAATAATTAGTATATACATTCAATAAAAATTAGTATTTTAGTGATTCATTTGATAAAAGTATAATTAGATGAACAATTTTTAAGATTTGAACTGGGTCTCCAAAAGTATATATATCAGTGTTCTAGATTCTATACATTTAGTTCAGTCAAAAAAAGGGCGTTGGTGCTTCGTAGATAATAACTGAGGTTGAAATTAATTAACAGAAAATAAGAAAGTTAAGCAAGAAAGTAAACATGTAATTAATGGTGCATAGAAAGAGTTTAATGGCATGGATTTATTTACATATATAGGGCAGCAGATCATATAGATAGACAAATTATAATTATTAATTAATTAATTAATTAATTAATTAATTAATTATACCTGTTCACGATAATTGAACAAAATATCTCGAATCCGCAAAACCTCCATCAAGCTTTGAGACTCATGTTCAATCTGGTCATTCAATGCCTCAGCTTCTACATCTCTAATATTATGATTCTTAACGTTCATCTCTGCGTGTTCATCACAACTCTTATTCACGATCTTGATCTCTTTGATTTTCTTAGCTTCAACCTTCTCAACACCGTCAGAGACAGCCAAACAAGGAGGTGACAAACGTTCTGCAATAGTGCACCTCCTTAAGCTGAACTCTTCAGGATAATCAGCGGCGGCCACCATGATCGCGCCGTCGATTATATCAAAGATATGAGAACTTACACCTTTGAAGTAATCTCTCCAGTATTCCAACGACCTCGAACTCATTTCTCAGTTTCAAAAGAAAGGTGGTGGAATGGAGGATACTGAACACTGCAAACGAGAAAGTACCTTATTGCAATTTCATAAAAATATACAAGACTTTTAAAATTGTATAAACAATATGATTATTCATGATATATATATATATATATATATATAAACTACGTATTATGAATTTACCTAGAATTGTATAGGCTATATGATAATACACACCTTCTTGCTTTGGGATCTTCAGCGAGCAATGAAACTTTGGAGACTAAACCTTTTAAAACTTCAGAGACCGATACTCTTGGTGTGATGATAGGAATAGGTTAGAATACATGTTTATATGGTAAACTCTTAGTATAAATGTGTGATCTCAAAACTAGATGTCATTATAGTTAATATTATATTTTTCAATTGACTGTAAATTATATTTTTATAATTTATAATTTTTTATTATGTAAATTAATAAAATAACTCGTTTAATATCAAAAATTATTTATAGTATTAAAATTAATTATATTATTTTCAAAGACTTTTAAAGAAGTATAATATATATTGAGAAATATACTTAAAATAATAATTTTATTTACGAGTATATACTATAATACTTTAAATATTTAAAGTTAATACTTTATATAAAAAGTAATATATAAAGTCAATACTAATATGGAATAAATTTATTTAAATATTACCATATATAATATATTACTTTAAATATTTAAAGTTAATATTTACGAGTAATAAATAGTTAGAGTTAATACTAATGAATGTACATATTTAATTGGTATTTGTAATAATAATTTGGGCTAAATATGTTTTTAATCCTTATAAAAATTTCACAATTTTGTTTTTAGTCCCTATAAAAAATTTTGTCGATTTTTAGTCGGTCCATAAAAATGTCAACTCATGTATACCCTTCAATTTTGTACTATGGAGTACTTATCATAACACATAAAGTGTATCTGTAAAAATTCATTCGAAAAGTTGAAGAATATGCATAAATTAATATTTTATAGGGACTAAAACTGCCAACAAAAAATATTATAGGGACTAAAAGACGATGGAAAAATTTTTAAGGATTAAAAACAAAATTGTGATATTTTATAGGGACAAAAAAATAATTAACCCTAATATTTTTTGTGTAAACTGTGTATTTGTAATCCCTCGACCACAACGGGCGGCAAAGATCTCTCTCAAAAGTTTTAATGCTGAAACATTCTCATCTAAGCGCTTTTGAGTAGTGTTTGTAATAATATATTTGAACTTAATTATACAATTAAATATTTATATTTCTCAATAATAATCTAATTTATTAGTTATAATTTAAGAAAGAAACTTGACATATTTGAACACATAAAATTTTCCTAGATCCTAAAGTATCCAAAAAGTAACTTAATAATATAAGAAAAGAAAAATTAATCCCAAGTAGGTATGAATTGGGCTAAAGGAGTGCAAGAAGGAGATCTCGGGTTCAAACCCAGAAACTAACATTCCCCCATCCTCCGCTATCGTTACTTAAAAAAAAAACTAAGCACTTTTTTTAGATATGAATTGGGCTATCTCACTTTGAAATTGCAATTCCCCATAGGTATCGCACATAGAAAGCGATAGCTCACGTAATTCCAAAATAAGGGTATATAGGTAAATAACTAGGGAAGTGGGGTTTTTTTGGGTTATTTAAAAAGGGGTTAAGTATGTTTTTGATTTTTATAAAGTTTAAAAATTTTGTTTTTAGTTCTTATAACAAATTTCACTAAAAGTCCTTATATTTTCTCTCGTGAATACTTTTAGTCCTTCAAGACTTTTAATAGTGTTTTTGGGCCTTTTAACAGTGCTTCTAAGTGCTATTAAAAATCACGAGGGTCTAAAAGCATTGACGACGGAGGAAAATGTGAGGGCCAAAAGTGAGTGAAATTTTTTATCTACTTTCTATATAATCAAAACATATGCCAGCACATTTACATTTTTAGACATCACCAAATTTTGACATTTGTCACGATTTAGGGGCAAAATAAACAATTCACCACATAAAGACAAATGCTACAGTATCACAACAGTGCGCTACAGTGACATTTCTGACGCGCTACAGTTCGCTTATGTCACTCTACAATACGCTACAGTGACGTTTCTGACGCGCTACAGTACCAATACAATTTTTTTAAAAAAATCAATCTTTTTAAAAAAAAAAAACTGATTTTTTGAAAAAAAAATTATACACAGTTTTTTTTAATTTTTTTTAAAAAAGCGGTTGTCAATATTTTTAAAAAAACAATTACTCACTATAAATCAATTTTCACTATTTTTATAATCTACTGAAACTACTAAAATTAATAAAATAATTAGTCACTATAAATCAATTAGCCACTATCCATTGTCAAAAAAATAATTGTAAAAAAACTTTAACCCCCTACCAAAATTACAAAATAACTACTAAAACTAATCAATTTAACTACCTTTGTTAAAATCAATCAATTTAACCACTACAAAAAATTACCAAATTACTAAAAAAGAGTAAAATGCCAACGAGAATGCCAACGGTAGTGGCAACGAGAGCGTCAATGGGAGTGGCAATGAGAGCGCCAACGGGAATGCCAACGGGAATGCCAACGGGAGTGGCAACGAGAGCGCCAATGGGAGTGGCAACGAGAGCGCCAACGGGAGAGGCCACGGGAGTGGCAATGATAGAGGGACAAAAAACTGATTGAAAACTGCAATCAGAAGCTACAGCTAACGCAGCAAAAGGACAAAAAACAGCAAATTTTAAAACCAACTTTTTTTTCAGTTTTTCTTCCAATTTTTTTTTCAGTTTTTCTTTCCATAAAAAATCACTTTTTTTACTAAAAACATAATTTTTTTAACTATTTCTATAATTTACTCAAACTACTAAAATTAATCAATTTAACTACTACCAATTGTCAAAAAAAAAAACATACCTCTAACAATAGTTTCAAAATTATTTATTCCAAAAAACTAAATTATTAAATTAATATCACACTCAATAATTAAATAATTAAAAATTTACTATTTTCTATAATCTCTCTATTAAAACTACTAAAATCAATCAATTTTTCATGTAATAAATAAAATCAGTCAATTTAACCACTAACAATTGTAATATTATATCATATAGAAAAAAGGAGAAAACATGTGGCAACGTGAGAGGCAACGAGAGACTGACAACGAGATCGGCAACGGGAGTGCCAACAAGAGAGGGAATGAGAGTGCCAACGAGAGTGCCAACAAGAGAGGGAACGAGAGCGACGAGGCTGCATATTTTACCTTTTACTTCATTATTAATATTATAAGAAGATACCGATTTTGTTTTAACTTTTTGCAACACAACTATTTTAGTAAATTCACCGCTAAAAGACAAAATTTGCAACACAACGAGAGCGGCAATGCGAGACTGGTATAATGGAATCGACAACGGGAACATGAGTGGAACAAGAGAGGCGAGGAGAGTGCCAACAGAGCGCCAACGTGGATGCATATTTTAAAAAATCTTTTTTTTTTCTTCATTTTTACTCCATCTAAAATTTATTATTTACTATAATCTCTCTATTAAAACTATTAAAATCAATCAATTTAACCACTAAGAATTATAAAAATACAATTTTAGCCACTATCAAACTTTACAAAATAACTTACTTATAATTAAACAAATATGATTTAATTAATATTAAATCATATAGAATAATATGAGTTAATTAACATGTGCCAACGGGAGCGACAACGAGAGACTGGCAATGGGAGCTGCAACGGGAGTGGCAACGACAGAGGTAACGAGAGCGCCAACGGGAGTGCCAACGAGAGGGTCAACGAGTATGCAAACGGGAGTGTCAACGGGGATGCATATTTTACCTCTAATGTCCAAATACATTATTATGGATCAATGTAATTATGATTGTCAATCTCTTATTTTCTTCGACTCAATATAATTTTCATTTGTATCTTATATGACATAATACCGATCTCTTTCCACTTTGAATTTCAAATCATACATTTTGGACATTGTTCACAACTTATGATTATCTTCCAAATTACTATTATGACTTCATGGCAATACACCGACCATACAGTATCACCCGTGCGTATGCACGGGTAAAATACTAGTAATGAATAAAAATAAAATTCTCAAAATTTATAGAGACCAAACAACATATTTAACCCTTTAAAAAATTCAAGAATATTACTACATATTATTAAATCATACTCCTTCTGTTTCATTTTAGTAGTCTTTTATGTTGCACAAATTAAGGAAGTTTTATTGCAGCTGACAACGCGTTGATGAATTCGGTTAGCTCGGAACAATCTTATTTTTATAGGGGAGGAAATCAGTTTAGATTCCATTGTGGCTCAAATCAAATGTTTATCTTGGAGCTGGTTTATTTATAGAGCCAGTAGACATACTAGTTGTAATCTCTCTTCCACTTGGTGAAACAATGCACTTTTATGTATTAACATCTTTTAAGTTTGTTCCAGCGTCTTGGGTTTGAGTACCTCTAATGTTCATTTTAATGAAATATTGCTTATAAAAAAAGGAAGTTTTATTGTTTTGGCAAAAAAATATTAGTCTTTTCCTTATTATGTCTTTTTTTAGATAAACTCATTATTATGTCTTTGATCGTAATTTGCTAACCATCACATTTCTTTATTTTTAGGGCATAACTGAAAAACAAATAAATATTGTAACCTTAACTATCAAAATGATGAAAGAAGCAAATCTTTTCTATAAAACCCACAAGTACTATATATGAAACCGGGGGGGGGGGGGGGGGTAACTATTAAGTAAAAAAAAGTTAATTATATTTTGAAAATGTAATATATTACATATTACATATTAAGTTAACTACAATATTATATGCGGAGAATGTGGGCGTTCAATCACCCGCGAGACGGGTTGCTCTATCTAGGTCTCCCTACCGCCGCCGCGGCGGCCGCCATGGCTGGCCCCCCTACCGATCTGCTTCAGCTGATTGAGAGGCCGCCCGCTACTGGTTTCTGGTCGGCCGTGGATCGTGATGAGTTGCTGTTCCCGGAGGCGGCTGTCGTTGCCCCTCCTCCGGTTCCTAGTCGCGAGCTGGTCCCTTCATCGGTGCTGGTCGCGAGCTGGGTGGATCCCAAAGCGGAAGCTTTTCAGGCCGTCGCTTCAGATTCAGATCGCTGCAGGTCGCTTTTCAGGTCGTGGCTCGCGTTTCAGGTCGCTTCTGATTCGGGCCGTTGCTTCAGATCGCTGCTCGCGTTTCAGGCAGTCGCTTCAGATCGGTGCTTCAGACCGTCGGATCCTCCTCCCCCTGCGATGGATGTCCCTGAACCTCCTCCTCCTGAACCTCCTCCACCTGAACCTCCTCCACTTTGGCGGCCGGGGGGCGATGGTGGCGGCCTGTGATGGATCTGGGAGCTGGTTTGGTGCTTTCTGGGTCGGGTTGGTCTGTTGGCCCGTGTGGTTTGGGTTGGAGGAAACCTAGGTTTGGCTTCAGTGAATCCGTGTTTGCACTGGAGGCATTGGCGACTGTCGTCGTGGACTTTGGACCCGTAGTTTTACCTCCGCACTTTTAGGCGTGGGCCCTTTTTCCTGTCGCTCGCGGTTATGCTTGATTGTACCCCGGTGTTGGCCGGGGGTTCAAGACCGCGGGGGTGGTTGGTGGCTCGACTTCCTCGTTCAAGCTAGGTGTTGTCTCGGTGCTGGCCGGTGGCACGACTTCGCGATGATAGCGGGGGTCCCGTCTCTAGTGGTCAGGGGTGTGTTGACTCGATTGTGGTCTAAGGTTGTTTATTTTAGAGGCCTTTGTTAGGCTCTCTTTTATTGTCCTCTTTTCCAAGGGTTTTGGTATAGTCCCCCCTTGTGCTCTTTGTATTGTTTTTCTTTTATTAATAAATTCGGGCCTCCTGCCTGTTTGGCTAAAAAAAAAAAAAACTACAATATTATATGAGTGTCTAGTCAATAAAAAGTATATTATATTTTTTTTATAAACCGGATATCATCTACGCGCAACTGCAGAGACCAATCCATCGAGTCAAATGGGAACAAAATGGCGGCAAAGCTCTCCCTCAAGAGATTTAACATTGTTGCTTGCCCAAAACTGAATTCGAACCCAAGACCTTGGTTAAGCTGGAAGAGACCCTATCATCTCATCCAAGTCCTCTTGAGTAATAAAAAGTATATTATATGAGTGTGTAATGGAAACATAAGATTTTTAAATAAAAATTTAATTTGACTTATTCGTTACAACTTACAATCTTTCAATTACTCTAATAAATCATATATTCACTACCTTAGTTATCTACTGAAATATTCTTTAGGGTTAAATATATTTTTAATCTTTATAAAATTTGAAAAATTTGTCTATAGTCCCTATAAAAGGTTCACTCCCTTTTAGTTCCCACATTTTACTTCGTCAATATTGTTAATCCTTCATGACTTTTAATAGTACTTAGAAACGCTATAAAAGACCAAAAAAAGTAATATTAAAAGTTATGAGAGACAAAAAACATTGGTAGAGGAAAATGTGAAGACTGAAAGTGAGTTTTATTTTTTTAGTTACAAATTGTTTTAACTATCAGAGTTCAAACTTATTACATTATCTTAAATATTTAAATTTCTAAGTAATAGAAATATTACTTATTAATTAATTATAATTTCATAAAAACACTTAAAATATGTTTAAAATACACTATTAGTTATTTAGTGTCGCTATGGAATATAAAATATTGTAATATTAACTAAAAAAACTTAAATACAAATATATGTGTTATTTAAATTTAAAATTCTTCTTAAAAATAATTTAAAATATTATAAAATATACACTATTGTATATATAGGGAGCGTATCGGCCCTATCTGGTGAGAACTCTTGTTTTTTTTATCAAAAGGAAAGCAACAAACAAAACAAAAACAAAACTAGAGCCTAACATGCTCGATCCCTATAGCATCTGCGAATAGGAGAGGCGAGACAGCAGCAGGACAAAGAGGCCACACATGTTCTCCATAACTCATATTATCACCAAACTTTGCGAACCAATCAGCACACGAGTTGCCCTCACGAAGCGTGTGAACAAAGTTCAGATCCCAAGCCTTTAGAGAAAGGGATTTGATGTAGGAAATAATGGAAGCATATGGGTGAGTAGCTTCAATCTCATGAGCAATCAAAGACAATGCGGTTTTTGAGTCTGATTCACAAATGATAGACCTATAACTGTTGGACCAAGCTAAGTCCAATCACTTAGCAATAGCATAGAGCTCTGCATTCAAGTTACTAGCAATACCACAGTTCCCTGAGAAACCAAGAAGCCAACTACCTGTATGATCCCTAAGTAAACCACCATAGCCACTACGATCTGGGTTACCAATAGAATTTCCGTCAACATTAAGTTTAATAAAATTGCTAGTAGGAGGAAACCAACGGACCAATCTAGGAGGACGGGTAGACACCTCAGCACCCAAAAATTGACCAGCATCATTGCAAAGTTGTTTAGCTCTATTAAGAATCTTCCAATTAGCCCATTTGGCATCATTAAAACTTCATCATTTCGAGCCATCTAGAGTGACCAACAACAACATATAAACAGCATACCACGATCACTAATAGCATGATGTTTAAACCAACGTTGAGCATCATCATTAACCTCCCCTGCATCAGTGTTAAAAGACAATGACCTCCATGCATTCTGAGCTCTAGAGCAGTCCCGCAGCAAGTGAATAATATCCCCTCTTTCAATCCCACGGAGATGACAAGACCCATCCTGAGTAAGATGTCTATAAAACCGAAACGAATTAGTAGGAAGGCTCATGTGCATCATAAGCCACACAAAATGTTTCAAATTTTCCGGAATTCTCAACTTCCAAATCCAAAACCAACCATCTATATGATTCGTCGTTTGATCCAAAGAAAAAGGACCACTAGTTTCTATAAGCCACGCATATGCACTCTTGGGAGAGTAAGCCCTTGATGGAGACGGAGCCCAAATCATGATGTCAAGGAGATTGGGATTTAGAAATAAACTTTGGATTTCTAGTTGCACATCCAAAGGGATTTGAGTATAGAGAAGATCAAAATTCCACCGTGAGTCCACATATATGTCCCTAACCGAGAGGTGTATGTCATGAATATCAACATAGGGGACTGAATCACACAACCGCCCTTTATGAAACCATTTCTCATACCAAAGAGAGATATTGCCATTGCCCACTCTGAAAATATAGCTGGGTCGCAAAACATCAACAACTTTTAGCATGGATTGCCAAGTATATGAGGCACCTGCACTATTGGACTCTAGGAAAATATTAGAATTAGGAGTGTAACGAGCACTCAAGAGCTTAACCCAGAGTTTGTTGGGGTTATGAATCAACTCCTACACGTGTTTACCAAGCATAGCTATATTAGCTGGTCTAGTCCTTCGCAAACCCAGACCTCCCCTACTCATAGGAGTGCTAGTTGTCCCCCGTTTAACCTAGTGGCAAGTCTTGCCTCCCCAAACAAACTACTTAATAGCTGAATCCAAACTATCACAAATGTCTTTAGGAATCCAGAGATTGTGCATAGTGTATATGGCCATAGAACTAAGAACAGACTTAGCTAAAGTTACTCTTCTTGCTCTACTAAGCAACTTTCCTTTCCAACCTGCCAGCCTGCTATTAACCTTGTCAATAATAAAAGAAAAACAAGAGTTGGTAACTCTACCTGATAGGATAGGGAACCCAAGTATCGCCCAATGCTGTAGGTATGTTGAAACTCCAACATCCTTTCAAACTTGAGAACTTTTGTTCTTGGGAGATTCTTGGACGGGAGAAATCTAGACTTCTGGACATTAATCTTCATTCCTGAGGCTAAACAAAAAGAGTGAAGCACCTCCTTCACAAGTTGAACTTGAGAGGACTTGGCACTGATGAAAAAGAAGGCAATCATCTGCAAAGAAAAGATGAGAGATGGTTGGACCATGCTCACAAATTTTTATAGGCTTCCACAAATGGGTATCCACCTTTGATTGAATCAGAAGGGCGAGTTTCTCCATACAAAGAAGAAAAAGATATGGGGAGAGGGACGTTACAAAGAAAGGCCTCATTCTCCTGACGATGATCTTAGAAATGAGCAGGACGTTACAAAGATTAATAGGTCTAAAATCTCTAAGGCATTTAGGATCATCCACCTTAGGAATAGGAACAATAAGAGTTTCAGTAAGATAGTCATCAATAACTCCAGAATTGAAAGCCTTAGCAATAAGCTCCCGAACATCTTTAGAGATAACCTGCCAATAGCTACGAAAGAAAATAGGTTGAAACCCATCAGGACCTGGAGCCTTGTAGGGGTCCATGGAAAAGAGAGCATCTTTCACATCCTTCATAGAAACTAGTGTTAATAAGAGATCATGTAACTCCTGAGGGATTTTGGAAGTGCAATCAATGTTGAGACAATGAGGGTCACAATGTGAAGTCTGTTGAAAAAGTTGCTTGAAGAAGCTATGAGCTTCTCTACATAAGACCTCTTCATCATCACAAATAATACCACCAATGTCTAAATTAGTAACTTTGTTGCGCCGTATCCTAATCACCGTTTGGGTATGATAAAATTTAGTATTCTTATTTCCAAACTTCACCCAATTTTCCCTTGATTTTTGAAACCACAAAAGCTCCTCTTCTCTAAGGACATTGGAATATTGTTGCTGGAGGTCCTTCTCCATGCGAATTAAATCACTAGAAGGGTAATAATCAAGCTGGAGATGAACACCTTTAATACGAGCCTCCAACTGCCTTTTCCGTTTGAAAATATTACCAAAAACATCTTTGTTGAAAATGATAGATTGCTCTCTAATCTTGCCAAGTTTAAAAATTGCATCTCCTCCAACATTATGCCAAGTATTAGAAACCAGGGAATCATAATCAGGATGCGACATCTAGGCTGCTTGAAAATGGAAAATTTGTGAATATGCCCCTGGGCATTACTGCATCTGATATGGAGTGGGTTATGGTCCGAACCATGCTGAGATATGACTTCAACTCTAGCAGTGGGAAAAGCTAAATGCCAATCAATATCTGCAACCACTCTATTTAATTTTTTCTGGATATGACCAGCAAGTTGCACATTCCTGCGAAAAGTATACAAACCACCAATTGTATGCAAATCCAACAAATTACAATTAGCAAACATGTCAGCGAGAAGGCAAGCTCTAGATGCATTAAACTGGTCACCAGAGACCTCATAAGAAAAAAGAATCTCATTAAAGTCCCCAAACATCAACCAAGGACCAACAATATTATTCCTTAAATTGGTTAGGTAATCCCACAAAATGCAACGAGTAGCGAAAGAAGGAGAAGCATACAAGGAGGTACAAAACCAAATAGAATTCCCCCGCTTCAAAGAGAAAGTAATGGCTTGATTAATCTGATCAATTTCTGTAAAAATAACATCATTAACACAAGTTAATACCCAAATACCACCTGAATGGCCCCTGGCTTCCTGAACAAAAATCATAGAGTAACCAACTGACGTCCAAAAACGCCCCACCTTTGCAAATTGTACATGAGTCTCATAAACACAAAATAAAGAAGGACGATGAACACGAATGATGTAACAATTCGCAATTTGGTAACAATTCATTTTTACCAGCAGGTCCTAGCAGTCAGGCCTGCGAGAAGAAATGAGTATCATCAACTGGAATTGTCGGGGCTTGGGTAACCCGAGTGTAGTTCCCTCTCTTCGTGACCTCGTTCGGACGTACCAACCAGACGTTATATTCCTTTGTGAGACTTTGGTACATGCAAACAAGATAAAAGAGATTTGTGTTAGATTTGGGTTTGATTCAACATTCGTGATTTACAAGGTTGGGAGGGGTGGTGGGTTAGCAATTTTATGGAAGCAACCTTTTGATTTCATTGTAACCAGGTACTCTTCTAATTTCATTGATGTTGAGGTGTTTGAAAATCATGGTTTTATTTGGAGACTTACTGGCTTCTGTGGGTATCCGAAAAGTGGTAGGCGTAGGGACTCTTGGGATTTGTTAAGGACTCTGGCAAGAGATCATTCGTTATCGTGGTGTATCGTGCGTGGTTATAATGACTTTTTGTCTAATGAAGATAAGTGAGGCAGTGCTGACAGGGCATCGTGGCTACTAAGGGGTTTTAGAGAGGCTATTCAGGAGTGTTTTCTCATTGATATTCCTATGCAGGGTTACCAATATACATGACTGAAAGGCCGGGGCACTGTGGCTTTTAAGGAAGAATGGTTGAATCGCATTTTTACTACTCGGGACTAGATGGAGATGTTTCCTAATAGCTATTTGATTAATGGTGGTGAGGGATAGGTCGGACCGCACACCTCTCCAGCTCCAATTTTATGAGAGGTGTCGTTGTGGCATTCAGAGCGCATTTCGCTTTGAAAATGTGTGGTTGGAAGAAGAAGACCTTTCTTCGATTGTTACTGATGGATGACACAACTCGACTAACCCATGTTTTTTAAAGAAGTTGGAAAGTTGCACGACAGTTATAGATATGTGGGGGCGAAAGTTGTGATCTCGATTAATATTGGATATCAAGAATTGTAGGGATGAACTTGATGTTTTACGTTGTTCTGATGTTCCGGAGCGTGACCGGGGAGGTAAATGCTCGATTGTGTACACTTTTGGCTCAGGAGGAACAGGGCCGTCCCAAACAATGTGGAGGCCTCGTTCAAATTTTTAAAATTGGGCCCCTAATTATACTTCTATCGAATGAATCACAAAACCTCAAACTACTTTATTTAAATTTTAAATAACATCCCAATTCAAGATTGACGCCAATGTTTGGTTTTTTGCAAAAAAAAATGTTTTTTTTACCAAAAAAATGATGATTGTTTTTTGGTCAAACAAATGATAATAAATCATGTATATTTTCGGTAAAAAATATCATGTATATCTTTTTTTTTACACAATAACAAAACTTAGTTCATTTCATTCATAAGAATAGTATCAATACAGGTTGGCCTGAAATCATTGAAAACTAGCATAGTGTCTCGATGCCCTAGCTAGAGTATGAGCAACGAGATTAGCTTGTCTCCTAATGTAGCTAATCCTATAGCTTTCACAATTTGATAATAACAATTTACAAGAAGAAATGATAACGCCTAAATCTGTGTTGTGATTGTTGGTTCCTGTCACACCATTCACTAGTGGTAAACAATCTAGTTCTATGGTAACCGTTTGAAGACCCAACTCTCTCAATCATTCAATAGCAAACTTAAGCCATATAGCCTCCACTTCTTGAGGAAGAGTTATGCTGTTACAGTCATAGTTTTAGCTTTGACAAACTCTCCCAAATTGTTCCTAATGCACATCCTGATACTGTATCGACCTTGTTGAGTAAATAGTGCGGCGTCCACATTACACTTGAGCTCTCCATCACACGGCTTTAACCATCGCACCTCTTTGTTGTCCCGATGTATATTTAATATTATAAAATGGGAGAGATAAAGTTCCCGTGAAAATTTTGGACACAGCCAAGAAGAGATCATTGTACTTTTTTTGGTTACAAAAATTTTAGCATGAGCGGATGGCGCTTGAATCTGACAAACCCTGTCATGCCCCACTAGACCAACCCATTGGGGTTCGAGATAATTGTACTTTAAAATCCAATACTGGATTGAGAATTTTAATTTGTTTTTTGGTATAAACCGGAAATTCTCCGCACGCAACTGTAGAGACTAATCCCTCGAGCCGAGTAGGCCCACAATGGACGGCAAAACTATCACTTAAAAGATTTAGCACTATTATCATACTAAATACTTAATAAAATACATCTATAAAAATATACTTTAATCTACGATTATCATGTCATTGAAAATCATCAAGCCTTTTTTTTACAACAAAAAAATCAATGTGAAAAATACTGCCAAAATTATCATGTCATTGAAAATCATCAAGCCTAATGTCCTATATACTTGGAACTACATAAATTAAGAATCATTTAATTATAAACATAATATTGCCTTGTACCAAAAAAATTAAACTTAATATTGTCTAAAATTGATGAGCTTCAACAAAATAATCAATGTGAAAAATAATTATTATTCATCTGTTGATTCCATCAAACTCAACAGCTGGAATCACACTGTATTGTTAATCATTTATATTTAACTGCGCATCCATAAATTATGCTTGATTTTAAGAATTCTCACGAACTTTAAAAATTAGTTTTCGCAATCACATTTTAAGTTCCAGCACTACCGATCATTTCAAATGAACCAGATGTTGTTCGGCTGAATATATGTGAACACATTGCAATCGACTTCAACTGAAATGAAAAAATTCATGTCAAATGTATTAAGCAAAATGGTAAGTATAAATACTACTCGTCTGGATCGACACTTAAACATAAGAGAGCTATCAGAAAAACCATCTTCAAGGTGGGTTATACAGCCCATCAATTTGAATGTAATCCTAAATCCAAAAAACAAATAGATGCATTGTGAAAATTTAAAAACAATTTCTCTCCTCATTCGACCTTGACAGCTATCGAGCTGTTTGAGCTTGTGCATGTTCCAGAAGTTGGCTAACCAACTTGTAAGTACGTCCGCTAAGGCCCTTGGTATGGTCTATCAGCTGCTCATACCTGTGGATGTGTAACTTCAAAGATTAAGGGTCTTAAAAAGGAAGAAAGATGACATGAAGGAAATAAACGGAAAACCAATCAACATTGTTGAGTCAGAATGGTACTAATATTGTAGAAAGCAATAAAATGCCCTTATCTATCAAGACAATAATCAATGATACTTACACATTTGGGTGATTGGGTTCCATCATAACTGTTCCAGTTTCAGAGTCAATTTTGGCATCAAGCTTTGAGCCACGGATGAGATTCACAATCCATCTCTCAGCTTCCTCATAATTCAAATTTAACTTCTCAGCAAGAACTCTGTAAAATATATTAGCAATACAGCAACCGTATGTTAGGAATTTTGGCTAGCATTTCAAATTCTCAGTATACCATTTAGTTGTTGCATGTAAAGTAGACCAAAAGAACTCATCAACAAAGAAAAAAAATTACATAAAGACAATATAGCATCATATATTAAAACCTCCAAATAAATGACAGACAATGAGAAGAGCTAGTGCCAAGCCTCTACGGCCACAAAAGAAAAAGCACAATCATTATATATTGTGCATTTGATCTTGACAGCACCAAAGATCAATGCCACGGAGGTTGAAGCATGTTTTTCAAGGGTGAAAAATAAAGGCATACCAAAAAAGCTATAAACACAGGGAACTGCAATATCATATATCAAAAATATCAAAAACTAAGTACATACCCCATGTCAATGCGCTGGTGTATTCTACAGTATGTCTCAAAAATAAATAGCCTAGCATTTTCAAGGAACTCATCCCTTAATGGTACGGTTGAGAAGTTGCTTTCTTCAACTCTTTTACCAAGGAAGGGATCATTGAGAATCACCTGCATTTGTACAGATGGTAAACATGTTATAATCAACAGATAAAGGCTAACTAGAAACTAAAACTGACAAAAATATTATAAGAAATAGAAAAAGAGAATGAACAATACAAATTACATCAGTTCAGCAGTTGACATATAGTAGCTAGTTAACAGAAACGACACTTACTTCTTCACATTCCCTCATCTTCTTTTGTGCCCCATCAAAGTCATAGTTGACATAAACGCAAGCCAAAAATTCAGTGATGGGATCCTTGTATGAATTCTGCTCTTGTTGAATAACTTTGATAAAATCTTTGAATTGAGGCCTCCTGCGCTTGTTGACAATAAATGCTGTGGCCAAGTATCGCAAAAGGTGTGGAGCACTAGTTTGGATTGCATTAAGATACCTGGAAATGATATAACATCTTAGATAAAGTGACATTACAAACACGGATCTCCAAAGGTGTGACAAAAAGTGACACCGGAGAAAGAATGCAATTAACTATTTTTACGCAGATTAACAACAAATATAAAATATGAAATATCATACAAATAAAGGCTTCTGGGTGAAGAACAGGTAAGTAAACAATGCATACTTATCCTGATTAAACAGATCAATTATCTGTGTTCTTCCATTGTCATGGTTGAAAAAGATGAACAGGCTCCAATGCATCAACCAAATTCTGCTTTGCACCTGATTTAAAGGTGATGAAAAATTCTGCAACAAAGTTCACCCCTAGTTAAGTCTATATTGATATGACCATAACAAACAAGCATGCTACTACTTAAAAGATGAACTGAAAATCAACCTTTGAGTCAATTATTTCTTTCAAGCGATTGAGCTCTTCAAGAGCAATGTCCCAGTTTTGCATCAAAATCTCAGCTGCCAGCTTTCCCCACAATGCACTCAGACTCCTTTCACTACTTGTGCATAAAGCTCTGTACTGATAAAGATAGTCAGCAGCACCAGAGTAGTTACCACATTCAAACTGAAATTTGGCATATTGGTATAATGCCTCTATCTGTGCAGGACCAATCTGTTACAACACAATCACCCTTAGAGGAGTCAGAAATCAAATACAACAAACTCCAAACTTCCAGAAGAAAACAGTAATAAAAGTACAATTGCTTCAAAAGCAAAATTCAAGAAAACAATGCAAGGAGATTGTAGTATATTAATTCTATCTATCTCAGCTAAAAGTGGGGTTTTGTTAGAAACAAAAAAGCAATCAAAAACCCAAACCCCAAGGTCCAAGACCATAACAGGTAGATCCTTACCATCAAGGGTCATATTGTATAGCTTCTTATCGGTGTTTGAAAGAGTTTATTTTTACTAATCATATGTCATAAGTACTTATAATAATAGCTATCGATACCTCCAAAAGTTGTTCTCTGACTTATTCTCATAAGCTCTGCAAGATAATTTATAGAAACAGTTTACACCTATCCCTAATTCCCTATTCAATTGTATAACAACCAATGGATAAACTCTCCAGAGATAATCCCTTTTTAAATAGTCAATTAACTAAGTTGTTCATCAAATTCCCTTACTATAATACCACACACTAGCCCCTACCTTTTGGCAAGTTAAATCACCCAGCAGTCCAAACATACCAACAACTGCCAAAAAAAACTTAATCTAAATCTTTAAGCCTTTTAGCTAAGCTGCAATTTTTAAGAATTCGAACCCTAATCTAAAAAACCCAAAAAAATACAAACAAACCCCAGCGTAGATTATTTACAATAATAAATCACATTTGTGTCTTCAAAGTCTCCCATCAAACTAAACATGCGATTATTCCCTCAGAATAAACTAATCCAAATAAAAATAAATAAATAAATATTCTAAAAAAATTATCGAAACACTAAACCTGGTATCTGTCATTGAGCATCTGGAGATTGTAGTGTTTATCAGGCCTCAATTCCTGGACAGCAGCGGGATTTTGAAGGAAGGCGACGAGAGGAGCAGCGGCGTCCTCAAGCGACTTGAGCCGTGCAACGACATCGGCTCTGCGTTCAACCATGTCCTGAGGAACATCTTCAGTGTGGTAAAGCGTCTTGTGAATGTCCATAGCGTAATCGACCATGTTTGTATTGTTGAGGAGATCGATCTTGCCTTTCAGGATTAGGGCATCGTCGTATATCTGTCTCTCTTGAAGAAACTCCAATAGAGGGAACACCAAATGCCTGTCCAGATTTGGTGCCATTCGTGGTGTCAGGTCGTATTCGGCCATTCTCTATTCTCCGATCAGATTCAAGGTTTGGTGTGTGGATAACGGAGATAGAGAGAGTTGGAGACGCAGACGCAGACGCAGACGCAGACGCAGAGAGAACAACTCTGCTGCTGCTGCTAGGGTTTACTACTGAGCGATTCGATAGATAAAAAGCTTCGGCCTTTTTTTTTTTTTTGAATTGACTTCGGCCTTATTTTTTTATAATAAAAAAAAACGGAAATGATAGATAACCCGAGAGATTCCACCCGAAACTCCACGTGGATACTTACAATGTGATTTTATATTTCTTCTACCGTGAATAAAGTGGATGTGTAATACAATTGTAACATTATTCCTTATTATTAATCATCATTGTATATGTTAAATGCAAATCATATGTTACAATACTTGAGCCTATAAATAAGACTCATATGACATCGTAGAAGATATCTTTGAAGAATACAATACAATAGCTCTATTATTCTCTCATCTTCTATTCTTGTTCTTGCTCTATTTGAGTTTATTTATAACACGTTATCAGCACGAAGCTCTACCAAAATGACGGCTTAATAATTTTGGAGGCTATTTGGCAAAGATATGTTTTCTTCTACTATCTTATAGTTAATCTAACTCATTTTATCATGTTTCGTTTTCTTATAGTTTTTATTTTATCATGTGAATATGTTATATTTCTTGTATAAAATTTTATTGAGAATTTTATTTAGCTACCATGGTTATCATGTTTTCTATTTTTGATGAATTCCTAAAGAAATCAATATTCAAGCATCCATGTTGGATTGCACAAGGACAACTATTTGTCTATTCTTGATGAATTCCATAAGAATTCATCATTCAAGCATCCTAGAAGGATTGCATAAAGAACTTGAAGCATATCATGTTTGTCCCATATTCATGATGAACTCTAGAAGAATTTCCTAGTCAAACTTCCCAGAAGGATTGCACAAATAAATTAATATTGAAACATCTTGTAGGATTACTCAAAGTGTGAACGTTTGTAATATAGTTCTTGAAGATCTTAAAAAAATTGTGATATAGTTATTGAAGAACTTAAAAAAAAAAATATTAACATTCTACCATCCCTAGAGGATTGTTCAAATAATGATGGTAAACGTATAAATTCGTTGTATAGTTCTTGAAGAGCAAATTGTTATAAAGTATGATTTTTCTTGATCATCACTAGTGAAAGATTCGTGGCCAAGTTCTTGAAGAACTAAACTTTTAGACTATGATTGTAATCTAAATGATCTATTTGATCTTAGTATAATTGAATCAAAGGAATATAAGGGAAATTTTACTTGAATATGCTCCTGGAGTAGCACAAATGAGAAAATATTTTCAAGAATTTTTTGAATCAAGATTATGTGATGTTGTAATGGAAAAAATAGTCACAAACCACTCAATAAATTGAACTTTGTTCCTAGAAGAGAATGAATCAAATTAAAACATTGAGTACAACAAAAGTTGTGGTTATGATCATTGATGTAGTAAATGTTACCGTTATCATTTATGAAATATTTTTTTGACCACAAATATATGAAAGATTTGAGGTCGAGTTCCCGCAGAACTAGACCTTTAGACCGTGAATGAAATCTATAAGATCTATTTGATCTTAGTATACTTTGAAACAAGGAAAAGTGAGAGAAAAATAAATTATTTTTATGTATCACAATTATGCTCTTGAAGTAGCAAAATTGAGAAAATACTTTCAAGAATATTTTGAAAGTTTAGACATAATTTGATTGAACAAAAGAGTGATTGTTGATTAAAATGTGAAAGGTCACGTAGCAATTGAACTTTATTATGATTTATGATTTATGGTTATATTCTTTACTATTTTTCATAATGGTATACTAGTTTTCTTTTTATGAAAATAATGATGTAGTAACTCATATACATTATGGCAAAGTTTAATTTTTCGAAATGTACCTACACACTATTGGAATTCTAGTATTTCATTTCATGAGTGGAAACAATAGAAAAAAAATGTGATACGATCAGGTATTTCTTAAAGAATTAGATCTTTTTATGTTCTTATTTTTTTTATCTTGTTTTGATTTCATGTTAACTTAATATTGTAAAGTATATGAGTGCAATTAAAATTATGCTATGGAAAACCAGAAGTTTGCTATGCACTTTTAAAAAATAAAATGTTGTTTTAAACTCGAAGTTTAATAGTCTACATGATTTTTCTATTTAGTATGTGTTCAATTATATTTTTCTAATATAAAGATGACGACACATTAATATTTTTGAAGGACCAGAAGATTCTTCAATATAATAAGTTTTCCATGTCATATGTTTTAATGCATATAAATTATCAGAAAGTCATATGGTAGTGTGTGTTTTTATTATGAACTTGCAACCAGAAGTTTGCATGTATAGTTGAAGGCTCAAGAAGAGCTAATGTATTGTTACAAGCTTGAGGAACAAAAAGTTTTCACAGATTGATAGCACATTTATTCTCTCAAGTCTCATGGAAACTAATAAAGTTTCAACCATATCAATCTAAGAGGAGATCATGTGGAAAAATAAATTTTGAGTTTGTACTAAATGTATATTAGTACACACATGCTACCTTAAACCATAAGTCTATCGTTGGCAAGACCGATTAGGGCCATCTCGGGTCTATTATGATGCGAAAAAATAGTTAAGAATTTTAGTGAACATGTATTGAAGAGCCCGTAGATTCTTCAATCCATTAACTTTTGTGTATTACTAGTTCTCAAAGCAAGTTGAGAATTTGAAAGAATAAGTCCATCACATTTCTAAAATGTGTATAAGGGGATATTTGTAAACAAATACATCAATCACGTGATATTTTATGATTTTAATTGATGCATCAATTAGATGACCACAGATATACTACATATATTTGTCGCCAACTCACAACTTGAAGTTTGTGAGATGGTTTGCTCAACTAATTTGAGTAAGTATTGTATATATATAATGTGAATTATCTTGGAATCATTTGGTAAGTATTGTATGTATATTAGAATTGATATTGGACATCACATAGCTATGTTTATCCATAAAATAGGTCTTGAAGAACCATTCATTAGGCATCTAAAGTTAATAGGCTAAAATATGTTTTTAGTCCCTACAAAATCAGCTCCTATAAGTTTAGTCCCTACATTAACGAAATAGGCGTTTTGGTCTCTACATTTTTTTTCTGTTTTCATTAATAGTCCCTGTCGTTAAATCCATCTGATTAGGCAACGGAAATGTGACGTGGCTGTTACACGTGGAAATTTTTTTATCTGCGTGGCTTTTTTTATTTGATGTGCCATCATGTGGCTGTCCATGTGGCTTTGTTTTTTGTTTTTGTTTTTTTTTAAAAACTGGTCTTCTCTTCTTCCCTGCTACAGCACACACTGAAATCCTTTCCCAAATCCAACTTTCCTCCATTTCCAGATCCAAGGTCTGCGGAGTCTCGCTGCATCGTGATTGGAGCAGCAACAACAATGGGAAAGAAGAAGACGTTGTTCAACATCATTATTCTCAGAAAAACAATTCACGCTTGATGGTTAATATCATTTCTCATCCAAAAATTATATCATCTAATTCCCAATTCCTAAAATTAGAAATAGTAAATTAGGGGAGAAGGTAATTCACCGCTGCATCGTAAATCAATGGAGTCGCAACACCGACGGTCAAAGTAAGTGCGTCGTCGGTCACTGTGTTGACGACGCCGATAGTCACCGGCCGATGGTGGTGACTGCGAATCAAAACTAGACTTCAATTCACGATTCAACATCTCTCTCTCCCTCTGTCTCTCTCAGTTTATAAACCCTAAAAACCTAAAAATCCCTTAAATCCTAATAGCAGCAACAGTGTTTCTCTCATTGCGTTTCTGAATTCAACATCAAGCAGGCAACAACGTTTCTCTCATCGCGTTTCTGAATTCAACATCAACGTTTCTGAATTTCTGGGTTCCCCTCTCGTTCCTCTCTCATCGCGTTTCTCTTTCTCGTTCATATCCCATCGTGTTTCTCTCTCATCGTTTGTGAATCTGGGTGAATTTATGGATTCGTGGATTTTCTGGATTCATGTGAATCTAGGTGAATTTCTAGGTTTGGTTTCATGTGAATCTGAGTGAAAGAAGGAGCGAGTGAGATTATGCGACCGTTGGGAGATTTTGTGTGAGGAAAGAAGGGGATTTGATGGGTGAAGAAGAAGGTGTTGAAGAAGAAGAAGGTTGCTGCGTGAAGAAGGTGTTGAAAAAAAAAACAAAAACAAAAAACAAAGCCACATGGACAGCCACATGATGCCACATCAAATAAAAAAAGCCTAGATAAAAAAATTCCACGTGTAACAGCCACGTCACATTTCCGTTGCCTAATCAGATGGATTTAACGACATGGACTATTATTGAAAACGGAAAAAAAATGTAGGGACCAAAACGCCTATTTCGTTAATGTAGGGACTAAACTTAGAAGGAACCGATTTTGTAGGGGCTAAAAACATATTTTACCCAAGTTAATAATATGATCAATTCTTATGAGATAAAAACTTCAATTTCTACATGGGAACTTGCAATATTGCAAGCAAAGACATTGATACGCATCAAGCCAATAAAGTATCATGTAATTTCTCCCTTTTATGATTGATTTTTAGTCAATAATCCAATATCTCCCATCTTAAATTTTTTGGATGTGTTGTGTATGTTCACGTTACTACACTACTATACAATAAGAAGTATGCTTAAAGAATGTTGGGAGTACATGAGTATATGAATCTCCATCCATGAGTATAAGAATGTTGTGATGAATTAGTTTTCCCAATATTAGGGGGAGACATTGATACGCATCAAGCCAATAAAGTATCATGTAATTTCTCCCTTTTATGATTGATTTTTAATCAATAATCCAATATCTCCCATCTTAAATTTTTTGGATGTGTTGTGTATGTTCACGTTACTACACTACTATACAATAAGAAGTATGCTTAAAGAATGTTGGGAGTACATGAGTATATGAATCTCCATCCATGAGTATAAGAATGTTGTGATGAATTAGTTTTCCCAGTATTAGGGGGAGAGACGAGCAGCTGAAAATGAATATTATTTGAAATAAATTATTATTATCCCATCTTGATCCTCGTACAAACCAATGAGAACCAGAAGTTCAAAGGATAACTCATTTGCAAAATTTAGCAAATTAATCACAGCTGCAGTGCTCCAATTAAAATTGATGTCCCTGTTAGACACTCAAACATTGCTAATGAATCTTAACCACGCATGAAGCGTGTAGCATGGTCGGTTCCAAAGAAAAAGAAATAATCCTCAAACAAAGAAATGAGCTTAAAAGTAAGATGGACCAAAGGAGGATATGGAAGCTCTAAAAGAGTAATTTGACATAATTGATTTTTCAAGTTCCAGAAGAACTAATCAGATACCTGAAAAATTCTGAAATTTATGGAAATGGGATCTCAATAAATTATGTCATGAATGGAGAAAGATGGAACCAAAGTAAAGTCAACGTTGACGATATTTTGATATATAATATAGCGCTAAATGTGATGAGTGATAATGAGGATCATGAACCAAAGTCATCGAAGATTGTCGACAAAGAAATGATTGGATAAAGTGGAAAGATGCAATTGAAGCGGAATTAAACTCACTTTGTAAGAGAAATGTTTTTGGACCTGTAGTCCGAACACTTGAAGGTGTGAAGCCAGTTGTATATAAGTGGGTTTTGTACGAAATCGAAATGAAAATGGTGATATTGTGAGATACAAAGCTCGACTTGTTGCTCAAGGATTTTCACAAAGACCTGGCATCGATTTTGAAGAAACTTATTCACCTGTAGTGGATGCAAGTACTTTACGATACTTAATTAGTCTAGTAGCACGTGGGGGGCTAAATTTACATATGATGGATGTTGTTACAACATATGTATATGGTTCACTTGATAGTGTATATGAAACTCCCTGAAGGATTTCATTTTCCTAAGGCAAACAATCCAGGCTCTCGAGAAGATTATTCGATCAAGTTGAATAAGTCTCTCTATGGACTTAAACAATCTGGACGCATGTGGTATAATCGTCTCAGTGAATATTTGTTAAAGGAGGGATATAAAAATGACCCCATATGTCCACGCATTTTTATGAAAAGATCTGGAAAAGAATTTGCTATAATTGCTGTTTATGTGCATGACTTAAATGTTATTGAAACTCCTGAAGAGCTTCCAAAAGTTATAGATTGCTTAAAGAAAGAGTTCGAGATGAAGGACTTAGGAAGGACAAAATTTTGTTTGGGATTACAAATTGAATATTTAAGAAATGGAATTCTTGTACATCAAGAAACTTATATAGCAAAAGTGCTAAAACGGTTTTACATAGACAAATCACATCCACTGTGTACACCAATGGTTGTAAGATCACTAGATGTGAATAAAGATCCATTTAGACCTCGAGAAAAGGATGAGGAACTACATGGTCCTGAAGTACCATATCTTAGTGCAATTGGTGCACTAATGTACCTTGTTAATTATACACGTCCTGATATATCATTTGCTGTCAATTTATTAGCAAGATATAGTTCTTCACCTACACGAAGACATTGGAATGGAGTCAAGCATGTACTTCATTACCTTAGAGGTACAATGGATATGTGTTTGTTTTATTCAAATGAATCAAAGTCAGATTTAACTGGTTATGCAGATGCAGGTTATTTGTAACACCCAATTTCTACCCGGTAAAATAATGCAAAATCAGAGTTCATAAAAATCTTTTTCAACAACAATGGAGTGCCACATTTACCTGAACTGGTTATGCATTCTGATATCCTCATCGGCTATATCGGCAATGATACAGATCCTCTCTCGAGAGAGAGAGAGGTTGCGAACCCTAGAGATGGGTTGTCCTACGCCGTGGCGGCCGCCGTGCCTGCACCGGCCGATCTGCTCCAGCTGACTGGGCGGCTAACCGTTGAAGACCCTTGGTATCGAGACGAGTGGCTTTTTCCGGAGACGGCAGTCGTCGCCCCTGCGAAGGTGGATCCGAATCTGTCAGTTCCGATTGCAATCGCTGTAAGATTCGGTGCGTTCTCCCCGGTGTTTGCTCCGCGTGTGGTGGTCGCCCCTGCGAAGGTCGTGGGTTGGGTGGTTCCGTACGCTGTGGCTGGTGTTGATGCTAGCTTCGGTGCGCTCTGGTTCGGATCTGTTGTTCGGAGTCGGATCTATTGGGTGTTGTGGGTCTCTCCCCCTGCGGTGGTTGCTCCTGTCCCGCCACCGCCTGAGCCTCCTCCCTGCGTCCGTCTGGTTCGGATCCGGCGCTGGTTTCAGCTCTGGATTGCGTTAGGGTTCGGATCGTGGGTTTCTGGTTTGGGTTCGGTTGCGTTGCTGTTCGGATTGCATTGATGCTGTCTGTTTCTGGTTTGGGACTGTTGCGTTGGTTCGTAGATGCTGACTGTTTCTGGTTTGGCATTGGTGGCTGTCGTCACGAAATTTGGACCCGCAGTCTCGCCTCCCCCCATTTCGGTGTGGGCCCTTTCCCTGTCGCTCGCGGTTCTGCTTGATTGTGCCTCGGTGTTGGCTGGGGGCGCAATACCGCGGTGGTGGTTGGTGGCTCGACTTCCTCGATCAAGCTAGGTGCTGTCTCGGTGCTGGCTGGTGGCACGACTTCGCGATGATGGCTGGGGTCCCGCCGCCGGTGGTCTGGAGTGTGGTGACTCGATTGTGGTCTAAGGTTGTTTAGTTTAGAGGTCTTTGTTAGACTCTCTTTATTGTCCTTATTTCCAAGGGTATTGGCTTAGTCCCCCCTTGTGCTTTTTGTACTGTTTTTATTTTTTAATAAATTCGGGCCTCCTGCCTGTTGCATAAAAAAAAAGAGTGCCACATTTACCTCGTGAAGACAATGGACGGGTTAATTCGCTTTTGAAAACAGATACATAGCGCTTTCGATTGGACCGATAAAACAACCTTTTAGTCTTCAAAATAATTCCTCTTTAATTACTACACAGCGGAATTCAAATGGTTCAACTAAACAACCGTGGCAACTATGCAAGATTCATAACTCAAAATCCAACAGTAAACAACTTAAATAACATAAATAAACGTTCATCCCCCCGAGTGCTACGTATCAGAGCGACGACACCGACCCGAACTAATGAAGGTGCAACGTCATTCATTCGAGATTACCTGCACGTTACCAACATCGGGGTAACATTCAAACATAAGGGGTGAGATATCAAACTATATAATGAATCATATGAAAGACAATATATATCAGGTCAGGGCATCAAATCATCATTTCACAGCAGTCAATATCAGCATATCACAACGGTCAAGTCATTACGTCACAACAGTCAAAAGCTTTTCTATCGCATAAATATGCAACATGAATGCGGAATGCAACTCGACCCAGGGCCACCGCCGTATAATGCATGTGGTACCATAATCCAGCCAATAAATAGAGGCATCAACATCGTAACATCATTTCATCGTAATTTGCCAGTCCAGGCCATCGTCTTTTGAGCATGGCTCCATCGTAAAAATATGCTATGTATGCGACACTATGTAAATGCACAACCAATAAACAACGATTACATAGCAACGCAACAACATCGGAAATCATCGTTGGCCGTAGGCCTACAACATACCACCTGCCAAATAAATAGAGGCAATTCAACTTGGTGTAACATCATCAACTAACAACATCTGAACCAACAATTCAACCACAACAATGGGCGCTAAGGCGCCAACAAGCAACAGCAACAACCATAGGCGCTAAGGTGCCAACATGCAACAACAACAACAGGAACAGCAACACAGCAACAACAGCAGCAATAGCAACAACGGCAACAGCAACCACAGCAACAACGGCCACAACAACAGCAACACTGCGACAGCAGCAGCAACAACACCAACAGCAACAGCAGCACAACAACAGCAGCACAGCAATAGCAACACAGCAACAGTAGCACAGCAACAGCAACACAGCAATAGCAACAGCAGCACAGCAACCGCAACAGCAATAGAGCACAGCAACAGCAGCAGCAACACAGCACAGCAACACAGCACAGCAACGCAGCACAGCAACAGCAGCAGCAACACAGCACGGCAACAGCAGCAGTAACACAGCACAACAACAGCAGCAGCAACACAGCACAGCAACAGCAGCAGCAACACAGCACAGCAACAGCAGCAGCAACACAGCACAGCAACACAACACATCAACAGCAACAGCAACACAGCACAACAACACAGCACAGCAACAGCAGCAGCAACACAGCACAGCAACACAGCACAACACTAGGGTGTGGCGCCTAGGGACAAGGCGCCAACACCAGCAACACAGAAATAGGGTGTGGCGCCTAGGGATAGGGCGCCAACACCAGCAACACAGAAACAGGGTGTAGCGCCTAGGGACAGGGCGCCAACACCAGCCACACAAAAATAGGGTGTGGCGCCTACGGACAGGGCGCCAACACCAGCAACAATAAAATGGAGCATGGCGCCTAGGGGTAGGGCGCCAACACCAGCAGGTAACAAAACACCAGGCACAGGGCGCCAGTTTCAGCAAGCAACACACTGTCAGGCACAGGGCGCCTAGGGCGCCAGATTCAGCAACAACAACAGGGACTGGGCGCCTAGGGCGCCAGTTTTAGCAACACAAAATAACACTGGGCGCCTAGGGCGCCACTTTCAGCAACATCAAAACAGCACTGGGCGCCTAGGGCGCCACTTCCAGCAACAACCAAAAACAGAAAAGAAAACAGTGACAGGCAGGAACATGTACAAGGCGCCAAGGGCGCCATATTCAGCAACAACAAAACGCAGAGACAATGGCTGGGCGCCTAGGGCGCCACTTTCAGCATATCAATTCGAATTCTTATGATCATGGCAAAATACAAGAATAATTCTAGGGCATAGGAATATCAATCACACAAACATAATTATTCAACAAGGCATCCAATACATATGTGATCATACATATGATGATCATAAAACCCTAACCCCCACATAAAGTAATTCATATATCCCATTATAAGGCTTGAATCCCACCCTTACCTTAGCCTTAGAAGATCACGAAACCCTAGCCTCCTCTCTCCTCTTGGCGTCGCTCTCTCCCTCTTCTCTCCTCTTGGCGCCGCGCCCTTGCTCTCCTCTCCAAGGACCCTCTTATTTTTGTTCCTTCTAAATGAGCAAACCCTAAAATACCTCTTATTTATACTTTATTTAATTTTATGGGCCCTTCTTAGCTAATGCGACTTAATCATGGGCTTTTTCCCTAACACCTCTCCTTTACTAATCCTAACACTAATAATAGGTCCACATACATTAACATATAGCTATTCCATTATTTTTCTACCAATTAAATTCTCAAACAATTCAATTAAACAATTAATTAAATTTTTTTTGGGGCGTTACATTATTTATCTGACCCTCATAATGGTAGATCACAAACAGGCTATTTGTTTACATGTGGTGATACAACCATTTCATGGAGGTCTGTAAGACAAACCATAACAGCCACATCATCAAACCATGCAGAAATTTTAGCACTACACAAGGCAAGTCGAGAATGCGTTTGGTTAAGGTCAGTAGTTCAACATATACAAGAAACATGTGGTTTGTCTTCTGAGAAAATGATTGCAACAACTATGTATGAAGATAACACTACATGCATTGCTCAATTGAAAGAAGGGTATATTAAAGGAGATAGGACAAAACATATTTCACCAAAGTTTTTATTCACTCATGATTTTCAAAAGAGCGGTGCTATTAACATCCAACAAATTCGCTCATGTGAAAATTTAGTAGATCTTCTGACAAAGTCATTGCCAAGCAAAACTTTTGAACAGTTAATAAGGAAGATTGGTCTTCATCGTCTTAGAAATTATTACATGCATGGGGAGGAGAAATAAATATGTTCTGCACTCTTTTTTCCTTCCACACGGTTTTGTCCCAATGTGTTTTCCTGGTAAGGTTTTTAATGAGGCAGCCCTCAAGCAAATGATGTTGTACTCTTTTTCTTTCACTGGGATTTTTTCCCATTGGGTTTTTTCTTAGTAAGGTTTTAATGAGGCATATCTTTAATAGACATCCAAGGGGGAGTATTGTGAATAAAGTGGATGTCTAATGCAATTGTAACTCCTAGGCATTATTCCTTATTATTATACATCATTGTATATGTTAAATGCAAATCATATGTTACAATACTTGAGCCTATAAATAGGACTCATATGACATTGTAGAAGATACCTTTGAAGAATACAATACAATAGCTCTATTATTCTCTCATCTTCTATTCTTGTTCTTGCTCTATTTGAGTTTATTTATAACACTTCTATTTTCTTTCACTTTGATTGTTTTATTATGAACGTCGAATACGTTTTCGTGAAGCCTTCGGGATTATTTTATCAGGATAAATAGCACCTCCTATAAAAAATGGAATAGATTAATATCAGGATTTAATTTATATCGTGTATAAGTCTTTTACACTATCTATCAATTATAAGTTGACAGTCAAATGATAATCATCTTATATGTCAATCATTTCTTGAAGGCTTAAATATATGTTCAACCCCTGCAAATATAGCCAAAATCCATTTAAGCCCCTGTAAAAACAAAACTTTAAAATGACCCTTATAAATATTAAGCGTTTGCGGTTAAGCCCCTCGGTCAATTTTCCATCCAAAAAAATCGATGTGGCTAACAGTGATGACGTCAACATGACATTATCAATGATATCATTGCCACGTGTCATCATCCCATCGGACCATTATGTCATGTGCCACTGAATGCCACGTCAACAACACATGTTATCATAGACCCATGACACTGATATGTGCCACATCAGCAGTCAATAGATAGCTGCCACATGGCCAAAACCATATTCTCATAGGGATGTGCCACATCAGCAGCCAATGGACACATCCCTAATCGCATTTTTAGTGTACAATTATTTGTGCAATGAGAATTGAAGATTTCCTATTCATGAATGAGAATATGGTTTTGGCTGTATTGCACCACCAAGTAAATAATGTATTTATTTGTCACTTTTATTTTTATTATATACGTTTACAAATTCATTTATCTGATAATTTTTTTCAAATATTTTTTAGGTATCAAATTTCATTGTTATGGCACGAATTGGTGAAGTAATTGCTAATCAACCGGGGTACACGCCCTACAACATTGATGTGTATGACATTTATCTCATCTTTCATGTTCAACCATCAATATTCAATAAAGAACAAATTTGTTTTTTACTTTATATAGCAAGTACATTCAACTGAAAGTCTTGGATCACAACAGTTCTTTTAAGCTATTCTTCAGTCGAAACAGACAACTAAATTTGGTGAATGTCATTTCTTCAAGAAGATCTATCTCATCTTATCTCTAATATCTAATATCTATTTATACAATCTACTTATACAAATAAATTTCCTATAAAATCTATTTATACAAATAAACTTCCTATAAAATTACCAATTTGGTTCTCTTATTAACAATACATATATTTAATTTAAGGGTAAAAATGTCATTACCCTTTTTTTTTTCTTCTTCTTAGACTCTCTTTCTTCCTTTTTTCTCCTTCTTACACTCTCTTTCTTCCTTTTTTCTCTTTCTTCTCACACCCTCTCTCTTCCTTTTCACTTTTCTCTAACACTCTCTTTTTTCCTTTTTTCTTTTTACTTTATTTTTCCTTTTTCCATAAACAATTCTTCTCATTCTCTTTCTCTTATCGCCTCACTTTAGTTTTTAACTAAATTTCTAAAATAACCAATTGAAACTACGAGATAACTGCAATGATATATAAATCTACTGATAATCTACTATTACCTCTTATTGATAATCTACTATCTATCTTTTACTATCTACAATAATCTACTAATCAACTAAAATAACCAATTGAAACTACGAGATAACTGAAATGATATATAAAAAAACACTGGATTAATATTTGTCATTGATAATTAAATTTTTTGAAGACTACTATAAACCTACTATCTAAAAAACAAGAAGATTTAATGACTATTTTAACTACTGATTAATATTTAAAACAAATATTTCTTATTGATAATCTACTATCTCTCTTTTACTATCTACTGATCAACTAAAATAATCAATTGAAAGTACAAGATAACTGCACTGATATATAAAAAAACACGGGATAACTGCACTGATATATAAAAAAATAGGGGATAACTGCACTGATATATAAAAAACACGAGATTTGATAATTAAAAATTTTGAAGACTACTACTACAAACCTACTATATAAAAAACTAGAAGACTTAATGACTATTTAAACTACTAATTAATATTTAAAACAAATATTTTTATTGATAATCTATTATCTAACTTTTACTATCTACTATAATCTACTAATCAACTAAAATAATCAATTGAAACTACGAGATAACTGCACTGATATATAAAAAAACACGGGATAACTGCAGTGATATATAAAAAACACGGGATTAATAGTTGCCATTGATAAATATAATTTTTAAAGATTACTATAAACCTACTATCTAAAAAAACAAGTGGTAGATACTTTGGTCCCTTAACCATTTGGTCCTGGGTTCGATCTCTGGCCGGTGCGTATGGAAAAACATTTGTTGGGAGAGGTCAACCCCTTAAATGGGTCTCAGATACCTCGAAGGATTAGTTTCCACAGTCGCCGTGGAGGATACCTTGGTTTACCAAAAAAAAAACAAGAAGGCTTAATGACTATTTAAACTGATTAATATTTAAAACACACGTGACAAATATTTGTCACTAATACCTAAAAAATAACAAATAATTGTCACTGATATATAAAAAAAAAACACGGGATAAATATTTCTTATTGATAATCTACTATCTATCTTTTACTATCTACTATAATCTATTAATCAACTCAAATAATCAATTGAAACTATGAGATAACTGCACCGATACATAAAAAAACACGGGATAACTGCACTGATATATAAAAAAATACGGGGATAACTGCAATGATATATATAAAAACACGTGATAGCTGCACTGATATATAAAAAAACACGAGATAACAACACTGATATATAAAAAAAAAAACACTGCACTGATATATAAAAAAACACGGGATAAATGCACAGATTGTTTTTAAATGATACTTCTACTTTTTAGATTTTAATATTTATCTATTTTTTATTTGAAACTCATTTTTATCTACTTTAAATTTATCTTTATTTTCACAGGGTAACGTTCAGACTATTTAAATATTGTCTAAGTAAGTTCATTTATAATAAGAACACGACAGCACCCGTGCATATGCAGAGGTATCCTAGTAGTTTGAATTGGGTTGTTTGACATCCCAAATAATCTCTCTTTTTTCATCGCATGCTAATTATACATTTCACTACGTATTGAACTTTTAATTAATAATGAAATGATATGAGTTTTTTTCTTTCTTTGGCCAAAACAAATAAAGTGTAAAATATCATTTTTTTTAAAAGAAATGAAATCAATAGATTTTAGTTGTTGTTTTATTAGAATGTAACCTGTGTGATGCACGTGGATAGCATAATCAGCTTTTATTAATATAAGTGATATAATAATATAAATGGACATAGATGTTTTAATCATTTTGTATATGGTTTCACCTATCACATAAGTTATTGTTATGTTATTATTTGAAAATTTCTCGCTAAAAAGAAATTTATTATCTATAGTCGTTTGAAGTGCAACATCCGATGGTGAAATAATGAATACATAAAGTTTAGTTTGGTAAAAAAAAGTTGTTTTGGTATTGTGGTTCAGTGTCTGAATTTCTGAGTGACAGAGATGTTTTAATCATTCTGTATATGTTTTCAATTATAACTTAAGTAAATGTTAGGTTATTAGCTGCAACTTTTTCAGATTTTTTTATCGTATGTAGTAGTTTGAAAATGAAAAATTCGATAGTAAAATGATGATTACTTAACCTTGATTTGTTATCGCGACTCAAATTCTGAATTTCGAAGTGAAATGTATTGTGCGAATCAAACCTAATGCCAGTGGCAGATGCAAGTGTACAAAGGTGGGGCACTTGCCCCCACCAATAGAAAGAAATACTTTTTACATACTTATTAATTATCTTTTTCCTCTAGTGAAAAATTGTGTTTCCCCCAGTAATTTTTTCTGCAATGAGTTTTGTGAAAAATTAATGGACCGCGCAATTGTACGTGAAAAATTAATGGACTAAGCACGCACAATAAGGTTTTTATTTTCTCCATGTGAATACTCTCTCTACTACGTAGTCCATTTGGACTCAATTATAAGGAAAAAAAAGTATCAATATTTTTTTCACTTAAATATAATCAAATGTCAACTCACTCAACTGTATCTATCTATTGACCTCCACAGTTGGTGGCTCTATAGTCAAGTCCTCCCCTCATTTTTCTTTTCTGGGTTGATTGTACAAGGACGGGGAAGAGATGTTGGCTCTGATGCTAGACAATGGTAGCATTACTCTTCCCACAACAGAAACTATGCACATGAAAAATTCATAAAAAGAATTTAGAAAAATTTCAGCCCAAGATTGATGGGGCCAAATAGCCTGAACTAAACTTGGCCCAAATTTGCCTGACCCAAAAGTGTCATTGCCAATCATCAAGGTGAGCCAAATGGGCCAAGCTATCCCAAATTGACAGCTCTAGTCAAGTCATTGGGTATGGAGAAAAAATCATTTTAATAACATTTCTTTTAAGAGAAATTGAAACAAATAAATTATAAATATTTAGGTTATTGAGAAGAAATTAAAATTAATTCTTAAATTGAAAAAAGTTGTAGCATGTATGATTCATTTTTAAGAATGTCCAAAAAAACTAGCATTTCGCAGGATAATATACTCTAATTGAAAATTTAAAATACAGAGTTACCAAGGAAACTCAATTTCATGGCTTATCGAAAAAAACATCAGCAAGCTGAAAATGTAGTAAGCATTTTACAATTTGCTGACTTATATAAGCAAAACAAAAGGGAAGACTAGCACATTAAAAGCTGGCAAAAGTTAACCACACCCATATCTCCAAAGTCCGAACCAAATACAGAGCTGACCATTTACAACGTTATTCGACATCACTACCCTAAGCTATCAGAAAAGGCAGGACAGTCAGCATAAACGACTCATAGGAGAATGTTGCAGAGCCAGTATACCCAGTATCCTTCTCCTTGAATTTGTCAGTTAACCCCTGCAATACACAATTAATAGTGAGATGTTTTATCTTGTCACGAGGAAAATAGTAGTAGAAAGGCATCAACTTGATTCCAACATAAACTGTAAGCTAGAGCAAAATTTATGGTTCATACTAGAAATAGAAGTTGATTAAATAGCACAAGAAATTTCACCAACAAGAACATGTGCTTTTTTAATAATCTGAAAGAGTTGACTATCAAGAAACAACATCATCATGCAGACATGAAGGCATAGGGAACTTGGAAATTGAAATCAAATTTCTTGTCACATTTTTCTACCAACGATAATGCTACACAAACTTATCCATAACATACCGAACGATAATAATATTTTGATTTTCAACACAGAATTCTTGATAACAATAACAAGCAGCAAAAATTTAAAAGGTTTGTATACATAGGTGTGTAAATATGAATGCAATTCTATGGGCAGTGTCTGAAGCCATGCTACCATTGTTATTTTATTACTTCTCTATTCATACTTCGTATCAGAGAAGAATCATAAGATGTAATTTTAATTGCAAAATTAAAAAATTAGAGTAGTTCGATAGCTCACCTTAACAGTAAGACAACACCTGCAATGGCAGACAAAGGAAGAGAATCAATTTATAATCCATTTTACAACAAATCAGACACACATAAATAATAGTACTCATATAAAGACAAAATTTCAACTTTATTGAAGGCTTCTTCTCCCATCTAAAATCTGAAAATGAATATTTGACTTCAAACTACAATACATAAAAATAATATTTTGAAAAAAACATTAAAATTACAAGTGCGCCTCTAAGCCTCTGTAGTTATACAAGGACAATTCCCTTCTTTTTTATAGGCAAAGTGGTTATTAATTAGTGTGTTAGTTGTTAGAGGGAAGCGGGGTTCGAACCCCGTACGCCTACGTTTTTCCACCAACGATGTTCCTTTCACTCAACCATGTGAGCTACCCTTCTCTGTTTTTTTAATTAAAATAAACTTCAAGGAAAATAAAGACATGCAGATGGAATTCATTTGCAGTATAAATAAAAGAAAAAAAATTGTAGCAAAGCATACTCGATGAAATTGTCATATTCAATAGCCTTGCTTTTGCCACCAGTTTTGTCAAACTTGGAGACGAGCAGCTCCAATACCACAGGAGAAACAGCATAACCCAAACTCAGCAGTGCATCTCGCAACTCATTTGAATCGATTTTGCCACTCCTGTCTTGATCAAATCTCTCAAAGATTCCCTGCAACAACAACCACTTAGTTAAAATAACATGTTCCCATAAACATAATATAATTTTTCTTGAGAACAAAGTTTAACTAGCGAAAAACTTGGAGAAAAGTAAAAAGGAAATACCCTCCAGCTCTGAAGGCTGTAAAACAGAGAAGTGAATTCCTTTGGTCCTGCATTAAGAAGTTTAAAATTCAAGCAGTGAGGAGGACTAAAATTGGATGAGAACCAATGATTAAGCAGTACATTAGATTATGTGAAACACTTGCATAAAGAATAATACAACCGTTAAAGCTTATAATATGCTTTAAATACTACCTTTTGCTCTAAGCTTTCAATAATTAATAATAGATTAATACTAATAGATATACACATTTTGATCTTATTTTTTCAAAATAATAACTTGGATCTATAGCAGAAATGCAATCAGTAATCAACGGTTAATGGTTCAACACAGTTCAGGCAGTGTTTCAGATACAATTTCACTTTATAGAATACATTCTAGCCACTGGCGGATTTACATAGGGCCCAGGAGCTGCACACCCTCCCCTTTTAAAAATCTCACCGATACCCCTATTATAATTTTTTTTGACCCTATATTTTTTTATTTTGCACATCTTCCCCAACCTAGTCTCTACTATTTGCACCACTCATTAAGCCCAAAACAGCAAAACTCATTAAGCGCAACCCAAGACCAAAACTCCAATCTTCCACCAGCAACAACAACACACATTAAGAAGTGTTCATGAATTGACATTGAGTTGATCATTTTGAACAATTATGTCTTTACTTTTATTTATTATAGGCAAAATTACACCAGAGGAACTTTAAGTTATTTATTTGTAACAAGTTGGCCCTTTAAGTTTCTTTGTAACAAATAGGCCCTTTAATTTACCTAACGTTGACACCGTTGACCTTTTACCTAACAAATATGACCTTCAATCCATGTCATTTTTATTTAATTTTATTAAAAACAAATTTAGGGTTCTAATTATTCATCTTCCTCATTGCATTCATCTCTAAAACCTATAAATTCAACATCCAAAATTCGATTAAAGGGCCTATTTGTTACAAAAAAAATTTAAAGGGTGAACTTGTTACAAATAAATAACTTAAAGGTCCCCCGGTGTAATTTTGCTATTATTATAATATAAAATTTTATTTGATTAAATAGTCTGACCACTCTAGACCCCCGGGTCCTAGATACGCCACTGAATTTATTTCTAACAGTAGCGCAGATAATTTCAAAAAACAATTAATCCTTACAATCCCACATTCATGATCCAACAGTATCAAATCAATTTAAAAAGCATCATTTAGTAATGTTTGAGAAATGTCACTATTATTAATTAACTAAAATTAAAAAATAACCTAAAAAGACAAACCCGAAAACGAACCCGCAAACGACACACAGGTCCCCGCGTAAGCAAAGTACAACCGGGTCCCTCGTCAACGCGTCTGCATTCAAAGCACACTAAACGCGTTGCCGTTTCCGACTTCACTTTTCAGGAGCAGGTTAACCAAATCGCATGCAATTTAAGGTAACGTAACAGGTTGCTTATCAAAAAAAAAAGGTAACGTAACAGGTGTCGACCATTTAATTGATTTTTAAAATATGTTGTTAATTTTTAATTAATTAATAAAAATACAGATTCATGCAAAAACGCGTAAGGACCAGGGGCAGAACGGGTATTCCGCCGGCGTATTTTATTACCGTGCGCAGGGAAATCTCATTCCCCCGGCGCAAGTTAGCGGAAAACCTAATTTACGAAATCAGAATTTCGAATCAATGGAAAGGAAGTAGGAAGCATTCGAGAGAGAGAGAGAGAGAGAGAGAGAGAGTACCAATTTTCTTGACGTTGGTGTTGGTGAAATGATACATGAGGAGATGGACAGTTCTCAAGCTGAAGCTCTGATTGTAGGAAGAGAGAGCCCTCTGCAATTCCTTGTCGTCGATTAAGCCACTTCCGTCCTGGTCCGCCACTTGGAAGCATGCGATCACGCTGGGATCGGTGCCGGGAGGGAACGTAGACGGCACCAGCAATGCGAACGGACTGCCGTAACCCGATGGTGGCGGTGGGTAGCCACCACTGCCGCTGGAGTGGGATTCAGTCTTGGGCGGTTTTTTATAAGGGTCTGCGTAAGCTGCAGATGGCTGGCCGTACGGACTGGCGGAGTACGGCTGAGCTTGACCAGGTGGAGGTGCGCCATAGGACTGAGATGGAGGAGGCGCACCGTAGGACTGAGATGGCGGAGGCGCACCGTAGGACTGAGATGGCGGAGGTGCACCGTAGGACTGAGATGGCGGAGGCGCACCGTAGGACTGAGGAGGCGGTGCACCGTGGGACTGAGATGGAGGCGGTGGTGCGCCGTATGGTTGGGATGGTGGTGGTGCGCCGTAACCGTAGCCGGAAGGCTGGTTGGGGTAACCGGACATGTTGAAGGGAGAGAGAGGAAAAAGAGTAGTAATGAGTAGAAACAACAGGACAGAGTAGTTTTTGTTGACGTTTCTACTTTCTACGTATTTATCTGCTGAAGTGTTGTCGACGTGTACAAGATATTCATATTCATAGTTTTTTTTTTACTGAAATTCATAGCTTTTTTCTAACGGAAGATTTTGCATATTTTGTTTCTTGTCAATTTATATGAAATTTTATTTTTTAAAATAACAAGTTTTTTAATACATTTGTTTGTATTTTTTAAAATCACAATTTGTTTATATGTAAAGGTGATGTTGGCAAGGCCATTAATTTGGTTGGTCTGGGCTCTGTTCGGTAAAAAATAGCGGATAAGCTAGCGGATGAGCTTATAGCGGATAACAGATAAGCTAGCTGATAGTGGATAGCTTATAGCGAATAGCTGATAGCGGATAAGCCAGCTGATGGCAAATGAACTGTTTGGTAAAATTAGCGGTTGAACAAGCTGATAAATGTAAAATGACACAAAAGGACATATTTAATTAATGGTTAGATTTATTTTATCAATATAAAATATAATAAAAATGTATAAATTATTTTGCTACAAATTCATGATAATTAAAATAATTATTAAGATATTTATAGATTAATTTTTTTAAATTTATATTTTAATAGTCTAATTTATATATTTACTTGTGAAATTCTAATTTATTTTTTTACTTAAAATTCATGATAGTCTAATTTATTTATTTACTTGAAAGTCTAATATTTTTTGGTTATAGAGCTAAAAAGAAAAGGAAAAAAGGAGGATCGAAACCCAAACTATCTCCTGGTGAAGGAGACACCAGCAGCATCAGCAGATGGTTGCACCAGTAACCCAGGAGGTGGAGTATCAAGCATAGTCTCAGCACTTCCGGAATTAGCTCCCAACTTGGCTAAATAATCAGCACATTGATTACCCTCACGACATCCATGAGTGATGTTCAGCTGCCAATCAAGATGAAGAAACTTTCGAATCTCACCAATAACGTTACTGTACCTATGGTCGGGTGAAACTCCACGGTTAATATAAGTTACGACAATGAGAGAATCTGAGACACAGGTTACAAATCGAAAGCCTCGATCCCAACAAATAGAAAGCCCTCTGTGCACGGCAAAAAGCTCTGCAAATATAATCTCTGCATGATCTACCTTGCCATAATATCCAAGCAAGAATTGACCACTAGTATCTCGAATCAAACCACCATAACCAGACTGTCCGGTATCGTTGAAAACACTTCCATCCACGATGAGCATCACCGCTCCATTCGGCGGCCTAGACCAAGAAATTTGCTTCACAAAACTTGAAGACCCATTACCATCAACAAGAGCAAATGCCTTCTGGACTTGGTGTAAGGTAGTTGCACATGTAATCTCTATCTCAGTCATGGTTGCTTTCTTATTATCAAAAAGAAACTTGTTCCTAGCACACCACAAGGTCCAAATCATGATTGGAATTACAATTCCCACCTTGTGGTGCAGTCTTTGAATCCATGGAAGCACCTCTTCAATAGATAAAGGGCTGCTGGTCGTGACAAGTGTAACACCCCTTTTCTACCCGGTAATTATTATTAAAATATCAGAGTTTCAAAAACATTTTTTCTTTTCACTACACCCACAAGGGATGTCACATTTACACCAATTTTCATCACACGCCAATAACAACATTTACTCATTAAGGTAGTACGAATACATAGCACAATATAACTGGGACGAACCCAAAACACCTGTTCAGCCAACAATGACTTTGTTCACCATGCAGCGGAAATAAAAGTAAAATTCGAATAAGACAATTATAACATCTTTGCAAAACTCCAAAACCGAACGGTAACCACAATGACTAAAACTAGTGTTTATCCCCCGAGTGCTACGTATCAGAGCGACGACACAAGACTCGACTAGCGAAGGTAAATACGCCTTCACTCGTGATCACCTGCACGTTACCAACATAGGGGTAACATTCAAACAGAAGGGTGAGATATCTAACAATATAATAGCATGTATGATAAGTAATATGCTACAGTTACGACAACTATGACTACCGCTTCACAACAACATCAATTAGTAAACACCAATAAATACCAACAAAAATCAACACCATTAGTCATTACCAAAACATCACCAAAATTATCACCAATATTCATCACCAAAAACATCACCAAAACTATCACCAATATTCATCACCAAAATTATCACCAAAATTATCACCAAAATTATCACCAACAGTCATCACCTAAATTATGCGTAAATGAATGAATGCAACCCACACCAACGGGCATATGCATGTGGTACCAAATCACCAAAAGTCTTTCCCGTAAATAGGGGCGTCACCAAAATTGAGAGCTTTCACACCAGGCTCACCAATTCACCAAAAATTGAGCTTTCACACCAGGCTCACTAGTTTTAGAAAAATTTGAGCTTACACACCTAGCTCCAAGACCAAAGGCCTTCACCAAAATAAATGCACATGCTGTATACGACACCATGAATGCACACAGACAATCACCAATTTAGTCACAATGTGACACACCAAAATCAATCACCGAATATCACCAAAATTGGGCTTTCACACCTAGCCACAACGACACCGAAACACCAAGACTACCCGACACAACGGAATCACCAAAAATTGGAACCTTCGCACCTAGTTCCCACAACACCAAGGTTTGAGCCTTCACACCTAGCTCAAACCGCACCAAGACACCAAGATGACAACAATTTTCCAAAACAGCACCAATACACCAAGATGACAACAATTTTCCAAAACAGCACCAATACACCAAAATGACAACAATTTTCCAAAACAGCACCAATACACCAAGATGACAACAGTTTTCCAAAACATTTGAGACACGAGGATTTTTCACAACACCGGAGACAAACGACCATTTTTCCAAAGTATTTGAGACATGACAACTTTCTTTTTAAAACATCACCATTTGACGACTACACCAACGGTTAACAATTTTTCCAGAAAAATGGACCGCTTTGCCTCAAATTAGAATATTCATCTAGGCCTCTGAATAAGCTTTCCAAAACATTTTGAAACGTCTAAATCGGACTCCCGAGTCAAAAGATATGCCAAAAACAAAACCGGGAAACAATTGAGGAACATCCTGAAAATGGCGCCCAGGGGCAACACGCAGGAACTGGCCAACAAACAGAAAACTGGCGCCCTTGGCGCCCAGGAAACTCAGGACAATGATTCAGCAACGCAACGCGACACGAAACACACGCCGGACACGGCGCCCATGCACAGGGCGCCTAGCAGGAAACAGCCACACAGGAAAACTGGCGCCCAGCAACAGGCAACACACTGAATCTGGCGCCCAGGAGCAGGGCGCCTAGCAACACTACAGAAGATGGCGCCCTTGGCGCCCAGACCACCTGAAACACAGCAAAAACGCAACATGGCGCAGGAATTGGCGCCATTGGCGCCCAGACAGCCTACAGCACAACAGAAAACGCAACATGGCGCAGGGAACACGCACCAGACACGGCGCCCATGCACAGGGCGCCAAAAACAGCAACAGACCTCAAAGCAACAAGACCAGGCACACGGCGCCCAGCAGCAGGGCGCCAAAATTAGCATCTAGGGCAATGGCGCCCATGGCGCCCTAGGGTTCAATAATTTCGTTAATCTACAAATTCACATCACCAATCCTTAATCACCAAAGTCAATCACCATAATTTATGAATCACAACACCAAACAAACATTTTATCGAACACCTAACATGCAATTAGGACTAACAACAACGAATCACCAATTTTCTTTGAGTCACAACAATCACCAAATCAAGCCAACATTCCAATTAACATAATCATGATATAATTATCATCAATTCAACATCAAAATCGAATCCTAGGCATCATAGGATCTATTCCCACATAACCCCATCATAAAACCCTATTATAAGGAAGAACCCCACCCTTACCTGGGTTTTGAAGATTTCGTAGTTACCTCCTAGGTTGGTGAGTTCGCCGCCCCCTTCTATTACTATTTCTGGCTTGACGATCTCGTACGACAATAAATTAACTGGAGTTTCGGCATGAGAGTCAACACAACGAACGAGTTGATATTATAATTGTTCGGCAATGGGTTCACAGAGCTAACGAATATGACAATGCAGTAGTAGGGACGTCAACTTCGTCGTAATACCGATGAGTGGTATTTCCTAAAAGGTTTGAGAAGATGAATCCAAAAATGGCATTCATTTGCTTTGAAACAATGATCGTAAAAAGAGTCAGAGAAAAACGGTAGCTGATGAACTCCAAATCGCAAGTGATCACTGTTAGACTATAGTATAACCTTAGGGGGGGTGAATAAGGTTATGTGTAATTCTTGGATTCTTTTCAAAATAAATGATAAGTTTGTTTAAATCAAATGCGGAAAAAGAGATTTGAACTTATCAGATATATGCAAGTAGGCATATTTGGCACAATGAGATATTATTCTATATTCAATATTTACAATAAGGTTGTTTTATAAGTAATGCAATGATATTGAATATAGCAGATCTACAGTAGTGATAGAGAAGATGATAGATAAACAGATCTGTAGTACAACGAGTATAACTATAACCAGATTAACAGATTCAGATCAGAGTAGGGATATAGTTATACAACCAGATTAACAGATTCAGATCAGAGTAGTGATATTATAAACAGATATAAACAGTAAATAAAGTAAAGAGAGAGGGATAGAGATACACCAGGAATTTTACGAGGTTCGGGATAAAAGCCCTGCGTCCTCGGCCTCCGGCTTTGCAACCTTTGGACTTTGCTGATAACCACTATATGAAGAACCAATGTTTTACAAACAATCAACTTCAAATAGCAAATCTCAATTCCCCTGAATTGAGAACCCGAGCTCCCCGCTAAGGATTTCAACCGCTTCAATCTCCTGATTGAACGACCCAAGAGCATCTCCCAGGATTTCAATACCACTTCAATCTTCCCCGATTGAACGACCCAAGATCACCTCCCAGGATTTCAAACCAACTCAATCTCCTGATTGAGAGACCCAAGGAAACTTCCCAGGATTTCAAACCAACTCAATCTCCTGATTGAGAGACCCAAGAAAACTTCCCAGGATTTCAAAGTGACCCCACTTAAAATAACGAATACAACTTTGAGATCTATGATCCAATCACTTCGGACAGTATGACAATATAGTAACTTTAGAGAGATGAGTGATTTGGAAAATAGAAAATGATATGAAAGTTGAAGCTCTATTTTCTCTCTTTCTCAGATCTAGAAAATGTATGTGAGAAGCAGAGAGGAGTTGTGAATTGTGGTGTGAGGTGTGATTTGAAAATGAGAAACACACCTCCTATTTATAGGCGTAGGAAAAAATTGATTTTTGAAAACCATTTAATGCATAGAATAATCGATTATGGTGAATATGTGAAGCAAGTGCATAATCGATTATTTTGATAGATATGGAAACATTTAATAGCTTGATAATCGATTATGACAAGTAGTTATAGGATGGGATAATCGATTATTGTTGTCAAGGATGGCTTCATAATCGATTATATTATTTGGTTAAATGATGATTAATCGATTAGAGTTGTCAAGAAAGGAAGGAAGCAAGCTTGATAATCGATTATGTGTTTTAGTGAAAATGAAGGAGTAATCGATTAAGTGATAAATAAGGAAACTTCCATTTGCTTCATAATCGATTATGTGTGATGTGCAAATGAAGGCTAATCGATTATTTGCTTCCTAATTGATTAGGATAATCGATTTATTGATCTAAAAAAGGAAGGTAAGGCAAGATCTTAATCGATTATTTGTTTTAGTTAAAATAGGAGAGTAATCGATTATGTGCTCTGAAAACATTCAGGCACCTAATCTATTACCATAATCTATTATCTTTGTAAAAGAATAGGATTTTGATTTCAAGCCTTCAACAAAACTATTTTTAGGGTTTAAGCTTTCAACAAAAATAATTTTAGGGTTTTTGTTGCCACCTTATGCATGCATGCAATTTTATAAAATATTTTTCAAAACTATTTTGATGCACCATGCATGTTTTGAAAAACTCATCTCTCAGCTACTAAGAGTCATAGACCTTCAGTGATAGGACCTTACACAGTGTCCTAAAGAAAGTGGATAAACAAATAGGTCTTGAACTGCTGAGGTGGCTTCTTCTCCAAGCTGCTCCATTTTAATCTTCCTGCTCTTTGCTTTATGTCCTGTACTTAATTCAACTTGAACCATTAGTAGATAAGATGTAATTTGTTATCATACAAAACAAAGAGTGTTTGTCCTTGGTTCAACAATCACGTGTTATTGCTCCCCACATTAATGTTGGGCCCCAAGGTAAGGTAGTGAAGAATTCGATTGGATTGTTGCATTTTAGTATCAGTATGCAAGCAATATAGAAATGCAAAAGAAAGAGTATGATTGGTTATTGCTAGGTGAAAGTGACGAATGATCACAATCCAAAAGCGATGGAACTATGAACTTGTAATTTTGGCCAATCAAAATGAGTCAAAAAGATGTATAAGATTCGAAAGAGAGAAACATAAACTAAAATCCAATAGCCAGTATATTATATGATAATATGAAAGGTTTGGTATTAAAAGAAAAAAAAATTGAAACATGAGATGTCAAATGATAAGGATTCAAAGCCTTGAACATATGCTTACACGGGTACTCATAATCATGGAGGGGACATGCGGTTGTTCAGAAGGCACTGTCGTATGCTTGCATTGGAGGCGGTAAAAGAAAGAGGATTTTTGTTAGGCTCTGCGGCTGTGGCTGACTCGATGAGGGAAGGAATTGGAGTGAGAATTAGGTTAATCTAATTGGTGGGCTTAATTATGGGCTTTTTCCCTAACACTTCAAATTCGCTACTACCAACCCTAACCATAAGTCCATATATTCTAACACAATAATTATTCTATTATTCTTACCATATAATTCCTAAATAATTAATTAAATAAATAGTCAATTATTTTGGGGCGTTACAACAAGCCCTGGCCAAATGATCCTGGAAATCTCACAATCAAAGAGGCAATGAATCATTGATTCTTCAGCAGCTCCACATAATGGACAAGAAGGATTACAAGGAACATTTCTCCTATGTAACACTCCTCTCAAAGGTAAGGAATTGTGACCAATTTGCCACAAGAAAAATTGGAAACTAGCTGGCAATTTTGTCTTCCAAATCCAAGCCCAAGAGAACAAATCTGATGGCCTTGATGATCTAGACATCAACCACCTGTAGGGGCTCCCAACTGAGTACAAACCCGAAACCTGTTGGTTCCACAACCACACATCTTCAACGGAACTCACCACATTTGGCTTAACTTGAGACAGGGCTTGCCTACAAGTTGCTGGCAGGTTTGTATACAAGGCATCAAAATTCCACAAATTTCTGACAGAGTCCCAAACATCTTTGATGCAAAGCGCTGTGTCTTGAATTTGCACAAAATCTACAACATCACAAAGGCGAGAGTGAGCAAACCAAGGCTGATACCAAAAGCTTGTCTCCCCATCACCTATTTTAAATTGAAAGCAGTTATGCAGCTCCACAAAGGTTGTACTTATAGCATTCCAAGTTGGAGAGCCCTTGCATAAATTATCTATCAACAAATTCCCTTGTTTCAAGTATTTATCCCCAAGCAGCTGCACCCATAATTTTTCAGGATTATTGAACAGATTCCACACTAACTTGCCAAGAAGGGCAGTGTTGTGCTCCCTGCTTCTACAAATAGCCAGACCTCCGCTTTCTTCTGCTGAGTAATTTTTTCCTAGCTGACCAGATGCATACCCTTATCACTCGAGCCTTTCCAAATGAAGCTATGAACTGCTCTATCAATATTGTCACAAATGTTTGTTGGAAATTTGTAGATTTGCATGTTGTACGTTGGGAGTGCCGAGAGGACTGAGTTGGCTAGCGTAACTATTCCCGATTTGTTGAGGATCCGCCCCTTCCAAGCAGCTAATCTAGTCCCAATTTTGTCCATCACCATATTAAAATCTTCTTTTCCTGGTCTCCCTTGAAACATTCTAAACCCAAGATACTTAGTAATGCGCTCAGTTGTACGCATTCCTAGCACTTGAGTCAACATGTGTCTTGTAGACTGCTCCACTCCTTTAGAAGTATAGATATGTGACTTCTCTTTGCTTACTTTCAAACCATTCTTCGAGATCTTGGTAGCGTACCAACGACCTGCCTCCACTTCTTGCTTAATCATGTATCCCAACCGCTCCATGCACAACACAAACAAGTATGGTGAGAGAGGACCCCCCTGCCCGAGCCCACGAGCAGCAGAAAAACAAGGGGTTCTACTTCCATTCCAAAGAAGTGAAATACTAGAGGAACTGATACCATGCATCACTAAAGCAACTATTGGACCAGGGAGACCAAAAAGGATAAGAGTCTCCCTAAGAAAGTCTCAATCCACTCTATCATAGGCCTTTTCTAAGTCCAACTAGATAACCATGTTCCCTTTCTTTTTCTTGGACTTATGCAAATGTGACAAGACCTCTTGAAGCATGATAGCATTGTCAACGGTTCCTCTACCAGGAATGAAGCTAGACTGATGAGGACTCACAATCCTTGCCATGATGGGCCGAAGACGCTCTACTAAGACTTTAGAAATAAGCTTATATAAGACATTACACAAACTTATGGGTCTGAAGTCTTTGAAGGTAGACTGTGTATCCCCCTTAGGGATTAATACCAGCAAAGTTTTCGTAACACTAGGATCAAAGTGGCCATTCTCGAAAGCTAGCTTTACAAATCTCCACACATCCTCACCAACCTCGTCCCAAAACATTTTGAAGAAAATAGGCTGAAAACCATCAGGCCCTGGTGCCTTGTACGACTTCATGGTCATCACAGCAGCGTGCACGTCATCTTTAGTTACCGAAGCTAAAAGAGCCAACCTCTCCTCTCTATTAAGCATGCAAACCTGGTGCTCACTAGAGGGAGGAGTTACTTGCGCCTTCTCACATAAAAGTTCTTTCATGAACTTCACTGCTTCGTCCCGAAGAGTGTTTTCATCCGTGCACCAATCACCTGAAGGGAGCTTTAAACCATGACCTTTTTGCGCTTCCTTCTTATAACAGTCTAAGTGTGGAAGAAAGTAGTGTTACGACTGCCCAATTTTATCCACTGCTCTCTAGACTTCTGAAACCAAAAGGTCTCTTTTTGAAACCGAACATTCTCATAGTCTCTTAGCAACTTCCTTTGCAGATTACACAAAATTGCTGAGTCAACAGTTTCGAGAGCCTTCTGTATATCTCTAAGCCTAGCCTCAAGTGTTCTTTTATTCTTAAAAATATTCCCAAAATTTTCTTTGTTGAAGACCATGGAATCAACCTTGAGGTTATTTAGTGCCAGAGTTACATTTGACATGTCCTTGCTCCAAGCATTAACAACGACTTGTTTGTATTCATCATGAGTACACCAAGAAGCAAAGTGCTCCACGATTGCCTCGGGGAATTGCAACCTCCAAGGATGGTCACAGAGGCCCCTATCAAGTCTTCTAGACACCAACCTACCCCCTCTACATCTCCCTTGCCACGTAAATTTGCTCCCGTAAAACTCCATGTCAATTAGGCCACAATCCTCAATACCCTTCCCAAAAGCAGCAACATTAGAAGAAGGAAACGTACCATCAAATTGTCCCGAAGGCAGCAAAATGTCATTGAAATCACCTATAAGGGACCACGGAATGACCACAGACTGATGCGTGACCCTTAGAAAGTCCTAAAGAGCACGTCGTAATGAGTAAGTTGGGATGGCATACACCCCTGTACACAGCCACTTCTTCCCACCACATGACACTTCCACACTAACACAATGGGGCATCAAATTAAACATAGCAAAAGAGTATGGACTATCCTCACAAAATAAAGCCCACGCCCCTCATGAGTGGCCCGAAGCTTCAGCCACTGCCACCACCTTATATCTAACTTTATCCCAGAATTTCTTAGATCGAGTGAATTGGACATGGGGTTCAAACACAAACACTAAATCTGGTTTGTATCTTCACAACAACTCCCTCATATGGCTATAGCTACGTCTATTACCGAAGCCTTGAACATTCCACGCAAGCACGAAACACTCCTTAAACTCAATCATCATTAAAAAAAATGGAAGAGAAAAGAGAACCGACCCACATACCTCCTTATTGAGGGTTCAACGTCTCAATCCCCATCTCTACACCATCATTTGATGACTCATCTTCTTTACTAGCATCCCTTGTATCCGAACCCACCGTAGTCATCGTTGCCTTAGTGATATCTGGAGGAACAGTATCTTCTAACATTCTGTTTACACTCTTATTGATAATCTACTATCATCTCTTATTGAAAATCTACTATCTATCTTTTACTATCTACTATAATCTACTAATCAACTAAAATAATCAATTGAAACTACGAGATAACTGCAATGATATATAAAAAAAATACGGAATAACTGCACTGATATATAAAAAAACACATGATTAATGTTTGTCATTGATAATTAAAATTTTTGAAGACTACTATAAACCTACTATCTAAAAAACTAGAAGATTTAATGACTATTTAAAATACTGATTAATATTTAAAACAAATATTTCTTATTGATAATCTACTATCTACTATCTACTATAATCTACTAATCAACTAAAATAATCAATTGAAACTACGAGATAACCGCACTGATATATAAAAAAACACGGGATAACAGCACTGATATATAAAAAAAAAACACGATTAATATTTGTCTTTGATAATTAAAAATTTTGAAGACTACTACTACAAACCTACTATCTAAAAAATAAGAAGACTTAATGACTATTTAAACTACTAATTAATATTTAAAACAAATATTTCTTATTGATAATCTACTATCTCTCTTTTACTATCTACTATAATCTACTAATCAACTAAAATAATCAATTGAAACTACGAGATAACTGCACCGATATATAAAAAAACACGGGATAACTGCACTTATATATAAAAAAACACGAGATTAATATTTGTCATTGATAATTAAAATTTTTGAAGACTACTACTACAAACATACTATCTAAAAAACAAGAATACTTAATGACTCTTTAAAATACTAATTAATATTTAAAACAAATATTTCTTATGGATAATCTACTATAATCTACTAATGAACTAAAATAATCAATTAAAACTACGAGATAACTACACTGATATATAAAAAACACGGGATAACTGCAGTGATATATAAAAATACACGGGATTAATATTTACCATTGATAATTATAATTTTTGAATACTATTATAAACCTACTATCTAAAAAAACAATAAAGCTTAATGACTATTTAAAGTGATTAATATTTAAAACACACGTAACAAATATTTGTCACTAATACCTAAAAAAGGATAAATAATTGTCACTGATATATAAAAGAACATGGGATAAATATTTCTTATTGATAATCACTATTTCTCTTTTACTATCTACTATAATCTAATAATCAACTCAAATAATCAATTGAAACTATGAGATAACTGCATTGATACATAAAAAAACACGAGATAACTACACTGATATATAGAAAAATACGGGGATAACTGCAATGATATATATAAAAACACGGGATAGCTGCACTGATATATAAAAAAATACGGGATAACAACACTGATATATAAAAATACACTGCACTGATATATAAAAAAACACGGGATAAATGCACAAATTGTTTTTAAATTTTTTTTTGATAAGCAAAAATTCATTCAAGGAGCACTGGGAGTGCTCAAACCCAAACAACAAATTACACCGTGTTTAGGATTTGTAGTGGATTGGACCACCACGATGAAATAGATACAGATGAATTAAAATTTAATCTATAAACACTCCAACTCCAAGTTAAGCTCTTGATGCGGGTTACCATGGAAAAAACATTCGCCTCCTCATCCTTAAAAATAGCTCCGTTCCTAGCGAGCCAAATACTCCAGCAAGTTGTTAGCCATAACATATGTTTCATATGCTTTGATTTTTTTCCCTTTGCACAATGTTGCACAACCAAGTAAGAACTCCTCCAAGTGCGTTGACAAGTCTAGCACTACACCAAGCCAAGCACTAACTCCTTCCCAAACTGAAATTGCGAAAGGACAATTCAAAAACAAATGAGCTATAGTCTCACCTTCTTGTTGACATAAGGGGCAGCGAGCATCATGTTCGGAGTTAATGACATTCCTCCTAAGCAATTGCCTGCGCACCGGCAGAGAGTCCAACAAAAGACGCCAACCAAACACTACCACCTTCGATGGAACAATCGTTTTCCACAAGGTTGTCGAAAATACATGTTGTATCGAATGGATTTGCTGTTGTATGAGCGCGGAATTCAGCTCCAAATAGTAGGATTTAATCGAGAAAATCTTTGAGGTATCGTGCGGCCAAATCCACATGTCCTTCTTTCCTCTAGTCGGCACAACAGACAGCAAAATACTATTCAGAATCTCACCTTCTGCTGTGGTCACGGGATCACTAAAGTGCTGCCAAACATCATTCCACCCCAAGTATCACCAGGTCCAACAACCCAATTCAGCCACGGTTTTAAATTGCTGACCACGAGCTTCAAAGAGTAAGAGGAATACCTTGAAGAAGGGCTCTATGCCTAGCCATTGATCCTTCCAAAAATTAATTAGACTACCATACCCCAAACCTCTTCTTATGCTCCACGCAAATCTTCTTTGCTCCTCCACCTTAGTATCCAATAAGATCAAATCCCTCCAACAAATTGATCCATGGTTTCGCATCGTGTGGCCCTCCAACGAGGCATAAACAAAAGAGTTAGCTAAATAGCCATACCTGTGAGATAATAAGCGACTCCAACAAGCCCTATTCTCCGTCAAAGATCTCCATTTCCATTTGGAAAGAAGTGCCATGTTGAATACTTCAAGATTTTTGATCCCTAATCCGCCTTCCTTTTTTGATTTGCAAACTGTGTCCCAAGCCACCCAATACATTCCGTGCTCCCCTTCCTTGATGGCCCATAAGAAATCTCTTTGAATTTTTATCATCTTCTTAATTACAACCTTCAGTGCTTTGTAGAAAGACATCATGTACACCGGGATGCTATTCAAGACGGAGTTGATTAAAGTTACCCGGCCACCTATAGAGAGATAACGCCCCTTCCACGTTGACAACCTTTTACGCAAGGCCCCAAGAACCTGGCTCCAAGTTGACTCCAGTCGGGGGTTGGCGCCAATAGGAATCCCCAAGAACTTGAATGGAACGGTTTCTGATCTACAATAGAGGAATGCACTTGCTCTCCCCAAGAAACCATCTGGGGTGTTAATACCAATAAGCTTGCTCTTGTGGAAATTAACCTTCAATCCCGACACCAATTCGAACGACCTCAGTATGGATTTGATGCTCCAAATATTATCCCAAGTGGCTTTACCCAACAGCATAGTGTCATCCGCAAATTGCAAAATAGAGAATCGCAATTTTTCATTCAGTGCAAAATCTTGAAAGACACCTATATCCACCGCTTGACGCATAAGTGCCGTCAAACCTCCTGCTGCAATTAAAAAAAGAAAGGGAGATAAATGGTCACCTTGCCTTAAGCCACGGTGAACCTTGAAATCTTGAGTTGGACTACCATTGACTAGAACCGACATAGAGCTAGTACAAATACACGATTTCATCCAAGAGATCCAACGAGGAGGGAAACCCATTCTATGTAACATGTAGATAAGAAAATCCCATGAAATAGAGTCGTAAGCTTTCTCAAAGTCAACTTTAAACATTAAGCATTCTTCCTTGCTTCGCTTAGCATAGTCCACCAACTCATTAACCACCACCACTCCATCTAGAATATGACGCCCCCCAATGAATGCTGATTGTTGAGGCGCAATGATGCTAGGCAACACCTTTTTGATCCTACTAGCCAACACCTTCGACAAAATTTTGTAAAGACATCCAATTAAGCAAACAGGCCGAAATTCCCCCAACCTTGATGGTTGTCATTCTTCGGCACCAATGCTATAAATGACGCTGAAATCGCCTTTGGAACAAAAGAGTTATTGTAAAATTCGTTGAAGATTCCAACCACGTCTTCTTTCACCACATTCCAACAAAGCTTTAAAAATTGAAGTTAAACCCGTCCGGTCCCGGGCACTTATCTCCATCACAATCCCACACTCCCATCCTTATTTCTTCCTCAGAAAAAGATTGTGTTAGCAAATCTGAATCACCTGATGAAACCTTGTTGAAGTTCAGGCCCCCCAAAGTCGGTCTCTTGTAACTAACCTCAGAGAAACACTTCGCGAAGTGATTTTTAACATAGAGCTTCACCTCATCTACATCTTCCACTAACTCCCCTGACTCATTGAGTATCGTAACATTGCATCTTCTTCTTCTAAGCCTCATCAAAGAGAGAAAGTATTTAGAATTCATGTCGCCTTCCTTTATCCACCTAGCTCTAGATTTTTGAGCTAAAATGGATTCTTTCACGCGTATCTCTTTCCAAAGCTCTGCTGATACTTCTTTTTTATTCCTTCATCCCACCCTTCACATAAAATATCATCAAGAGAATTCAAGTCCCTAGCCAATTTTTTAATATTCAAGTCCATTTTACCAAAGACCTCTTTATTCCACGCTCGGATGTTGCTTCTCAGCAGCTTCAATTTTTCTTTGATGACGAAAGCTTTGAAGCCTGAAATGTTGTAGCTATTCCAACACTGTTGAACAAAAGGCAGAAAATCAGGGTGCTCCAGCCACACATTAAGAAGACGGAACGGCTTAGGGCCCCAATCTGAAATAGACCGGATGAGCCAAATAGGCGAATGATTGGAGATGTCTCTGCTCCCAATTCACTGACCTGTTATCCCCCACTCAGATATAAGTCCTTCGGATAACAAAAACCTGTCTAATCTGCTCATAGATAATCCATCAGAACAAAACCGAGAGAACTTCTTTCCTGATACCGGAACATCCACAAGATCCATATCCACTATAAAACTATTGAAATCGTCCATCTCAATACCTGAATGGTCGCCACTCCTACCCTTTCTCTCAGAAGAGCAGACCACTGCGTTGAAGTCGCCTACAATACACCATTCACCACTCCCTATGCTTTGCTTGATCGCTAACAACTCTGCCCACACCCTTCGTTTCCCCACCGTTGAGCAAGGAGCATAAACGTTCACCACGTGCACTGTAGAGCCCCGGATGGTTGCGCTAACACCAAGAAAACTGAAACCAGAAAAATGGGACAAAACTACACAAGCCCCTTCTAGCCACGTACACAAAATACCTCCAGATGAACCTCGAGAAGGTTGATGGACCCACTGGAACGATCAATTTCCCCAAAGCATACCAATCTGATTATCAACCAACACCTCCCTCTTTGTTTCCTGAATACAAACAAAATCAAGAGAACGAGAATTTATCAAAGAAGCTAATTGGCGAGTTTTACCGCGCTCGCCCCACCCTCTAATGTTTAAGGATAGCAAATTCATGAGATTCTGATGTTATCCGCTTCATCTCTGCATTCACCTTCTTCAATCAGATCAACATACCGTTCTTCGTGCATACTACCTTCAACACCCAACCGCTTAGTCGTGTCCCAAACTCTCCTAGCAACCGCCTTTTCTTGAAGGGCCCAAAACTTATTATTGCATAAGACAATGTCTCCGCTAGAGATAGATCCATCACACGGCACTGCACCAGCAGAGAACAAAGATGAAGGATTGATACTGACCTCCTGAGAAGATTGCGCAATTTGTTCCTCTGGGATGAAGCATAAAGGGACCTCCGCTAATTCTCTAGTTGCTTTCTTTAGCTTACCCGACTTCGGTTTCCTCTTCACACCGATCAAAAGATATTTCCTTTCTTTTCTCGGCCTTGCCAGGGCCAATTTGGGTGTGGGACGCTTATTTGGAATTGAAGGGAGGTCTACGGGTTTTCCACCAATCATTGGGCTTTCCGCCACATAGCTTTCAGCCGAGGACAAAGGGGATTCACCACGTAAAGAGTGACTTCCACCTTGCACTTCCGGCACACCATCATTGTTCACATTCAACGACGATAAAGAATTGTTGTTCCCAGTTTCATTATCTGTCCTTCTAGAGTTTCGTCCTTCATTGAGAAGAGCTTCCAACTCGTCTTCATCAACCTCTTTGACACCTTGGTCAGGGAACTCCTCTTCCGAGCTTATAGAATCATCAATCACATCATCATCCCTATGCCCCTTATCACTCCCTTGAAGCGGACCGCACCAATCCTCCACAATCTTAATGGAATATGGGATTTTGTTAATAACAGCTTTAACAGTTCTATTCACCACCTCTGTCGACTGAGTCCGCACCAAAAGCCTAGAAACATCAAGAGACCTCTTCCTTTTAGTTTTATCATCGGCGCACACAAATTCTCCCACATAGGCAGTGAGCTTGGAAAAGAAAGTAAAATTCCAAGCGTGGACCGGAATGCCATAGCACCTAAGCCAAGTTACCCTCTCAGGGTCAACATCTATTGGTTTCCATGGACGAATCCATTTGAACCATTGGTAGAGCCAATCCCTAGCCTCATCTATATATTCAGCGAAATCACCCTCCTCTGAACCACCTTCCAATAGGACTAAGTTAGATCCCATCGGAGTTGATTTTATTGCGAACACGCCCATCTGGGCTAATTCATCCTGGATGTAGTACGATTTCCCAGTAGTGATAACCTCCCCTACCATAGCTCTTGGTAAAGAGGGTCCTATGTCTATGTCGCATACCAAGTCTTCGTTCCCTTCTTTCGAACTTGGTCCTTGCACTGGTGGATTGGCGTCGTTCTTTTTCACCCAAACTTTCCTCACCGTCTTCGATCGAGTCGATTCCGTATGATGCCTGTGCCCTCCAAATGTATCCTCCCTTTTGAATCTAGGGAGATTGACTTTAATCTTCTCCCCTTCAATGAAGATGTTGTCAGGGATGATTGCTAGGTGTTCAGGCTCCTAGACGTCATAGAATCGAACAAAACCAAACCTCTTGCCTTGCGCATTCCTTCTTGCCGGTATGACAACCTCTTGAACTCTTCCCTGCTTATTGAAAATTTGGAGTATATCCCAAGCTCTCCAACCTTCGGGGAAGGATGTGAAGTATAACGATGAAACCTCCCCCCCCTTCACGGTTCCTATATCCTTTTGCGACATCCACCGATCTAACGCCTCCACGACCTCCATACCTTCTTTCTTGCTTTCTCACACGGTGCCACCCTTAGTTGTCTACCGGAGCAAACCTTCGTAAATCGTACCTTCGTCCGCCGTACCCAACGTCGCCTCCTATCATACTAAACTTTGTGTATCATACCCGTTCTGCATCAAAATTTCTTTCGTTCAGAACATTGTGCCACAACGAAGCTTAGAGAGGAAGGTGGCGATCACACAACAACTCTGGTTCAGAGTAATCGCATGTGGGAAGGAGTTCTTTGCCCTGGCTTGTTACGGATGCAACGGCTTGTTACGTGATGATCACGGCTGCGACGACGCTCTAGGAATTCACGATGGCGCTCTAGTGGGGGCGACGGCGCTCTAGTGGGGGCGACGGCGCTCTAGGCTTGTTTTTAAATGATACTTTTACATTTTTAGATTTTAATATTTATCTATTTTTTATTTGAAACTCCTTTTTTATCTACTTTAAATTTGTCTTTATTTTTACGGGGTAATGTTCAGACTATTTAAATACTGCACGGGTATCCCACTGGTTTTTGTTTTATACGTGTGTGTGAAAAAAAGGTGAGTGTGTTTGTGTAAAAAACACAACAGGTGAGTGTGAAAAAAAACAACAACATGTGAGGTGTGACACGTACAAGCAACAACGTATTAAGGATAAAAAGAATTTATTTTACTTTTTTAGGGACAAAAAAGGAATATTATAAAAATAATGAGGGTAACAAGGACTAAAAAGATGATACGCTATAAACTATAAGCTCAAACGCTATTTGAAGCAGCGTTTCAAAAAATGCTATAAGCTACCCCAGAAACACTATCCGCTACTGCTTGCCAAACACCTCTAATTTTTTTCATCCGCTGGTGAAATCCGCTAGTCAAATTCGCTATAAGCTAGAGGATTTGGTTTGCCAAACAGAGCCTTGGTCTACTATCACTAATCCAAAAGAATCAGGGAGGTCTTGGGATTAGGTGTGCTTGTAAAGGCAACACTGCTTTGTTAGGAAAGCCTGTTTGGGATTGATAACTCTTATTTATAAGAGTTATTTATACTTTTTTTGCTTAAGTTGTTGATTTGTTTTCTAAATTGTTTATGATCAATTGTTTTGTGCTGGTTAGGGATAAAATTCGACTTGAGCTAATTGAGCACTTAGGTGCTCTCATTTTGTGGATTAATGTGAGCTTTCAGTGATGTTGTAGTATACAGGTGCTATAGCATGTCTTGCAGCATCTGCGATTGGAGAGAGACAAAAGTTGGGGACAGTTTCTATGCAAAAGTTAGCGCCTGCAACAACGTCAGGATTTTGTCAAGACGTGGTGCTAGCCTGCTTGTGTTGGGACCACCACCTTTTGTGTGTTTTTCAAATTTGCTTTGAATACTTGTCTTTTTGGGCACACTGAAGACAAATAATTGTATTTTTAAGGTTTCCTTGCATTGTTCAGCCCTATCACTATAAATAGACATTTTTGTCTTCTCTTTGAGGAGGGTAGCCTGTTGAGGAAAGATTAGACATAATATTTTTCTGAGCCATTTTCGTTTCCAGGCTCCATTTTCACATGAAAAGGAAATTCTGCACAACTGTGCTAAGAGCGGTGTTGCGCAGCATTACTGAAGTTGTTATTCTTGGAGTGTAGCTGTTGAAGGAAGCTGTTTCATCTCTCTAGCTCATCAGAGTTGGAGTATTTTAGCAGTATTTTCTCTTTTTAATGTTCCTACTGATCTTTTGTAATTTGAGTGTTATGGCATCAGATTCAACATTTGTGCTATTTATCATGTTTTTGCTGTTCACTATGAGCTAAACAGTTTTAGTTGGAATGTCTTAGCCATGAACAAATTTTTAATGGGTTAATGTTGAAGTATGTGTTTTAGTATTTTTAATCCTTGTGTATTTAATATTTCCAAGCTTATTTTATGAGTTATCAACTTAGAAAAAGCACATGTATGTAGATACTGAAAGGGTTTAGATGCTGAATTCAAGGATTAATATGAGTAATATTTGTTAAAAGACACTTTAATAAATATTGTTTAACCCTAGACATGGTTTGAACAAAACCTATAGAGTTATTTGTCCATGCTTAATAGTTAGGGGTGATCTTAATTAGAGCCTAGACATAAGTGTTTTTAATGAAACCCAGCAAAAATTTAACTGGAACGCACGAGTCTTATGCTACAGCGCCCAGATGCTATAACATCTATTTTACCACTTAGCCAATTATTAAAAAGTCACATAGTGAAAAGGAATTCCAATTGATTCTCAATCTGAATTCCACCATCACTTTATCTTACTTGTTGCTTGATGATAAAATTGGGTTCAACAACTTCATTTTTTTACTCAGTAGCTTGCTTATTAATTTAAATATAGAAAAGAACTCAACAATCGTCGTGGTAACAATCTCTACTTACTCTTTATTACTTGTTGGCTTGCGACTTTGTATATTTGCACATCATATTTTCACACAACACGGATACTCAACAAAATTCTAATAAGTTCTAGGTAAATGTCATTAAGTGCAAATATGTCCATAATGATATTTTCTTATTTGCTGAGATGACAAATGGTTCTCATTTTTGGAATTCAATTTCAAAGGCTCCTCTGCTTAATTTTGAGAGATGGTTATGCTCCCATAATTGGAGATGATAGTTATTCTCTATGGTATTCAACTTGGACAACTCTTGGTAATCTCTTTAAGCTTGTTCCTCTTGTGGTTATTCATGACTTGCACTTAACTATTAAGGACATTTTCACACTAGAAGGTTGAAACCTAGATTTGCTCTACACATACGGTTACCGGAATCTGTTAGGCAAATATCTTGAACATTGATTGTTGTTTGAATTATGATATTATTGATTGTCTCATTTGAAATTCCAATTTGAATGGTACTTGAACCGTATCTGTTGCTTGGTCGCTCTGCCTGTTGGTGTGGTCGCGAGTAGAGCTCAGGTCGGGCGGTACCTGCAAAGACACTCTGACGCCCAAGTCAGGGAGGGAGAAGTCAAAGCAGAATGAGAAATGTGTCAGAACGTGTACCTGGCAGTGGGGGTTGACCCCTATTTATAGAGCAAGGTGGCGTCCTTGAGCCGTTGGATTGGCCGAGTCGATCCCAGCCGTTGATTGCGCTTCTTGCGCATTTCGTGCGCTCCAGAGGAGCAGTGCTCTAGCAACCTGAACCGGTTTGGGCCCATTTCGAGGATTGGGCCACCGTCCCAGTCCGGAACAGTTTCCAGTTGTGCTTGATATATATACACAAATGGATGTGCAAGTATACACAATCGTAACAAGTAATAAAGTGGAGTATAGTATCGTTCCCACAGGGATTGGATTAATTTTATAAATTTTAAAATCAATTGCTTTAGTGGAAAGTAACAAAATATCACAATTAAAGAGGTGTGCAAGAATGTAAAAACAGAAAGTAAACAAGCAATTAGAGTTGTGTTGGGAAATATGTGATGAATGAGTAGTTGGAATGCTTTCCACTAGTAAATCATTTTTGATGCTGTAGCATTTGTTGTGTGCCTTTTGGTCACTGTCGTCAGAGTTTCATTACAAGGGACAACATGTCTGCGTCCTTAAATAGGTTCCCTCTTGTATATGAAGTACCCACAGTATCACCCTGTGGACTATGCTGCCTATGTCTAGGTTGAGCATGGAATTACAAAGTTTCATTTGTTAAAACACTTACCCACATTAGTTCTTGAGTTCCAATTATAAACCATGTCTGAATTTATAATTTGCATTCATTTTTAGCTGATCAATTCTAAAGAATAAATGTGAAAGAATTATGCATGCAAAAACTAAAATGCTAACATCAATATATAACACAAAGCCTTAGTCAAAAGTTCATTACTAAGTGTACGACATCCCAACTACAGATGGAGTTAGCTCATGCTTGGAATTACTAAAAACATAATCATATTAATATAACTAACCAATACAAGAGACGTTGAATAGAGTAGAGTGTACACAATTGATTGCCCCTACATCAGCCAGCTCAGTAATGCTGCAGCATTGCCTTCCTTGTAGTTACTTGAGGTCGAAGGAAGAAGTTGTCAATTTCTTCCCTCTCATTTCGAAACTAGATCCAAATGATTTTAAGTGATACTTTGTGGTAAGTTCTGGTCTGCCTTGCAAATGAGGAGGGGAGTATTTATGGCCTTCAAAAAGTAGTCCATTGAACTTGAAAAAGTAAGTTCTTTGAACTTGTTTCTACTTGCTTCAATTTGACTTGATTTGATTGAGAGATTTCCACCAAAGAGGTCCTATGGCGTGTGGCCAAGTGTCCCTAAAAGATACAATTTGCAAGTGAAGTTGTCAATAGGGTGGTGTTGAAGTGGGCAACTTGAGCCACTTGCACAACTTGCTTTCTGGTGATGCCATCATGGTGATGTTGTGGCATCCAGTGCTTCTGCATATGATGCTGCAACATTGCTATCCTTCTTGATGCTCCAGCATTGCTTCTAGTTGTGGCAATTCAATCACATGCTAATGCTCCGGCATAGTCCTCTTCTTTGATGCTACGACATTCCTTCTTTTCTAATGCTCTAGCATTACTCTTTTCCTGATGTTGTGGCATAACATGCTTTTGTAATGCTACGACATCAAGTGTTGTGGCACTGAACAAGTTGTGAGAATACCATAAAACGTCTAAAATGTGCCAAGTTGTTTGTCAAAGCATTTCTTCCCTTTGTTTTATGTTTCTTTGTATATTATGTTATTTACAAGACAATATTCTTAAGTTTCAAGTAATAATTTGAGTTATAGAAACATAAATGACTCTATATAATATAGAGTCGTCACACCCCTAAACTTAAACCATTACTTGTCCTCAAGTAATGACACTTGGAATAAGACAAAACAACAATAGACCTTTTTGAAATTTAGAAGAACAGATCAGCTATTTCTTTTACTCAAACAGATTTTCAAAATTGGGCTTAGAGGTTCTATTATCATATTTTCACTACGCACGCGTGATGCTGCAGCACTGGATGCTGTGGCATCACACATACACCATTGTTTACAACATTCAAAATTATTATTGCTCATTTGTGTGAGTGTGTGGCTGCTGAACTCAAATCAATTCTTAGCTAGTTTTGAAAGTCTTCTTAGCTTTAAAAAGAGTAGTTTGCTTTTAATCAAGTCAATAGATTTTTCAAAATGTAGAATAAGCTAACAACTTCATCATAAGTGTTGAGAGGCTTCAAAGCATGACAAAGAGCTTGATCTAAGTATTTCTGAACAGGTTTTGGTCAGTGCACTTTTTATTTCCTAAAATTTCTTTCTTATTCTTTCATTTTCTCTCTAGGTTGATCATCTTTTGACTGAAACCATAATGGTGTCTCCACAAAATGGCCTCCCTACTTAATGACCAAGGCTGCTGGATTGCTCTTGTTTTCTCTTTTTCTTTCTTTCTTTCTTTTTCTTTTTGTTTTTCTAAGCAACTACAACATTATTCTTTTTCTCTAGTGCACCAACTTTCCTTATTCTTGATACCCTGGCCTTAATATAGCCGATGCACCCCCAAACTTAGTTTCATATGCTATTCTAAATTTTTAGTAGAAATTTGACCTAGATTTTGGCTTACTAACACTAGTCTTGGCATCAGATTATTTCTAACTAACTAAGTTTCTTTCTAAGTTCAGAGTTTGTGTAGAAACAACAATAAGACTAATCATTGTTCAACAATGCTACTTTAAACACACACATTTTAATCTTAATCAAATCTAACCTATAAGTCACAGTTCCTATTTCTGCAAGATAAAGAATTTATAGCTGATCATGCTTCTAATTTCTTAGCCTATAAACAAACAAAAATACTTCTAAGCACACACATTAACATATATCACAAAATACTGTCAGTTCACAAAATATTCATATCCTTCCCCCAACTTAAAAATTTGCAGTGTCCTCACTGCACCTGCATAATTAAGGGGTGAATAATGTGCAAAAAGTGTGCAAAAGTTTATTAAACACAACCAGTAAAAGTGCATAAACAACTGCTGGATGTTACAGCATCCATCGGGGTTATTTAAAGTACTGATAAACAAGGGTAGGTTACTCCTTTGGGGCTCCACTCCTTAGCCTGCTACATGCTTTGACTGGTGCATGCCTCACTTTCATTTTCTTTTTCTTTGGCTCCTGGGTTGTTTCAACAATTGATGGTGCAGCTTTGGATGCTCCAGCTTTGGTTGTTCCAGCATCAGGTTGCTTTTCTTCCTGCACGGGTTCTTTGGCAACTTCCTCCTTTTGTGTCTCTGGTTGAGTAGGCATGGACTCTTCCCTTAGTGCTGCTAAGGTATCCATCACCAGCTTCTTGGAAGTTTCAGCCATGGCTGGGTCTACCTGTTGCTGATCTGGCTTTGTGGCCAATGCTGGGGCATTAGGCTCTTGTGTTGATGCTGGGGCATTGAGCTCTTCAGTGGGTGCCAGGGCATCTCCTTGTTCTGATGCTGGGGCATCGGGACTACCTTCTGTTGCATCATCATCACCTTCATGCTGCTTCTCTTCCTCAGCTTGTCCTTCTTCCTCCGCTTCTTCTTCAGTCTCTTCCTCTGGTTCCTCTTGAATTTCCTTTTCAAAGGTGGGTTAGTGGTATCAGATTTTTCAGAAGATGCTGCAGCAATGGATGCTGCAGCATCAGCGATCACAACACTCTGTTGTTGTTGTTGTTGTTGTTATGGTTGAACTGCTATTTTTGGTGGGCCTTGTTGTGGTGGGGTGGAATTTTTAGTGTTTCAGATGGTGTTGGGGATGTTTTTTGTGTTGGGTTTTGAGTGACTTCAGTGTAAGGTTGGGTGGTTGATGAGGGTTCAGGGCTGAATGTTTTGCTTGCTTGTGGGGTGGGTGTTTTCTTGGTGGATGGGCTCTTTTGAGTGGGTGGTGTTTTATGGGTGGGTGAGGTGGTGGTAGTTTTGGTTGGTGTTTCTGTGGTTGTGTATTTCTTTTGTGGGGCTTCTTCCATGAAGATCTCCTCCATACTTTCACTCTTCTCACTCTCCTCTTCCTCATCATTTTTCTCCATTTCCTTCACAGCCTTTGCAGCCTCTTCCTCCTCACTTGTTTCCTCCAATTCTTCAGAGCTCAGAATTGGCTCTTCTTCAATGACCATAGCCTTCTTTTTCACATGTTTTCCTTTTTTCTTCTCTACCATCTTGCCCTTCCCCTTCACTTCCTTTTCAATTTCTCTCTCTGGCTCTTCCTCTAGAACCCAAGCTGGAAATGCTGGTGGTTCTATTTGGCTTTTTCCCCTTGTCAGCTCATTGAAAATTGCTTGCTCCCATTCAAAGTGCTCTTTGTGGAACCTCCACACAGCCTGTTGCTGCAGCATGAAATGCTGCGGCATTAGGCTGGATGTGGATGCTCCAGTACGTTTAGATTTTCCTTGAACTCAACTGAGAGGGAACTTTGGGGGCTCTTCCTATTTTCCAGTTTGTCAATTGTTACTCCAGCATGTATACATAAGCTTGTGATCAGACATGGAAAAAACAGATATCCAGTAGATTTGGTCCTGCACTCTAAAATTTGTTTGCAAATGATTCTCCCAACATCAATGTTGGATTCAATGAGGATAACATCTACCAAAATGAGCCTATCTTTTTTTAGGGAAGATTGGTGTGATGTGGGCAGTAGAGAGTGGGCAACAAAACTGAACGAGAGCCTATCAAAGTTTGTAAATCTTTCCCAGACAACATTCTTTACAGCAACTCTACTCTTAACTTTTTCCATTTCCTTTTTACCATAAGTTTCAGTCATGTTCTCAAAATTGGGGCCAGTGTAACCTAGGTGGTACTCATCATTGATAACCTTGGGATCAAAGTGCACTCTAATATTTCTAACCATAGAGTAGGTTAGTGACTTACCTCATGTCTGAGCAGAATTTCCTGCATAGAACTCCCTCACAACTGGCAAGCAGTAGGATGTTCGGTGCCTGATGAATGTTTCCCAGGCAAGGTTGCTAACTGTGGACATGAAGGAAGGTGAGGCATTGTTGAGCTTGAAGCCTCTTTCAGCCAAAAAATCGATGTTCCAGAATTTTCTCGCTTCTTTTTCGACTGGTGCTAGGGCTTTTGAGGTTGTTCTTGTAGTTCTCTGGGTTGATGCTTCTGCATCAACGATTTTCCCTTTTCCTGATGATTTGTTTGTGGGAATGAAAATCTGAGGTCGAAGATCTGAGGTTGAAGATGATGTTGGGTTACAGTGTTGAGGTTCTGAGATTACGAAGTGAGAAAGAGAAAATTTGTGTTTTGTGAGAGGGTTAATGGTTAATGAGAGAGGTTAGTGGAGTTGGTGGAGTAAATGATGGGACAGTTATAGGTTTATGTGGGGAGCATGTGTATTGACACGTGGAGGCTAGGGGTAACAGGTCAACACTTTTCAACAGTAACCGCCTTTGAAAATTCAACATGTGCGCTGAACATAAATGGGAACTGATGGGAATGCTCCAGCATGATGCTATGTGTAATGCTGGGGCATCACTGTTAGATCACAATGCCGGGGCATTGCTATGGCCTTGCAATGCTGGGGCTTTGAGATATTGAAATGCTCCAGCATTACTTGCTATACCTCCACTGAATTTTTGAGACCTGCAAAACATAAAATATCAAAAAATAATTACTGGTTAGTTAGTAATCACAAAAAATGATCATGGGTTGCCTCCTAGAAGCGCTTGGTTTAAGAGTCCTCAGCTAGACTATCCTCTTTTCTTTAGAGGTCTTGATGGTCAGTGGTGACCTTGTCTCTCACCACATGTTCTCCACGGTACATTTTGACTCTTTGCCCATTGACTTTGAATGTTAAGTTGGTGGCTTCATCAAATAAGTCTACAACTCCATGAGGATAGACCTTTAGCAGTTTAAATGGACCTGACCACCTTGACTTCAATTTCCCAGGGAACAGTTTTAACCTTGAATTGTATAGCAGGACAAGCTCTCCTTCTATTAGTTCCCTTCTCTGTATGTTCTTGTCATGCCCTCTTTTGGTTTTTTTCTTGTAGATTTCTGCATTTTCATAAGCAGACTGCCTTACTTCTTTCAATTCATTTAGTTGCAACAGCCTAGCTGCACCTGCCTGTTTGAGATCACAGTTGAGCTTCTTGACTTCCCAGTAGGATTTGTGTTCCAGTTCCATAGGCAAGTGACATGCCTTACCATATACCAACCTGTATGGGGACATTCCAAGGGGTGGTTTATATGCAGTCCTATAAGCCCATAGTGCATCGCCCAAGTGCAATGACCAATCCTTCCTAGAAGGTCCTACCATCTTCTTAAGTATTCTTTTAATCTCCCTGTTGGATAATTCTGCCTGACCACTAGTTTGAGGGTGGTAGGCAGTGGCAATTTTGTGCTTTACCCCATATTTAGCAAATACGGTCTCAATTACTTTATTGCAAAAGTGAGAACCTTCATCACTGATTATGGCTCTTGGGGTTCCAAACCTTGTGAAGATGTTTCTCCGAAGGAACTTACTTACTGATTTGTCATCATTGTTGCTACAGCTTCAACTCATTTTGAAACATAATCCACAACCACTAGAATATATAGATTACCAAAGGGTCCCATGAAATCCATCCCCCAAACATCAAAGAGTTCAATCTCCAAAATGTTAGTTAATGGCATTCCATGTTTGTTTGAAATATTCCCAACCCTATGGCATCTGTCACAGTGCTTCACAAAATTGTAAGCATCCTTGAATAGTGTTGGCCAATAGTATCCTGCTTGTAGGACTTTTGCTGCTGTTCTGGTACCTCCAAAGTGTCCTCCATATGGTGCAGCATGACAATGCCTGCAACAATGCTTTTTGTTCTTCTTTTGGGACACACCTTCTCATTATCTGATCTGAGCATTGTTTGTACAAGAATGGGTCGTCCCAAAAGTATTGTTTGACTGTATAGAAGAACTTTCTCTTTTGTTGGTAAGTCATGTTGGTTGGTGTTACTTTGCTAGCCAAGTAGTTCAGTATGTCAGCAAACCAAGGCGCAACATCTGATGCTGGGGCATTGGATGCCAGGGCATTGGATGTTGTGGCATTGATTGCTGCCACAGTTACTGCTAACAGTTTTTCATCTGGGAAGCTTTCCTCAATGTCTTCTTCTTGTGTACCTGGACTTTCTATTTCAAGTCTAGACAAATGATCAGCCACTTGGTTCTCCACTCCTTTTTTGTCATGAATTTAAAGATCAAACTCTTGGAGTAGGAGAACCCATCTTATTAGCCTAGGTGTCATACCCCACTTTTGTCCGCCTAAGTCAAAAATATTTTTCTTAATTTTTAGGAATTTCAGAAAATAAAATAGTGCATATTTTTACATTTTCGGGCATTTAAATAAAAGCAAATTAATTATTTTTGGACCAAGACCAAGTCAAGGATGTGGCATACATGTTACTCTACCAAGGGTAATTTTTGTATAATTTTTGGAAAGAAAGTCCTAGTCCAAAATAATTAAAAATGCATTTTTCCTATTTTTAGTGCATAAAAGATGAAAAAAGACTATTAAATATTCCTCAATTATTAAATGACAATTTTTATTGTCATGAGTGATTATAAGGATATTTTATGGTGCCCAAAAAAATATGTGACACATTTTCAATAGGTGCACTATCACTTCCATGCCCAAAATTTCAAAACTCAAAAAAAAAGGAAGTGTCCTCAATAAGACAAAAGACCAAAAACAAGTTTTTTTTCCTCTCTCTCTCTCCCCCCACAATTTCGAAATTCTCTCTCTCTCTCTCTCCCCCCACAATTTCAAAATCCCCTCTCTCTCTCTCCCTCTCACAAAATTCTTCCACACTCTTCTATTGTACTATTATTCCTTATCTTGAAGGAATATGTCTTGTACCATCCTTAAACCTTCTCCTTTGGTGCATATCACCAATTCTCACTCACTCTCATGAAGATTCATGCCCTCTTTGGTAAATTACCTCACTCACTTACACTAACCTCTTCATAAGGAAACGCCAATTTTCCTCTTTGGTAACATTACATCACAATTATACCCCTAACCCTATTTTTGCCTCACATTATTCCTAAAATAAAACAAGTTTTTTTTTTACAAAAACTCTCACTCCCTTCCCTCATTTTCGCCCCCACTCTCTCACTCTCACCTTTTGTGTTTTCTCAATACCCTCAATCCAAGTGACCTTTAATCCTAACCCTCCATTTAATTTTAAAACTCAATCCTAGAGCACTTAGTAAGGCCAATGACCCAATTGCCCCTAAACCTAAAATAACTCTATAAATACTCCCTCATTCCCACACCTAAGGATCCTTTGGCCTCTCATTCTCCTACACTAAAACCCTAGCACACCAAAAACACCTCCTCTCCCTCTCCTTCCTCACCCCAAAATCGTAGCCTCTTCCCCTCTCTTCCATATATTTTCTTCAATTTTTCACCATCAAATCTTCCATTTCTTGTTAGATCATCATCATTTCTTCCATTCTCTTCAAGGTTGCATCATCAAATTGCTAAGAGCTAGCAATCTTTGTGTTCATATCATCTCCTTCTTCATTTCTTTGTGATTTTGAGGTAAGCTTTGAAACTTTGCATCTCATATTTAGTTCTTCTTGCATAATCTCTCTTCTACTCCCAACTCCTTCTTGATTGCTTGTTGTTGTTGCTTTGAGGATCCATTTCAAACATTTTGACAAGGACTTAGGGAGCCTTGGGTGTTTGAGATGGGTCCTTGGCCTTGAAGGATTTGTTCTTGTGCTTGAATGATTTCCCTTGCATCTCTAAACATTTTGCACTAAATTTCATGAAATAAGAGTTGTTTTATGGCATTGTTCATTTCGCATGCTTGTAGAAAACTTAGGGTTCATGTGAGTTTTATGCCATCCTTTGCTTAATCATGTGAATCCTTTGCAAAAATGGATCTATGTTGCTTTATGTTAACTTTTGTGTTTTTTTAAATAAAAGTGTGGATCTATGTTCCCTTTGGGTTCGCATGCTTATGTTTAAAAACATTTTCAAATTGATTTTGTTGTTGTTCTTTGCTTGATGATGTTTAATCTTGTTGTTAATATTTTATTTTAGTGTTAGATGTTATTTTTTGTTGTTGGTTGATGATCTAGCAATATGATTCCCACTAGTGCCTAGTGCACCTTGACCTAAGTGGTGAAGATTGCTAGAAATGACTCAATTTAGTTTGTGTGTCCACTTATTCTTGTGTCTTAGTTTGCTTATTGTAAATTGTTGATGATAGGCAAGTTGATTCTCATTAGTGCCTAGTGCACTTTTCTCAAAGTGAGAGGATTGCTCTATATGATTCAACTTGGTTTTAGTGTTTATTTACTTTTTACCATTTTACTTTACCACTTCATTAACTTTTTACCAAAAACATAAAGACATTTTACCACTTTGGTTTTTACTCATTCATTAATTATTTACCAAAACAAAAAAAACATAAAAAACATTTTTGCTTTTATTTACCTTTTACTCAAACATTTTTACCACATTCTTACTCTACACTACAAAAAAACTAGTGATTAGCGACGGAATTTAGCGACGGATCTAAATTCCGTCGCAAATAAAAACATTAGCGACGGAATTTTACAACATTAGCGACGGACCGGGTTTTATAAATTTAGCGACGGAATTCTGCTTATTTAGCGACGGATTGGACAAGGCGCGAAGAAACGAAAAATTTGAATTTTATTAGCGACCGAAATCCGTCGCTAATAATCCGTCGCTAATCATAGTAAATTGCGCAACTGACCGTTTCAGTTTTAATTGACGCGTGGCACAATTTTCAAAGCTTAGCGACGGAAATCCGTCGCTAATAATCCGTCGCTAAGCTTTGAAAATTGTGCCACTGTCCGTTACATTTTAGTTTGACACGTGGGCCAAAGTTAGCGACGGAAATCCGTCGCTAATTCCGTCGCTAAGTGTTAAAAAAATTTTAAAGCCGGATCCCTCCCCCTTTTCTCTCTTTCTTTCCTCTTCTTCACTGTTTCTGTCTCCCTCTTCCTCTCCGTCCACCGAATCGTCTCCCTCTTCCTCTCCGTCCACCGGCCACGCCACCACCACCGTCCACGCCGCACCGCCCCCTTTTCTCTCCATTCTTTCCTCTTCTCCATTCTTTCTCTCAGACTCACCCTCTCCGAACCGTTCACCGTCCACCGTCCACGCCATCGCCACCGTCCACGCCACCGCCACCGCACCACCACCGTTCACGCCACCGCACCACCACCATCCACGTTACGAAGGTTTGTTTCTTTTCTGTCTCCACGAATTTTCTCCCTATTTTTCACTAATTTTGTTTCTGGCTCTCTATTTCGCAAGTCAGCGGACAACCACCTCACCGGACAACCACCGCACCGGACAGCCACCACAGTCACGGTCACGGTTAGTTTTTTTTATTTTTTATTTTCGAATTGATTTTTTGTTCCGTTGTTATAGGATAAAATTTTATTGTTAGAAATATTAAGATTAGTATTGTAGAATAAAATTGTTGTTAATTAGAAAGTTGTAATTGAATGAAGTAATTGGAATTGAATTGAAATTGAAAAATGTAATTGAATAGTGTATGTGTTTAAGATAGTGTAATTGTAAGTGTATGAAATGTGTATGTTGTTGGAGATAGTGTATGTTAATTTTGAAATGTGTATGTTGTTAATTGAAAAATGTGTAATGGTAATGTGTATGTCGTTTGAGATGTTAAATTGTTGTTTTGATGTTTGATGAACCCTAGGTTAGATGACTATTTGATGTTGTTATTGTGGGTTGTTGATGGAAAAGGGTGAGGTTTTATTGGTTTTATATTGGGATTGTTATGAGAATGTAAAACATTTTTTTAAATGCGTGTAGATGAATTGGAGTCAATTGAATCGTGGTTGGGTGTATGATCGGTTATATCCGGGAAGAGCGTTTTTAAAGGAAACTTTTGTAAATGGGGTTGAAGAATTTATTAGGGTAGCATGGCAACATGATTTAACTAAAGAGGAAGGGGGGATTAGATGTCCATGCCTTAAATGCAAGGGTGTACCTATTAGTACTGATGATGAAGTCAGGGAGCACTTGTATCGTCTTGGGTTTATGCCTAATTATTGGATTTGGGTGGATCATGGAGAAGTACTTCCGAATTTTCACGCTGGGGCTTCAAGCAATTCTGGTGGTGTTGTTCCATCTAATGAACAATTTGAGTCGATGGAAAACATGATTTGTGATGGTCTCAGGGTGAATGTGCCATTTGATGAACCTCAGTATGACGATCATGATGAACTTCCAAATGAAGAAGCACAGAGATTTTATAATTTGTTAAGGGAGTCAAACAAACCGTTGTTTGAAGGCTCGCCAGAGTCAAAATTATCTATTTCTGTGAAGCTTTTAGCTCTCAAGTCCATGAGTAATATTTCTGAGTTGGGTTTAGATTATGTGACTAAAATGATGATCGATGCGACACCTAATAAGGATAATTTGCCAAAAAATTATTATGAAGCAAAGATGTTAGTTTCGAAACTGGGATTGGAATGTAAGAAGATTGATTGTTGTGTGGATGGGCACATGTTGTTTTACAATAACGAATTTGGTAAAAACGATGGTGCACTACTGGAATGCAAATTCTGTGGAAAGCCGAGGTATCACGTTCGTAAAGGGGGAAAACGTAATTATAAACCCATCCCTGTAAAGTCGATGTTCTATTTGTCTATAATTCCAAGGTTGCAAAGAATGTTTGCATCGGCTGAAATTGCGAAGAAAATGACGTGGCATTATGAGAATAGGCGTACCTCAGACATTTTACGCCACCCATCTGACGGTGAAGCGTGGAAACACTTTGATCAAGTGCATTCAGATTTTGCCTCAGACCCACGAAATGTTCGACTTGGCTTGTGCTCTGATGGATTTACTCCATATATCCAAGCATCAGCGTCGCCCTATTCCTGTTGGCCAGTCATTGTTGCCCCTTACAATCTTCCTCCTGAGATGTGCATGACTAAACCTTATATGTTTTTGACTTGTATGATACCTGGTCCAACCAATCCAAAAGCTAACATTGATATCTTTTTGGAACCCCTAATTGATGATCTCAAGAGATTGTGGGGTGGTGTTTTGACATATGATGCAGCACAAAAAAATAATTTTATGATGAGAGCGTCATTGATGTGGACAATAAATGACTTCCCTGCTTATGGTATGTTGTCTGGTTGGGGGACTCACGGTAGATTGGCATGTCCCCACTGCATGGAACACACAAAAGCGTTTACGTTGAAATACGGGGGGAAGAGTTATTGGTTTGATTCGCATCGTAGATTCTTACCGTCGGGTCATGAATTTAGAAAGAACAAGAAGGCCTTCAAGGATGGGGTAGTCGAAAGAGATAGACCACCGCCTTTGTTGACATCAGGTGAAATCTGGATGAGAGTTATCGATTTGCCACAAGCCACAGAGGTAGGTGAGCTCTCCCGATTGAACGGTTATGGACGACTGCATAACTGGACAAAAAGAAGCATATTTTGGAATCTCCCATATTGGAAAGATAATCAATTGAGACACAATCTTGATGTTATGCACATCGAGAAGAATTTCTTTGACAACATATTTTACACTATGATGAATGTGAAAGATAGAACCAAAGACAATAATAAAGCTAGAATGGATTCTGCTCTTTACTGTAGCAAACATCGATCCAATTTGAATTTGGTGCAAATGACTGATAAGTCTATTTTTAGAGTCTTTTTAATAGTTATTTTATTAAGTCTTTTTAGTATTTTAATTATATTTTTGTTCTATTTTACTGCAAATGTTTACTTTTTATCTTCAGGTTTTATTTTGAAGCAATTTGGGCTGCTTAAGTCTCAGCAGGTCAGAATTCGACTGGATCTCCCAGAATTCGACTGCATCTTCCAGATTTCGACTGGATCTCCCAGATTTCGATTGGATCTCCCAGAATTCGACTGGATCTCCCAGAATTCGACTGCATCTCCCAGAATTCGACTGGATCTCCCAGAATTCGACTAGATCTCTCAGAATTCGACAGCATCTGTCTCAGCAGGCCAGAATTCGACAGCATCTGTCTCAGCAGGCCAGAATTCGACTGCTTCTATCTCAGCAAGCCAGAATTCGACTGGATCTCCCAGAAATCTGCTGCATCAGTCGAAATTACCTTGCCCACTTGTTGATGGATATTTTTGCCCACTTTTTGATGACCATGTGCTTTGACCACTTGCTCATGTGCATTGTCCACTTGAGGATGGCTCTTTGATGACTACCTTGGCCAACTTGATTTGCCACTTTTTCCTCTTTTGGACCATTTTGCCCCTCATATTTTCCTATAAATAGAGGCTTGATCCTCACTTGTACCTAAGCTTGAATTTTGTTAGAAAATCAATGACAAAGGCTCTCTAATTATTCATGACTTCAATTTACTCTTCATGCTTTTTATGATTCTTGCTTATTTACTTTCTTGCCCTTTAAATTCTTGTTATTTATTTTCCAAGTCATTTACTTTCCTTGCTATTTAAATTCTTGCACCTTTATTTTCCAAGTCATTTACTTTCCTTGCTATTTAATTTCTTGCACTTTTATTTCCCAAGTTATTTACTTTCTTGCACCTTTATCTTTCTTGTTATTTACTTTTTTTGCCCTTTAAATTTCCAAGTCAAGTAAATTACTGGCAAGTCAAGTAAATTACTGGTGTTGTACCCCGAAAAATCCGGTTTGGATTTCTTGATGTACAACGTGGAAGATAAATGAAGCCGCCATCAATATTTTAGTTTTTAGACGAAAACATTGAAAAAACGTCTTTTTATACAAGGCGGGTGGTCTTTTCGAAATCAGGAGATGTAGGTTCGGGGGTCGGTTAGACACGGGGAAGGTATAAGCACCCCGCATCTCCTTTCTACCGAAAGGGAACCATTAATTTGATGTGTGGTTTCGACAAAGTTTGATTTGAAACGATGTTCTATTTCTTTTCGTTTTTCTTTTTTATTTGAGAAAAGCGTTTGGAAAGAAGACGGGGAAAAGAAAGATTTTTTTTGTATTTTTGAAAAGGGTGCTTGACGGGACGTGGCCCGCTCCTACGTATCCTCAGATGCAATGAGGAAATCAAAGCTACGTAGTTCTCCTGGGTCGAGAAACTTTGGGTGTGTTGGTGTCTTTTATTGCAGGGGTTCTCGGGTCTGAACTGTACAGTCCACTAACCCTAAAACATAGACATCCCCGCCCGTACAGGCGACGTGCCCCCTACTTATCGAAAAGTGATTTGAGTTACTTAAAAAAAAAGATTTGCTGTGAGATTGGTAGTTTTTGTTCGAGCAAGTATCTTAGGCTCGCACGAGCTGTACAACTCGCTAATCCTAAGACTCAAACCAATGTCGAACGTACATCCGAATCGGTTCCTCACTCATTTTTTAAAAGGGTTGAAGTTGTTAATTATTTGTTTTAATTCTCATAAGTATCCCAAGATGTTTGAGTTGTACAACTCCGATCTTAGGACGTTAGACAACATCGGCCGTACGTCCGACTTGCCTCCTTATGAGTTTTCCAAAAGGTTGATTATTGATCTAAAAAGAAATTGATTAATTTGTGAAGAAAATTAGCGGAGCGTTGGATTTTGGAATATCATTTGAAAAAGGATTGATTAGAGGGGAGAGGAAGAGAATTCGAGGGTGGCTTTGGCCACAAAAGAAAAGAAAGTAGAATCTTCAATCAACTTTCAAGTCAAAACCAAAATGCAATACTTACCAATTTACAAGCAAAATAATCAATAATGGGAGCACAAGCATAAGCATTTTATTTATGAATGGATGGCATACAAGGATGCATAAGAGGATGCAAGAGATATAAGCATATGAGGATGCATGAGAGTGTCACATAGACTAAGTATGAATGAAGATGCATGAATGTGAAAATGTTTTGGGGTTTTTATGCAAAGATGCAAGTGGTAAAATGTTTTGAATGAAGGTAAAAATGTTTTATGAGATGAGATGAAAATGTTTTGGTAAAAACTAAGTGAAATGGTAAAAACCAAAGTGGTAAAATGTTTTTATGTTTTTTTTTTTGGTAAAAAGTTAATGAAGTGGTAAAGTAAAATGGTAGAAAGTGAACAAACACAATTGAATCAAATGCACACACAAATGCAAGATCAAAATAACAAAGTTTTGAGAAAAATTTGGCCAAAAGACATGGCCTATGGCCGAATGCAATCATGGGCAAAATCAAGCACAATTTCATCAATTTCTTGCAACCAAATCACATCAATGAGCTCATAAGTATAAACCCTAGGACCTATGCATACATTTCATGCTCAAACAATTGTTATTTCATCATTTATTTCAACACAAAATCAAAGAAAAAAAAGCAACAAGAATCCCTAGGTCTCTAATCCTCAAACCCGAGGCTATGTAAGGCATAAACCCACCAAAAATTCAACCTCAACACAAGATATAAACAAAGAAATGCATGAACAATAAAAAAAAACACTACATGGCCGAAGCTAAAAGAAAAGGAAAGCAAGGTTTTATTTCATGAAATTTAGTGAAAAATGTGTAGAAATGCAAGGAAAATTGTTCAAACACAAGAATCTTCCCTTCAAGGCCAAGGACCCATCTCAAACACCCAAGGCTCCCAATGTCCTTGTCCAATAATGTTTGAAATGAGTCCTCAAAGCTTCTTTCAAGAAGGAAAGAGGAGTAGAAGAGAGATTACATAATGAAAATTAAAGAAAATGCAAGAGTTTGTGAGCTTACCTCTAGATCTTGCTTGAAATGAAGAAGAAGATCAAAATAAAAACCAAGAACACTTGAACCTCCTCTTGAATCCCACGAAAGTCACTTGATATTGAAGGATTTGATGATGAACTTTGAAGATAATGCAAGATTAGAAGTGGATCTAGTGTAGGAATCAAGAATAATGAAGTTTGGATGGTTGAAAATTGAAGAATTGGTGGTGGAAATGGTGGGAGGTGGTGTTGGGTTTGAGAGGGGAGGAGGAGAGGAATTGTGATCTGATTGTGTGCTAGGGTAAAATGAGAATCTCCTCCTTTTGTTTCTTATTTTTTTGGGTTTTATATGAGGTGCAAAATTAAGGGCATATAGGACATTGTGCTTTTGCCAACCATTGAGATTTGAGATAGAATTTGAATCAAGGGCCAAGATTGCAATGCACATGGATTAGGGACAAGGAGAAAACACAAATGAGTGAGGAATAGCTAGTGAAATCGAAAATTAGGAGTTTTTTTTTTGTACACAAAAATTGTTGAGGGCAATTAGGTCAATTTGCACACAGTTGTAGCCTAGGATTTGATCTAGAATTTTAATCAATGGCTAGGAATACAACTCACATGGATTAAGGGCATGAAGAAACACAAAATGAGGTAAAAGGAGGGCTGAAATTCGCAGCCATGAGGAGGGAAGGAGAGGGAAAAAATGCAAGTTGTCACAAAATAGTACATTTTGTCTTATTGAGGACACTCCCTTATTTTCATTCTTTTTGATTTTTCTTTTTATGATCATTCTTTTATTCCATGAAGATTCCTTTTTTTTATTTTGGGCTTATCCTAGGAATCAATCATTGGGCCCAAAATTCCATGACAACACCATTCCCAAAATTGATTTTGGGCCCCATTCTAGCGAAAATGACCATTTTGCCCTTTTGTTCGAAAATTGAGTTTTATGCTGGGAGACTTAATATTTATGCGCACAAAGAAAATCAAAACTAAGCACAAATCTTCCTCAAATAATCCTTTTGTGATGGTTCGGTGATTTGGGACGAAAAAACCGCTTTTAGCGTGAAATGACCAAAATGCCCTTTTACCCTAAAAACCCTAGTTTTTGCCCAAAGCACACTTTCACTTTAAAAATGACTTTTCCCCCTAGGAAGGACCTCTAAAACCTTGGGATGCATGTTAAGTGGCTTGTTCTGAGAAACATCCCTTATTTGCGAAATGACTAAAACACCCTTTTTGCACTGAAAAACCCTAAATTGTCCAAAAGTACATTCCAACTCCAAAAATGATTTTAGAAACTTTGAAATGACTTCTATAACCCTAAATGCAATGCATGATGCTCTTTTCACTTATTTATTTATTTATTGGGGAAAATTAGGGTTTTGACCTAAGCCGGACAAAATTGGGGTATGACAGCTGCCCCTCTTTATCTGGATTTTAACGAGGAATATGGATTGGCTGAAACATATTCCGAGGCAAAATAGAGATAAAGAATTCAGGAATTATACCGATTTTGTCTCCTTAGGTAAAAACCCGAATTTTCCCATTTTTTTTCTTTTCATTTTTTGTTTTTGTTGATGTCAGATGAAAAATGCAATATGCATGCAAAAACAGATTAGATTATTTGAATCACCACTTGGCGTGCTAATATAAAAACAACGATTTGGGAGTTTAACACTTGGCGTGCGAAAGCAGGGAATAAAGCGGTAAAGAACGCGGTAAAGAAAGCAGTAAAGAAGGAGCACAAAGGGCTCAGGAGGAGCGCAGAGGGCTCTGGATGAGCACAGAGGGCTCAGGGGGAGCACAGAGGGCTCAGGGGGGAGCACAGAGGGCTCAGGGGAGCACAGAGGGCTCAGGGGGGAGCACAGAGGGCTCAGGGGGGAGCGCAGAGGGCTCAGGATGAGCACAGAGGGCTCAGGGGAGAGCACAGAGGGCTCAGGGGGAGCACAGAGGGCTCAGGGGAGAGCACAGAGGGCTCATGGGGAGAGCACAGAGGGCTCAGGGGGGAGCGCAGAGGGCTCAGGATGAGCACAGAGGGCTCAGGGGAGAGCACAGAGGGCTCAGGGGGAGCACAGAGGGCTCAGGGGAGAGCACAGAGGGCTCAGGGGAGAGCACAGAGGGTTCAGGGGGGAGCACAGAGGGCTCAGGGGAGAGCACAGAGGGCTCAGGGGGAGCACAGAGGGCTCAGGGGGGAGCACAGAGGGCTCAGGGGGGAGCGCAGAGGGCTCAGGATGAGCACAGAGGGCTCAGGAGAGAGCACAGAGGGCTCAGGGGAGAGCACAGAGGGCTCAGGAGGAGCACAGAGGGCTCAGGGGAGAGCACAGAGGGCTCAGGGGGGAGCACAGAGGGCTCAGGGGGGAGCGCAGAGGGCTCAGGGGGGAGCACAGAGGGCTCAGGGGAGAGCGCAGATGGCTCAGGGGGAGCACAGAGGGCTCAGGGGGAGCACAGAGGGCTCAGGAGGAGCGCAGGGGGCTCAGGATGAGCACAGAGGGCTCACAAATTCTATTGATTAGTTGATTTGAAATGACCGATGCTGCTTTATTGGATTGAGGTGCCTGCATATGTTAGTTGATACAAGGAATGGTGCATGGAGTATGGGTGCATGTTATGCAAGGGCATGTTATGCGGATGCATGCAATGCTCATGATTTTGGTGTGATGATGAATGTGGTGGAACATTCCTGAAGTTCTTCTTTTGGTCTGACTTTTTTTCCTGATTAGCTCTCTTTTTTTTTATAGAAATTCTTGAAAAGTTCGGTTGACATAGAACAAGAGTAAATAAAGGATCACCGGGGATCTGAAGGAGCACTGGGCTCTGAAGGACCGCTGGGGGTCAGCAAGAGTACTGGGACTCTGGATTGTGATATGAGACCAGCGCTTGGAGCACTGACTTTGAGGGAACAAACTATTGGGATTGGTACATGGCGTATCTGCCTAGAACATACCTAATGAATGCATTTACCTGAGACGGGAAAAGCTATCTATATTTGGCATGTCTAAAAATGCAATGAATGATGTATGCGTGCAATATAGGTATGTGAAATGGTAGGCATCCGATGGGATGAATGAAGCGGGGCAGATGATGTGAGTTGAAATTGATGGAACATGGAGGTTGACAACCAACGTATGTGAATGCAGATAAGATATGAATGTGATTGTGCTGATTAATGATGAATGTAATGGAATGAGCAATTTTCCTCCTTTTGTTTTTTTGGCTTTTCTCATTTTTTTTCCTTTGCAAAGTGTGAATGTGATGCAAATGTAATGCTTTGATGCGAATGCCATGCATGGTACAAAGATATGATTAGTGATGTAAAAAAAACTCTTTTTTTTTGGGGGGCAACGATGAGACCGGCACTTGGACATCTATCGAAGCAAACAATGTAATGCATGTAATGTGATGAACGTGGGATGATGAATGAAATGGGTATACCATGGGTGTTGAACCTGATGGAATGATGGACAGATTTATCTTTTTGCTTTTTTCTTATTTATTTTGCTTCTTTTCTTGATGCATGCAATGTGAATGTGAACATGATGCGAATGTGATACTTTGATGCAAATGCTATGGTGAATAAAGGAAACACATGAATGCGTAGCAAATGATATGATTGGTGATGTAGAAAGCTTTTGGCAACGATGAGACCGACACTTGGCACGTCTATCGAAGCAAAAAAGTGTTACAGGTATGCAATGTGATGAATGTGCAATGCGAAAGTAAATGGACTACAAAAGGCCCATGAATGATGGATGTTGAAGTTGGTCGGAAACAGAAATTGATAAGCTGTGTGTGCGAATGCAGATAACATGCGAATGCAAATGTACTGCTGGTTGCATGATGGAATGATTTATGCTTTGGTGGGGGCAACGGGTGCAATGTGGATGATTTTTGCCTTTTTGGTTTTCTCTCTTTTTTTTTTGAATAAATGGATGAATGCGCACAGGTAATGCTTAAATGCAATAGTTGTGGTAGATGCATGGCTTGTTGTTGAAATACAATGTATGGTGCAATGATTTATGATATGGTATAATAGTAATGCATGCAAATGTGTTTTGTTTTGAGGTGAGAAATGAGACTTTCGATGCGAGGGGTAGAGAGGTGAGTGCTTTGGAATAATCATTCCTTGGAAAGAGGTTTGAATTCAGACATGACAATCTCAAGGTTGTTATTCACAGACACTGATGTGCAAAACTATTTGACCGTATTTGCAGACTCGCTTATTCTGCTCTCCTATGATGGTGCCCCATGATGATTGATTTTTAGGTCCACAAAGTTAACTGAGTGAGTTTCCGACTTCACATTATTAACTTGTGTTCTCTCTCTTTAAAGCATAAACATGTAGAGTAGTGCAAATACAGATGAATGAGTCAGTTGACTTGGTATGACAGATATGACACGTGAGGGGATGAAAAGTAGGTTTTTGCCAAAGTCATGAAAGGTGGAACTGCCCCGATTTAGACTACTGGTGAAGGTGAGTGCATAACTTGCCCCTGTCTAGTGGTGACAACAGCCAGGGTTGTAGAGGAATAATGAATTGGAAATACCATGACTTTGGAATGAAGGGTGGCAAACAAGAGATTCTGTCTCAACCCACGATGTTTGGTGTGGCCCTAATCTTGACGAGAGCAAGGTTGCCCCGACTCGAGTTTGCAAAAGGCTCTATTTAGCATGGTGGGTCGAGAAATTGCCCTGGTGTGGTCTCATGGATGTGAATATGACGAGGGGATGAGATGGGCGTAGGGCGAATTTCCCCGACTTTAGGTGGAGTGAAGGGTGACGGGATTGCCCCACTTTGGAATGATATTTCAAATGATTGCTTCTAGTGGGGTTGTGAAAGGCGACAGAGTTATGGTGATGGTTATGAACTGAGGGTGATATATGAATGGGGTGGGCAATGAATAAACCTCCCCAAAGTTGAGTGGAGTGAGAGGTGAAGGGAATGCCCCCTAGTACACACTTTTGGTTCTCTTTAAGAACAACTCAAATGCAATGAAAGTTTTGACTTTTTAGTATGAGGAGGGGCTCCACTTGGTGACCACTAGACCTTGTTTTAATGCAACATGAATGCATCTGCGAGTGCAAGTCCTTCTCCTTTTTACCAACTTTCCTTTTTTGATTGTTTGTTTTTTTCTTTTGAGCAGCTTTCTTTTTTCTGCTTGTTTGTTTTTTTCTTTTGAGCAGCTTTCTTTTTTCTGCTTGTTTGTTTTTTTTTCTTTTTGAGCAAACACGTCGTAAATAGATAAACTTATTTGTCCTAAGATTAAAACTTTGAGAAAACAGGAGCAACCGGTCATTGATCAGAATGGAAATTTGGAGTTGTGATGTGGCTAATGGTTAATGATTTATGAAGGGAGGGATAATTGGGCTCAAAGAAGTATTTGATGATTGATGGAACAGATGTTTTTTTTTTAATGGTATAATTTGGCCAGGTTAATGGTTTATGAAAGAATGGGTTATTAGACTCAATGAGGTGTTTGAGGTTTTATTGAGATGAGAACCTCTTATGTGCCTCACGGTAAAATGAACCTGTTTCAGGGTTGTAACACGGTTAAGGGTTTATGGAGGATAGGCCAAAGGAAGTGTTTGAGGGTTTATTTCAGACAAGGATCTCTCAGGCGTTTAATGGTATCAGCTCACCATTTCTACTACTTTTGCTTCTTTTTCTTTTTCAAACCTCTCTTTTTCCACTTTCTTCTTTTTTTTGGTGTGATTTTTCTTTCTCTTTCTTTTGAGCTAAGTGAGCTGATAAAGGTGATACACAATTTTTGATGTGAGATTGATCCTTGTCTAGGGTGATTGAGATTTTTGGGATTTTTGGCTTAAGGTGTTTTTGGATATGGAATGATGGCCAAACTTCATTTCAAAATCATGATTGCTTGTTTTCTCAAAAATTAACCCAAGGACAATAATTTATTTACTTTCATATATTTGCTCTCTTTTCTTTATTTCTTTTCATGCTAAATTTTTGCTTAGGCCGCTCTTACGAGTTTTCGACCTAACGAGCTTTTTTGATTTTTTTTTACTTTTTTAAAAAAGACTTGCACCGAAGGAATACAATGTTAACAAGATATCTAGTGACGACAAATTTGCCCCAGTATGGAGGACCAAGAGTGGTATTTCATTAGGGGAACCAACCAAAAAGCCAACTATGCACTAATCTGGGGGATATGTACTTTATGGGTGGTCAGGGTGGGATTAGACTTGGGCGAGGGATGATGACAATGTAGGGACGCTAACTGACTCAAACAAAAATAAAGACACACGTCACACAGAAGTTACTACACGAATGCTTCGCAGAGAGTTAACATTAGTTAAAACGTGAAAGAAACATTTTTGTGGACCATTTCGGTCATTCATCATGGGGTGGGTGAGATGCAATGCTTTGTTGAAAAATGTGAACAAACTGCTGTTTTGAAAAACCGAGTGCCTTGAAACACCTTGAGTTTGCAACTAAGTAAGACTAAACTTTTCCAAATATGAATAAAAAAAACTTCGCAAGAACGTCTCACCTCTCATCACAATTTTTTTAGAATTATTATTGTTTCTCTAGGATTATGCTCATTTTTTTATGCATGATGTAAATATGCAAATGAATGAGAATGCAAAATGGATAAATATGCATGGAATGAGAATGCGAATGAAATGAGAATGCAAATGAATAAATGTGAATGAAATGAGAATGGATGAATGTGGATTTATCGCGTCGGGGAATTATAAGCTTTTCATTTGAAGAGTACAGTACAAAATTTGATTTTGACTTTAGCATGCATGGCATCTCTCCAAAATAAAGCTTTTAACTCTCTGGTGGTCATAAAAATTCATGCAACATGAGATATTTATTTAATTATTTCTGTAATGCAAAGAAAAAAAATGCATGTAGTATGTTTTCTAAAAACTTGTGGAAAATAACAATTTTTGATTTTTCTTGATTTTTTTGATTTTTTTTTTGATAAAAGACGGTATGCGCTAATACTTATTTGAATGCAAGTGCAATGCAATATGTATGATTTCCTGTTTGTCTTGGTGCCGGGAATCACGGTGTACTATATCTTGCCATAGTTTTAACGGTGGATTTTGATTACTTTTTTCTTTGAAACACAACAAGGTTAGAATCAATAAGCGAAAAAAAGCACATTCCATGCATTCGAACTTAAACAAACACCTCGGAGTGTACGCTGTTTCACTTTTGATTCCACACCGTGCCTATGACAAGATTCTTTGTCACTTTGGGATTCTCGGCAAGCAAACTTTGATGAAATGCAAGGATGCATGTATGAACTGTAAAAGCTTATGTTGGATGCAATGCGAGGATGCATGCAAAATGATGATGATGGAAAGAAAATTATTTACAACATATGATCTTCAAAAGCCGGAACTTCATATTTCTGGAAAAATATATTCACTTGATTTTTTCAAAAAGTTTGGATGCGGGGGTATGCAGCTCCTTTGTGTCCTACAGGGTTTCTTAGCGACAGGATCTAAGGCTATTTTTAGGGGTTCACACTTCAAGGATAGCACTAAAAGGGCCCTAGATAAGGTTCCTAGAGCCAACGACCTCATCTGAGAGCACCGATCACAAGGCCGTACGTCCAAGTGATGATGTCATCAAACAAAGCCAAACTCTAGGTGAAGTCTTCGCAATCACACAACAAGACGTACGTCCAGTGAGCAACCACTAATGACTTCGTTCTAGCCTAAGATATACTCTAGCCCGGGTATAGGGCTGTCTCACCAAGAAATAAAAACAAAGGGAGTGCAACGTGTGTGTAGGAGCACAATGCCAAACATACCCCCCCACCTGCAAAGAAAATCCAGAAACAGTCCAGCCAAAGAAAATCATCTACCCTAGGGTTTTGCATATATCATTTCAATACAAGCAAGAAAACAACCTAGGGTACTAACAATCATCTGATGCTCCACTTATATCAAGAAAAGGAGCCAAGAAGAGGGGATCATGATAGAAAGGGGGAATACATTAACTTACCAAAGAAAGGGAGCGAAGAAGAAGGGATCATGGGGATTGGAGGAATGCATGAACATAAGTAAAGAAAGGAGTAGAAGAAACAAGAAGCAAACATAGAAGAAGAAAAGAGGCAAATGCACATGAATGCAACACATTGAAAATGCAAAGAATGCTCAATCATTAATTGGTAAAGAAAGAGGAAGAGGAAAGAAAAAGAAAGAAGAAGAAGAAGAAGAAAAGAGGGAAATAGAACAATCAACTCAAATCGAACAATTTTAAACCACACATCAAGTTAATTAGGCTTGACCCTCGTTTTTTTTTTAAAAAAAAAAAAGTCCCCAGTGAAGTCGCCAGCTGTTGTACCCCGAAAAATCCGGTTTGGATTTCTTGATGTACAACGTGGAAGATAAATGAAGCCGCCATCAATATTTTAGTTTTTAGACGAAAACATTGAAAAAACGTCTTTTTATACAAGGCGGGTGGTCTTTTCGAAATCAGGAGATGTAGGTTCGGGGGTCGGTTAGACACGGGGAAGGTATAAGCACCCCGCATCTCCTTTCTACCGAAAGGGAACCATTAATTTGATGTGTGGTTTCGACAAAGTTTGATTTGAAACGATGTTCTATTTCTTTTCGTTTTTCTTTTTTATTTGAGAAAAGCGTTTGGAAAGAAGACGGGGAAAAGAAAGATTTTTTTTGTATTTTTGAAAAGGGTGCTTGACGGGACGTGGCCCGCTCCTACGTATCCTCAGATGCAATGAGGAAATCAAAGCTACGTAGTTCTCCTGGGTCGAGAAACTTTGGGTGTGTTGGTGTCTTTTATTGCAGGGGTTCTCGGGTCTGAACTGTACAGTCCACTAACCCTAAAACATAGACATCCCCGCCCGTACAGGCGACGTGCCCCCTACTTATCGAAAAGTGATTTGAGTTACTTAAAAAAAAAAGATTTGCTGTGAGATTGGTAGTTTTTGTTCGAGCAAGTATCTTAGGCTCGCACGAGCTGTACAACTCGCTAATCCTAAGACTCAAACCAATGTCGAACGTACATCCGAATCGGTTCCTCACTCATTTTTGAAAAGGGTTGAAGTTGTTAATTATTTGTTTTAATTCTCATAAGTATCCCAAGATGTTTGAGTTGTACAACTCCGATCTTAGGACGTTAGACAACATCGGCCGTACGTCCGACTTGCCTCCTTATGAGTTTTCCAAAAGGTTGATTATTGATCTAAAAAGAAATTGATTAATTTGTGAAGAAAATTAGCGGAGCGTTGGATTTTGGAATATCATTTGAAAAAGGATTGATTAGAGGGGAGAGGAAGAGAATTCGAGGGTGGCTTTGGCCACAAAAGAAAAGAAAGTAGAATCTTCAATCAACTTTCAAGTCAAAACCAAAATGCAATACTTACCAATTTACAAGCAAAATAATCAATAATGGGAGCACAAGCATAAGCATTTTATTTATGAATGGATGGCATACAAGGATGCATAAGAGGATGCAAGAGATATAAGCATATGAGGATGCATGAGAGTGTCACATAGACTAAGTATGAATGAAGATGCATGAATGTGAAAATGTTTTGGGGTTTTTATGCAAAGATGCAAGTGGTAAAATGTTTTGAATGAAGGTAAAAATGTTTTATGAGATGAGATGAAAATGTTTTGGTAAAAACTAAGTGAAATGGTAAAAACCAAAGTGGTAAAATGTTTTTATGTTTTTTTTTTTGGTAAAAAGTTAATGAAGTGGTAAAGTAAAATGGTAAAAAGTGAACAAACACAATTGAATCAAATGCACACACAAATGCAAGATCAAAATAACAAAGTTTTGAGAAAAATTTGGCCAAAAGACATGGCCTATGGCCGAATGCAATCATGGGCAAAATCAAGCACAATTTCATCAATTTCTTGCAACCAAATCACATCAATGAGCTCATAAGTATAAACCCTAGGACCTATGCATACATTTCATGCTCAAACAATTGTTATTTCATCATTTATTTCAACACAAAATCAAAGAAAAAAAAGCAACAAGAATCCCTAGGTCTCTAATCCTCAAACCCGAGGCTATGTAAGGCATAAACCCACCAAAAATTCAACCTCAACACAAGATATAAACAAAGAAATGCATGAACAATAAAAAAAAACACTACATGGCCGAAGCTAAAAGAAAAGGAAAGCAAGGTTTTATTTCATGAAATTTAGTGAAAAATGTGTAGAAATGCAAGGAAAATTGTTCAAACACAAGAATCTTCCCTTCAAGGCCAAGGACCCATCTCAAACACCCAAGGCTCCCAATGTCCTTGTCCAATAATGTTTGAAATGAGTCCTCAAAGCTTCTTTCAAGAAGGAAAGAGGAGTAGAAGAGAGATTACATAATGAAAATTAAAGAAAATGCAAGAGTTTGTGAGCTTACCTCTAGATCTTGCTTGAAATGAAGAAGAAGATCAAAATAAAAACCAAGAACACTTGAACCTCCTCTTGAATCCCACGAAAGTCACTTGATATTGAAGGATTTGATGATGAACTTTGAAGATAATGCAAGATTAGAAGTGGATCTAGTGTAGGAATCAAGAATAATGAAGTTTGGATGGTTGAAAATTGAAGAATTGGTGGTGGAAATGGTGGGAGGTGGTGTTGGGTTTGAGAGGGGAGGAGGAGAGGAATTGTGATCTGATTGTGTGCTAGGGTAAAATGAGAATCTCCTCCTTTTGTTTCTTATTTTTTTGGGTTTTATATGAGGTGCAAAATTAAGGGCATATAGGACATTGTGCTTTTGCCAACCATTGAGATTTGAGATAGAATTTGAATCAAGGGCCAAGATTGCAATGCACATGGATTAGGGACAAGGAGAAAACACAAATGAGTGAGGAATAGCTAGTGAAATCGAAAATTAGGAGTTTTTTTTTGTACACAAAAATTGTTGAGGGCAATTAGGTCAATTTGCACATAGTTGTAGCCTAGGATTTGATCTAGAATTTTAATCAATGGCTAGGAATACAACTCACATGGATTAAGGGCATGAAGAAACACAAAATGAGGTAAAAGGAGGGCTGAAATTCGCAGCCATGAGGAGGGAAGGAGAGGGAAAAAATGCAAGTTGTCACAAAATAGTACATTTTGTCTTATTGAGGACACTCCCTTATTTTCATTCTTTTTGATTTTTCTTTTTATGATCATTATTTTATTCCATGAAGATTCCTTTTTTTTATTTTGGGCTTATCCTAGGAATCAATCATTGGGCCCAAAATTCCATGACAACACCATTCCCAAAATTGATTTTGGGCCCCATTCTAGCGAAAATGACCATTTTGCCCTTTTGTTCGAAAATTGAGTTTTATGCTGGGAGACTTAATATTTATGCGCACAAAGAAAATCAAAACTAAGCACAAATCTTCCTCAAATAATCCTTTTGTGATGGTTCGGTGATTTGGGACGAAAAAACCGCTTTTAGCGTGAAATGACCAAAATGCCCTTTTACCCTAAAAACCCTAGTTTTTGCCCAAAGCACACTTTCACTTTAAAAATGACTTTTCCCCCTAGGAAGGACCTCTAAAACCTTGGGATGCATGTTAAGTGGCTTGTTCTGAGAAACATCCCTTATTTGCGAAATGACTAAAACACCCTTTTTGCACTGAAAAACCCTAAATTGTCCAAAAGTACATTCCAACTCCAAAAATGATTTTAGAAACTTTGAAATGACTTCTATAACCCTAAATGCAATGCATGATGCTCTTTTCACTTATTTATTTATTTTTTGGGGAAAATTAGGGTTTTGACCTAAGCCGGACAAAATTGGGGTATGACAACTGGCAATTTACTTTTCAAGCAATTTACTTTCTTGTCATTTACAATTCCGCTATTTATAATTTTGCACTTTACCGCTTTCTTTTATTTCTCGCTATTTAACTTTATGTTTTCTTCTTTTATTTTCTTTTCTCCTCTTTTGTCTACAATGATCATGAGTGAGTAGACTTTACTAAAATATTCCTTCTTTCCAAAAACACTTTCTTTTCAGTTAATCAAACTTTGAAAAATTAAATTGGTATTCACTTAGGCTCTCCCTGTGGACCGATACTCTTTTATTACGCGATACGACCCGTGCACTTGCGGGGCTATCAATGACTAATGGCAAGATGTTAAAACCTAAAGCTAATTATTGTCTAACACCCGAAGAAGCAATTGATGTTTGTCGATGGTTGAAGGGATTGAGGATGCCAGATGGTTATTCTTCTAACCTTGCAAGATGTGCGGATGTGAACACTGGGAAGATGTATGGGATGAAAAGTCATGCTTGCCATGTATTCATGGAGTGTTTGCTTCCCATTGCTTTTGGTTCATTACCAAAGAGTGTTTTGGAACCACTTACTGAAGTGAGTCAATTTTTTAAGAATATGTGCTCTTCATCAATGAGAAAGGATGATCTTATTAAGATGGAGCAGAATATTCCTTTCATTATCTGTAAGTTGGAGAGAATACTTCCTCCTGGTTTCTTTGATTCCATGGAGCATCTCCCGGTTCACCTTCCATATGAAGCAAGACTTGGTGGGCCAGTTCACTATAGGTGGATGTATCCATTTGAGAGGTAATTGTCTATTTTCGCATTTTAATTGCAGTGGCCTTTAGTATGACTATTTGTTTAATCAAGCGTTCTTCTTTCATATATAGATTAATGGGTGATTATAAACGATCTGTGAAGAATAAAGCTAGAGTTGAAGGATCGATCTGCGCAGCATACTTACACCGTGAAACAATTTATTTTTGTTCTCATTATTTCAACAACTTTATGTTGTCAAGAAATAATAGAAACGAAATGGAGGTTGAAGAAGAAAGACACGCACTCACTTTATCTGTGTTTACCAAACCTGGTCGCCCCTTGGGAAAGAAGTCGACCAACTGGTTATCGGATAAAGAGTATGAATCAGCACATGTTCATGTCTTGATCAATTGCACCGAAGTTAAACCATATCTTGAGTAAGTATGCTTCAATTCAATTTTTAATCTGTATACACCATTAAAGTATGAAGCTAAATCATGTCTTGATCAATTCAATTCAGTGCATTCTTACGAAGTGAGGGAATATGCACTGAAGAATCTTCTGTTCGTATACATGAAAGTTTTCCATCATGGTTTACTGCTAGAGTAAGTAAATAAAATTAATGTTTTAATGTCAAACGTTTAAAGTAGATTATATTATGAGACATGACATATTTTTTTCATATGTGATTACTTAGGTTTATGAAGCCGAACCAACTCCCTTAATCCGACATTTGAGGAACTTAGCCGATGGTCCTTTTCGTGAGGTGACTGAGTGGCACACGTACCTCGTTAATAGTTACAAATTTGACACACAATCATGGAGTGAGGGAAAACAAACAATTAATAGTGGTGTATATGTTAAAGGGGAAACAGAAGGAGGTCAAGGTGACTACTATGGTGTGATCCAACAAATATATGAACTTGAATACCCATATTTGGACTATCAAAAGAGAATAGTTTTATTTTATTGTAGTTGGTTTGATCCATCGGTTAGAGGAACGAAATTGAATCCAAAATGCAATACCGTGGACATTCGAATGGATAGAAGGTATAAACTTTATGACCCGTTTATCATGCCAGAAAATGTGAGACAGGTGTATTATGTTTCATATCCATCAACTAAGAGGGGCTGGTGTGTTGCAATTAAGACAAAACCACGGGGTCGCATTGAGGCAACTGATGCGGAGGATGAGGTTCCTTATCAAGTGGATGAAATGTCGGGAGTTAATGAGGTACTTGAAGTTGAACCAATTGATACCTTACGTGATGATCGACTCTCCGTTGAAGAAGTTGAACCATGTGAACCAGTACCAGAAGTGACTGAAGAGGAAGAAGAGACTAGAGATGAAGAGGAGGAAGAATATACTGAAGATGAAGAAGACGAAGAATATGAATATTTAGAGTAGTCTTATTAGTATTAATGTTGTTATCATTATTACATTAATGTTCTAATTATCGTCGTTATATTAGTATTAATGTTGTTATCATTATTAGATTATGTTGTTATCATTATTACATTAATGTTGAAATTATCGTGATTATATTATTGTTCTTGTTATCATTATTATTAGAGTCTTGTTATTGTTCATAGATATGCATCCAGGAGAAAGTTCAGACCCATCGAGACAAGGGAAGAGGCATCATCGTCGTAGACAACGTGAGGTGACATTAGTTAATATTGGGAATAACTCATTTATTGCGACGCCTCAGACCACCTCTCCAATTGCCCCACCGGTGGTTCAGCCTACGTCTCCACCAGTTGGGTATATGCCTACACCAGGGGGGTATATGCCTACACCAGGGTTGCATACACCAGGGTATACGCCTATACCACCTGGGTATATGCGTATACCACCTGGGTATATGCCTACACCAGGGTTATCGATGCCTACACCAGCTGAGCCCTATGGTGATGCGTATACTGATGAGCCCCATGTTGGTGTTACTGATTCAGATTCATCGACTGATGAAGAGGATGTGCAGGTAGTTGTCGGCAATGATGGTATCAAACGCAAAGTCATCTATCCCTATGGTAACGCGTAAGTATTGTTTGAATTTTTTAGTTTAAATTAATTATGCAATGACTTATATATATATATACATGTGTGTGTGTTTTATTGTTTGATATATATGTTTTGTTATGCAGGTTGCTTCCTGCGAAGGCCGCTTCATCGCATATCACATATGTCATTCAGAAAATGTATTTTAAAACTTATCATGAAAAGTGGACAAAAGTCAATGATGAGGAAAGGGGAAAACTTTTGGATTTGTTTAAGGTAATTGTTAGTTAATTATGTCATTACATATATTGTTAATTTTAATTTTTTTATGTTATATATAATAATACATATTTTTGTTTTGCTTAATACAGTCTAAGTTGACGTGGCTGCCGGAACATGATGTAGCTGTGCAGAAGCTTTTTTTCAAAAGAATGGGCAAGCAATTGTCGGATTTGCTTTACAAACTGCGTTGTAAAGATAAGCAGCCAAAATACATCCCTGACCGTGTTTGGAATGCCTACAAGGAACTTTGGGCTACTGAGAGCTACAAAGAAAAAGCTGAAAAGGCCAAGCAGAATAGAAATTCTGAAAAGGGTGGCTCGCTTCACTGTTGCGGCTCCGTCAACCAGGCTCAGCATGCTGTCAGATTGGTAAATTATTTTAAGTATGTGTTATTTTAGTTTATTTAGGGTGATTAGCAATAATTAAAAATGTGTTTCATTATTACAGAGTAAGAAGGCTGGACGCGATATCACTATTCCTGAGCTTCACAGGGCAACACATTTGAGGAAGGGTACTACGGAGTATGTTGATGAGCGCTCTAGGAAAACTCAGGTATATACAACTTGTTTTGTATTAAATAATTTTGTTTTCTTAAAATGGAACGCTAATTATGCTATGTTATCTGGTTATGGAAAACAGGAGGATGTTAGTGAGACGATGGTTGAGCCGACTCAGGGGACCTGGAACCCTGGCTCACTTGGTCCACTTCCCCCTGAGATCATAGCTCTGGCGAACCGCAATTGGAAGATGGCGGTAGGCGGGCCGAATAAGGGTCGCCTGTATGGTTCGGGGCCCTTGGCGCCGTTATTGGACTCTGGGGTTGATCACTTCGACACTAGTGGGCCTTCTGGCAGTGGACCTCCTCCTCCTCCTCCTCCTCCTCCTCCTCCTCCTCCTCCTCCTGCTACAGCTGACGAGACCGCGCAACTTAGGCAGCAGGTGCAGGCTCAGGCACAGGTCATTCAGGATCAGGAGCAGCGGCTGCAGACTCATGAACAGGTGCAGACAACCTTGCAGGAAGACTTCTTGAATTTTACCCGTGCGCAGGCGAAGATATTGAAGTATTATAACCGCAAACATCCAAATGGGTCTGAGTCTGAGGGGTCTGATGATAATCCCTATTAGGACTTTGTTATTTGGGAGAGATGCGGGACTTTGTTTATTTTGATTCGGATTTGTTTGAACTTGTTTATTTTGATTCGGATTTTGTTTTTATTTGGGATTGTATTGTTTGATTTCGACTTTATTGTTAATTCAGATTTTCGCATTTATCTTAATTATAGTGTTTATAAGAGACAGGGTTTTGCGCAATAGACAGGTTGTTCGCATTTCGATTTTAAAAAGCAGGTTTTCCAAATATTAAAAGCCAGGTTTTCTAAAAAAATTTTAAAAAAATTCAGGGGTCATTAGCGACGGAATTAGTGGCGGAATTCCGTCGCTAATATTGCTAACCAGACACACCCACGTGGCATCAATTAGCGACGGTATTAGCGACGGAAATCCGTCTCTAATTGGCTCATTCGTAGGGTAACACGTGGCAGTCATTAGCGACGGCATTAGTGACGGAAATCCGTCGCTAATATTGCTCAATCGTAGGCTAACACGTGGCAGTAATTAGCGACGGAATTAGCGACGGATTAATCCGTCGCTACGTAGCGACGGAACCAAATCCGTCGCTAATAATTAGCGACAAGCTTCTTAGCGACGGATAAAATCCGTCGCTAATTCCGTCGCTAAATGTAGTTAGCGAGGGAAAAAGTGGTATTAGCGATGGAAAAATCCGTCGCTAATACGCTGTTTTTTTGTAGTGTCTAACTTTTTACTACTTCTTACTAAAACATTTTCAAGCTTTGTACTTCATTTATGTGCATCATCCATGTGACATACTCTCATGCTTGCACCCTAACACTTGCATACTCCCATATTCTCACATGTTCATGCATTCTTGCATGCTTATGCATCTTGCATTCTTTTATCCTTTTACATGTTTATGCATCCTTATATGCTATACATGCATTCATTCTTAAATGTCCATGCATTCATTAGTATCATGTCTTGCATTCAAAAATCAAGTGTTCATGTATTCATTCCTTGTATGCTCATGCATAGTTGCTTAATCGTGCATTCATATCCACATGCTTACTCATTTAAACTAAGAATATCCTATGCTTATGATCAATTGCATTCTTTTGTTCATGATGCCATTTAAATGTCTTGACTTAATTGTGTGCCATCCTTTCTACATGTATGACCTCCTAATGAAGACGTAAGCCTACTTGCTTGTTGTAGCATAGAGTCATTAGGGTAAATACACTCCTTTGAGATTGTTGCCCGTCCCGTAGCAATTCTCACCCACACAACACAATTGCTTTGAGAACTTTGTTTTGCATCTTTGATAATTGAATCCCTTGATTGTATTGGCATGCTTAATCTTGGTTGATGAATAATATGTTCATGATTGCTTGATTGTTGAAGTATGAGTCTTGTTCATTCATTTGCATTTGGTTATGGATTTAGAATTGATTTGAAGTGTTCTACTTTTTTTTCTAAAACCTCTTTCCTACATTCATTAATAAAAGAAAACCCTTTTATTTTCAAAACAAGAATAAAATAAATTGTCATTGACGACCAATCGCGCCGTTGCCGTTTAGGTTGTTAATGATGATTTTGTTTTCAAAAGAGTTAGTAGTGAGGCCATTCTAATCGTTGTTGTTTGGTCTTCACAAAAGCTCAATCCTATTTTCGAAAACTTATTCCTCAAAAGTAAAACCAATTGTCACTGATGACCAATCGCGCCGTTGCCGTTTAGGTCATTAATGATGATTTCATTTTCAAAAGAGTTAGTAGTGAGGCCATTCTAACCGTTGTTGTTCGGTCTTCACAAACGCTCACCCAATTGCGAAAAACCCCTTAAGCCGTTTTCAAAACCAAAAATCGAGAACTACGTAGCTTTGAATTCTCCATCGCACCGGGAGATACGTAGGAGCGGGGTCCTGTCCCGTCAAGCACACTCTAAAAAAATCTTTGTTTTGTCCTGATTTTCAAAGATAACCAAAAATATTCTTCTTCCCTCCTGTTTTCAATAAAACAAACCTTAAAGAAAAGAAAAGAAAAGAAGTAGAATAAACTGCTTTCAACTCGAACTTATGTCTAAACCACACATCAGGTTAATGGTTCCCTTTCGGTAGAAAGGAGGTGCGGGGTGCTAATACCTTCCCCGTACCTAACCGACCCCCAAACCTACATCTCTACGTTTTCAAAAGACCATCCGCCTTTTCAAAGACTTTTTTTCAATGCTTTGGTCTTAAAATTAAAATATTGGTGGCGGCTTCAAAAATTTTCCACGTTGTACATTGAGAAACCCAAACCTGGATTTTTCGGGGCGCAACACTAGGTTTTGCATCTTTTTTTGAAATCAAATATCTGATGGCAGAATGGTCAGTGAAAACAATTACTTTTGTGCCTATCAAATATGATCTGAATTTATCAAATGAAAATACCACTGCTAATAATTCCTTTTCAGTCACAGTATAATTTAATTGAGTTTCAGTTAATGTTTTGCTAGCATAGTAAATTGAAAGAAAGACTTTATCACACCTTTGCCCTAGGACAGCTCCTACAGCATAATCACTAGCATCACACATTAACTCAAAAGGCTTGGTCCAATCTGGTGTGACATTACTGGTGCTGTCACCAGTGCTTACTTCAGTTTCTGAAATGCTTCTAAGCAGGAGTCATCAAAATTGAAGACAATGTCATGCTGCAGCAATTGACAAAGTGGCTTTGAAATTTTTGAAAAATCCTTAATAAATCTCCTGTAGAAGCCTGCATGTCCAAGAAAACTTCTGACACCCTTGGCACTGGTAAGAGGGGGTAGCTTTTCAATCACCTCAATCTTGGCTTTATCCACTTCCAAACCCTCCTTTGGAATCCTATGCCCTAGCACAGTGCCTTCTTGAACCATAAAGTGGCATTTTTCCCAATTGAGCACCAAATTGGTTTCACCTTTGAAGAATCTCTTCTAAGTTGGCTAGGCATTTCTGATATGTTTCCCCAAACACTAAGAAATCATCCATGAAAGCATATTTTAGATGCTGTGGTAATTCCTTGAGTTCAAGGATTGGAGGTTTTTCAATTGAAGGCACACTCTTCTTGCATTTAGTGCTTTCAAGTTCCAAGGATTCATATTTTCTACCCCAGACTTCCATGACAGTGAAGTCCTCCTGTTTTGCCTCTGGTTCCACAAGTTTCTCTGGTTCTGCCAATGCCAGGGCATTGGCCAAGTGGTCATGCTGCTTGTAGAAATGCTTCTGCACTATTTGATCAAGAGAAACTACAAATGAACACTCTTCATTGTCTTCTGAGGGGGTACTTGAGAGCATCCATGACATTGAATTTCACCTCCTAATCATTGACTCTCATAGACAATTCTCCTTTCTGCACATCAATGAGTGTCTTTCCAGTAGCTAAGAATGGTCTTCCCAATATGATGGGCACTTCCTTATCTGCAACAAAGTCAAGGATAACAAAATCTACAGGAAATACAAATTTATCAACTTTAATTAAAACATCTTCTATGATCCCCTCAAGATAGGCTATAGACCTATCTGCTAAATGAATGGTCACATTTGTAGGTCTGGCAGTTCAAATACCAAGTTGGGTGAATATGGATTTAGGCATCAAGTTAATACTTGCTCCTAGATCACATAATGCACGCCCATTGTAAGATTTTCCAATTGAAAATGGTATTGTAAAGCTGCCAAGATCCTTTAACTTCCTGGGAATTTTACTTTGCATGATCATGCTGCTTTCTTTTGTCATATCCACTATTTCAAACTCTCCTAGCCTTCTTCTTTTTGTAAGCACATCCTTCATGAATTTTGTATAGTTTGGCATCTGTTGAAGTGCTTCAACTAGGGGAACATTGATGTGTGGCTGCTTCAGTATTTCTAAGAACTTACTGAAGTGCTTGTACTCATGTGCCTTCCTCAACCTTTGTGGAAAAGGAGGAGGTGGGTACTCTGGAACAAACTTGGGTGCTGGTGCATCAACAGCTTCTGATGCTGCAGCATTGGATGCTGCAGCTTTGATATTTTTTTTTTCATTTTTTTCTTTTTCTTCCTCACTCATTCTCACAATTACTGCTGGTTCTGCTAAACCTTTCCCACTCCTTAGTGAGATAGCTTGAACGTGCTCCTTCCCTGCTTTTTGTGAAGTAGAAGCATCTGTGGTGGAAGGCAGTGATCCACTATGTCTTTAAGAAGTAATAGAGGCTATCTGTCCAACTTGTGTTTCCAGATTTTTGATAGCAGCACCTTGAGACTGAAATTGAGTTCTGGCTTCCTTGATGAATGACTTCACCAACGACTCAAAAGGGGTGTCTGGTGTTGTTGCATTTTGCCTCTGGTTGTTCTGAGATGTGAATCCTGGGGGGTTTGTTGATGCTCCAGCATTGGGTGTTGTGGCATTATTTCCTCCCCCATATGAAATTGGGGTGGTTTCTCTAGCCAGGGTTATAGGTGTTTGAATAAGGGGTATTGCTTTTATTGTACCCTACTGTTGTGTGAAAACAATATGTGCAAGTATACACAGTCGCAACAAGTAATAAAGAGTAAGTAGAGATCGTTCCCACGAGGATTGTTGAGTTCTTTTCTATATTTAATTAGCAAGCAAGCTAGTGAGTAAAAGCAAAGTAAAATACAAGTTGTAGAACCCAATTTTATCAACAAACAACAAGTAAAATAAAATATTAGTAGAAATCCAGAATGAGAGTAAGTTGGGACTGCCTTCACTATGCAAATTCATAATAATGGTCTAATGCTGTATCTGATGCTGCAGCACTAGGTGTTGTCGCAACAGTTGCTATTCTTTCAAATACTTTCACTAGGTTTTCGCTACAAGAGCCTATGTTTAGGCCCTAAATAGGTATACCCTAGGCTACTTACGCACCCACAGTGTTCACCTTATGGAATTTTCCCTCCTATGTCAAGGTTTTAAGCAAGGATTATTAAAGTGTCCTTTACTAATCACTATCCATATTATCCTTTGAGATCAATTTATAACCTATGCCTGAATCTATAAATGGTACTTATATTTAGGTGATCAAGTCTAAAATAAGTTTTGAAATAGTATCACGCAAAGGATAAAAATGCCAAACATCAAATACATGCATTAAACACACTATGACTTCATTACATAGATCAAAGCATCCCAACTAAGAGTATTTAGCTCATGATGAGCGAAGAACACAAGAAATACAACTTAAACATAATGTTTAAAGCCATAAATGCGAAAATACAAAGAAGAAATATAGTAAGAAGTGGTATACTGAAGGTTTACTCCAAGAACAGTAGCATGGAGGTTCAGATCAGCTCCTAAATCCACAAAAATCTTCAAGTAATTAAACTTCTGTATTGCTGCAGCATCACTCCCAGCAATGGTGTTTCCACTTTAGTGATTTAAGGTAGCTTAGTACAAAAATGGAGGAAAAGCTATTTCTATCCTTTTCTTCCTCTGAACCAGCACACCAAATGAAGAAGCAGGTAGTCTTTATATAGTAATAGGGTGCATGATCCAAGAAAACCCTAATTTGGAGGTGCCTTTGTCCTTATGCGTGCCCAAAAGTACATGTGCCCATTAAAAATGTGGAATATTCTCTGTCCAGGTGCTGGCATCCTAGGTAGTGCGTCCGTCCTTGCTTGACAGTTGTAATGCACTCAAATCCGCGCTTCCAGCATTTTCTCTCTCATCTGTCGCAGGAACTGATGTTACAACACCTATTGCTGCAGCAATGAAACGCACACATAAAAGCACAAAATGGGGCACCAAATTACCAAATGACATAAAACCATAATCAATTCTTCTACTCTCTAAAACATCATAGTTTAACTAATTAAACACAATATTACTTTAGAACTCACAATAATTTAGGCTAAGAAAGCATAGATAACTCTTACAAATAAGAGTTATCACCTACATAGTTAACAGAAATAGGGTTGATGGGGCATTCTTCATATAGATGACCTCCTCCACAATACACACAGCTGGTTGTTTCTGGAGGAGCTTGTTCAATAACAGCTACTGTTGTTTCTGATAATGCTACAGCATTGGGTGTTGCTGCATTGGTGTTGCTGAGGTTCTTTATCATATTTGTGAGGGAAGCTACTTGAGCTGATAATGCTGCTACTTCACTGATTTCATGGATCCCTGCTGTCTTCTTTGAGTACTAACTCTCTCTCTGTAGGCCACTGATAGCTGTTGGTTGCAATATTTTCAATTAGTTCACAAGCCTCATTGTAGGAAGAATTTAGCAATACCCTTCCTGAGGAAGCATCCAACATGAGCCTGGTCTGTGGCTCCAAACCATTATAGAAAGTCTCCATATGAATAATGACAGGTATTCCATGGTGTGGACATTTTCTCAGCAACTCTTTCCATCTTTCCCATGCTTCAAACAGTGACTCAAATTCTTTTTGTTTGATGGAAGTGATTTCATTTCTCATCCTGGCATTTTTGATAGGTGGGAAGTATTTAGCTAAAAACTCTTTTGCCATCTCATTCCAGGAAGTGATAGAGTTAGGCTCTAAGGAGTTTAACCAAGCCTTGGCTCTATCCTTCAAGGAATATGGGAAAAATTTTAATCTAAAAGCATCTTCACTAACACCAGAGATGATGAAATTACTACACACTTCCAAAAACTGTTTTAAGTGTAAATAGGGGTCCTCATGGGGAGAACCACCAAATTGGCCAACTGTTTGTAGCATTTGGAACATCATGGGTTTGAACTCAAAGTGTGTGGCATTGATTTCAGGCCTAACTATGCTGGTTTGCATTGTTTGAGGATCAAATACAGCATAGTCTCTCATTGGTCTATCAATGTCATTGATCATGCCTGTAGCTCCTATGTTGATGAACTGCTGCCTTTCTTCATCTTCAGAGTCACTTGGTTCCTTGTATAGAGCCTCCTCTGGGGGGTATTTCCCCCTGCACCTCTGCCACTTCCTTGTCCAGACATATTTTGTCTGCCGCTGCTACTCTGGTTCTGTTTCTCTTTTTGAATGCTCCTTAACCTTCTAAATCTCCTTTCTATTTCAGGGTCTAATTGAAATTCTGGTGTATGGGACCTGTGCATAAATATGCCAAGAAGAACACCAGTAGTAAAATAGACACTAAAGTACTAATTTAAACTATAAATTTAATGACAATCCCCGGCCACGGCGCCAAAAACTTGTTGTGCTTGATATATATACACAAATGGATGTGCAAGTATACACAATCGTAACAAGTAATAAAGTGAAATAGAGTATCGTTCCCACAGGGATTGGATTAATTTTACGAATTTTAAAATCAATCGCTTTAGTGGAAAGTAACAAAATATCACAATTAAAGAGGTGTGCAAGAATGTAAAAACAGAAAGTAAACAAGCAATTAGAGTTGTGTTGGGAAATATGTGATGAATGAGTAGTTGGAATGCTTTCCACTAGTAAATCATTTTTGATGCTGTAGCATTTGTTGTGTGCCTTTTGGTCACTGTCGTCAGAGTTTCATTACAAGGGACAACATGTCTGCGTCCTTAAATAGGTTCCCTCTTGTATATGAAGTACCCACAGCATCACCCTGTGGACTATGCTGCCTATGTCTTGGTTGAGCATGGAATTACAAAGTTTCCTTTGTTAAAACACTTACCCACATTAGTTCTTGAGTTCCAATTATAAACCATGTCTGAATTTATAATTTGCATTCATTTTTAGCTGATCAATTCTAAAGAATAAATGTGAAAGAATTATGCATGCAAAAACTAAAATGCTAACATCAATATATAACACAAAGCCTTAGTCAAAAGTTCATTACTAAGTGTACGACATCCCAACTACAGATGGAGTTAGCTCATGCTTGGAATTACTAAAAACATAATCATATTAATATAACTAACCAATACAAGAGACGTTGAATAGAGTAGAGTGTACACAATTGATTGCCCCGGCATCAGCCAGCTCAGTAATGCTGCAGCATTGCCTTCCTTGTAGTTACTTGAGGTCGAAGGAGGAAGTTGTCAATTCCTTCCCACTCCTTTCGAAACCAGCTCCAAATGATTTTAAGTGATACTTTGTGGTAAGTTCTGTTCTGCCTTGCAAATGAGGAGGAGGGGAGTATTTATGGCCTTCAAAAAGTAGTCCATTGAACTTGAAAAAGTAAGTTCTTTGAACTTGTTTCTACTTGATTCAATTTGACTTGATTTGATTGGGAGATTGCCACCAAAGAGGTCCTATGGCGTGTGGACAAGTGCCCCTAAAAGATAAATTTGCAAGTGAAGTTGTCAATAGGGTGGTGTTGAAGTGGGAAACTTGAGCCACTTGCGCAACTTGCTTTCTGGTGACGCCATCATGGTGATGTTGTGGCATCCCGTGCTTCTGCATATGATGTTGTAGCATTGCTATCCTTCTTGATGCTCCAGCATTGCTTCTAGTTGTGGCAATTCAATCACATGCTAATGCTCCGGCATAGTCCTCTTCTTTGATGCTACAACATTTCTTCTTTTTTAATGCTCTGGCATTACTCTTTTCCTGATGTTGCGGCATAGAATGATTTTGTAATGCTACGGCATCAAGTGTTGTGGCTCTGAACATGTTGTGAGAATACCATAAAACGTCTAAAATGTGCCAAGTTGTTTGTCAAAGCATTTCTTCCCTTTGTTTTACGTTTATTTGTATATTAAGTTATTTACAAGACAATATTCTTAAGGTTCAAGTAATAATTTGAGTTATAGAAGCATAAATGACTCTATATAAAATAGAGTCATCATTTCCCCCTAAGCCGAAGTCGTCCGAAGGGCGGGTTTAGGCTTGTTTCCCCCGGTTCTTGCCAATTAATGGGCGGAGAACGTTGATTATGTACCCGCCCTGTGCGATGACGGTTTCTTTGTCAGCGCGCGCGTGATTCGTACGCACGCGTCTTAGGAAATGCCACATGTCTGTCTCGTGAACTGTGTGACGATTGATTGCGATTTGATGGATGTGACGTTTGAGTTCTTCAATGAGGGTGCAGAATGATGGTGTGTTGTCAGCGTCTCGAATCTCGAGGAGGATATTTAATGTGTGATGCGAAGGGTCGCTTTACTTCGTATTCGGCCCACGATCCGTGGTGAGAACCATTATATAAGGGCATCGTGCCTTAGCCACTTGCTCACTTTGCGAATTTCACGGTGCTCTAGGAGCGGTTTGATTCTCCAGCAAGAGCGACTTCATTCTCCGACGAGAGCGACTTAATTTTCCAGCGAGATTCTGGCGAGGTGCTTTCCGTTTCCGGCAGCGAGGTCCCTTTCTGATCGCTCTACTCTGTCGTGCGATCTACATCGTCGCCATTCATCAGGTAATTTATTCAGTCCTTTTACTCCCCCTTATTTTATTCACTATTGCTCGTTCGGCGGGAAGGGCGTGCCAGGACCGGGGTCGACCTTGTTGCCCCCTTCCGAGGATTCGAAGCGGTGAGTCCTGACGAGATGCCCCCTTACCTGCAGGTTAGAGATCCTGGCGAGGACCAAGAAGACTGTGCGTGTGAATCGATCACGATAACTAGCGAAATTCTTTGCGGGAAAAGTGACCACAGAGGCAATGTCTGGTGAGGAGGAAGGGTCGACCACAGAGTCGGAGCGGTCATCTGACTCGTCAACGGGTAGCTCCTTTGACAGTTCGTCAAAGGCGTCTACTCCTACTGAGGAGGTGGATTCACAGCTGACCCCAGAGGGTGGCCTGATCGAGCAGGACCAGGAGGAAGAAGAGGAGGCAGTTGTTGGTCGGATCCTCCTAGTGCATGAAGTGGTTCCCGCGTAGGGGAATGTTGATCCGGGCGAGCAAGCGGGAGGGGTGTCCCGCGTGGTAGACTACTCTTGGGTTTCCGAGGCCCTACGCGAGACAAGGTCGGCTATGAGGCCGGGCATGGACTTACTTGACATGTTCTGGCATTTGATCGAAGAGGTCGGTCAAAACTGACTAGTCGAGGGGGTGTCTCGGGACGAGTGCATAGCGACTTTCCCCCAGGAGCTTAAGTTTACTATGTACTCCACTTTGCTGCTTAACTTGCGGGTGCGACCACCTTTTACCACGTTTCAAAGGGAAGTTCTCTGCTATCTTGGAGTCGCTCCTTCCCAACTGCACCCTAACAGTTGGGGATTTCTGCGGGCGTTCGAACTACTGATGGGCGAGATGGAGAGACCTTGTTCTAGAAGGTTATTCTTCACGATATTTGAGGTGTGTAACACCCCTTTTCTACCCGTTAATTTAATTGGAAAAATATCAGAGTTTTAAAAATTTCTTTTCATTGCAAAGGATGTTACACATACTTCAATAAAACTACACTTCTCAATAAAACAGCTCAAAACATATTAGCCAGGTATTACGTAGCACATCACAAAAGGCGAATCTCAAAACCACAGTTATCATCGCAATAATACTCAACGTCAATAAAATCATCTAAGCAGCGGAATAATAAAATAAAACAGAATTGTCAATAAAACTTAACCAACAAAAACATTCATGATATAAGTTCGCCCCACCCCCTGAGTGCTACGTATCATAGCGTGACGACTCAACTCGAATTAGTGAAGGTACCTAGTCCTTCACGCGCAATCACCTGCACGTTAGCGCATGGGGTAACATTCAAACAGAAGGGTGAGTCCAATTCAATTCATATAATAAGTCATATGATAAATAATAAGTCAAGTCACAGCTCTAAATGAATCACATCACAATCATCGATCATATCACCACAATAATTCATCACTATGTCATGTAGGCATATGGAATGCAACCCACTCGCGGGCATATGCATGAGGTACCTTTTCACAAACGTCGCTTAGCCCTTAAGGCCTCATCGTCACTTAGCCACATGGGCCTCAAAAACGTCACTGGGTTTATGCATATGGGGCATGAGACACTATGACATGCACCACTCACAAACACACAAATACACAACTACCCAAATCATAGTCAACTATGTGACCCGTCACTTACCGGTTTGCTCACAAGAAGCACAGCACCTGTCAATTCACAATTTACACACAACGTCACTTGGCCTTTTAGACCTTAACATCACTTAGCCTTTCGGGCCTTAAACGTCACTGGGTTTGCATCGTCACTTACACATAAATATCATCAACTCAAACAATAGCCACTAAGGGCAAAACAGTCATTTAACTAGCCACTAAGGGCATCATCGTCATTTACACCTCATTATCAATAATATTAGCCACTAGGGCAAAACAGTCATTTACACGTCATTATAAATAATTTTAGCCACTAGGGGCAAAACAGTCATTTACACGTCATTATAAATAATATTAGCCACTAAGGGCAAAACAGTCATTTACACGTCATTATAAATAATTTTAGCCACTAGGGGCAAAACAGTCATTTACACGTCATTATAAATAATATTAGCCACTAGGGGCAAAACAGTCATTTACACGTCATTATAAATAATATTAGCCACTAGGGGCAAAACAGTCATTTAACTAGCCACTAGGGGCATCATCGTCAAAATCATCATTTTTGACATTACTTCGTTAAAACCACTGGTCGTACGCAAAAGAGAACTTTTAAAGACACCCAAAACATCTTTTCATTGTCACAGCAACGGTCACCGGGAACAGCCACTTGGGGCGCCCCAGCAACCTTCAGAAATAATAAGTTTTTATTTTTAAAAATGGGACACGCAGATGGACAACTGAAAATGCTTCACAACGCTTTTTGAATCGTTCAAAACGGATGTCTGAGTCAAAAGATATAGCGAAAACAGTTTTCGAAAATATTTTGGGACATCCTGAAAACTGGCGCCATGAGCGCCCAGCGCCCAGGCACCTGGCGCCCAGCAAGGCGCAACACACACACACGGGCGCTCAGCGCCCAGCGCTGGCACCCAGCGCCTCAGCGCAACACGCAACGCAACACACACGGGCGCCCAGCGCCCAGCGCCTTGGCGCAACACAGGAACACGCGCACACGGGCGCTCAGCGCCCAGCGCTACACACGCACACACGCACACGGGCGCTCAGCGCCCAGCGCCCAGCGCAACACCCAGCAACACGCGCACAGCGCCCTTGGCGCCCAGCACAGGGCGCCTGGCGCCCAGAACAGTCCCAGCACCAGATTTTCACACAAATTTAGCACAAACATCAATTTTCTCAAATTGTTTCTTGACTCAATTTCAACACACACTACAACCATCATGGATACACATTTAAATCATCAAAATTATACACCACCCATTCGAATTCAACAACAATCCCAAGCACCTCATAGCATCACGCTTATATCTAAAATCACAACATGAATTCGCAAGCATCAACATATAATCACGCATATGGCAACCATCAAGACATGAATTTCGCAAGCACTATAACAATCATACTTAACATCTAGGCTATCACTAACTTAGGATCCATCATAGAAATTATTATAGAAATCGATAGAACTCCCCTTACCTCGAATTAGAAGAATAGGATCTCTAGAGATGATCACGAACGGAACCACGGCAACCGGATCACGCCTCCTCTTTTCTCCTTGGAGCTTGCGACTCTTCTCTTCTCCCTCTCCCTCTCTACGGCGCGCCTCTCCCTCTTTTCTCTCTTGTCTCAAATTTTCGCAAATGTTAGCAAGGAAACCCTAACCCCTAGGCGCCTTGCTACTTTGCATATGACTAAATTCATGGGCTTGGGCTTCTCACTTAAGCCCAAGTCCATCTACTTTGGTGCCTCCATCCTCTAATACCACCTACACATATTAATATAATTTCTAATGATTAAATTATATCCAATTAATTAATTTAAATTCCTAAATACTTAATTAAATAAATTAATTAAATATTTAGGGTGTTACAAGGTGAGCCGTCGTGGAGAGTCGGGGAGTAGAATGAGTCGATTTGAACATCTCATTCTAGAGGGTCATTCCAAGTACAAGCTTTTCCGGGCGTTTTCCGATTCCATGAAGCCCTGGAAGCACAACTGTCTTTGGGTCGCTCCGGTCAGCTCCAACTCCATTGAGCTGGTGGAGGTCGTAAACGAGAAAGGGGAGGTTACAGACACCAAGTTTCCCCTGGCCTGGTCGAAAAGCCACTACAACCGGAGGTCGGCTACCTCCAGTTACAAAGAAGACCTTCTTGATGAGGACGACAAGGAGACACTGTGGTTGCTTCAGAATAAGGTGACCCATCTTCAGCACTTAATTCTGGTCAGGCCGATAGTCAGGGCCAAGAGTTCTAACCAACTCAAGTCGGTTCTGGGTAGGCCTTAGTCGGATTGGACCAATCATGTTGCTTGTGTATCTTTACTTTTCTATTTTCTTCTGACTGTGTGCTAACCCGCTCTTTTTTCTTATCCTGCAGACAAGATGGCTGGACCGCTCGGTTTTTCCAGGGTTTGAAAGCTTTGGTTCAGCAAGGGGCAGCGCAGGCCCAGGGTTCTACCAACCGCTCTCCGGTGGTCACTCCGCACAATGAAGAGGAGGTTCATACCCCCTTTGGTCGACCAAGGGGTGGACGACCCGACAGGGGCTTCTTCCAAAAAGAGAGCATGGGCACGTGCGAGTGCCCAGGAAGCAAGGAACAAGGTGATTGATCTGTCTGATGGAGATTCTGATCCTCCCGCCAAGAAAGTCAAGCCGACCAAGGATGGTCGCAAAAGCAAGTCTCCCAAGGTGAATTTGGAGAAGCTGACAGCGGCCGACTATAATCACTACATAGCCGATCCTCTTGATGCTGCAGCCCAAGTATGCAAGGCCGCTTCGAACCTATTCAGGAAATGGAAGTAGGAAGAAGACGCACGTATGGCAGGTAACGCTCTCGAAGCCAGAAACTTGTGGTTGGAGCGTGATTTAATTGACAAATCTGATAAGCTGAAAAGCTGCTATAAACTTCTTAGTGTTGCGGAAGGAGCGAGATGATGCCAAAAAGAAATTGGAGGAAGCAAAGAAGTTGGAGGACGCTCTTTCAAAAGCCGAGGAGTCGGTGAAGAAATTGACCAAAGAGCGTGACGACGCCACGTCCGCCCAGATCTCTATAGAAGGGGAAGTTGAGAAAGGAAAACTCAAAGTAAAGGAGCTTAAGGGTGCAGTTTCTGATCTGCAGATCAAGATCAAGGACTCGGATCGTCCAAAGCCGTAGCTCTTGAGGAGGCCAAGGAAAAGGCCGAGCAATCTGTCCGAACTTCCGCCTCGCAAGCATTTGGAGATAGCAACTGATCAATTCAAGAACGTGTTGCGCAGATCAAGTTCTTGCACCCAGAGCTCGAGATCGATCCCGAGGTGGTCAGCGAGGACCACGTGTTCCAAGGCGAGCATATTGTCAAGCCGCCCACTAAGGAGGGAGAGGAGACGGTCGTGATTGTCAGTCGTTCCTGAAAATTTGTATTTATCTTGTTTTTGCTTGGACTACCTCAAAGGTGATGTCTGGCCCTGAGGTCACTTTTTATTGTAATCGTACAATTTCATCGCTTTTATCGTTAAGTCTATTGGTTCCTTTATTTCTTCGGCTATTTGCATCATTCGCGTGGCCGTTTCGTGGCTTTGCCTTTCTTTTATTTATTGGCTGAGTTCGTGGGGTCCGCTCCAAGCAGTTTACCGGATCTCGGTCCAGATTGAATTCACTCGAAAGGGGATGCGACTCGCTTTCGTAGTCGCTTCGACTTGCAGCTTGGGTCGTCCAAGCATGCTCGACCTAGCAGGCAGTTTACCGAGGCTCGGCTCGGACCTAACTCGCCTCATATGTTTGTGATTCATACGGGGCTTATTCTTAGCCTGCTCTTTGCGCATACTTTATCAAACAAAATTCTCAAACTAAACAACTTAGCGACTAACGGGCGAGCCTCATCTTATTAATGACAGACGGGCGAGCCTCGTTAAAAAACCCAGTGGGAAAAAAGTGCCCCACCCGGTTTTACAATTTGTTTCTTATAATGTGTCAATTACATTTTCAGCTATAATATCTCCTTAATTTCGTGGCATTCCATGTTTGGGGAACCTCTGCTCATCGTTTTGAGTTGATAAGCGCCTTTTCCTGTCTTTGGGACAATTCGGTATGGACCTTCCCAGTTTGGGGCGAGCTTTCCCTGTGCTGCGTTTTTCTGTCCAACATCGGCCCTGTAGAGGAAGAGTTGACCCACAGCGAACTCCCTTGGGACGACTTTGGCGTTGTACCGAGCTGCCATTCTCTGCTTAATCAGGGTTTCTCGCAGGGCAGCCTGAGTTCGAAGCTCTTCGACGAGGTCGATCTCTTCTCGAATGGCCTGATTGTTGTTGTGGAGTAAAGGTGTGCAAGTGTACACAATCTTTAACAAGTAATATAGTAGAAAGTAGAGATCGTACCCACAATGATCGGATTAATTTCTAAAGTTTAAAATGGTAGTTTTAACTAGTGAGAAACAAAGTAACAAAATAAAATAAAATATAATCAATGGTGTGAAAACAGAATTTAAAATAAGCTAAGTAAATAAAAGTTGTATTACAAATGAGAAGGAAGGTAGTTGGAATGCTCTCCACTAAGTAAGTCACTTTAACAACCTTATGTTATACATGATGCTGGTGAACTGGGTGCTGTAGCAATTGATGTGTGCTTTTCAGCAACTAACGTCAGGTTTTCATCACAAGTCTTATGTCTAAGCTCTAAATAAGTTCACCCATGTATATGAAGTACCCACAATATCACCCTATGGACTATGCTATCCTATGTCTAGGTTTTAGCATGGAATTAACAAAATTTCCTTTATTAAACACTTATCTATATTAGTTATTGAGTTCTAATCTTAAACCATGTCTGTACTTATGATTTGCATTCACTTTTAATTGGCCAATTCTAAAGATGAATATGAAAGAGTTATCATGCAAGAACTAAAATGCAAACATCAATATATAACATAAAACTAGTTAAAAGTTCATTACAAAGTTTATGGCATCCAACTACAAAAGAGTTTAGCTCATGCTTAACTTTACTAAGGACATACAAAGTGATGTAAATAACATGTTCATACTACTGAAAAACACAAAGGAAAAGAAATAGAGTAGAAGATACACGGTTTAGTTTCCTTTGCATGAATCATCTCCGTAATGTTGCAGCATCGCTTCTATTTGCACGGTACAGGGAGCATTCCTTCAGCATAGTGTAATTGTGGAAGTAAAGAGAGAAGGTGTCACGTTCTTCTCTCACTTCTTCCAAACCAGTTCTAATGATGATTTTCTTGAGTGAATTCTGGTCTATTTGTGAATGAGGAGATGAAGAGTATTTATAGACTTCATGGACGAGCTTTCTTGAAGGTTGGGTTTCCTTGGAGAAGAAGTTGATCTCTTTTAAATCCATGTGCCTCAAAAAGTAGATTTGACATTTGCTTTATTAAAGAGAAGAGGTCCTATAGTGAATTGACTAGTGTCCCTAAAAGGTGGCTTCCTTGAGTGAGGTTTCTTCATGGTGAAGTTAGGGTTACTTTATTTCCAATTGTCTCCAAAAGTTGATTTAATCATTCACCCATCAAAGAAAGGAGGTCCTATAGTGAATGGACATGTGTCCCTAAAGAGATTCAACTTGTAAGCTAAAAAGTCTTCAAAGGAGGCGCCGAAATCCTCCACTTGGGCCACTTGCCTTGCTTTGGACACAGCATGACGTCATCAATAGAATGTTGTGGCATTCAGTTTTGCTAATGCTGGGGCATTGGTTTAGCATGAATGTTGGGGTTTCAAATGCTGGGGCATTGTAGTGTCAGCAATGTTGGGGCATCTAATACTGTAGCATTGAACAAACACATCAAAATACAACATGTCGTACCAAAAGTGTCAAATGATTACAAATCAGTTCTTAACCTTCATTTACACTAAACAACACATATTAATTACTTTAACAACAATATTACTCAGAAACTCACATTAATTTAGGTCTAGAACATATAAATAACTCTATATAAATAAGAGTTATCAATTGTTTTCTTGAGTCATTTTAGGATTCGCAGTTCTCCAGCTTAGTTCCCCAATCTCGATAGGGATGATCGTCTCAGTGCCGTAAACCATTTTGAATGGGGGCTCTTCTGTTGAGGAGTGTGGGGTCGTTCGGTACGCCCATAGGACTTATGGCAGTTCTTCAGCCCAATTCCCCTTAGCTTCGTCAAGTCTTCTTCTTAAACCGCGCAGGATTACTCTGTTTGCGGTCTCAGCTTGGCTGTTAGTATGAGGATGTACCACGGAGGTGAAACGCTGCTTAACCTCGAGGTCGTTCATTATCTTCCTAAAACCCTTATCGGTGAATTGTGTTCCATTATCCGTAACCACGACCTCTGGTATCCCAAATCGGACCCAAGATATTCTTTTTGAAGAACTTCATGCAATTTCTGGACGTTATGGTCGCTAGGGGCTCGGCCTCTATCCACTTTGTGAAGTAATCCACAGTAACTATCAAGTATTTTAGCTGGCCTGGGGCCACTGGGAACGGTCCAAGCAGGTCGATCCCCCACCAAGCAAATAGCCATGGGGGAGACATACTATTTAGCTCGGTAGGTGGGCCGGCATGGACATCAACGTGTCTTTGGCACTTGTCGCATTTCCTGACCAGCTTCTTTGCGTCTTTGTTCAAGGTGGGCCAATAACACCCCACCCTGATGTTAGACTTATTATATAACCTTAGAGGGGGGGGTGAATAAGGTTATGAGTAAATATGGATTCTTTTCGCAAATGATGATTATATTCTTTTTCAAATCGGATGCGGAAAATGTGATTTGAACTTTTGGATAAGAAAACAAGCTAGGGTTGTTTAAATTGTATTCAATATTGCCAATAAAGATATTATAATAGATAATCAGGATATTGAATTTATTAGATCTATTAGTGAGATAAAGATGATATATGAGATATAGTAGATCTTAGAGAAGAGGAGTAGAAGATGATTGATGAGTATTGATAATATCACAATTAATATGTTTATTGATATGACAGAGTAGTAATAGTATTGAATAATATAAGCACAGTAATATTGACAACAAACAGTAATAGTGATAATATCAATATATATCGCACAATGATATTAATAATAAACAGTTATAATAATAGTGCAAAATATAAAGAGAGAAGGGATAGAGGGACACAGATATTTAGCGAGGTTCGGGATAAAACCCCTACGTCCTCGGCCTTAGGCTTTTCAACCCTTGGACTTAGCAACCACTATATTGAAGAGAGTTTAATACAAACAGTCGACTTCAACACTAGTGAATCTCAATTCCCCTGAACTGAGAACCCAAGCACCCGCTAAGGATTTCAAAACCAACTCAATCACCCGATTGAGAGACCCAAGAGAACCTCCCAGGATTTCAAAATAACAACTTTACGAAATAAAGAGTACAACGTTTGAGATCTATGATCCAATCACTTCTTGTAGTATGTCAGTTTAGAGACTGAGAGAGATGAGTGATCTTAGGATTTTTAGATGCTCTAAAAATGATATGGAATATGAAATCTTGTTTTTGCAAAAAGCTTAAAGAAGATATGACAATGGAAGCTAGCTTTGCAAAAGTATAAAAGCTTTTAGAAATGATATATCAATTTCGAAATTAAAAAAGCTTTTAACAAGATCAAAACAATGAAGCTCAAGATCTTAGATCTAGATTTATAAAAACATAAAAGCTTTTGGAAATGATATGACAATTTCGAAATCAAAAGCTTTTAACAAAATAAAACTATGAAGCACAAGTATAGATCTAGAATCGTATAGAGAGAAATTGTGAGATGAAGAGATGTTGGAGGTGGTTTGAGAAAATGAAATCAGATTCCTATTTATAGTGATAGGAGAGGTTCGATTTTGCAAAATGCATTTATGGCTTGAAATAATCGATTGTCTCATGTAGTGCATATTGGTGATAATCGATTATGTCTCAATATGGAAGGTAAGGAAATACATCATAATCGATTATCCTTTGTAGTGGTATTGAGCAAGTAATCGATTATTTGCTTTCAATCAGGACAATAATCGATTATGGTATGGAGTTCATTTGAGTCAATAATCGATTATGGTTCTAAAAAAGGAAGGTGAGGAATGCATCATAATCGATTATTACATGTGGTAAATTTGAGCAAGTAATCGATTATTTGCTTTCAATCAGGACAATAATCGATTATGCATGTAATGGGAATAGGATGGTAATCGATTATGCTATTCAAAAAAAGGTAGGAATTCGTTCCAAGCTTTCCACAAAATTATTTTTAGGGTTTAGGTTTCCACCATATGCATGCATGCAATTTTAAAATATTTTTCAAAACTATTTTTATGCATCATGCATGTTTTGAAAAGTCATCTCTCTCAATAGCTAAAGTGCCACACACTTTAGGTGATAGGACCTTTACAAAGTGTCCTAAATAAGGCTTAGACACAAATTAGGGTTTTGAACTTCATATGTTGCTTCTTCTTCAAGCTTCTCTCCTTTTGTGTCTTCTTCTCTTTAATTTAAGTCCGGCACTTTGCTCAACTTGAAACATTAGTAGATATGATGTAATTTGTTATCATACAAAATAAAGGAGTGTTTACCCTTGGTTCAACACCTGAGTGATTTCATGGCGAGCGAGCACCCACCCAGGTGGTGTCTGCATATACCTTCATGTATTTCTCGCAGGACATAATCGGCTTCATCTGGTGCTAGACATTTTAGGAGGGGCATGGAATATCCCCTACGAAAGAGCTTCCCTTCGACAACCGAGTAGGACGACGTTCGTCTCCTTATCAGAGCAGCCTCTGTTGGGTCATTTGATTCTTCACCGTCCTGAATATACTAATGGGATCGATCCAGCTTTCTCCCGGGTCGATCACACAGACGCCCGCGTCGGGGTGACATCAAGTCGTACACTTGGTCAGGACAGGTTCTCCTGGATCACACTCTGGTGGTTCCCGGGTTCTTCGTACTTGCCAGCTTTGAGAGGGTATCGACCCTGGTGTTTTCAGATCTTGGAACATGCTTGACCTCTGCGTGCTCAAAAAGCTTAAGCAATTCTCTTACCCTTGCCAGGTATTTTTGGAGGACCAAGTCCTTTGCATCGAACAACTCTTTGATCTGCGAAACCACCAGGAGGGAGTCGGAGTGGAGTTCAACTCGGGCTACGTTGAATTCTCAGGCGAGCAACAATCCAGCTATGCATGCTCCATACTTGGCCTGGTTGTTCGAGGTGGAGAAGGAAAATGTGAGTGACACCTCCACAGTCATGCCTTCAGAGTTTTCAAGTATCAGACCCGCCCTACTGCCCTTACTGTTGGATGAGCCATCAACATGCAGGGTCCAGACGGGTGGAGGTCTTTCTTCTGGGGCCGAGGTCATTTTAGCGACGAAATCGGTCAAGACTCGTGCCTTTGCCGCATACCTGGCTTCATCTTTGATTCCAAACTCAGAGAGCTCGGCCGCCCATTTAATCATCTGCCCTGCTAGGTATGGTCTGTGTAGGATTTGCCTGATCGGCTGGTCGGTCTTGAGAACGATTTGGTGGGCCACAAACTAGGCCCTCAATTTTCGCTCAGCGACCACTAGTGCTAGTGCTAGTTTCTCTACCTTTTGGTATCCAAGCTCCGGTCCTTGCAGGACTTTGCTGACGAAGTAAATGGGGTTTTGTCTAGAGTCGTCCTCCCGAACGAGCACGACGCTGAGCGTTTCGTCCGTGATCGCCAGATATAGGTATAGTATCTCCCCTGGCTCTGGTCTCGTTAGAATCAGTGGTTGAAGCAGGACGACTTTAAGCTAGTCCAGAGCTTGTTCGCACTCTGAGGTCCACTTAAACTGTACTCCTTTCTAAAGAAGTTTAAAAAGCGGGAATGACTTGTTTGCCGACTTTGCAATGAAGCGGGATAAGGCTGCGATCATTTCGGTAAGTTTTTGTATTTCTTTCTTTATTGTGGGTGGTTTCATGTCGGTTACTGCTTTGTATTTGTCCGGGTTGGCTTGGATCCCTTTCTCGGTCAAGTAAAAACCAAGGAATTTTCCGGCCCTTACCCCGAAAGTGCATTTTTCCGGGTTGAGTTAAGAGAGTTCTTCCTGGTTTCAGTGAATACTTCCTGGAGATCGGCCAGGTGGTTTATATCCGTCTTACTTTTCACAATCATATCATCCAAGTAGACTTCGACGACTCGCCCTATCTGATAGCGAAAAACTTTATTCCTCATTCTTTGATATGTCGCTCCTGCGTTCTTTAGACCAAACGACATCACCCGGTAACAGTAGTTGCCTTTCTCGATCATGAAGGTCGTCTTCTCTTGATCGGGCGGATACATGGCAATCTGGTTGTATCCTGAGTAAGCATATAGGAATGAAAATAAGCGGAAACCGAACGCGTTATCCACCGGCTTGTCGATGTTGGGGACTGGGAAGGCGTCTTTGGGGCAGGCTCGATTCAAGTCAGTGTAGTCGACGCACATGCGCCATTTGCCGTTCGCCTTCTTGACTAGCACAATGTTGGATAGCCAGGTTGTGTATTTTATTTCTTTCACGAACCTGGCCTCGATGAGGTCTTCTACTGCTTTTACGACGGCTTGAGCCTTGTCTTCTCTTTGCGTCCGCCTTCTTTGGGTGACCCATTTAACTTGTGGATCTACTGCCAACTGGTGGCATGCAACTTCTGGTGGGATTCCCGGCATATCGGCCGCGCTCCATGCGAATAGGTCAGCATGGTCTTTTAAACACTAGATTAATTTTTCTTTCACATCGTCTGACAGGTCGACCCCTATTTTGACCATCTTTGTGGGGTCTTCACCTAATTGTAGCTAGATGAATTCACCGTCGGGCTCCAGTCGCTTGATTTGTTTCTTCAATTCCCAGGTCAAGGTGTCATCCCCTTCTTCTTCCTCGCCGTCGGGGTCGTAGCGGGCATCCAAGTCGGGCACATTGACTTGGTGGCCCCCAACTGTTTTACTCACGGTGTCCTTTTTCAACTCGGCCTCTCCCTACTATTTCAGGCCCATGAAGTGGCATCGTCGCGCTGATTGGAGATCTGTTTGCAAGATCACAAATTTGTCTGTGCTCGAGTAGAATTTCATCTTAAAGTGCACCGTGGAAGCGACCGCTCCAAACCGGCCAAGAGTGGGTCGGCCAATGATACATTTATGCACTAGTTTGCAGGGGAGGACTAGGAAATGAGACTTGACCGTCCTGTACAATGGCTTTTCCGTATTATCATCGCCGAAGGTGACCATCAGTTCGAGATGGCCTAGGGGTGTGGTGGATGAACCATTGAATCCGTAGAGGTCAGTGCCTCGATAGGAGGTGAAGTCGCCCCGAGAGATCTTCAGAACATCTAGTAAGTCTTCAAAAATGATGTCAGCGGAACTTCCCTGATCGACTAATATTCGCCTGACTTCTACATTTGCCATCACCGCTGTGATCAGCAGGGGAACATATTTGTTCGGCCTTCCGTCCAGCAAGTCGTCGTCCCCAAATGCCAAGACCGGTCGGTTGGACTTAGCCTTTGGAATTGAGGTTGAGGCGACACTCATGATCTCCTTCCACCGCCTCTTCATTAATTTGTTGGTTTCTCCCCCTTCCAAGGTGCAACCTCCTGAGATGACTATCACTACGGGACGACCTTTAGACTTACGAGTGTCGACGTTTTCTTCAGAGTCACTGTCATGATCTTTGGATGCCTTCGCGACTTCATTGACCACGGCTTTCCCCTTTCGAGCGGAGCGAGTTTGCTTTTTCTTGCTCTTTTCGTCCTTGTCATCGCCCTGGCCTTTCTTGATGTACTGGGTTAGCTTCCCCTTTCGAATCAGCTCCTCAATTTCGTCCTTGAGTGCCATACAACTGTTAGTGTCATGGCCATTACTGCGGTGGTATCTACAATATTTGCGCGATGGGCGCTGCCCTTCCTTCAGGACGAGTGGTTCCGGACTCTTAATATCTCTGAACTCGGTGTTAGCGCACTCAGAGAGGATCTAAGCGCACATGGTGTTCAGCTTGGTGCGTTCGATGAATCTTCGAAACCGGGAATCCCGAGACAGTCCTCCTTGGTTCTTCCTTTGCTTTTGGTCGCGCCCCTCGTGCTCTTTTTCAGGTGCGTTCTTAGCAACCGCCTGATTCGCCATATCGGCCTCTTCGTAATCCATATACTTTTGCGACCTTCGGAGGAAATCGCCCAAGTTACGCGGTTTGTTGACGCCGATCTCAATCTCGAACAAACTTTCGCAATTGAGTCCGTCGGTGAGAAAGTACAGTCGCATTTTGTCCTCCAAATTCCTAACATTAGCAGCTTCCTTGTTGAACCCCTCCACATATTCACGGAGAGTTTCCTTCTCGCCCTGCCTGACCGCCGTGAGCACTCTACCGCTTTGGGGTTGATCCTCGACGCGGTGAACCGGGCAGAGAAAAGTCGCGCTAGTTGTCTCCAAGTCGCCACAGAGTTCGGATTCAGATCCTTGAACCATGCCAAGGCCGATTTTCTCGAGGGTAAGTGGGAAAATCTTACACTTCACTGGGTCCCTGGCTCCTCGATATTGCATCATGAGATCGAAGTAATCTAGGTGATTATCCGGATCTCCGATCCCGTTGTACATGTTCAGGAATGGAGTTTTCTCGAGGGAGGGGGGTATCAGGTACTCATCTATTTCCCTAGTGAATGGGCCCATGCGAGAGTGACTGTTACCCTGACGAGGTGACCGGTCCTCGAAGCGTCGGCTTCGATGGCCACGTCGATCAAGAGATCGTCGGACGTGTCTGGTTGGTGATCGGCTTCGAGAGTAACAAGGCGAGTCAGATAATGCAAAGGAGGAATCCCTGCTGGGTGATTCGTCGGGCCAATAGGTGGGATACCTGGAAGACGGGGGTGTTCGAGGAGGGGTTCTCGAACCTCTTCGCCTTCTTCGACGGGGCGGTGACCGATGGACGTGATGTCTTCTTGGCGGCGATCGATGGCGCCTGGAGGGAATGCCTTTCTTGGATGGGGATTGATCATTGGTATGGTGTGACTCGGGGGCTGTATCGACCCGGGCTGAAGCCACTTCTCTTTCAATCTGCGTGAGCCGTTCTTCTTTTGTGCTAATGCTTGGTCCCACCCGTTGAGCAGGTCGAGGAGCTGTTTGCACGGCATATGCGTGTATTGTGATGTTGGCCTGAGGGATCGGTGTGAAAGTTGCGACGGGCGCGATCTCCTCCGCTGTGACCGCAAGGCCTTCAGGTGCGGGCTGTGGCTGGGCAGGAACCTCAGCCACGCTTTGCAGGCGCGGGGCCTTCCTAGAAGGCGGTCTTCCCCGCAAAGCCATAGGAGGTGATGTGGGATAGCGCCGGGTCTCCCACTGTGGTCGCCAACTGAACCATACCTTAGCTGTCCAAGGGTAGGTCGATCTGTTGCTTGGTCGCTCTGCCTGTTTGTGTGGTCACGAGCAGAGCTCAGGTCGGGTGGCACCTGCAAAGACACTCTGACGCCCAAGTCAGGGAGGGAGAAGTCAAAGCAGAATGAGAAATGTGTCAGAACGTGTACCTGGCAGTGGGGGTTGACCCCTATTTATAGAGCAAGGTGGCGTCCCTGAGCCGTTGGATCGGCCGAGTCGATCCCAGCCGTTGATTGCGCTTCTTGCGCATTTGGTGCGCTCCAGAGGAGCAGTGCTTTAGCGACCTGGACCGGTTTGGGCCCATTTCGAGGATTGGGCCACCGGCCCAGTCCGGAACAGTTGCCAGTTGTGCTTGATATATATACACAAATGGATATGCAAGTATACACAATCGTAACAGATAATAAAGTGAAAGTAGAGTATCGTTGAAGACATCTTGAACATCATGAGAGATTGCCTGTTATCTCATCAACTGTGGTACTCCCTTAATTTTAATGAGGCTACGTTCTTTTCCCATTCTAATGTGGGGCTTTGGTTGATAAGCGGAGTTCTTGGCAACAATTCAACCCTCTCTCTTGCAATATCAACCACATTTAAATTTTGTCTGGGAACAAAATTATTGTTACATTAAATTGCAACTTATGCAATTAAATTTATATAACAAGCACTCACCTCCTTCTCCCATTTAATTTGAATCTCAATATCCAATCATTTCGGGATGATTAGTTATTCTATGAGTAAACAAGTTTGTGCCCTTACAAATATCTCAATATTTCTTTTGTTCTTTCAATATTTAATTATTGGATCAGCACTTATATTCATTGGACATGAGACATATTTCTTACCGTCAAGATCATACAACTCATTTAAAAGATAATGATGAAATAATGGTTATAAATATAAATAATTGGTTTTTCTTAAGAATATATATATATATATATATATATATATATAATTGTTTTAAATATCATTATTATTTTGTTATTATAATAATTGATTTTATTGATTTTAAGTTGTATTTATTTGAAGGATGGTAAGTTAATATTTAATAAGTTTTTTACAAACAAGTTAGTATTCAATATTGTTTTCACAATAAATGAGTATTGGCTCTTAAAAGATAATGATGAAATAATGGTTATAAATATAAACAATTGGTTTTTCTTATGAACATATATATATATATATAATTTTTTTAAATATCATAATTATTTTGTTATTGTAATAATTGATTTAATAGATTTTAAGTTATATTTATTTGAAGGATGGTAAGTTAACATTTAATAATTTTTTTACAAACAAGTTAGTATTTAATATTGTTTTCACAATAAAAAATGAGTATTGGCGACTTTATTTTCTAGTTTACAAAATTGATTTGTTATATAAATTATATTTAATTCATGATATCACTATGCATTATTTTTGAGGAAAAAAACTAATTTTATATGATTTCATATGTTTAAAATGAATATTTTCTTTTATCACTGGGATATAGCGCAAGTGATTGGTGTGCATGATGCGTGGCCATGAAGAAAATAATGATATTTTCTTTATTTGTTTGTTAGGTTCAAGCGCTACCGAGTTATGTTCATGCGAATAAAAAATAGATATTTTTTCTAATAAAAAAAATAATGATATTTTCTTTATTTGTTTGTTAGGTACACATATAATTTTTTTTGACAAAACATATTATTTATATTAATTAAGTGACTTGTACGTATATATCAAGTAATTGTCAAATTAAAAATATTAGGGGAAATCTTCGATGCACGATAGTTTGACGTTGAGGCGCTGGAGGCAGGTCTGTCCCAAATAATTTGGAGGCCCATTTCAATACAACTTTAAGCTTGATATACTAATTTTCAAACGACTAATGGATAGGGGCATATCCATTTGTGTATATATATCAACATTTATATATTTTCCGTGTGGAGTAAAAAGGTTTCGTTCCTTGGTTCGACGGTAAGTAGTTTGTCAAGTAGCCTGATGTCTCAAGTTCGACACCTACTTTAAAGAATCAGACCGGTGAGCGACTCAGTGAAGGGTCAGACTGAGGGATCTATAGTTGAACCGCATGACCGTTGATTTGATATCGATTAAAAAATTTCCAAATTTTTAGGACATATAATTTTCATACATGTAAAACTTAATTTACTAAAATTAAACTCATGAAAAACTAATGCATTGAGTTTCTCTTTATAAGAAATAGAGTATATTTTTATATATAAAAAGAATTTAATGGCCATGAAGAGTACCAAAAATTGGTTGAATGTTTTCGTCAAAAAAAAAATTGTGCAATGGTTTGTTTTTATATTAAAATGAGAGGTAATATATAATATTTTTATATATTACCTCTCATTTCGTTGCAAGCGTTGGGACACTCCGTAGGTAGTCAGCGATGGTCCGAAAAAAAAAATGAGAGGTAATATATAAAAATATTTGCAACTAAATATTTGTAATGGATTGTACAAGAAAAAACAGTGTTATTAGGTAATGAGTGTTGCATGGTGAGTACAATGTGATAGATTCAAATCTTGATTATTTAGAACTTTTGCGGAATATTAAATTCAATTTTTAAAACAAGAATTTAAAAATGTCTCTACAGGGGTTTGAACAGTTAGTCACAAACGGGAACTTACACCACTGAACTACCCACGACTTCCGTATAGAATGTTCGAATATTATATATATATATATATATATATATATATATATATATATATATATATATATATATATATTCACAACTAATTTTTTTTGGACCCAAAAAAAATGACATTGGGCTGGGGCCTTGTGCGGTACCACATGCCACACAGGCCCATGGCTGTCCCTGGCTAGAGGTTAACCTAATTAGTGAGCGCCCACATTTTATCCAAAAGGTCATTGAAAGTAGAGAGTAAGAGCACATCACATTAACGGCGAAAAACGCATGACATAGAAGAACAACGACAACGAGCAACATAGAAGGGGAGAAAACCCAATATTCTTTTTGATATCGAGGGTTTTGACGAAACTTCAAGAAGTCATACAAGGAGATAAATCTACGAAAGATTGATTTAGAGAACTTGTGAAAAAAAACTGACACAACCTTCAAAACGCCAATTCAGGTACACAATAAGCAAACTATTTGTTGTTTCTTGTTCGATTTTGGTTTGAATTGTTTTCGATGGCTTTCAATATCGTTCTTGTGTGGGAAAATGAAAACACAAGCGAGGGATCTCGTTTCAAGAATGGGTTTTTATCCGAAAATCCCTTTGAAAATCTATATTTTTTACGATAAAGAAAATAATAAGAATATTTTCATTTCTAAAAAGTTCCCAAACACTATTTCTTTGGGTGTGTGCATTACTTTGTTGCTTGCTCCTATTTCCATGGACTGAGATGTTGTTTGCTACTTGCAATTTGAGAACAAAAATTGATTAATATTGTTGCGAGAGAAAACCGACAACTGAGAGGGAGAGGGTTGGATCTTGTTGCCTTTGAGAGGCGGATCACGTCCCCTGCAAGTGATTTCAACTATAGGGTCCTCCTGCATTTAACACAAATGTGAGTAAACAAAAAAATAATGTGAAATATTTTTGGTAATAAAAAGACTGAAAAGTCCTTAAATATAGTTAAAATGCAATAAATTGTAGTGGATCTCAATTCTTTGAGGGGCGTGAAAGTTGATTCACATTTTGAAGTTGGTGTGAATTTTCGATTGAATTGAAAGACAAGGGTTGGTAAGTTACGAATATTGGGGTTTTTGAGGAAAAATGAAATTGTGCAAAAAGAAATAAAGGGCGGGGAGTGCTAGGGAAAGGAACTTGACATGGGCAGGGAATTGAAGGGCAAGGCTTGTTACAGATATTTGGGTTTTTGAGGAAAACTGAAATTGTGCAAAAAAAATTAAAGGGTAGTTGTAATAAAAATTGTTCCGGATCGGCCCAAGGGGCCCAATCTGCGAGTATAATGGCCCAGTTCCCCATAAGATTCGGCCCAGCAAGGTGCTCCGCCTCCGGCGCCAAGACCAACTAACTAGATCGAAGCGCCTCAATCCAACGGTCTCGATCGGGCACAACCCGCGTATCCCCGGTGCTCCGCGCTATAAATACGGGCCCTACCCGCATATCCAGGTACACTTCGCACATTTGCATCTCCCTAACTTTTGTTTGCTGACTTGAGCATCGGAGTGTCTGCAGGTACCCGATCCCGCCGAGTCCAGCCTCGGAAGAACGCGACCCCAACGATTTCCATCTCAGAAGTAGGCGACTCAACAATTATCAACCTCAGAAGATTCCGATCTCCACCGTATCCATTCGACCTCGAGCTAGGGGAAGATAAACACGATACTTCAGATACCAACTACAGGATTCAGATCCGAGAATCCGAGGCAAGGTATCGAACATAGGCGACCACAGTGGGAGTTTGCTGTTAAACTTTCATCGACTCAATCATTTCCTATGGTTCCACGAAGACGGCCCCGACTAGAAGTCAACCTCGTACGTGAAGCGTGATTGAGGTCGTCCCCCGACCTGATCAAACCCCTGAAGGACATGTCCAGGAAGTTCCAGCCAAGGAAGCCCGCTCCGCCGTTACTCTCACCTCAGCCAATGCCCGACGCTGTTCTGATTCCGGTTTAGGCGGTGAACCAGATACTTGACCTCCTAGATCGCCGAAGTCGCGACTTTGCACAACAAGAACAATGCTTGACCCAAATGGAATAAGAGGTTGCAGCTGTCCGGGCCAATACGCCTGCCATCTCGGCTCGGCCAGTAGACGGGTCTCCAGATCGACGCACCGTCGCATCAAAGTGATACCAATCTCCCCCTCGAAGGAAGATAGCTCACAGGCGTCACGTTCACAGATCCCCTCCCAGAAGGGCAAGCCGACACGGAGGCTCTCGCACCCCTCCGACTCTGCCAAGCTCCAGCCACAGTTGGAGCTCCTCTCATAACTCTTTAATTCGTCATCTCGAATTCGTTCCCCTCACCGCCGAAACCGATCCCCACGTAGAAGGGACTATTCCCCGTGTCGTGGCCGGTCTAGGCGACATAAAATGTAAGATCTTCCCTCTCTCGTTAAGCAAGGCGGCGCTCTCCTGGTTCCGAGAACTTAAACCCCACTCCATCCACTCCTGGGAGCAGCTTGTCAGGACATTCTCGGCACCTTTCACCGCGTCAAGGCTGAAGCCCAAGTCGGTAGACGTCCTCAAAGTCGTGAAACAAGGGGAGAACGAGACTCTGCGTGACTACATCAAGCGGTTCAACAAAGAGGCGAATAACGTAAGGCATCTAGAAGACAAGATCAAACTCCTATTCATGAGACACTTGCTTCGCAAGAAGAGCCTCTTCCAAATCGACGTCGGCGTACGCCGACCCCACACTTTGGAAGAATTTCTGAGACGGGCGCAGAGGTTCACTGATTACGAAGAGGATGATATGGCTGACGAGGTCAGTGCAACCTCAGTCCCTGCAAAGGCGAATGACAAAGGAAAGAATTCGAAGAAAGACTCTAAAGAAAGGCGTCCCCGGTTCTTCGAGTACACAGAGCTCAACGAGTCAAAGTCAAATATTCTTGCAGAATGTGCTAGTACCGAGTTCAAGGACCAGAAATAGCCAGCTCCACTCGCACCGCGAGAAAACACTGACAAAAAGAAGTACTGTCGCTATCACCGGAGCCATGGGCAAGACACCAACTAGTGCCGAATTCTCCGAGACGACATAGAGGACCTGATCCAAAAAGGTAAATTGAGCAAATATGTGAAGAAAGACGGAGACGAAGAAAAGCGGCGATCCCGCTCGCCTCGAAAAGGAAAATCAGGAGTGAATGAAGTGGCCAAACAAGCAAAGGCCGACTCTGATGATTCAGATGATGACGACGAGCCCGAGCAGCAGCGCTCACGAACAGTGGCCGCCGTAATTATAGGAGGATATTCAGTGGACTCGGGCGAAACAAAAAGATCAATGAAGTGAAAGTGGAAAGAGATTCTAAGCATTGCTAGCAACCTGGAAACTGCCAACCTGTTCGACCGACCCCCGCTAGCTTTCTCTGACCAAGACCTCCCTGATGGCAAGCCAAACAAATACATCCCACTCATTATCTCTGCCATCATGGTTGATATCCAGGTCCTGAGAATCCAGGTCCTGAAAATGAGATTTTACTCCATCAAAGACGAAGTCATTACAATTGAATTTGGCCTTAAATCCGCCAAGAAATGCCACTATCTCTCGATGAAAATGGACAGTGAATCCGACAAGAACGAGAGGGCCCACAGCGACAATAAGGTCATGTCCGAGATCAATCTGATTGAAGTCAGGGCCGAACGACCCCGAGATCCAGAGTATGAACCCAATATTACAGCTTAACATACAGAACAAAGACCTCACCAAGATGTCTCAGGGTGGGAAAAAAAATACAGGCCCGACCTCAGGCATTAAGTACTAGTCATCCCATCACTTCCACAAAAAACTTTGTTTCTTCCTGCAATACTTTGTTGCTCTTATGTCTTTGCAGCTCCATTTCCTTTAAAGATTTTCACATAACTCCGGACTCCGAGTCCCGCGTTTAGAATTCATTGTACTCATGTTGGACCTCGGTCCCATCAACAAAGTGACTGCTTTTCAGGTATTCACCCACTCAACAATCAGGGTCAGGGTCAGGGTCGAGCCCCTGCCCAGTGCTCACCTCAGAGCTTCGAGCTCGGCGAAACGGATCAAAGAAATTCCTAACTGGTCCCCCAGCCACGGAGATCACTCCCTCTTGTGGGAAATCCCCGACACACCGCTCACACACCTCTACAATGAGGTCGAGCCTGTCGTGGATGACGGACCTCTACCACGAGGTCGAGCCTATCGTGGCTCACTGACCTCTACCACGAAGTCGAGCCCACCGTGACTAACAACCTCTGCAATGAGGTAAAGGCCGTGATGGCTTACCGACCTGCCACAAGGCCGGGACCAACAGAGGACTGGTTTACTTGGCTCGACTCAGTCCCTTGAGACCGAAGCCTTAACGTCGTGCTTCACAAACAACGAGTACGAGAAGCAAATCAAGAATACATACGCAAGAATTAAATGTGCGAGCAAACGTGCTGTAAGACAACATAATTTAAACATTCGCCGGCTTGGTAAACCAATCTGTAAAAGAGAAACAATCGTCAAAATAAACTCCAAGAAGTCGGAACAATTCGCCTCTAAGTCGGAAAGAAAGTCAAAACAGTTCGCGAACCTACCTAGAGTTGAAGCCACGACGGCGGGAGTCTTCGCCTCTAAGATCTTCCGACACTCGATCCTCTGAAGCTTACTTGTAAATGCCCCAACCCAGCCTGACAATAACTTCAGGGTTAGGGCCTCTTGCCGGGTCAGCTCTGACTCTTTGAAGGAGTACCCTGACGTTGGTAAATCATAGTGCCCTTGGCACCATGACAAAGGAAATAAGGGCTTCACAACCTTCCCCTTCTCATCAAGCTCTACAACCTCCTTCTTCGCGACATTGTTCACCGGCGCTACGAGGATGAATCCATACTTGAAGTCCCTCCCCGAGTCCGTCACAGGCTCGAAGAAGGCGAACTTGCGAGCACGGCGCAGACCTATTTGGCCATGCCTGTTGGACCCGGCCTCGGGCTGACGAAACACGTCGAAAAGAAGGAAGAAAACTCTCAAACGATAGGGGAGGCCCAATGCCCGCATCACAATCTCAAAAGTGTTTATAAAACCCCAAGAATTCGGGGTGAGTTGGGAAGGAGCAACCTGTAAAAACCTCAAAACCCTCCTTTGGAACTCTGTAAACGGGATCGTCATCCCATCTCCTCGAAGAAGGCGGAGTAAACAAAAAACCTCACACCGGCTACCTTGGAGCACACAACGTCGTCGCCCGAGATGAGCTCCAACCTTCACTCTTGCCCCTCGACTCCCACAAACTTCTCAAATCTCCTGAGCATACTAGGATCACCACAACCAGCTCGAAAATACGATCCCACCGTGCGAATATCGGTCGAAATCCACCGGTACAGATCCACCACCTCATATTCCCTCGCCTTTGTTTCCACAGCCTCGACGACCTGCCCCGCCTCGGGTAACCTCGTCTCTGTTTCCACCACGTCGGCGGCCTGCCCCACTAACTCCCAGCATAGGGTGGAAGGATGTAAGTCCAATACCGCATTATCAGAAGACTCCTCCGCAGGGTCGGGTGTCGGAGACTCTACCGACGGCGGTGTTAAGACTAAGCCACTAGCCTCAGCTCGACCCGACAACGCCCCCGAAGCTGACCTCTGCTCATAGATAACAATGTTGCCATCGGCAGACCTCCTTAACGACGACTTACCAGGGGCAACCACGTTCGTTCTCTTGGTCTCCCTTATGTTCACTATTTTAAATGTCCAGAACAAGGGCAACGAATCTCGGGAGACTGGGATAGGACTCGGTAGTGGGTATTCGAAAAACTGCGCCGAAGAACTCAACGTCGGCAGAGTTAATAACAAGGAGATAACACAGATCCGTCAACGTCGGAAACCAGGAACTCAGACTCGGATCGCCGGAGGTCAAACTCGTACAAAGTCCACTGAGCTCGGAAGAATTAGAGATAAGGAAGTGACGAAGTGTTCAGAATTTGGCCTTAGATGATTATTAATAGACACTCTGAACCCGAAAGGCGAAACGGTGTTACGTGTATCAAGACAATCAACTTATAGACAAGAGAATCCGTGCAAATCATTATGACAAGACGCCCTGTATCAGTCAGGCGTCACATCTCTGACACGTGGTGTCTCTCTGACCATCCGGGTCAACTCAAGAATTTTCGACCCCCGATATTGCTTTCGCCACCATTTCGGAAATTTTGAACACACCGAGGTCGCGCCACCCGCTGCTGGCCTCGACTTCGGAAACCTGCTCACATCGGGGTACTCCGAAGTCAACCCCCAAAAGGTAAAGCACAATCAAGCCGAGGCCGCACTCCGTGACCGACCTCGACTTGGGGGACAACTATTCTGGATCGGCCCAAAGGGGCCAATCCGCGACTATAATGGGCCAGTTACCCATAACATTCGACCCAACAAGGTGCTCTGCCTACGGCGCCAAGACCAACGGACCAGATCGAAGCACCTCAATCCAACGGTCTGGATCAGGCACAGCCCGCGTATCCCTAGTGCTCCGCGTATATAAATACGGGTCCTGTAACACCCCAATATTTCTAACATGTAGATACACTGAGATGCACATCTTTAGCAACAATCAGAGGACACAATCCATGTTTAAATATTGAACACACTAAATATTTTCGATAATAAAACATAATGTCTCTGATCAACCTGTCTTCAAGTCCATAAAATTTAACATGGTTCTCAACTTAAAAAGGAATACAAAGTCTATTGTTCAATATCATAACCAGAGCAGCGGAATAGGTTTATACAACTCATATCAAATACAAGTTACATAACCATAACAGAAAATAACAAGAGAAGCATAATCGGAAACTCAGGACTACAAGTCTTCGGCATCTCCATAAACACGTCACCTAATCGTGCCGCATTGTCTTCCTCTTACCCTGTTTCTATGTAAAAACCACAATAATGATAGGGTGAGATAACATATCTCAGTGAGTTCTACCGTGACCCCTCACAATCACTCGGTTCAATTATAAAACCGTTGCAACATAGTTTAATTTATAAACCACTTACTCATATAACCGTAGCCCATCGCCGACCGTGCAAACAACCACAATCTCGGCATATAATGTGCTATTCAATTATTTCTAAGCCTCGTAAGTTAATTTATAATTACAAGCTTACCAATCGAAACACCGACCATGCAAACAACCACAATCTCGGCGAATCGTGCACCTAACGTAGCATAATATCGGCCGTGCAACAGCCACAATCCCGATAAACCCCGCTAGTACTTTACCTAACATTTTCAGGGCCTAGGGTAGGGGCTCATGACCTTCCCCGCCTAGTATGCTATTCGTCGGATCGTCACCCGACATTGATATAATTTATATATCATACCCGCATTGGGCCGACTCCTATATTCGATATCATCTATATATATATATATATATATATCGTTGTTCTATAACTCGTTTAGACGAATCCAATAGTAAACAATCCGGCGTTATAATACTATACTAAGTTGAACGTATAATCCGATTAGTTATTCAAAAGCTTGTACTCACACGCGGTCTACTTTTCGGTTTTTCAAAACATTTACAGTTTTCCAAAACCATTCCTCCAAATTCTGTTGAACACATTTAAAATAATGTTTTTATCAAGTGAATATCATCACAATTGGTTGGAAGGAAGATTAGAAGAGGTTTGGAATCGAAAGGAGTGGTGAAACGAAGTTTTGGCATCCAGTAACAGAAGCATGCGCACGACCCGTGCCCAGGGGCGCACAGTCCGTGTGCATTGCTGAATCTTTTCGCAGGCATCACCGAAGAGGGCGCACGGTCCGTGCGTCCTGTGCGATTTCACAGTTCGCTTCGTTTAATTTGTTCCATTTTTTCGGTCTCATCCAATCCGTAATCCCATCTAAATTCCAACAACACAACCAGAATACAAACACACTCCAGTACAATTACAATCCACATAATACATATATACTTTTATAAAAACCGTAAAACACGATTATTTAGAAAAACAGTTTTCGACTCGATAAATCCTTCGAAACGAAATCAAGCAACAAAACCAGAATTTCAATTCATTCGAAAACAATAAAACAAAACCCTACACATGAGTAAAACTCACCGGTTTGAAGAATTCGTTTGAAATCAAGTCTTCACACCAAATAACCGAACGGTGACCACTCGAACAATCCCCGTAATCGTCCAAACAACTTCAAAACGAAAACCCCAACAGCTCCTATTCTGAAACTAAGCTCCTTTGCTACTGAACTTTCTCCCAAGGTGTTCCTACTCACAATGTAGCTTCACCAAGTTGCTGAGAATCACTCCCAAGGTCCCAAAGGTACATGCAATGCTTCAAAGAGTGGAATACTCAACTTTGAGCTTCAAAATCTGAAAATGGCAAGATGAGTTAGGAGAAGAATGGGAAGCTAAAATTAGGTTTATTTGAAAGGGCTCGAAAAATGAAGTGAAATGGGGAAGAAGGAACTTACATGCAACAAGTTTGATGGTGGTGGTGTTTCCCTTCTCTTCTTCCTCCTTCGCCCCACTCTCTCTTTTCTCTCCTCCTATTCTTTTCTATTTCAGCAAAAAAATGAATAATCAGGGAAGTGGCTGAGTTATGTGAGGTAATGGGCTGAGGGTTTAAATGATTGGGAAAAGACCAAAATACCCTTGGCTCATTAATTCATTCTAAATCATTATTTTTGCCCAAGTTCTCTCTAACTTGCACTTTAATCCTATGGTTTATCCACTAAACGTTGCTTTCTCGACTATCCCATATCAGTGACATGATTTATTTTTCATTTGAATAATAAATCACTTGTAAATTCCATAAATTGAATTTAACAAAATTAGGGATGTTACAGGTCCTACCCGCATATCCAGGTACGCTTCGCACATTTACATCTCCCTAACTTCTGTTTGCTGACTTGAGCATCAGAGTGTCAGTACGTACCAGATCCCGCCGAGTCCAGTCTCGGAAGAACGCGACCCCAACGATTTCCATCTCAGAAGTAGGCGACTCAACAATTATCAACCTCAGAAGATTCCGATCTCCACCGTATCCATCCGACCTCGAGCCAGGGGAAGATAAACACGATACTTTAGATACCAACTGCAGGATTCAGATCCGAGAATCCGAGGCAAGGAACCGAACAAAAATGAACAAATTTCAAGACATTAAAACAAGAATTGGATCGAGAAATTCCATGTGGCCTTTCCCCTTTCCAACAAACTCAGTCTCAGCGATTCTCGCAAGCTCTTCCCCCATGTCGTTGCGACCCTCCTCTATGCAGACCCAATGTTGCCCTCTTCCCCATCCCTATTCACGACCCTCCCCCCCTCTCTCTCTCATTGTTGCTCCAAAGCCATGGCTGATTTGTCGAACCTAAAATCAGACTTCATAATGGAGCCAATAAAGCAACACCTATCCAATAAAGTCGGCAAAGGCCTTGTCGATAAGATTGGACTCCTTTATCATATTCAAATTTTTCCTAAGGTCTTTTTATTTTAACCCAATCCTAAATTCTATTCCCTCCATTCTTTTTGTTGACACAACATATCTTGGATTTCTAGAAGATTAGAATCGACGAAGTCATCTATACTGGAAGTTCAAAACCTTAAGTAGGTTCTACGAAGATATTGCAGCATCATTCTCTCCATCTTAGAGGAAGGAATGTAGTGTGAGAGAAGAACGAGATATTGTGGAGCTGACATGAATGAAGCATCATTTAGCGGCGTTGGTGACCTTGAGTCCCCTTGACACTATGCCAAAGAAAATTACCAAGATTAGCATGAATCACTAGGAAGAATATGCAGAAGAGTTTTCTAAAGACGGTGTGGGTGCTATATGATGAAATATGTGGCTTTAAAGAACAATGAAAAAAGGGGTTGGTGAAAGGAATTAGAGCGATACTTAGATATATTACCATAGGTGTTGTATGTCCTGTTCCAGAGACAAAATGTCAGTTTTTTTTTTTGCTAACGAACATAACAATTGGTAATAAAAATACACCTCACAAGATAGTTACTAGCAGTTACCTACTTTATTATGATCACAAGTAGGTAGCTCAGTTGGCGAGCTAAGTGATACCAAATGAGTGCAATAAGGAGGTCCCGGGTTCAACTCCCGGAAACTAACATTCCCCCACCCCCACTAATATTTGCTTATAAAAAAAAAGCTACTTTATTATGTGAAAAACAACGCCACCATCACCTAGAGTAATATATCTAAGTTTTTTTTCCAATGAATTAGTATTGAAGGTCTATTGTAAATCCAATAAGAAACCAATATCTAACGGTTCAAAAACATAGCGTATCATATACAACCTATTGATCTTGTGTAGGCTACACAATCTTACAATACAACCCAGTATTCACTTGCTTTGAGTTGCAAACTTGCAATAAACTCTTGCAAATTGCAACCCGTTACCTGCCCCGCTGATTACCGCGCTATCTTAACGGTCAACACACAAAATCTACGCCAAAGTTGAAACCCCCCCATCATCGATATGAAGTGCGACCAACAAAACCAAAATACGCTCTGTAAGCGCACGTTAACCGAAAATGACACCCACCCCGTGCAAGTTAGCACGTGCCATGTCTCGCGCACCGCCTCCGACTACGATCTTTCTCTTTCTCTCCGCAAAATACCTTATCCTACGCACCCTTGTGTTCTCTTCTTCCGTTTCTCCTCTCCCACTCCTTTTAGGGCTAAGTGTTCTTCTCTCTCCCCAAACCTCTTTTATCCCTTTACTCTTTCTTGGAGAATTAGGGTTCCATAGCTCTTCGACGCTGCCTTCGCATTAGCGCATGGATCACACTAACAATAACAATTCCAATCACTCCCTCTCTTACTCCACTCTCTTCAATCTCGAGGTTCGTCGCATTCTATTTCCCCCACTTTTTTTTCGTGTTTTCGACAATTGTCATTGGCGCGGAGATTCTGCATTCCCTTTTATCTTTTATTCGACTAATTCGACTAATATTTTTGATTGATTCGTTAAGTACATTTCAATAAATTAATAAATAATTATCTTCGACGAATTTGTTGTGGTTATGTAATTTTCTTTCTTTTCTCTTGTTGATTGCGTTGTTTTTATAGTCTTTGGTGAACTTTCGACTTCCACAAGATGATGAATTTGATTATTATGAGAATAGTAGTCAGGATGAGGAGAGCAGAGATAGCAGAGGTATACATTACTCTTTTTTATTTCTTATTTACTTGATGTTTTTGTTTATATTTTGTTTTGGATAAAGGGGCTGTTATTAGTTATGACGTATTTGGATTTCAATGCCTGTGAATAGTGGTTCTGTGTTAAAGTTAACTGTTAAAAGGCGGGTGGCTTTTCTTTTTGGATGATGTGTTTTGAGTTGTATAAGTATACTATACTATGTATCTTTGGGATGCTTCTATAAACAGGTGGTGGGGCAATGGTAAATCACAGTAACAGGAACGTGCATGCAAGGGAGGTGAATTTGTTGAAGAAGAGGGGGTGGTCTCAAAACAGTGACGACGAAGACAAAGACAGTTTTTATGGGACACACATGACAGAGGAGCGATATCGATCAATGCTTGGTGATCACGTTCAGAAATACAAGAGGAGGTCTAAGGATGCCTCCTCCAGTCTTGCCCAAAACCGGGTTGCTGTTCCACTTGTCAAAAGTAACAATGGCTTAAAAGCTCGGAAGTTAGGGAGTGAACACAGGGGAGGATTGCATGCTGCAGGGACTACATCTGAATGGCAATATGATTCCAATTCTCAGAAACAAGGAAACCCCCGTGATACAGATTTCGTACATCAATATGGCACTGATAGGTTTGCCTTCATGTTCTATTTCCTTTATAGTGCCGTTAAGTAGTGCATAATGTTTTATGTCACAACTAACAAATTACCTTATCCTTTCTAAACTTCTTGCAGGGTTATGTATGAACCTGCTATTTTAGAAATTGGGGAGGGTATCACTTACAAGATTCCTCCAGTTTATGATAAGTTGGCTACAATGCTGAACCTTCCAAGCTTATCAGATATCCATGTTGATGAATTTTACTTGAAGGGTACCTTGGATTTGGGGTCCTTGGCTGCAATGATGGGTGCTGATAAAAGGTTTGGAAATAGAAACCGAGCAGGCATGGGGGAACCCCTACCTCAATATGAATCACTTCAGGCAAGAATGAAGGCCATGTCAGATTATAATTCACCTCATAAATTCAGTCTGAAAGTGTCTGATATTGGTTTGAACTCATCCATTCCGGAGGGGGCTGCTGGTACCATTAAGCGATCTATTTTGTCCGAGGGTGGTGTATTGCAGGTTTACTATGTAAAGGTTTTGGAAAAGGGTGACACGTATGAGGTATGTATTATTTGGGATATTATGATGAGTTACTGTTCTCTTTTATCTTTACTTTCTCCCTTGTTCCTTTTTATTCAGCTTTGACTTGTAACTGTTTCAGATCATCGAGCGAAGTCTACCTAAGAAGCAAAAGGTAAAGAAAGACCCTGCTTCGATTGAGAAGGAGGAAATCGATAGAATTGGAAAGATTTGGGTTAACATTGTAAGAAGAGACATACCAAAGCATCATAGGAATTTTACTACTTTTCACCGAAAGCAACTCATCGATGCCAAGAGGTGCTCGGAGTACTGTCAAAGAGAGGCATGTGCTATCCCTCCTACATGTTTTTCCTCTGTTATTTCACATTGGTTTTTGGTTTTTAGCTATGTAGTTCAAAGCTTATGCTGTTGGTTTTGTATTTTTGGCTCCCAGTATTTTAACTTTTATGAATCTAATTTTTCTTCAGGTTAGAATGAAAGTTAGTAGATCGCTTAAATGGATTAGGGGTGCTAGCACTCGCACCCGGAAACTAGCTAGAGATATGTTGCTGTTCTGGAAGCGAATAGATAAGGAGATGGTACATTTTAATTCCTTTGTGAAGTTTATTGATTTTGTTGACTTGCTTCCATATGCATGTTTTGTTGGTTCTGTTTGTGTAGCATATCTTAGTATTGAAATCTACTGTATCAATGGGATTATTAAAATGGCATCCCAAGTTTTAATGTTTAGCGGGAAATGATTGATCTGGGTGGTATTCTGCACACATTATACCCATGTGTGATGTGTCAAATTATGTTTTACAACATGTTCAGTTTAGGTGGCTTTGGAGGTTCGGATGAAAAGAATTAGACTCTATTACCTATATTGCACCCTGTAATATCTGACAAAATGAATGGCCTTTTTGGTAGAAGACCTGCATATCTCATACATTATTTTGTTTTATTCCTATATGTGAACATGTCACACAAATGTACATTCATTTCTACAATTGGCTTGAGTTTGTTGTAACTTTACAACTCCATTCGCTACAGGCCGAAGTGAGGAAAAGAGAGGAGAAAGAAGCTGCTGAAGCTTTAAGACGTGAACAGGAGCTTCGAGAAGCTAAGAGACATCAACAGAGGCTTAATTTTCTCATACAACAAACTGAGCTCTACAGTCACTTTATGCAGAATAAGTCAAATTTAGTATCTTCGGAAACTTCACCCATAGTAGAGGAAAAAACAAATGATCAAGATGCGCCGCTTGATTTGTCAGATGCTGGGCCTATTGAGGAGGAGGATCCAGAAGAGGCTGAATTGAAGAAGGAAGCTTTGAAGGCTGCTCAAGAAGCAGTCTCTAAGCAGAAAAAGTTGACTAGTGCTTTTGACAATGAATGCTTGAAGCTGCGTCAGGTGGATGAGGCTGATTCACTTACGGAGGAAGTTGCAGGAGCTAGTAACATTGATTTGCAAACCCCGTAAGCTTTCTCTCTCTATTATTTTTATGTTGGCGTAAAAATGCACGCTTTATGAACGTATATAAATGTATATGTATATTTGCATATTTGTGTTTTTCATCTGAGTGTTATTGAGAAGTGTGAAAGTAGGCATTATCTTTGTCAGCAAAAATAAGTTTTTGTATTGTCATATTGCAGATCAACCATGCCAGTGGCATCCACAGTTCAGACACCTGAATTATTTAAAGGTTGTCTAAAAGAATATCAGCTGAAAGGTCTCCAGTGGCTAGTTAATTGTTATGAGCAGGTTCTTTAGCAATCCCAAATAATTTTTTCATGATTTATTTGTTTGGTTGTTTTTTTTTCTGCTCTTTTTACCCCTTGCTTGGATTGTTCATTTGAAGGTTTTTGGCATGTTTCAGGGTTTAAATGGTATACTTGCTGATGAGATGGGACTTGGAAAGACCATACAGGCTATGGTTTTTTTAGCCCATTTAGCCGAGGTAGCTATTCAAACTGGTGCTTATGTGGATCTTTATGACATCATTTTAACTTGACTGTCTCATGCAGGAGAAAAACATATGGGGACCTTTTCTGGTTGTTGCACCTGCTTCTGTATTAAATAATTGGAATGAGGAACTTGAGCGGTTCTGCCCTGGACTTAAAAGACTTCCTTATTGGGGAGGGCTTTCAGAGCGGACAGTACTTAGGAAAAGTATCAACCCAAAGGATCTTTATCGTAGGTACTGTTAATTTCTGTTAAGTTTCCTTTCCTTTAAAAAATCTGGTGGCAGCGGCAGTAATAATTTGCTTCCGGGATAGATGATAGTTTTATATCTAGGGTGGATGTTTGCAAAAATCTTCATAGCTGAAATTACTAGGGTATCGTGGTAACAGAAGAAATATATTCTGTTGATAGCAGAAACTCCTGGGAATCTTAGTTTGTGTTTCATAATATCTAGTATCTACTATCTAGTTCAGTGGATTTTCAGTGCTGGAAAAGTGAGCCATATTTTTAGTAAAATTCAGACAAGAGACTCTCATTTGTTTGAGGGAATGAGAAAAAGGTGTTTAATATCTAGTGATTTCAAATTCTAATGCTTGGTTGTTGGATTGGAAAAAAGGTTGTGCAAATCCAATTTTAGATAGTGGGCTACGGTGGTATCTAGATGCTTTTAAAGGAGGCAAATAGATGTCTTGAAAATTTTTCCATTTAATTATAAATTATAATAGCACATGCTATGTAGGCATTACTACTGACTATTGACAAACTCTGATGGGCTTGAAATGGGACTGCGTATTACCCGAAGCTTCAAGGCAAAAAGACCTGTGGGAGGGGGCATGTTAACATCATCCCATTCATTAGTTTCCACGTAATAGCTTAAATTTTGATGAGCTGGTGATTCACTTGTTGTTATAGCAAAATAACCAATTGATAAGAGTTCAATCTTTGTTGCTCTCCATTCCTTACAATTGTATAACTTTATATTCTAAGGTTACACCGATCTTTGCATTTCCCTTGCATCAAGCTCAAAGGGATCTGTATGGGACAACATGACATAAAACCGTTACTCTGCTCCACTTAATATTGGAGTGGCACTAGACATGGTAGCAAAGCCCTTCAACCAAGTAATCAAGAGTTTGATCCTTATTGCCTCCCATTCTTCATTAAATTTCAACACTTAGTACAATAGTCAGTGCATGGTGCACGTTTCAAGCCCTAAAGCTCTGATTCGGGAGAGTTTTATCAGTGACATAAAACTATTCATGCAATTCTACACCTAATCTTTTAGTTTGGAAGAGTTGGTTCCTTACAACTTCCAACTATAGCGAAAAATATCTGTTTGAGTTAATTATATGATGATGGCGTGACAGTTTTTAATTATGTCATAAATTAAAAAATTCGATGAATTGTCTTACTACTGCAACATTTTTAACCAATTAATTTGAACTAATTCCTTTTTGGGGTTTTGGGAAAGTAGAAAATGGTCAACAAAAGGTGGAATCCCCTCTCTACAATAGTATAGATATTTGGTGGGTATTAATACATTAGTTATCTTCAGAGTGTCTTGATTTCCAACTTTTAAATTCTAATGCCGTGAGGCATACAATATTTTGGCCCTTGCTTGTCATTAGCTACTTCCATTTGTAATTCATCTTTGTGGAGTGTGTTTGGTAATATGTTTGAGAGAGCTCAAGCATACGTTCGAACCAATGCATACATTTGAGATATCTCCAATGAATTTCCAAAGTGCACTTAGTCCTTCTCATCCTTCTAATAACTAAGGTTACTCCTTTCTTGTTTACCAGGGAAGCTAAGTTCCACGTTCTCATCACAAGCTACCAGCTATTAGTAGCAGATGAGAAGTATTTTCGCCGCGTGAAATGGCAGTACATGGTTTTAGATGAAGCCCAAGCAATCAAAAGTGCAAACAGGTTTTGTATAATCTCTGTTTTTTAAGTGCACAAGGATCTAATGTTTTACTTTTAAGAAAACTTAGACTAATTTGTCATATGGCTCTGAATTTTGTATAATTTTAAAATGTATTTGCTAATTGTGTGGTTATTCTAAATTTCTAATGGTTGAACTTGAATTCATATTAACATCTGTGTTGTGATTCCTCTACTTAAAATTCCCTTGATCTAACAGTATAAGATGGAAGACTCTCCTCAGCTTTAATTGTCGGAATCGCCTACTGCTGACTGGTACACCTATTCAGAATAATATGGCAGAGTTGTGGGCTCTTCTGCATTTCATTATGCCAACTTTATTTGACAGCCACGAACAGTTTAATGAGTGGTTCTCAAAAGGGTATGTGGTGATCTGTGTTCCTTATTAATGTCCATTGGAAATTTTAGCAATTTAACTACAGTCTGTCTTACACTCTTATATGACTAATTATATGCCAGAATTGAGAACCATGCAGAACATGGGGGTACTTTGAATGAGCACCAACTTAATAGATTGGTAAGTTGGCATTTCCTCTCCGTCATATTAATAGTAAGGACGTGATTAAGTTTTATTACTGTTATATTGAATTTCATTAACAAATAATCTAATATTGGATTTTCTGAGCTTTTCTAGACCTATATTATTTAGGCCTTCGCTGTGTAGCATTTGTTGTGGAATGAAGAATTGCATTGTGTTTTGCATTAATGGTAAACTATTATTGGTGATATTCGTGTTTGTTAAGAGCATTAAGCACATGCTTAACACGCTGTACTACATTGTACTGCTAGTCTGTTCATAAGACCTGAACTGCACCCACTTGGTAGGGTTTTCAAATGACCCTTAATTCTCACTATGTTATTTTTTATGCTTGTGATACAGCATGTTTCAGATACGATGATTAAAGCCACAACATTTTGTGTTGTAATATTCCCTTATATTTTTTTAAATTGTTTTTATAATTTTAGCTTGTACTTTTTAAGTCTGTTATAATTTTTTTTAATACTTTTTGATTGCCTTTTGTTTTCTCTTATAAACAGCATTCAATTCTAAAACCTTTCATGCTACGACGTGTTAAAAAAGATGTTGTTTCTGAGCTGACTCGGAAAACTGAGGTTATGGTGCATTGCAAGTTGAGTTCTCGGCAGCAGGCCTTCTATCAAGCAATTAAAAACAAAATATCTCTTACTGAACTGTTTGATAGTAATCGTGGGCAGCTCAATGAGAAGAAAATTCTGAATTTAATGAATATTGTTATTCAACTGAGAAAGGTATATTGATGATCCATATTATCCTTACTCTTTATTCTCCTTTTTTTATTTAATAGGATTGAATTTTGCTTCTATCAGTTCGTTTTGAAATACAACTTTTGTTTTAGTGGAATGAATCTCGTGCCCCCCCTTAAAAAATATTGCTATTGAAGGTTTGCAACCATCCAGAGTTGTTTGAAAGGAATGAGGGAAGCACATACTTTTACTTCGGAGAGATTCCAAATTCCCTTCCACCTCCTCCATTTGGAGAGATGGAGGATGTATACTATGCTGGAGGTCACAACCCTATATCATATCAGGTACTTCCTTAAATCTTATCCACTATTTCAAAAGTCAAAAAAATTCAGTTTCATTATTTGCTTTTCTCCTTTCCCTCTTTCTCAATTTTTTCATTGATATTTCTCTAGTATGGAGGCAAACTAGAATGTAAAACAGTGTGTAAAATTCTTAAATGGCAATGGCCTGTGTAAAACTCAATTCAAACTTATTTGCACCGATTCCTTTAAAATTAGGTTTTATCATTCCAATTAAAGCCTCACAATCTAGAGAATTCCGCTTTGTATAATATTTGCCTTGTATATTACCCAAACTATCTCTCTCCTTGGTTGTTTTTCTTGTTTAGGATTGGAGTGCCCTAGTACTTCATATTAATTTATATCTTTGATTTTCAAAGAAAAACTAACCAAGCTATCTCTGAAATCAAAGCAAGTTCACTGCATGGCCAAGTTTTCTCTTTAATATTGTTTATCTCAATTTTTGTTATAAAACGTGGGTCCGTTTCTTCAGGAGTCATGACCATGTTTATACTTGCAACATGTTTGTTTATGTGGCTATTTGGTATTCTATGTTTTTGAAGATGTGCATTTTAATTTTTGATTTAGTTATACACCATCAGCCATTGGGTTGGTTAGTTTATGTGAAATAGGATTTTTGGTACTTAGTACTAGACAGGGAAGTGGACAATGGCTGGGTTAAGGTTATGAATAATGAAGAACAAAGATCATAAATGCTGCACTAAATCCTGATAATCTCTTTCTATCAAAGCATGAAACTGATTTTTTCTTTGTTTTGTATATCCTACTGCATTAGGTTATTATCCCCTGATGTTTGTTTCTCCCTTTAATATTTGCAGATACCAAAACTAGTCTATCAGGAGATTATGCAAAGCTCTGAGACTCTCATTTCGTCTGTTGGTCGGGGTGTCTGCAGAGAATCTTTTCAGAAACATTTTAATATTTTTAGACCAGAAAATGTTCATCGATCGATCTTCTCAGATGATTTCAATGTTGAAAGTGGGAACTTCGGTTTTACCCATTTGATGGATTTGTCTCCCCAAGAGGTGGCATTTTTTGCCACTGGTTCTTTCATGGAGCGACTATTATTTTCTATTATGAGATGCGAACAAAATTTCCTTGAAGTTGTAGACTTTCTTACGAAGTTCATTGTAGATGATCCTGACAGTGGTTTCCTTGAAGAGGGTAAAGTCAGAGCTGTTACAAGAATGTTACTGCTGCCGTCGAGATCTGAGACCAAGTTTCTTCAAAAAAGATTTGCAACTGGGCCTTCTCATTCTCCTTTTGAGAGCTTGGCCGTCTCACATCATGATAGGCTTTTATCTAATGCGAGGCTTCTTCACTCAGCATATACATATATCCCACCAACTAGAGCCCCCCCAGTATGTTTGATGTCTAGTCTTCAGTTATTTCCTTCAAAACAATTGCCTTTATTTTTTCCAAAATGGAATTGGTTATTGAGCCATTGCTTTTTTTACTCTTTATAGATTGGTGCTCACTGCTCTGATAGAAACTTCTCGCATAAAAGGATTGAAGAATTGCATGATCCTTGGGTTAAGAGGTTGTTTGTGGGATTTGCACGTACATCTGAATGTAATGGGCCTAGAAAACCTGATCGGCATCCTCATCATTTAATTCAAGAGATCGATGCTGAACTACCTGTTTCACAGCCCGCACTTCAGTTAACTCACAGTATTTTTGGCTCTTCACCACCTATGCGGAGTTTTGACCCAGCAAAGTTACTGACTGTAAGTGGTATTCTTGTTCCTTTTTGCTGTGTCTTCTTATTGCGTGCAGCCACACTGGGTGGTTCACGACTATCACATTGAAATAACTATTTTCTGTTGCATAATGTAGGACTCTGGGAAGCTTCAAACACTTGATATATTACTGAAACGCTTACGTGCAGGAAATCACCGTGTTCTCTTGTTTGCTCAGATGACTAAGATGCTGAATATTTTGGAGGTACTGTTGAACTTGAACCTTTGATTTCTTGTCCAAATATGTTCAAAGATGTGATACTCAGATAAATAAAGGGATATAGACTATAGTTGTCACAAGAACACCTTGGTGTCTTGTATATAAAAAACACCTTGGTGTCAGTTCATTCCCATATGTGATGGTTAGATGGAAGCATATCTGAAAGTTGAATCATCCCCCATTAAAGCAATTAAATGAGTTGGATGTAATTTTGCCTTTTATATTTGGGTGGTTACATCAGTGATTTGAAATTGGAAAACAGTCCTACTATTTTGAAGCTGCTTCTTGTACTTAAGTTATGTGTTAGCTTTCAACTTTGATGAGTTTGTTTTATGGCTAACTGGTGGTTTAATATTTCTTGCAGGACTACATGAACTACAGAAAGTATAAATATTTTAGACTCGATGGGTCGTCTACAATTCAGGATCGCCGAGACATGGTTAAAGATTTCCAGGAAAGGTAATTTCTTTGGTGGCATCTGATGATATTCTACTTGGTCACTACTGAACATGACTTAATGTTTTCTAAAAATCTTTGTTGCAGGAGTGACATTTTTGTGTTCTTACTAAGTACGAGAGCTGGTGGATTGGGTATCAACTTGACAGCTGCTGATACAGTCATATTTTATGAGAGTGATTGGAATCCTACATTAGATCTACAGGCAATGGATAGAGCTCATCGTTTGGGCCAGACAAAAGATGTAAGTTTCATCTTCCTGTCTTCAAGTGTACACATCTGTCAACAATTTATGGATGCCATGTTGCATGAATGTTTAAGATCTCAAGTGAATGGTCTATATAGAACTTCCTTGGACGTAACTGTGGTTCCTTCTCCTTGCTTTCCTTTCAATGTCCGAAACTGACCCATTTTACTTCAGATGTTGCACTGAATTTCGAAATGCTTAGCTTACTCTTTTAGTGCAAAACTAATTATATGTGTATTTTGAAACTTGAAGGTTACTGTTTACCGACTTATATGTAAAGAGACAGTTGAAGAGAAGATTCTTCTTAGAGCAAGTCAAAAAAGTACCGTACAGAACCTTGTCATGACTGGTGGTTCTGTTGGTGGTGATCTCTTAGCTCCTGAGGATGTTGTATCTTTGCTTCTGGATGATGTCCAATTGCTACAGAAACTAAAGGAAATCCCTCTCCAGGTTAGTTGTGAATCTGATCAACTAAAATTCATATTTACAACACGTTGAATATCCTTCCGGTAAACAGAATGAAAGAACAAGGAAAAGTACTGAGTTCCAGAATTCTCAAACGACATAATTTTTCTAATTATATTTGGCATCACTTGTCCTTCCAGGTAAAGGATAAGCAAAAGAGAAAACAGCCTACTAAGGGTATTCGGGTAAACGAAGATGGTGATGCATCTCTGGAAGATTTAACAAACTCTGTAGCCCAGAGAACTACAGAAAATGATGTTTCGACAGACCCAGACGGACCAAAGTCCAGTAAGAAAAAGGTATCATTGTACTTCTTAAATTAAAGTGTTGGTGCCTGCTGCCTAGTGTTTGAATCTCGTCTGAAATGATTAACATGATAAGTAACTGTTGGTGCCTGCTGCCTAGTGTTTGAATCATCCTGTGGCTTGAAGATTTCTTTCTTGGTGCTTTTGATAATTTGATTTGTTGCATAACAGTTCATTGTATTGTTGCTTGCAGAAAGAAAAAAAGAATCCCATAAAAGTAGCTAGCTATTACTTTAATAAATCAGAAACGATGGGTAAGGTATTGGTGGAAAAGAACAAGAAATAACAAAGGTTTAGAAGAATCTTAGGGAAAGTTCTGGTGTTATGCCAGCTGTTCATAGCATTGGAGACTTTGGATTGGCTATCAAATATTTTCCAGAAAAATAAACAATTGAAATTATGTCATGTGAAAGGAATTTAACCCCTTTCCCCAAGAGAATAAGAGAAGGAAATGTGATCAGGATTCATCAGAGCTTTCCATCTGAAGATGGAAAGAAACTCTGAAATTTCCAAGGCGAGAAGTTTCATAGTTCTTGTAACAGGGTTTATCTCTTTAGAGGCAAAATATCAGCGCAAGGTAATTTAGGAGTCCTAGCAAGACGGGGTAGGTGGGTTGGTACATTTAGTTGGATGATAGTGCTTGCGTCTTTAATGGTATTACTCTCTTTTCGTGCAAACGTGTAGTGACTTCTGAGTGGTGCATTATAATAAATCATATATCCCTTGCTTCCACAACACTTTTCTCTTCTCACTTAGAAATCCATGGATCTGTATTTGGGAAGAAAATTAAATCATTGGACCTGAAGCATGTTATTGAATTTATGCAATCATATTTTAGTAATTTTGAATTTTATGCGTGACCATTTACAAAAGGTTGATGCCATTCAATTTTTTTTTTTACAAAAGGTCGATACTGCAAGTTTATGAGGTTATTTTCAGTTTGGTTAACAATAATGGCTATCTGCAGAGAAAAGCAGCTTCCGACAAGCAAACTTTAAGGCCAAAGAATTCTCAGAAGATGAATGAATTCGGCAGTATGCATATAGATGACGATCTGGATGATACCCATCTAAATGATGATCCAGCAGGCCAGAAACCAAAGAGACCAAAGCGGACAAAGAAGAATGTAAATGAAAAATTTGAAGTTTTTCCTGGGACAGCTACCATATTCCCAGAGCAAACTCAGTTTCCTCCTTCACATAATTTCAATGGTGTGTCTAAAGCAGAAACTGTCCAAGACTTATGATGACATGTTGACTTTTCAAAATAGCATAATTTACTAAACACCCTATCAAACTCTTGAACTGACATTTTTGGAGACATTGTCAGAATGTCATGTCAGTTCTCTAATTGATCAATATTTTTTGGGGATCCATTTTGGCTGCAAATAGTTGGAGCGAAGTTGGGTCAAGACAGGCGAAATTGTATAACCTACCTAGGTTGTATATATAATGATAGTCGTATATGTTGGGTACAGGTCCCCCTTCATTGTGTGGGCTTTATATAGATTGGATCGGATTATCTTCGTTAGTGCGATTCGTTTTTTGCTGTAAGCAATATTTATATATCCGATAAGGTAAATTTATATCTGGTTGCGCCACTTGCACGTGTATTACTAGTACCACGATTGCCTTGGTTGGTAAGAGTATATTTGGATGAAAAATTTGCAACACTCACTTTGATACTCCCTCGGGTCTTTATTATAAGAAAAATTTGCAGTTTTAGGTTATACGTTAGATACATCAGTTATTCAATGAACTTAAAATTGTAAATTTTTCTTATAATAAGGACTGAAGGGTTACTCTCTAAGATTCACTCTATGGGTTGTTGAAATTCACCCGGGTTTCTCCACATTGAAAATGAGATCCATGTGAGACTCACATGAATTAAACTCAATCATGAAATGAGTGTTGGAACGAGAGTGTTGTTTTTGGATTGGTGGCATGTGATGGAACAAGAGTCATTTTTGGATTAGTGGCATGTGAAAGGAATGAGAAAGTGTTCAGTTGTTTGGATATTCAAAAATGGAATGTAATGTTAAGTGATGACATTCATTTTATTTCACTGTTTACCCCCATTTTCTGCTCTAATTCGGGTTGAATGAGATGGAATAAGGCATTAAATTAATTTTATAAGTTTTATTGTTTTATCTAAAGCTGTTAAAATGAGCCCGAAATAATTTTAGTCCAACGCGATCAGAAAATCTATTGGTCTGCAATGGGCTGGGCCAACTCGATGACCCAATATTTATAAAAATTTGCACTATTACTTTTCATTTTTTCAAAATTGGCTATTTTCACTTTCAATTGCAAACTTGTGTTTGAAATCATTTACTTGAACATTCATGCTACACATGATTGCATTAAAAGCTTAGTAATAAATTTAAGGCTTAAATATCATTATGCTCCTTGCAAATATAGTAAATATTCATTTTAGTCCTTACAATTTTTTTTTTTTAAAACAACTCTTGCAATTTTTAAAAGTATTCAATTTAGTCCCTGAGATGATTTTAGAGCTAATGTGTCACATTTCATGTGTCACATTTCATTCATGTTGGCATTTGGTGACATGGTCAGTGTGCTTAGGTGGACTACTTATGTGCATGAGAGACATTCAAATTCCTAATCTCATTTCCCAAATCGAATTCTCTCTCACTCCGAGAGTTATTCACAACAAGTAACTGAAACAAACTCATTTAATCTGCTAATCGCAAATCACAAGTTCACAATGCCACCCGTGTTATAGAATCACATTAATAAAGAATCACAATGACAAGCTCACAAACCCATTTAATTTGCGTAGGATTAAATTGAAAGCGCAGAGGCATTAAAAAGGGTATTAGTGAGAGTGATGAGTGGCTGTCCAGGCCCTTTGGGAAAAGCTCTCTTTGGTTCACGGTTCTGTCCCATTCAATCCCAAATCATAAATCCATAACCATATAAAATTGAAAATGCAAATCTCAAAAAAAATAATAATTGAAAATGCCACCTAACAATTTGTGGGGCATTTGGTATGTTAGCGGCGATGCAGTTCTGGCCTTTGTAGATCTCCTTGTAGGTGGGGAAGATGCGGTTCATGATGTTATGGGGATGCAGTTTCAGCCCTTTACGATGCTAAGGGGTTGCAAAGTGAGAGAGAATATGATTTGGGAGATGAAATTAGGGATTTGAGTGTCTCTCGTCCACATAAGCAATCCACCTAGGCACACTGGCTATGTCACCAAAATGCCAACATGATTAAAATGTGACACATCAGCTCTAAAATCATCTCAGTGACTAAATTGAATACTTTTATAAATTGCAAAGACTGTTTTAAAAATAAATAAAATTGTAGTGACTAAAATGGATATTCGTTATTTTTTGTAGGGACCAGAAATATATTTATGCCAAAAGCGAATCTTGTGTTTTTATGTTTCTTTCGTTTTATAATTCATTTTGTAATGAGAATATATTTTGTGATATAAATAGTTATTATGTTTTTTTTTTTTTAGCCAAACAGGCAGGTGGCCCGAATTTATTAATAAAAGAAAAACAATACAAAGAGCACAAGGGGGGACTATACCAAAACCCTTGGAAAAGAGGACAATAAAAGAGAGCCTAACAAAGGCCTCTAAAATAAACAACCTTAGACCACAATCGAGTCAACACACCCCTGACCACTAGAGACGGGACCCCCGCTATCATCGCGAAGTCGTGCCACCGGCCAGCACCGAGACAACACCTAGCTTGAACGAGGATAAAAATAGTTATTATGTTAATTTGTAAGGGATAAAAAAATAACTTTATATATATATATATATATATATATATATATATATAAAGACTCATTTTTTGAATTAGTTAGGCTAAAGTGCTCCCGAGGTCCCTTATCTTTATTTAAAGTAACGAATTAGTCCTTTATGTTTTTTTTGTCCCAAATAAGTCCTTTATCTTTCAAATTTTTGACACATAAATCTTTTTCCGTTAACAGTGCTGATTTATGTGTCAAAAAAAAGGATTTATGTGTTAAAATTTTGAAACATAAAGGACTGATTTGGGACAGAAAAGGATTTATGTGTCAAAAATTTAAAACATAAAGGACTGATTTGGGACAAAAAAAGATAAAGGACCAAATCGTTACTTTAAATAAAGATAAGGGACCCCGGAAGCACTTTAGCCAATTAGTTATTAGTTTTGTGACGTGACCCTATATTTTTTGTGTCGAGTTCTTACATATATCTCCTTTAAATATTTTATTTTACATACCCAGTAACTCCAAATGCTAGTATATATTTAGTGTAACTTTATTTCGATCAACGTAGTTTAACATGTGTCAAAAATAAAATCTGCTGAGCATAAATTTTTGGCTCATGGGCCAGTGCTTTAGGCCCACAATTCACGTAGGGCTGGAATGGACCGTTAAATAGTGGTTCAAAACAATTTTGACCCAACCCAACCCAACTCAAAATTGTCTTTGCCCCGATTGGTTTGACCCGAATTGACAGCTCTAGTTTCATCATTACTTTTACATGAGAATTTTTAATTAAGATTAAAAGTGGAATAAAAAAGTTATAACTCATTTCATGTTGTCTACTTCCAAATAATGGAATAAGAACTTTGTTCTGTTATGTCATAAAATATCCAAACAATGAAATGAAAATTTTATTTCATATCGCTTTGTTCCATTCAACTTTGTTTCAGTTGATTAAAAATATCCAAAGATAGCCTAAGGGTAAAACAGTTGGAGAATGATGTTTACATTGCCACCCTTTGCATCATAAATATCAGTGGGAAACTAATATTACGCGGTGAGTAGAGGTGAGCGTAGGACGGTTATAATCAATCCTAGCCTGACCCTAACTCTTAAGCCAAATTTGTCCCTTAGTTTGATCAAACCTAACGATATGTGGGTTCAACAAGGACGAGACAAAACCAGGACAAGATCAAGTTGTTCCGAAAGATGAGCAATCTCTAAATATTTTGATATTCTATATTCAAATTCATCTAACGACCATCAAATAGCCAGCAATTTAACAACAATTATCAAATTATTTTATTAATTTTAGTAAACTTCATCATACTTATTGGACCTTTTCCTTGCCATCTCTTGGGTTCGTGATCTTGGGTACAAATATGTGATTTTTGAACTAGATGCTAAGTGTGTTGTTGATGCATTCAACTCCAACAACAACAATATCTCCGAGTTTGGGTCTTTTGTCAAAGTTTGTAAGAATTTATTTTCTGCTTTTAATTATAACTCTCATGTTGAGTTTGCTAGGAGGAGTGCTAACAAAGTTGTTCATACACTTGCGGGGGTGGCCTTGTTGTCAGCCAGTCCTCAAGATTATTATGATGTCCCTACATGTATTTCAGATTTGATTATTAAGGAAATGCACTAAGTGCCTTTTGTCAAAAAATCATACTTATTACAATATCATTTTATATAAAAAAATAAACTCCTCTTAAGCTTGCTTGCGCCATATCTCGGCAATGGAAAGATTGGGAAAGACTTTTTTCCTCTTGGCAAGATATGACATCCCCAGATAGACATAATAAAACTAAAGAGTAGTAAGTATGAGGATGGATCGGGTGACCGGAGGGGTAACCCGAACCCGTCCTAGCCTGACTTATGTTAATGGACGGTCCCAAATGTTTTATGTAGGGGTGTTCAGTGGTTCGGGCAAATCCAAACCAACCCACGATCCAATCCAAACCGATATGTTTGGTTCGGATATTTTTCGTGTTCGGGTCAAAATCGAACAAATCCAAACCAACCCGTAGTTGTTTGGATCGGGCAACGGATTTTAAAAACCAAATCCGCGAACCCGAACCAACCCATATTACGTCATAATAATTTTGTAATTTTAGATGCACGTGATTTTATTTGCTAAGAATTTTTACCTTAATAATTTATGATTAAGTTGTAAAATTTTAATACTATGAATGGGAAGACTATTAGTGCATTTGATCGAGTTTGATTTCGTGTGATTTTCAGTTTTTTTAGCTATTTAAAGTGTTGGAATATCATAAAAAAAATGTTTTTTTTTTATATTTTAGAAAATTAATATTTTAGTGAATGACCCGTGAGCCCAATCCAAACCAACCCGTCCAATATCGGTTCGGTTTGGTTCGGATTTTGGAGGAAAAAATGTAAAATCCGAACCAACCCAAACCGAATAATTATCATTGGTTCGGGCAACGAATTTGGTCAAATCCGATCCAAACCGACCCACGAACACCCCTAGTTTTATGTCCTTTTGTGTTCGGATTAGACCCATCCCTATGTGGTCGGGCTCAGAAAGGTTGGCGGACCGGGCTAGGTTTTACTCACCCCTGGCTGTGACTGTGATTGAACATGTATTTTAGAACCTGTAGAGACAAAAATGAAAATGACAATGCCTTAGTTCTTGGATGTTAAACAAGGCATTTCATCTATTAAGATTGACCCCCAAACAAGGTAGCACAAATGAGGCATTTCATCTATTAATAACGACCCCCAAACAAGGCGTTCCATCTATTAGAAATTAATAACTAGTTAAGTATAAGTGTACTCGTATAGAAAAATCTATTTTCACGCATTCTTAAATATAGTTGATCTGTAAAATAAAATATTTTACATTTAATAAATATATTAGTTTTACTTTTCTAAAAAGTCAAAAGAGTGTCAAACTTAATGACTTACTCGACACATAAATATAATTTAATGTGTTTTTGTTAAGTTGGATTTTGGTTTAATTTTTCCATGCCGCTCTCTTTAGGAAGTATATTCTTCGTAATATTAGCTAATTAATTTTATAGAACAAAGCTTACACAAATATCTCATTTATATTAAAATTCATTAGTATTTTGTCAATTAAATGCATTCCCTCGGCAATTAGTCACAATTAATTTGGTTTGACATAAAAATGATATTAATTACTGCTCAATTTCAGTTTGAGAACTAAGATCAGTTTGAACTTTGAGAGCTATTTGTAGTAAGCATGTAACACCCTGGATTTTAGTCGTCAATAAAATCCCAAATATTACTTTTCAAACATCTCAGAGATACACTTTCGTATTTTGGATTAAACTAAGGAACAACAACTGTCCTTATATGACTCATACATTGATAGGTTTTTTATAAAAACTTTAATTAAAGAACTTGAAACATAAACCATTTTCTGATGCACCTATCGGAGTCGACACGACCAACTTAATCCAAAATACAAATGTATATAAATCTTAATACATCATAAGCTAAGTCTTAAACTCAACGATAATCAATGATCTCAATACATGAGACTAGACAATATCTGTAGGAAGAACTTCAAATAAAATGAGGTCCTCCAAGACTGAAATCCTCAACTTGACATAACTTTCCTTAACCTTCATCTGTTTATCTGAAAAACAACAACAATGAGGGGTGAGATTACATAATCTCAGTGAGTTCTTCGTGACTCATTACTAATACTCTCGGTGTATCTTTTATTATTTTACCTATGATACACCCCCCTGCGCCTTAGACTTACATAATATAAAAGCTATGAAGATACATATATAAATAAATAGAACACACTAACCTAACCTCTTGGGCCTTGAGATGGGTTCATGACACCGACCCCAAGCACATCATCTATTCTTTAATTCATTTATATTGTGCATACATAGACACTAAATAGTTTACTCTCTCGAGACAAAACAATTCGATTCATATAAACAATCATTTATCTCATTCAAACATAAGTAAAACAGCGTTTTAACCAATCTATAACTGAAATTGACACTTATTTACATGATTTTAACCAATCTATGGATCACTTATTTTATAACTTATGTTTCAGAACCATTCTCCTCTATCCTGTTAGTTCCAAACTCAATCCAATCAACCTATCTCACAATATAACAACCTTTCATGCATCACACAACCATTACAATCATCAAATCAGAATTTCAATGTATCCAGAATCAAATCACACAGATTTTCAAACTTGTTCATTTCATAACACAAGCAACATGCAAAACTGGAAATTTAAAGAAAAGGGTAAGAACTCACCAAGCTTCCTAGACCTCCAAAACTCGAACCCACACATCCTAAGCTCTCCTTTCGGCTACAAAATTCTGACCCAAACTTGGAGTACCCAAAACAGCCCCCAAATGACAAAACTCAAGCTTCAAAATGGTCACCCAAGTTCACCAACCACTGGGAATTGCAAAGGAACAAGCTTCACCCACTTTGGCTATGGGTTTCACGAAATGATTAAGAGGTAAAAGGGGTGTTTGTTGGCCACAAAAGTAGTATCAAATGGAAGAGCAAGTGATGAGGATTCTTGTGGTGTAACTATCTTGAACATACATGGAGAAATAAAAACTCATCTTCCCTCTCTTACCCTCTCGGTCTCTCACTTTCTCTTCTCTCAACTTTTCTTTTCTAATTTTAGGTCAATTGTGAATAGCGTGTGTGTGTGTGTGTGTGTGTGTGTGTGTGTGTGTGTGAATGAGCCGAGGGAATGGAAAGGAAAGTGGGAAGTGGGAGTTTTTTAATGAACTTTTTGTCTTTTAACTAAGGTGAAATTCCTATTCTACCCTCCCTCTAGTCATATAATACTAAGGTACACTTAATCCTCTATGATCATATCTAAAACTCTTATAAATCATAAAATTAATCTATCATTCAATTACCTCCACAATTCACACTTAAACAATAATAACTCTAACATAAATCACTTCAATTAGACATTCACATTCATTAAAGTCACTTAGCAATAAAAATTTCTTTGGGCGTTACAAAGCAACATGATGACAAGGGTAATAATAGATACTTTTTTTTAGATAAGCACGGGTAAACTTGATTTTAGCCAAAAGGCCGAGAAAGGTATAAGCAAGGGTAATACTAGATACTAATAGTTGTTTCAGATTGTTATAAAAAGTAGTGGTTTCATTAGGTAGGAGATTGACTTGACTGTGTGATGGTCGCTAAAGACTATTCAATGTTTTATTACGTTGTGTTTTAACTAAGCTAACAATGCATCAACGATAGAAGGACGAGGGACGACCCCAAAACCTTAACAACTTTGATTCTAAAAGCACTAAACTAAGTGTTAGAAGGACGAGGGAAGATGCAGTTGAGCTCTTTGGTAGCATTGTTGACCTTCACAATCTGACCCTCTACCACTTCGTGGTCGACCTTCAACACTTCCTCATCAGGAACAAAGGAGGGAAAGAGAACGGCGACTTGTTGAAGAGCATTTGAAAAGGCTTCGTCGGCCATGGTGCATGCATCCTCCACAGTCTCGCCCAGCTCTTTCTCAGCTGACTCCTTTTCATCTTTGGTCGTCTTCATCTCGGCTTCCAGCTCGGCCACCCGGTTTTGGAGAGTAGAGTTTGACTCCGCCGCCTCTTTTGCCTTAGACTTGTCCTCCTTGAGCTTAAATTCGAGATCTTTGGCTTTGTTCACCGCCGAATCTCTCTTGTTCTCCACCTGCTCCTTCTCCTTCTTCAACTCGGAGAGATCTTGCCGAGCTTTGGTCAAAGCAGCAGAAGTCGGCTCTAGCATCTTCCTGGCCTCCTCACTCTAAGCCCGTTCATCGCCCCTTTCCTTCTGGGCATCTGATAACTCTCCATTAGTATAGTTATTTACGCATTTCTACTCTTAAATCATTGTAAGTTTGCATGCTTAGACTAGGAGTTATGTGAATATTTGTGTTAAATAAAGGAAAAGGGAATCAAGAACTGAATTGGAAGATATTTGGCACAAATGGTGCTTTTGTGAAATTTCTAATGTTTTCTGTCTAAGTGCTATAGCATCAGGTGCTATAGCATCAGATGCTATAGCATCACTCTGTGCAGCAGAACTGGGGTCCACTTGAAGACAGCAGCAGGAAACAGATCTGATATGCTGCCACCCTACTCTGTCCAGACAGCACGTCCCTATTACCACAAATCATGCTGATCCAGCCACACTCCTACCACTTGCTCCACACCACTTGTCCACTTGCAAGAGACAACATGCTTTAGTTGGTAAAAAGAAAGATCCACTTGTCCACTTGCCCCATCCACTTGCAAAAGAGAAAGGAAAACCACTCTATAAAGGAAAGCTTCCCTTCCAGCACCAAATGATGGACTTCCAGCACGAAATTATCTGGTTTAGAAGAGGAAAAACACAGTGATAAGCTGTCCTCTTGCATCCATGGAAGATCCATCATTAAATCCATTAGAAGATTCTGTTCTGCTCATGCTATAGCACTGTCAGCACACCAGTTCATGCGTAGGAGTTGGAGGAGTGTATCTTTTGCGCATTCTTCTTCTACTTTCTGTTTTGGTGACATGAACTCCATTATTTGTAAGTTGTTGATATTGTTAAACATGAGCTAAACACCTTGTAGTTGGATTGCTTAAACTTTGTAATGAATCTTTATGTGTTAGTAATATAATATTATGATGTATGCATTTTAATCTTTGTGTTTTAATTCTTTCAAACCCGTTTTGGGACTGATCAACTAAAATAGGTAGATTCATGGGTTCAGAAATGGTTCATGGATTGATCTCAAATATTGATGTGAGTGAGTGGTTCTTTTAAGGACACTTAGAACAATCCTTGCCCAAACCTAGACATAGGAGGGCTTAGTTCATAGAGTGAATACTGTGGGCTCTTTAATAGACAAAGGTGAACTTACTTGAAGCCTAGACATAGGATCTTGTCACGAAACCTTGGTGAAGGTGACCGAAAGGCACGCAACATATGCTACAGCACTCAATGCTATAGCATCTAATGCTATAGCACTAACACAGAAGAGAAATTACTTAGTAAAAGCAATCCAACTAGGTCTTCACCATATAGTTTTCCTTTTTATTTCCTTGCAAACCAAACCTTTATTTTACTGTTTCCAAACATTGTGTTTTACCTTACACACCGATTTGCTAAGTTATGACAACTGTAAATTAAATACAATCCCTGTGGGTTCGACCTGTATTTCTACTGTATTACTTGTTGCGACTGCGTATACTTGCGTATATAAAAATCCACAACAGCATCTGAAATCAAAATGAGACAAGTTAGAAACATCGTCATTAAAGGTAACAAAATAAAAGGCTGTGGTTTAGGTTACTACCTCTAGCCCGACTTTCAGCTTCCTTCTTCCACTGCTTGGAAAGATCGTGTACGTGCTTAAAGACCTGGAGAGAAGCTTCAAGAGGGTCGGTCCAGTATTCCAAGAAGGTCGCCTTCTGGAACCCATCCATGGAAAAAGTAGGCGACTTATGCCTCTTCTCTGTCGTTTCTTTCCCATGACGACTTTTCTTTGAAGCCCGGGAAAATCCATCGAAATCGACATGGACCCTCTTATCCCGAGGTTGAGAAGAATAAACATTATGGGAGGGATGGGAATCCTCCTGCACCAGAGTCTGCTACCGGCTCCGATGTTGAAGGTCAGAGGCAGGATTCTCATTCTCACCCCCAGCTACAATAACAATTGGAACGGCGTCCAGAATCTCGACCTGCCGAGGGGACTTTTGAGCTTCAGAATTTCCTTTGCCCTTTGCAGCTAGCCTTTCAGCTTTTTCTCTCATCGCAGCGAATTTTCCAGCGGCCGACATGTCATCTGCAAAGCAAATGAAATTAAAGACGAGTTAGTAAACTTATGAATATTAGTTTAAAGCAAAAAGGAAAAATCTTGGTGTCCGATTGTAACACCCATTTCTACCCGGTAATTTATTAGTGTAAAATCAGAGTTTTTTTTTTTAACAATAAAACGGATGTCACATTTCTCAAAACAACTCGAATACATAGCACTTTTAAAACATCAACATCAAAATTTATTCAATCACGCAGCGGAAAATTCAACAAGTTTAATCATCAATAATTGTTGCAACTGTGCAAGGTTCATAACGTCAAAAATCCAACAAAAGGAAAACATGAATAAAAAATAGTCAAGCGTTCATCCCCCCGAGTGCTACGTATCAGAGCGACGACACCGTGCTAACGAAGAACTATAGTCTTCATTCGAGATCACCTGCACGTTACCAACATAGGGGTAACATTCAAACAGAAGGGGTGAGATATCAAACAGTATAAAGAATCGTATGAAAGATCGTATATACAGGCCAGAATGTCAGATAATCACAACAGACAATTATCGTCAAAACAGTCAACAGGTCAACAACAGTATGGACATAACAGTCATTATCATCATAATAGTCAACATCAGCACGACAAGCATATATCATCACAACAGTCAATATTCAGTAAACAACATGTCACAGCAGTCAGTGACTTCAATCATGCGGTATGAATGCAGGATGCTCATCAGAGGGCCGTCTGCCCTATAATGCATGATGGTACCGAAATCCAAAACCCGTAAATAGGGGCATCAACATCGCAACATCGTCGTCGTGGTTTGAGCATAGCTCCATCGTAAAAATATGATATGCATGCGACGCTATGTAAATGCACAAACAAACAACAACGGTTAGATAGCAACGCACAACATCGGAAAACAACACTGGCCGTAGACCTACAACACATCACCTGCCAATAAATATAGGCAAATTCGTCTTCGTACAACCTTCATCGTCAACAATTTATAACTTAGCAATTTTCAACATTTTTGGCAACATCGCAATAATTTAACAACTCTCAACATTCTGGCAACATCGCAATAATTTAGCAACTTTCAACAATTCAACAATGGCCACCGGCCTACATCAACAAATCCGTGCCTAAATAGGCAATTCAACAAGGGAACAACACTAGGCGCTAAGGCGCCAAGGGACAACATGGGCGTAGGCGCCACAAACTCGTAACCAACATGGGCGCTAAGGGCGCCAACAACCTCCACAAAAATAGGAACAACCAACAACCACCCATAAATAAGAACAGCCAACAACCACCCCAAGAAAATAGGAACAGTTAACAACTATCCAAAAAAAATAGGAACAGCCCACCAAAATAGGAACAGCACAACAATTTTCAGGAACAGGCGCCCAGGGCAGGGCGCCATCAACAGTGACAGCAAATCAGGACATGGCGCCCAGGAGCAGGGCGCCTATAGCAATCAACAACCAAACAGGCATGGCGCCCAGGGACAAGGCGCCTTCAACAGAAACAGTAAAACATGACACGGTACGGCGCCCAAGAACAGGGCGCCTAAAAAATCAGTAACAAACACATAAGCATGTACAGGGCATGGCGCCCAGGAGCAGGGCGCCTAAATCAGCGGGGGACACACAGGGATAGTGACACGGACATGGCGCCCAGGGGCAGGGCGCCGTTTCCAGCAACTAAACAGCAACATAAAAATAGAGGGACAGGGCGCCGTTTCCAGCATGACACATGTGATTTCAATTCAATTTCTATGATCATGGCAATCATCAAAAAACTTTAGGGCATGAGAAATATCAAACATAGGATAAGAATTTTCAAGGCAACATGAGATGTACATATTATCATTCCTCAATCACACGAATTCAACAACATGACATCAATTTAAGTCATGAACATAGCAACATCAAAACTAGGTTTTTAGGGCATGGGAGCATCAACACATAACAAAATCGTTCAATCAAGGCATCAAGAGATAACATCAACATATAAAAATCATGACACACATATGGTAATTATCAAAACCCTAACCCCACATGCAATCCCTCATACACCCCGTTATAATGTTTGAATCACACCCTTACCTTAGCCTTAGATGAGTACACAACCCTAGCTTGATGGATGTATGAAACCCTAGCCCTCTTCCCTCTCCTTGGCGTGACTTCTCTCTCTATTCTTCTCCTTATTAGCGCCTCTCCTATTCTCTTCTCACGTTCTAATGTGTTTGTGTTTCTAATATGAGAGAAACCCTAACTTAATCCCTTATATGACTAATCAATCATTCCTTTGGGCTTTTTACTTAGCATCATGCGAATTCCTCATGGGCTAACTCACCCCCCATTCGCTATTACTATTCCTAATAAGAACCAACACACTAACATATAATAAATAATAATTATAACATTATTTCTATCACATAAACCCTATTTAATTAATTAAATAAATAACTAATTAATTTTGGGGCGTTACAACTCTCCCCCACTTAAAAGAATTTCGTCCTCGAAATTTAACTACCGACGCGAACACCGTTCCACTAACCAACTAACGTCACCTCCACAACTAGTGCTATCTAACATGCTGGTCATTATTGCTTTGATTACCGGCGGTAAGTGATTGGGCGGTCGTCCCTCCTAGTTGTTCAGCCAGATAACTTCGAGAATTAACAATCAGACCCACTCTCTAACGGTTCTGTAAGGATCCCCGATAGAGTTCTGGGCGCAATCGTGTCGGTACCACATGATCACCCCCAAGCTCTATTAAAGCTCCTTCTTATTATAGCATACCATGATTCCGCTGCGCTACTTTGATAAACTGACTTGTAGATATAAGCATTACTCGCATTCTACCGCACTCACCTATCCTTACGGTGTCTCATAGATTCACCCCAATGCCACGACCAAAAGTTAACAAAGTGCATAACGGTTGCAAAACAAGCCACAACTCAGTTTTCAGGCACAGATTATATACATGGGAGTCATGAAACAATTCATAAAAACAGAAAGTTCACAATATGGACGTCGAGGAAATTAGACACACAGAGCAAAACAAGGTCAAATAAACAACATAAGAATGTAGATAACATTTAAAACCGCATTACATCTATACAATTTAAAATAAATAGCTACATGATTAATATCTAGCAACAACAAAATAGCGAATAATGAATATCGTATAGAATAACCATTAATTTAAATGCACAGACATGCCAATTCATACCATCACAGAAGTTAAATAATGTGAAAACTACATACGTCATTTCGAAGCATTGATACTCAGATAAGATTAAATATAACAATAACGATTACGCGAAACTCAATACCAAATCGAACCTAATACATACATGTACCAACAGAAAAACAGAAATGACGCAGACCAGTTAAGAAAATTCCAAGCAACCTCAATAACATTTTTCTTCGGATTCTGAAGAAGTAACTAATGCATTTTTCGAAAACTAAGCATTTTCCAAACAAGCAGAGAAATCAAAATCGAGTCCAGTGATGTTAGTCACCAATCACAAAAAGAAAATACTTTTTAGAGTTAATGATAACTACCAATATAGTTTGGTATAGGGAAGATAATTTAACTAATGGAAACAGCAGTTCACAATTAAAGACACACATGCGAAAAGCACAACCAAATACATGCACAAAACACTTTGTTTTTCGACAAGCAAGTACTTCATAAAAAAAATCACACAATTAACCCAAAAGAAAACTAATTCCATTAGCAAGTACCTGTTATAATCCGTATTTAAGGTGATAAAAGAAAATAACAATTGCATAATTTAATTAAGAATATTATTATTTTCAAGGGTTACTGCATGCTAGTACGGTAATAACACCTAAAAACATTTAGTGAAATAACTCCACCCAAACACTTAGCCAATGGCATAAACATAGAAGTAAAAACATGTTATAGCAATTGATTTTCGCTACAAGACTGAATGTTAGCTTAAACAATTTAAATAGGACACCTTTAAGAACATGTGGCAATAAAAGCTAATTTAATAGAAGTGCACCAATAGTGTCAGTGCACACTTTAAATCTAAAGTTTTCAAAACCAAGTAGCACAACTATATAAAAATATAACAGCTAAAACAAGATCACGAAAACTCAGTGTGCTGCATCAATGTGCAATCAAAAGCATACTAGAGTAAAAACTTTATACAGGATTAGTGTTCATTTATTAAAATAAGTTTTAATACCAATATTAGTATCCAACCATAAAATTGTTTAATAGATGTTCAAAAGCATTTTCAAAAGTCACTTTACTTTTCAGATTACAAAACCACATAGCACAATTCAAGAGGTAACGACTAAAATCATGTCATAAAATTCAAGCGTACAAGATCACACTTTGAGAAAAATTGAGCAAATAGGGAAGAAAGTGAAGGTAGTAATAACGTAGTCCACCGCTAAAATCGTTACATCTAATTGCAAAAGACATTTTCAAATTGGAAACAAAGTTATAGCATTTGAACAAATACATTTTCATTTGTATTGATTAAAACACCATAGCAAGTTAATAGTGAAGTAACAACCTAAAACAAAACAATTTTACAATGCATTTAGTCTTAAACATCAAAACACACTACAAAAGAGTTCATATAAGACTTAGTGTCGATCAATTAAAACAATTTAAACAAATTAAAACATAGTTGACATTAATTTCAAAATCACTTATAGCCATTAAGACATCATAGCACCATGAAATAACTAACAAACAATCCCACAAGGCATTTAATCAAGACTATCAATGAATACATAATTAAAAACACGTTATGACAGTATACGATGCTAAAAGATTGAGTTAAATTGATTAAATTAATTTTTTTTGTGTATATAAGATACATATGAATAATAAAAAATAAAGCCAATTTAACCAAGGTTCAAAACAGTCTGGTGCACAACTTGTTCTTAAAACATATATCCATGTTATGCAAAACTAGAGACGACAATTTGAAACCAAATAATAGAAGTTTAGGCTGCCTACATACAAGTTCACACAACAAGAAGGTTGAAACAAAACAAAAAACAAGAGGCACAGAGTTTACGCACAGAAAACGCAATAAATCACACAAGCAGTCCGGTTAGGACCGAACAATCCAAAAAAAAGTTTACCTGATTCGAACAACCTGCAATGTAAACAATGGTTAGTACTAAAAGACAACAGTTGGTCGTTAACCGACACAACGACTCGACGACTTGGCCGGACGGACCAACCATTGCTCTGATACCACTAATGTAACACCCATTTCTACCCGGTAATTTATTAGCGTAAAATCAGAGTTTTTTTTTTAACAATAAAACGGATGTCACATTTCTTAAAACAACTCGAATACATAGCACTTTTAAAACATCAACATCAAAATTTATTCAATCACGCAGCGGAAAATTCAACAAGTTTAATCATCAATAATTGTTGCAACTGTGCAAGGTTCATAACGTCAAAAATCCAACAAAAGGAAAACATGAATAAAAAAATAGTCAAGCGTTCATCCCCCCGAGTGCTACGTATCAGAGCGACGACACCGTGCTAACGAAGAACTATAGTCTTCATTCGAGATCACCTGCACGTTACCAACATAGGGGTAACATTCAAACAGAAGGGGTGAGATATCAAACAGTATAAAGAATCGTATGAAAGACCGTATATACAGGTCAGAATGTCAGATAATCACAACAGACAATTATCGTCACAACAGTCAACAGGTCAACAACAGCATGGACATAACAGTCATTATCATCATAATAGTCAACATCAGCACGACAAGCATATATCATCACAACAGTCAATATTCAGTAACCAACATGTCACAGCAGTCAATGACTTCAATCATGCGGTATGAATGCAGGATGCTCATCAGAGGGCCGTCTGCCCTATAATGCATGATGGTACCGAAATCCAAAACCCATAAATAGGGGCATCAACATCGCAACATCGTCGTCGTGGTTTGAGCATAGCTCCATCGTAAAAATATGATATGCATGCGACGCTATGTAAATGCACAAACAAACAACAACGGTTAGATAGCAACGCACAACATCGGAAAACAACACTGGCCGTAGGCCTACAACACATCACCTGCCAATAAATAGAGGCAAATTCGTCTTCGTACAACCTTCGTCGTCAACAATTTCTAACTTAGCAATTTTCAACATTTTGGCAACATCGCAATAATTTAACAACTCTCAACATTCTGGCAACATCGCAATAATTTAGCAACTTTCAACAATTCAACAATGGCCACCGGCCTACAACAACAAATCCGTGCCTAAAGAGGCAATTCAACAAGGGAACAGCACTAGGCACTAAGGCGCCAAGGGACAACATGGGCGTAGGCGCTAAAGGCGCCACAAACTCGTAACCAACATGGGCGCTAAAGGCGCCAACAACCTCCACAAAAATAGGAACAACCAACAACCACCCATAAATAAGAACAGCCAACAACCACCCCAAGAAAATAGGAACAGTTAACAACTATCCAAAAAAAATAGGAACAGCCCACCAAAATAGGAACAGCACAACAATTTTCAGGAACAGGCGCCCTGGGCAGGGCGCCATCAATAATGACAGCAAATCAGGACATGGCGCCCAGGAGCAGGGCGCCTATAGCAATCAGCAACCAAACAGGCATGGCGCCCAGGGACAGGGCGCATTCAATAGAAACAGTAAAACATGACACGGTACGACGCCCAGGAACAGGGCGCCTAAATCAGTAACAAACAAACACAGAAGCATGCACAGGGCATGGCGCCTAAATCAGCGGGGGACACACAGGGACAGTGACACGGACATGGCGGGCCAGGGGAAGGGCGCCGTTTCCAGCAACTAAACAGCAACATAAAAATAGAGGGACAGGGCGCCGTTTCCAGCATGACACGTGTGATTTCAATTCAATTTCTATGATCATGGCAATCATCAAACAACTTTAGGGCATGAGAAATATCAAACATAGGATACGAATTTTCAAGGCAACATGAGATGTACATATTATCATTCCTCAATCACACGAATTCAACAACATATGACATCAATTCAAGTCATGAACATAGCAACATCAAAACTAGGTTTTTAGGGCATGGGAGCATCAACACATAACAAAATCGTTCAATCAAGGCATCAAGACATAACATCAACATATAAAAATCATGACACACATATGGTAATTATCAAAACCCTAACCCCAGATGCAATCCCTCATACACCCCATTATAATGTTTGAATCACACCCTTACCTTAGCCTTAGATGAGTACACAACCCTAGCTTGATGGATGTATGAAACCCGAGCCCTCTTCCCTCTCCTTGGCGTGACTTCTCTCTCTCTTCTTCTCCTTATTAGCGCCTCTCCTCTTCTCTTCTCACGTTCTAATGTGTTTGTGTTTCTAATATGAGAGAAACCCTAACTTAATCCCTTATATGACTAATCAATCATTCCCTTGGGCTTTTTACTTAGCATCATGCGAATTCCTCATGGGCTAACTCACCCCCCCATTCGCTATTACTATTCCTAATAAGGACCAACACACTAACATATAATAAATAATAATTATAACATTATTTCTATCACATAAACCCTATTTAATTAATTAAATAAATAACTAATTAATTTTGGGGCGTTACACCGATCCTACCAAGAGGTCTTGAAACCTCAGATTTGGTGCCGGCCCGAACCAAAGCTTGGGTATCAAAACCCATATCCTTGGGATGATCATATGGGACCAGATCGGCACAACGCATCATGATCTTCATGGTCTCCTTGTCCACTTCACTTAGGCGTCCTTCACTGACCGTGTAGGCGCTGCGCTAGATCTACAGTTGAAGTGGGACAGGGTCCAGCCAATGGGAAACTTCGTGGATTCAAGAAACTCTCTATCCTCACTGTACGTTCCGACGTATTTCACAGCATCGACGTTCACTGGTTGAATGAAGAAGAATCTATCTTTCTAGCTGCCCTTTAGAGAATCGGTGAAAGGTCGGAAGATCTTAGTGTTCTTTTTGGCTCGGAGACTCACGTGTTCCCAACGATCCCCGGATTTAGGCTCGTGCCTCTGGTTTACCTCAAAGAGGTGAAGGAATAGGTTGGCCGAAACAGGTCTCTCCAAATAAAGGCACACCAGCTCGAAAGCTCGAACAAAGGCCCAAGCATTGGGGTGTAGTTCTGAAGGGGCCACGTTCAGCGTGCCTAAGACCTTTTGTTGGAATGCAGTGAAGGGGGTCGGATGTTCATGGTAGAAAGTGTCACTTCGAACATGACAAATTTAAGGGTGGAGGGCCAAACAGCGGCATGCTGATCTTGAGCCATGCCCTCGACGTTCCAAATCTGTCCGCTCCATCCCGATATTTTGCAGGCTGAATTTAGTCATATCACTACCTGCTTCGTGTTTGGACCAGATCGCCCGTAAGGTCTCAGAAACCCACGAGTACTCGCGAGGAACAGACAATAGCATTTGAAGGGGAACAACAACCGGTCCACCCCCTGTGCTGGAGTACTCATCCACCATCTCTACCTCCCCAGGTAGGACACCGATCTCGTGATTGCGGCTCTCCTCCCCATTGTCAGAATCGGACTCGGCATCGGGCTCACGTTCCTTAGAATCTTGTGAGTTAGTGCTCCCCTGGTCCTCAGTAGTGTGAGTAGCCTCAGATGTAGGAATCTCGGCAGATGGGTCCTCAATCACCTGATCGTTTATAGGAACCTTGGCAGACCGGTCCTCAACCGGTTGGTCCTCTTCCACCTGCTTGTGGGAGCGGAGTCGAGGTGTTCCTGAACCTCGGGTTGAGCTGGTTCGGCGTTCTCGGGGCAAAGACCTACCGGGGTACTAGAGCTGGAAGCCATCAACTTACCGATATTAGGACGGTGTACTGCGACGACCCTGACAGTTTGTTTAGTCCTCGCTAGATCGAACCTGCAGGAATAGGGGCATGCAATATCAGGATTGAACGACTTGGTGGGTTCGTGACTAAGTCAGAACCCGACCTGACAACTCCCACTCTGTATGAACAAAAACAGGCTGGGGGGAGTCCCAGCCAAATTAAAAAGGAAGGCGGAAATCAGATTAAGTTACCAACCTCGGATATCAGAAGCTTGATTGACTCGATTGGCCTTACGGATCTTGGCGATCTCACTCCACTGAAAGGCAGAGACTCTCGCCACGATAGGCTGGGTCGAACCTTGAAAAATCGGAATTCGAAGCATCGGATTCGCCGGGACAAAACTCGGTACTCAGAGGAAATGCAAAGTTTCGAGACAAATGAGCGAGGGTTGAGCTGCTATATATAGTGGGCCTAAGGCCATGGATTGGGCCGAAATCGAAACAACGCGTCAAATCAATAGCATTAATGGCATGCGCGTGGAATGAGGCGTCATCATTAAACTGACACCTTGACTCATTCAACGGTCACATCGATTACGTCAAACAGTAATGACATGACAATGCTGGGGGCAGAAACTCTCGGGGGGTACAAGCCCGGCCTCGGAGTAGGTCGCCTCTTAGGTTGACCATCAAACTCAAACTATACGCAAGATCAGAGAAGCTCACAAGTCGGGATCGCCTCTAGGCGATCCGACTTGGGGGGAAACTATTATGGATTGGGCCAATTCGCTGAGGCCCAAAGTCAGCGATTGGATCCATGAATGGACGGCCAAGATCTAAACCCTAGATCGGGCGGCTCTGCTTGATTAGGTCAAACACACCCTGCCTTCTATAAATAGCCACCTGCGCATTGCCCAAGGTATGCACACTTCCCAACGTTTACTTGTAACCGACTTCACTCGCTGACTTGAGCGTCAGAGTGTCTTTGCAGGTACATCCCCCCTTGGATCGGAGCTCGGTTGATCAAGATCGGACTCTACCAACTATCCATGATCGTCCACAGATTCCGAGATAAGGTACAGATCAAATATATTTGCACGGAGTTATTTCTAATTTTTTTTAGGAGCTTAAACCAAAACACGCTATATTTGCAGGGGCCTAACAGATATTTAAACCATTATATTTTTATAATTTAAAAATTAAATTGAAGAGAACGTAAGAGTTGATGGACGAATTTGAGAGCATGGAACAAAAAACCGTGAACAAGCGGTTCAGTCGATTGGGGTGGGACCACACCAGGATAGAACAGTAGGCCGTATCATATAAGTGAGTGAGTGACACTGCGAGAGAGAATCGATCAGAGACGAAAATGGAGACAACACCGACGGAGATCAGCAGCGCAAAGATGTTCGGAGGTTACAACAAGAGGTACAAGCATTTCAGCCCCACCCTCGGATGCTCAATGAACTTCCACATCTACTTCCCTCCTTCTCCATCTCCCTCTCACAAATTCCCTGTAAGTCCACTCTTCCTTTCTCTTTCTCTATTTCATTTCGATTTCTCAATTTCAAACATTAATTAACAACACAATTTTCGATTTTCGAATGAGAAGGTGCTATACTGGTTATCGGGTCTCACATGCACTGACGAGAATTTCATATTCAAATCGGGTGCTCAACGTGCTGCTTCCAACGACGGGGTTGCCTTGATTGCCCCCGACACTTCTCCAAGTATGATTACTTTCAAACCTCAAACGCTGCGTATCGCACCTACCTTAGGGTTCTCCATCACCCCTCTTTTTGTAATTGTCTTGTAATTAATAATTATGTAATTCTAATTTCTTTCAAAGTTTATACTTTCAAATAGGCCCTCTTCATGGTTCAGTTTTCAAGGAGAACCGCACTGAACCGAACTGTTCAAACAGTTGGACCAAACCGAACCGAAATGTCTTAGCAGTTCGACCAAACTGAACTGTTTTAATAGTTCTGTTCGTCGAGTTTGAATCGAACTGTTTAAATTTTAAACTTTTTTTTGAACTATTGAGCTCAAACTATTAAGCCCGAATTGTTATCTAAACAGCCCCAAAAACTGTTATTTTAAAAAAAACTGAACTATCCTTAAAAAACTGAACTTTGGATGTCTCTTAGTTTTTTCTAATCATATTCATGCGACTTTTCAACCAAAGTTTTTCTTCACCAACTACGTGAATATTACCTCATCTTGACTAATGGTTGTTAAATTACTTTAAGATCATATATGGTGTTCTCTTGCATTCAGCTGGACGACTGTCAGCACATTTATGACTTTTACGGGTTGTGTTTTGTACTTGGTTATGGAATCAACATTCTTTGTTTGTTTATTAACTATGCTACTGATAAAGCATATTTAGAGAAGGTAACTTCTTAATTTTATCAACTTTAATAGTGCTTTTATACAGGTTGGTTTTAAAATCTGCATCTGTGACAAGTTGGGATGTTGAAGGGACGTGTTGTAGCATCGTTTTGATAAAAACTGAACTATTCTTAAAAAAAACAGTTTTTTGGGCAATTTGGATAACAGTTCGGACAGTTCGGGATGAACGATTCGGAAAAAAAGTTCAAAATTTAAACAGTTTGGTTCGAACTCGAACTGCCAAGAACTATTAAGACAGTTCGGTTCGATCGAACTGTTAAGACAGTCCGGTTCGGTCGAACTGTTTGAACAGTTCAGTTCTAAACTATTAGTAAAAGTTCAGTTAATTTTGGTTCAGTTCGGTTCAGTTTGGTAGTTCAGTTCAGTTTTTTAGTTCTGATGAACAGCCCTGCTTTCAAATATAATCATATAGTAAAGTTAGGGGTTGTGTATTCCTTTGTTGTTGTGCTATAATTACCAGCATAATATGATATTGCTATTGCTGCTGCATTGGTCTCACTTTTGAAACTTGATGATGCAATTGCAACAGGAGGCTTGAATGTGGAAGGAGAAGCGGACAGCTGGGACTTTGGTGTAGGTATGTATTCTATGCCGTCTCAGATCATTATGTTTATATTTAGCTCATCAATACACCTGACCTGGGTTTAGGAGAGTTTCCTATAAACTATAAAGGGGGTGGGGGGGTCATGTTTTTTCCTTTGTTTTATTTTATGAGATTAGAAATGTAATGTAAAGTTTAATCCTTCAATAATGAAGTCATGGGGTAGGGGACAGTATATATTTCACTGTTATGCATCTGGATGCAAAATTCAGATGTTTTTATTACCATGATTGTATATTTCTCTGAATTTGTGGCTTTTGATTTTGGAGTATTACTATGATTGTTGACCATAATTCTGATAAGCTTGATCATACATTTACCAGTAGCATTGATAGGTGCATTTACCTAGAGAAATAGTGAACTGGATCAAAATTGCTCACGTGTGAGCCCAATTGAAATGGTCAAGATAGATATAAAAGGATGATACCTAAATTGGAAACAAGGAATACCACTAATTAGAGACAGGAAATTTGTCATGCAGTGTGCATGTTATATCATAGAGGAACACAAACATGTTAAGTTTTATACCCGACATTTTAAGAAAAACAGAAGGAAACATTATTTTCAAGGAAAAAGGGGGAGTGCATACAAAGGAATTCATCGGAACTCAGACACAGTGCAACAGACAGACTTTAAGGAAGGATGGCTGACTATAGTATTCCTAACTTATGGGTGGCAGATGCGGTATAATAGAGAACTGGTAGTTAGTTACGGTTCACTGTTAGTGAACAAGCATAGCACCAATTCAGTTAGGCCAGCTCAGTAGTTTGTTACTGCTAAGACATCACTCTGTTAGTGAGTTGCTTAGAAATCAGTTAAAGCTGTGACTTATCTTCATGTATAAATACATGAGCTCACATTCTGTGAGACTCAAAATCAATACACAGATTAGTTTCAGGATAATTCAGTTTCTTTGATTCTATCACATTACTATACCATGACCTATTTTTCATATTTAAACTACGAATTAAGTCGTATTAATAGCTTTTCATTACAAAACGAAATCAATGAATATGATTGATATTGGTGATATTCTAATAATAATGTTCAAAGATGAATTTCTTACATTATTTGCTTCCTAGGTTTTCAATGCTCTTCCACACAGATTTACCGATTCATATGGAAATCCTTATTCAACTATATCACTTATCCAAGTCTAGCTATTGAATATTATAGGAAAATCAAACGACTCATTGGGAATTATATGGATGTAAGTTTTACAAAAAATGTGTGCTAGTACTAACCTGGATGTGAGAATTGAAGATCATAATACCATCACATAACCTGTTGTACAATTAAGATACCCGGATGCTAGGACTCCAGCTAGGTGGATATAAGCCATTATTTATTATCAAAGTGTGCTTCTCAAGCTCAAAAATATTGCAATGTTTTTGCTTCAGCCCTCATTTTTTAACAGGAAAGATCCTCATTTCTTTTTGGAAGACACTGATGTTATTTGGAATAGTACGATAGTTATGGGCTATAGGCCTATAGCTAAGATTACCTTCAGATGTGCATTATACATTTTCCTTTGTAGAAGATATCTTAATTGCATTTTTACTTTTTAAAACAGGTGCAGGATTTTATCTCAATGCTACACAAGAGAAATGGAAGAATTGGCGCATGTATGACTATGTTGTTAAGGAATTGCCAAAGCTTTTAAGTGACAACTTTCCACAACTTGACACATCAAAAGCTTCTATATTTGGCCATTCTATGGGTGGGCATGGTGCATTAACTATCTACCTAAAAAATCTGGATAAATATAAGGTAACAATAAGGCAGCCAAAAACTTTTCATTTCAATTACGGCAATGTTCTGAAAATTACAGATAGTTTTGCTGTTGAAATAGCATATTTTTTGTTATTAATTTCCTTCCCTTGACTAAGATACTGCACATCAATATATTTTTCCGCTACAAGCTAACAGTATTGGTATTATGTGTATGAGTATACTTTCTCATTTCTCCAAATTCATTAGCATTTGGACTATTGTGAAATATTCCATGATGTATTTGCACAAGGGTCAGTGGTTTCAGATATTTTTTAGCATATATGGTAGTCTTGATGAGTATAAAACCTTACTTCCTCCGTAACAAAATATTAGCAAAATCTGGCTCATCTAAGTTGTAACAAAATATAAGCAAAATTGGCTCTTTTCATCCTATTTAATGATATACCCACCTTTTATATTCAAACCTTTTCTATTTAATTGTCGAAGATAATGTTTGAGAAATGGATTTTGGGTACCAGTAGTAATGTATGTTTCTTTGGAGGTCATGATGGAATTTTCCCTTTTCATTTATTTTGGTTAGTTTTAGAGTGGATTGATAATGAATGCATGGAGCCTAATGTTTGTTGCTGGATCTTTATAAAAAGCAGCAGCAAATGAATAATGATGACTATAGGGAAGTTAGGGAGTCCCTAAACATGCGAGCTTCGAGATTTGGAAGCCCATAATATAGTAAATAAAACTTACGTGTATTTTTAAATTATATAGGGGGGATGAGTGGGTATTGGTATTTTCAAATGTATCTATGTTAAAAGCTTCTATTAGCATTCAGGAGGCATAGGTGTAGTTAATGTTCTTTGGAAGGGTATATTATTGAAGTTCATTGAGAGGTTTTTCCCCCTCAATTTCTTGGTATAATCATTGTAGTACGATTTCACATTTTTTGTTGGTGGTGACTTTCCAATTATGGATGTTTCTTACTATCGCTATCATCTTTTTTCTCTGCATCAATTCTCCATTCTAAATATTTAAATATAAAAGGATAAGACATTTATTTAGAACCTTTTCTCTAGGTAATTGAAGATAGAGAAGCTTCTGAATTGGATTTCAGTGTAGCAAAAGGTTTTCCTATATCAGTAGGTTTACACCTAGGGTTGACATCAAGTCCATATGTTTTTTATCTTATTTAGCTGGATGTACTTATTAGGCACATTTAAGAGCTTGTACAATGTATGATTTCCACAGATGACATAGTCCTATTTGAAGAATCTAGGAGTTGTTTTAATTTCTAAGTTGAGGCTTAAATAAAAGCAATGGACTAGGAGGTTTTCATTTAAGTAGGAGTAAGGTAGAGTATGAAATGGAAGGTTAGCAAGTTAGCAATGTCCTGGGGCTAAAAGTTGGTGACTGCAGCATGCCACAAATTGCATAGTTCTATCTTTTTCTTTTCTTTTCTGGCCAACAATCTGAACGTAATGTTCGATCAGTTATAAGTTCTGTAATGCTTTGAATAATAAAGCGTCAGTGAGGGCAAAAACTAGTGTTTTAAAACTTGGATAAGGTTAGCAAGTTAGCAATGTCCTGGGACTAAAAGTTGGTGACTGCAGCATGCCACAAATTGCATAGTTCTATCTTTTTCTTTTCTGGCCAACAATCTGAACGTAAAGTTCGATCAGTTATAAGTTCTGTAATGCTTTGAATAATAAAGCGTCAGTGAGGGAAAAAACTAGTGTTTTAAAACTTGGATGGTGACTGGCTTAATAAGGGTATCAGGTTACTGGTTGGACTGTGGGTCAGTAGTTGAACAGATGAACCAGTATAATAAGTAAAATATAAATATTCATACTTGTGGACTTATAAGTTTTTGGTGTAGTATTGGTTGTATATTTACCCACAAAGTCATGGGTTTAGACCCATTCTTTGATAATTTTTGCATGTAGTGTGAAAAAAATGAGCAGTTTGCCAAAAAAGAATTGTTACCTTTTGACTGGTATGGGTCGCCGGTTCACCAAGTTTTTCAACAACCGACTGGTTCTTACCAGTTCAAGTGCATACTCAGTCAGATTAGTGACTCGAACTGGTTATACCACCGGTTTTCAGTTTGACTGGTTCGAGCCGCTTTTTAAAACTATGCAAAAAGCATGTGTAGTGGATATGAAAATTTTGAGGCAGAATGAGTCAGAGAAGTTTGGAGTAGCACTCTTCTAGGAGATGATAGAAACTCATTTCATCGACAGTTTATTTATCATTAAAAATGCGTGCAAGTTGGAATTGCAATCTGCATATGAATTTTGTATCCATGGCCATTTAAGATTGTTGTAAGCTAGAACCAAATATCTCATCCTTTTGATGGTGTGGTATCGGGGTTTGTAGAACTCCAATTCCCAAGACAACAAATAGAACTGAACCTTGTCATGATAAGAACTGTACGTATTATTTGGATGCAAACTTACTTTTCTTGTGTTTCTTTGCCTTAATGTTCCAGTCGGTTTCTGCCTTTGCTCCAATAGCAAATCCTACAAATTGTCCTTGGGGACAGAAGGCATTCACAAATTATCTAGGTGACAGTAAATCTGATTGGGAGGTAAATTAGAGGAGAAACTTTCATGTTCACTTTACTTAGTAAGTCTTAATATTCCATTATAATAAGCAGTTGAAAAATGCAGGATTACGACGCCACTGATTTGGTAACAAAGTTTCCCAATGTATCTGCATCCGTAACTGCATCCATTTTGATTGATCAGGTAAATGATAATGAGATTTTTATTTATTTTTTTAAAAAAGGTGAATGGTGTGAGAGGAACGATTTTAGTTATATTGTTGTTTGTTTCAAATCAAGTTTCAAGTTATTGCAAACAAACTCCTATATTCTTGAATTCTTGCTGGTTTTTAACATGCTTCTTATTATTGCCCTACTTTTCAGGGGGAGGATGACAAATTTTTGCATGATCAACTGCTGCCTCACAAGTTTGAAGAGGCTTGCAGGAAAGCCAATGTTCCACTGCTGTTGCGTTTTCAACCTGGTTATGATCACTCTTATTATTTTATTGCCACCTTCATTGAGGATCACATCGTACATCATGCTCAAGCTCTTAGGCTTAATTAAGTTGTGTGCGCTCTGACGATCTATAGACTATACCTGTTATCTGAACTCTACTTGATGTACTCTATTTACTTACTGAGTTGTGATACTTGTGTTTGTATTTGACTATGGATTGAAACTTATTTCATGTTTTCATGCCAGTTCAAAACTAATCCCATGTCTATGAAATGTGAAATTATTTGTTTTTATACAAATATCGTAGGTTATAAAAACTAATCCCATGTTAGTACGCAGTTTCCACTTGTCACACTCAAAGTTCGAACCCAAGATTTGTGGGGTGGAATTCAAGCCCAGTTACCACTCGGACCAACACTGGTCGGTTGTATAAAAACTCTTATTAAGTAGACATTACTTATCATATAATTAAATAATTTTTTTCTCATTTAGACAAAGTATATAAAAGATAAAGTAACCAAAGTTAAGTTGGACCGAATTAAATTGGGCTAGGATTTTTTAAGCAAGATTTCGAATTAAAATATTGTAAATAGCAAAGCATACAACGCTAAAGTAATCATAAAGCCCAATGACGTTGACTTTAATGAAAATAGATTTCCTTTTAAATCAAGAAATAGTGGAGGCGTCAGAACTAGTCGAGTTTTTGTGCCAAAGAGTATTGAAAACAATGAACAAAGGGAAACAGAACCTTAAATAGGTAAGAGAGCACCTGTTGCTAAAGACTATAGATCCGATTATACGGTCTTAACATTAGAGGAGGATCTAGCTAGCCTTCATTGATGCAGATTTGTGGCAAGAAGTCATAAACGACGAGATGAATTCTCTAGAGTGCAACAATGTTAAGGCGTTGTATGTAGGGGCCACTTGCGGGGTTCACTTTAAGAAACTAAGTATCGAAGCAAAACAATCAACTAATGCTAAAAAATGTGGTATATAAAGACTGATAAGCAATCCAAAATGAGTTGTTTAAGAACCATATACTGAAGGTGCTCTTAATAATGAAAATGGAGTGAAGGGATTTGGATGTAAAGAAGTAATGAAGAATCAGAGCTGTAAAATGTTATAACTGCTAATGCGTAGTCAATATCAAACTTTGGCTCACCCACTGAGTTGTGATAAGAAAAGCATTAAAAATGCTTAGTTTTAACCTTAAAGGAAAGCATGGTTGATAAATGTAGTATGAGCATCACATCACATTCTACGAATAATATTAAGGGTCACACTGCATATAAATACTAAAATTCTTACGTGTTTCACGCAAACATGAAGTAGCTGAGTAAAATTAACTTGCCACTCTAGTTTTTAAATTGCAATTATTTGGTATTGTGATCTTAACATTGGCAAAAATGAATGAAAGTAGATCACATATTACATGGTTCAATTAATCTTAAATTGATATATCTTGGCCTAAAACCGACAAAACCTGTTCGGTGCCCATCCCTACTAATCTTCACTGGGGAAACCTGACTCAAATTGAGAATCCATGTCAAATTGATCCTCCATATTTGTTTCTGTTTATGTTTCAAATTGGTCTTCCATTTGCTCCGTTTATAAGGAACAATTTAAGACAAAAGCAGAAACATAAAAGACCAATTTGAAATATAAATCATTGTCAAAAAAAAATTGAAATAGAAATGGAAACATGAAAGACTAACTTGAAACATAAATGAAAACATAAGAGGTATAGATCGTGGGAGTGCACACAATTTAACTAAGCCTAAGAGCTTGAGCATGATGTTGGATGTGATCATCAATAAAGGTGGCAACAAAATAATAAGAGTGATCATAACCAGGTTGGAAACGCAACAGCAGTGGAACGTTGGCATTCCTGCAAGCCTCTTCAAAGTTTTGAGGCAACAGTGTTTGATCATGCAAATATTTGTCATCATCCCCCTGAAAAGAAGGGCAATAGTAAGAAGCGGATAAAAAACCAGCAAGATTTCAAGCGTGTAGGAGTTTCCTTGCAATAACTTCAAACTTTGCTCAGAAACAGAAACATATCTGGCCAACCATTTGAAGTATTACTACAAATGGATCTCCTAAACAAAAATCTAATGAAATTCGTCCCTCTTCTACCATTACAGGTTTTTTTTTTTTAAAAAAAAAAAAAATAAAATCACATGATCTTTTACCTGATCAATCAAAATGCTGGTAGATACATTGGGAAACTTTGTTACCAAACAAGTGGCGTCGTAATCCTGCGTTTTTACAACTACTTATTATAACGAAATATTAACTTATGAAGTAAAGCGAACATGAAAATTTCCTCTCTGATTTACCTCCCAATCAGATTTATTTTCACCTAGATAATTTGTGAATACTCTCTGTCCCCAAGGACACTTTGTAGGATTTGCTACTGGAGCTAAGGCAGAGATCGACTGGAACAATAATGCAAAGAACCACAAAAAAATATGTTAGAATTCAAATAATATGTACAGTTATAATCATGACAAGGTGCAGTTCTATTTGTTGTCTTAAGAATTAGAGTTCTACAAACCCCAAACATTCTCTTCAATTAAATAGGAAAGGTTCATTATAAAAGGGAAGCTTTATACTACCAGATATACTAAAAAATTTCTGAAACCACCGACCCTTATGCAAAAGACATAATGGAATATTTCACAATTGTCCAAATTCAATTGAAATTTATAAAAATGAAAAAGTATATTCACACACACACACACACAATACTAATACAGTCAGCTTGGAGTAGAAAAGTATATTGATGTGCTAATTAATAACATAATCTGCTATTTCAACAGGTAAACTACATGCAATTTTCAGAACATTGACAAAGTTTTCAAAGTAACTCTGTTGAATGAATTGAAACGGAATTTTTTTGGATGTCTTATCGTCAATACCTTATATTTATCCTGATTTTTCAGGTAGATAGTTAATGCACCATGCCCACCCATAGAATGGCCAAATATAGAAGCGTTTGATGGGTCAAGTTGTGGAAAATTGTTACTTAAAAGCTTGGGCAATTCCTTGACAACATAGTCATACATGCGCCAATTCTTCCATTTCTCTTGTGTAGCGTTGAGATAAAATCCTGCACCTGTTTCGAAAAGTAAAAATGCAATTAAGATATCTTCTGCAAAGGAAAATGTATATTACACATCTGAAGGTAATCATGAGCAGTTCTGATCCAGTTCACATTTTTTCTTTTCCAGTTTTGGGCATCACAGAGCCAGTCAAAGGACCAATTCTGGGGTTTCTAGTCCAAAAAGCCCGTTTGGTCCATATCAATTTTTTTGATAAATAACATTAGTTATTTGTTCCATGTTTGTGGGTTTTCTACTTGAAGCAAGATTAATAAGCTTTACCTTGAGGGAGTTTTAGAATATTAAGGCCATTTGTCTTATCAATTTTGTGGGCTTGGGCAGATACTAGTAGTATCAACAGGAATATTAGGTAATGGTATTTTGTCACATCTATCAACCATTTATGCAGTAAATGAGTAAACTACTGTGTGTCTGTGTCATCCTCTTACTATCCCTCTTCTTTTACCCAAACCAGATACAAACATTAATAAAACTTACCCAATTATGAAGATGATAGAAAACTACAATATGTGTATCAACTAACCTAAGAATAAAGTTCTACAAAAAGTCCACCTACAATATGCTGGTCAAAACAATACATCACTTGGAGTTTGTACTACCAATATCGCTACAATTTCCAGAAGTATATACACTACTATCAAATTTCCTTTCTAATTTCTAAAAGCCTAAATACATTTTAAGATAAGTACTTAAATTCAATGCTCGTCAGGTTCTAAAAAACAGTCCGTTACACCGAAAACGGCTGCGACAAAACTATCTCGTTAGTGACCGTTCCAACGACAATACGGCTGCGACAAATAATTTTAGTAAAATTTATGCAGTATTGTGATTAATTCACACCGCGACGACGGGGACCGTTATTTAGAACCTTTCAATTATTTAAACCATAATGATCTGAACGGCATAGAATACATACCTACACCTAAGTCCCAGCTGTCCGCTTCTCCTTCGACATTCAAGCCTCCTGTTGCATTGCAAAGTGAAAATAGAATTAATAAATAATTATTAGTTACAAGAGAATTAGAATGTAATAGAGGAGGGATGATGAAGAATCGAAAGGTAGGTGCGATGCGCAAAGATTGAAATTTGAAAGTAAAATCATACTGGGAGAAGTGTCGGGGGCAATCAATGCAAGACCGTGTTTGGAAGCAGCACGTTGAGCACCCGATGTGAAAATGAAATCCTCGTCGTTGCAACCGAGACCGGAAAGCCAGTATAGCACCTTCGCATTGGAAAATGGAAAAGCGTGTTGTTAATTAATTAATGTTTGAAATTGGGAAATCGAAATGAAATAGAAATGGTGAATGAGAAAGGAGGACGGACTGACAGGGAATTTGTGAGATTGAGAAGAGAGAGGAGGGAAGTAGATGTGGAAGTTCATTGAACAGCCGAGAGTGGGGCTGAGATGCTTGTACCTCTTGTTGTAACCTCCGAACATCTTTCCGCTGCTGATCTCCGTCGGAGTTGTCTCCATTTTCGCAGCACTGTCCTATCCTTTGAGATCCGACAAATTGGGATCCTCTCCAATTTGTAATTTGAAATTAGGTTTTTTATATCAATTGACTTTCTAAATAAGTAAGTGTACTATGCTGCAGGCTCTTCCACGTGTTCGTCAATTTAATTTATTTCGTTTGTGAATATGACATGTTTTGCTATAAATGCATGCAAATGGTTACACTCATTGCAATGGTTGGTGGATACTTGGATTCAAGTGGGAGTACTTTTACAAGGTTCTCAAACTTCTGCAATGGAGGTGAACCTATATTGTCTTGTTTAAGTTTATGTTAAGTTGATAGCGGTGGCGGAGCTGTAGTTGAACCCTTAAAAAAAAAAATTGCGCTTATCACCCTATATAAATAGCTTAAATCTCTTGAAATTTTAATTTAGAACCCCCTGAAAATTTTAAATTGCACTAGTAGACCAAGTTTTGCACTCATTTGACACTGGCCTTAAAAAATTTGACACCCCTGACCCCGGGGTCCAGCGACGGATCCAGAAACTTTTACTGGTGGGGGCAAAAAAATAGCCTATAATATTTTTTTAAAAAAATTATTATAATTTTTTCAAAATACATAATTTTATTATAAGAAACCTTAAAATACCTAAATTTCTATAAATTACATAGTCAAAAAGATAAAATTAGTACCAATTTATTTTCTTTTTTATTTATTTTTTGTGAATTTCTACATCTAATTTATCTTATGGGGAAACCCTTATTTTTTTATGGGGGCAAAATATATTTGTTATATATGTTCCCAACCAAAATAATTTTTTAAGTGGGGGCAATTGCCCCCAATTAATAACAAGTGGATCCGTCCCTGCCGGGGTCCTGGGTCCGCGGCTGGTTGATAGAAAATAAAAATTATAGTAGTTACTTTATGATTTTTGGTAATGGTTATTATTTATTAACTTTGTTATTATTATAGTTTTAGGTTTATTTAAAAAATACATAAATTGATTGTGTTTCATTTTTTTCACCATTACACCACATTCCTCTAGAGTTTTGTCAAGTTTCACTTAGGGCAAGTGAATTGGAAGTTGTAGTTTTTGATGAATTTGAGTTTGAGTCTACCGGCTTTCTTCAGTTCCGTCCTAACAAATGCACTAGTTGTGAGCTTTATAGAGAATAGGAAAAATTTTGTGTTACCAAGGGACTTAGAGAGGGTTTAAAAGATAAGTTTAGTGTACTATTTACCAAAAGCAGTCAGGACTTTAAGTAAAAAGTTTCAATTTATAGTATCAAAAGCTTTTTTGATGTCAGTTTTCAAGGCTAACTGACCGGCAAAAGCCCTTTTCTGAAGCAGATTAATAGATTCGGAGGTAAGTGCAAATACAATCAGAAATATTTCTACCTTTCGCAAATCCCCTCTGATTATCAAACTATAACTTATAAGTTTGTGTTAAGATGTTTTAGAGTTACGTCAAAATATTTTAGTTTATTTGTTAAATCTGTTTTTTAATATTAGTTAGGGAAATTTTAACATATTAATTCCAATAACTTATATAAGATATAGTCGTTATTAATATCATTGGTATTATCACGTTTGGTGTCGTTATTGACACATTATTCGTATGGGTTGGTCATCTACAGTTTGGTTTCGTTATTGACACAGTGTTCCGATGCCAAAGTCAACAATTAGAAGTCAGTAGGAGGTCAAAATGAGGAATGCGTATATGTCCCAGCGTCCGAGCTGGTATTTATAAGCGCTTGGTGGGATGTCTTGGCCGCTCCTGCTTGTGAGTGAGATGGCGCGCTCTGCGTTGTTCCACCTGGCGATGTCATCTAGGCTGTTAGTTGATTGTTGCATATGGATCGCCCAAGCCGCCTTCTGCAGCGCACTGCTGGGTCATTATTGGGCCCAATACGGATGTGGGCTCGATCCAGTCCGGAACAGATATTAAGTGAAAAATTCTATGAACCATTAATTGGTGACTTTCCAATTGATGTAGAGAACGAGAATTGGAACGAGAAAACCTGTTATATCATAAACTTTAACGGATAAATCAGCTCTCATCAGATACCAACTCTAGTGAGTCCAGCACCACCAACAATTATCTCAAGCTCACCACCACCATCATTCATGGTCTAAACTCCATCAGACCATCACTACCATCAATGATTACCCGAACTCGAACCTAAGATATCCATTTTACTTGTATGAGTTTATGCGTAGTGCTTGTCACTCGATCAGACAAAAAACGAAAACATTAAAATCAAATTATTGTAATATATTTCTCCATTAGATGAACAAAATTTGCCTACATTATTATCAAGCATGTGGTGCGGTGGTTGGTTTGGATTTACTTCATGAAGACCAACAACATCAAGGAGTGATTCTATTAGAGCAGCCCGTACTTTTGTTTTCTTGAGCATTATCGTTGAACTACTCATTCCCTAAAGTGGTTCCCTAAACTGGACGAGCCTTCATCGGTTTCAAAGGTTTTTACTTCTTAGCCAATTCAATAATTTAGAATTCATGAATTTTCAAGCCACCGATATTTTTTGACCAAAAAAAAACCCACCGACATTTTAGTTGTGACTGGCTTGTCCACCATGGGTCCTGTTCATCGTTAAACCAATCGTACAAGTAAAAGATATCCTTCTAGTGTTTTGAGTGCAAAAATAGTTTCTTACTAAAATTTTGTGTAAATATTCTTAGTAACTAGATATTATTTAGGTTAAAATACTTTTAGTTTTTTAAGTTATTTATTTGTTTCCTTTTGTCCTTTAAGTTTTTTTCTCTCAATCTGGTCCTTCAAGTTTCAAATTCGCTACAATTAAGTCTTTTTTGGACATTCTGTCCATCTGACTTAACAGTGAATGACGTGTCCATTATGTGCTGATGTGGCACCTGCAACAACTAGTTTGACATGTTAATTACTTATCTGACGTGTATTTTATTTAAATAATTATTTAAGCCTTCTTATTTTTCACACTTTCCTTCCCAAATTAAACCCTAAATCTCCAAAGCTAAAAAAAAACCTTCCAATTTTGCATCGGCCATGACTTTACTGTCACCATTGTTGCAGAAATGAAGTTAAAAGAAACCTTTCAATTTCTAGGATTTTCGCCATTGTTGCAGAAATGAAGCTTTATTGTTGTTACGTTTTTGTTTCATTTTGGCCCTCTAAATCTTTATTTAGTTTCAAATAGGTCCTCTAAGTTTGTTTAAAGTTTCATTGTAGTTAATTAAATGTTTGGTCTGTTTTTTGTGTTGTTTATCTTTAAGTTTGTCTTTTAGGTTGTGTTTTGATGTAATCCTAATTATGTAATCCCATTGATGTAATTCAAATGATTCTTCTTGGTTTTTCAATTTTTTTGGTTGAGTTCACTTAATAACACAACACAAAGGACCAAAATAAAACTAGATGACATACTTAAAGGACCAAATTGAAACATGACAGATAACATGAAATGACCAATTTGAAACTAAAGCACATATTTAATGATCTAATTGAAATTGTAGCATAAACATAAATGATCTAATTTAACCATAACATAAGCAATTGAGATTTGTGTAAACACGCAAATCCTGCCAAAACATGCCCAAAACAGATTGGGGGTCCAATACAAGCCTAAAACATATTCAAATACCCAAAACACTACAAGAATTTCGTAAATTTCCGGCGGCCAAAATCCGCCGGTAATGGCCAAAATCCGCCGGTAATGGCCAAAATCGACGACATTACCGGCGGATTTTGTCAGCCGGAAATTCTTCCGCAGGTAACGGTTACCGGCGGAAAATCCGCCGGTAATCACCCAAAATCCGCCGGTAATTGTTTTTAAAAAAAAATTATTTAAAAAAATCCCCCGGTAATCACCCAAAATCCGCCGGTAATCACCCGAAATCCGCCGGTAATTATTTAATTTTTTTTAAAAAAATGTTTTTTAAATACGTTAATTTAAAAAATTAATATTATTTAATTTTTTTTTGTTTTTTTAAATTCGTTTATTTTAATTTATTTATTTATTATTTAATTTATTTCTTTTTTAAAATTCGTTTATTTAAAACATTAATATTATTTTAATTATTTAATTATTTATGTAAAGAGATTGAGAAAAATAAAGTGTATGTATGTGAGATTGAGAAGAAAGTGTATAAATGTATAAATGTGTGAAGATTTTGAGAAGAGATTGAGAATAAAGTGTATAAATGTGTGAAGATTTTGAGAAGAGATTGAGAAAAATGAAGTGTGTGTATGTGAGAAGATTTGATAAGAGATTGAATGAGAAGGAAGAAGAAAGAGGAAATAAAGATTTGAGAGAAATATGAAAGAGAGATATGTAGAGAAATTTATGGAGATTGGAGAGTATGAGAAGGAAATAAAGAGTGAAATGAGAGAATGAGAAGAGTGTAGGAGAAAGTTGTATTTATAGGAAATGAGAAGAGTGTAAAAAAATTAAATAAATAATTTTTTGAATAATCCGCCGGAAATGGCTATTACCGGCGGATTTTTAAAATTTTTTATTATTAATTTTTTTAAAAAATCCGCCGGTAATTTTTTGAATAATTTTTTGAATAATCCGCCGGAAATGGTAACCGCCGGTAATGTGCATTACCGGCGGATTTTTTAAAAGAATTAATAATAAAAAATTTTAAAAATCCGCCGGTAATAGTCATTTCCGGCGGATTATTTTAAAAAAAAATATATATTTTTTTACGCAAAACAATTCCGCCGGTAATCACCCAAAATCCGCCGGTAACGCTCAAAATCCGCCGGTAATTTTCCGGGGGATTAAATCCGCCGATAATGCCCAAAATCCGCCAGTAATTTACTGGCGGATTTAATCCGCCGGAAATGCCCCGCCGGAAATGGGCGAAATTCTTGTAGTGAAATAGATCCTAATCATGGACATCACAGATTTGTGCCAAATTACAAACTTTAAAAAAGATCCTAAACAATAAGTGTCTGTAAAATAAAACACAAACTTCAAGAAAAACAACACAAAAAACAGCCCAATCATTGTATTTACTACAATGAAACTTTAAACAAACCTAGAGCACCTATTTGAAACTAAATAAAAACTTAGAGAACCCATTTGAACCAAAATAAAACAGATCAATCATTTAATTTACTACAATGAAACTTTAAAATCCAAGGGGTGTGGTTGAGCGGTTGGGGCTCATTCTCCCTTAACCAAGTGTCGAGGGTTCGATCCTCGTCTTGGGTATGGAGCAGCTCTAAATCTCTGGGCCAGCTGTCCCACCCTTCGAGGTGCCTCCAATCCAGCGAGGGGATTAGTCACTGCGTTCCGCGGTGGATACCATGGTCTCGACCAAAAAAATCTTTAAACAAACTTAAAGTACCTATTCGAAACTGAATAAAAACTTAGAGAACCAATTTGAAGCAAAATGAAAACTTGTAAAAAAAAAAGATAAAGTAATCGAAGTTAAGTTGGCCCGAATTAAATTGGGCTAGGATATTTTAAACAAAGATTTCAAATTCAAATATTGTAAAAATGAAAAAATGTGATTGGCAATGAGCTGGCTCGCCAACCCGCCAAAAAGAGTAGGATGAGTTGTTGCTCGTTAGCCCACCATATTGTATAACTCAGTTCGTCTAGCTTGTCAATTCATCATTTTCTTCTAGTTTGGAGGTGCCAACCCGCTACTATTTAGCTCAATTTTTTTAATACCCTTTATGTTCATTTTATTTTATGAGTGGACCAGCCCGTCGACTCGCCAAACCATAGTGGGACAGAATGAACTCAACTACTCAACCCACTCTTTTATAGGTAGAGTCATACGAAAGCAAGACGACCTTACCCACTTTGTCATCCCTAGTTGGGAGGGTTGACTATACGAAAAGCGGCTAGTGAAACTCTCCTACAAGACCAGTTACTGCCAAAAGAGAAACAGTCATCTCTAGAAACCAAAAAATTCGAGTTGAAGAAAGACAAATACATTTGTTATAATAATATTATTTTTTTAAAGCATAATAATAATAATAACAATATATTAATTGTCAAAAAAATAAAAATAAAAAATAATATATTCAATAAGTCCATCTCTCCAACTAAAATTTTCTAGTTAGGCTCTATTTGGCAAAAGATAGCGTATAGCGGATATCAGATAAGTTAATTTATAGCTGATGAACTCATAGCTGATAGCGGATTGAATTTAAAGTATTTGGTAAAATTATCGGTTGAATTAGCTTATAAATATAAAATAACATAAATAGATATTTGTAATTAATGTTTAAATATGAGAGAGAATCCTTATTTGATAAGGGATAAATAAGAAGTTTAATTAAAGTAACAAAAGTAAAAAAAAAGAGAAAAAATGAAACCTATAAACTTAAAACTACTTCAAGAAGGGCAGGGCAGCCCACATGGAACATGATTGGCAAAGTCATCCAATATTAATGAGCACTGGGGAAGTTGGCAAACAGCCACTAACAAACCTTTAATGCCATGCCCATGCCTTCTTCAACAACATTCAACTAAACCATTGCACCTTCCTTTTCTCTCTCTTCTTTCTATTTTCCTTCTCGATATGGCATGCCCAATGTGAAACAACCATTTTTCTCCTGTTATCAACTTCATGCACATTTCAGTTTCAGTGCCATCTTTCTCACACACTAGTAGTAATTTTCACTTTCCTCTTCTTTTCGGTATTCATCCTTTCAGCATTCCCTTCAACAAGGTCGGTTCTTTTACGTTTAAAGCAATAGGAATTTATTTATAGTAATTTTTTGAACAAACATAACTTTGTACTACTTGTTCCTAAAATGAAAGTTGCTGTGTGCTCTTTTTTTCTTTTTAATTTTTTATTGTTGCTAGTTGCGTTTCTAGTTGGGTAGATGAACAAACTCTAGACGGAGAAAACAAGGTTTCTCTTTTCTTCTTATTTTGTTGCCTTTTGTGCTTCTTAGAAACTCAATTAAAAGCTCACTTTTTTATTCATGCATTCTTCTGTTTCAATTGAGTTTACATAGCTTGACTTTTTCTGTTAGAATAAGATTTAATTTTTCTAGTGCATTCTGCATCTTATTGTAACACAAACCTCTGATTAGATGATTAAAATTCAGTAATTGGGGTAGGTCACTTTTTTATAGGCACAAAACCTATATTAGAAGTAATTCACCTACTGAAATTCATAGAACTAGAAAGCCAATTAAGCAAAATACAAACATTTTTGAATTTTAGGTTTAAGAGCTTGGTGGGAAGCATTATGGGAATAGTTAGTAATGCATACTCAAATGGATCTATTCAAAACTACAATGGTTTAGAAGAGAAGCTTGATGATCTTCGCCGTCTTCTTGGTAAGACTAATGGTGATCCATTAAGGATTGTGAGTGTAGGAGCTGGTGCTTGGGGAAGTGTTTTTGCAGCTTTGTTGCAAGATAATTATGGTCAATTCAGAGACAAAGTACAAATCAGGATATGGAGAAGGCCAGGAAGGACAGTTGATAGAGTCACTGCTGAGCATCTCTTTGAAGTTATCAACTCTAGGGAAGATGTGTTAAGAAGGTTGATCCGGCGTTGTGCCTATCTGAAATATGTGGAGGCAAGGCTTGGTGATAGGACTTTACTTGCTGATGAGATACTCAAAGATGGATTTTGTTTGAACATGATTGACACACCACTTTGTCCTTTAAAAGTGGTTACAAACTTACAAGAAGCTGTTTGGGATGCTGATATTGTTGTTAATGGATTGCCTTCGACTGAAACGCGCGAGATTTTTGAAGAGATTAGTAAATATTGGAAGGAGAGAATCACTGTGCCTATAATAATTTCATTAGCAAAGGGTATAGAAGCTGCATTGGAGCCTGTTCCTCATATTATAACTCCCACAAAAATGATTAACAAAGCAAGTAAGAGTTTTCTTCATTTATTTGATTATCTTTTTTCCACATTTTTATCAGATTTTAACTCTTTCTAATGGATACTTTGATAGCTGGTGTGCCAATGGAGAATATACTTTATCTTGGTGGTCCAAATATTGCCTCGGAAATTTACAACAAAGAGTATGCTAATGCTCGAATATGTGGAGCTGAGAAATGGAGGAAACCTCTTGCAAAGTTTCTAAGACAGCCACATTTTATTGTTTGGGATAACAGTGATCTTGTCACTCATGAGGTCATGGGTGGCTTGAAAAATGTCTATGCAATTGGGGCTGGTAAGCTTCATCTTAGTTATTAATATAATAGCTTTAGAACTAGTTGAGGAACCATAGGCTATTTAGATCAAATGCTTAAAATTTTTATTGGTTCATCTGCTTTAATGTGATATGGAAGCAAGTCAATTTCACTTGTTTTTGTCCTACCTGCCATACCAATTACCAAACATTGATTTTCATATTCCACCTTTGCTAATTTTATGGATGTTTTTTTCTTTCCTGATGATAGTACTGACTTGGTCTTAACATTGACTTTAGGCATCTGTAGGAAGAATTCAGTGAACTGATTTACTCTTAATGTTCCAGAACTAAACCAATGAAGAAAAGAATCATGGACATCAATCACCAAAAATCACGTTTTTCGATATCATCCATCAAATCTCCAATTAATTGCATCAGATACGCTATAAAAGAATTAAAACCATTCATGAAAATAAAAGTTTTGTATACCTTGTATAACAAACATCATATCATTAACAAGATTATTTTCTTAAATACAAGAAATCAAACATTAAATATGCGAGTCATGCGATGATTTTGCACCCTATAAGGTAACATTGTTTCATGGCCCTGCAACTATATGGTTCAATGATTATTAAATGTTTATGCACTGGATAACAAAACACTTATTTTCACACCAATGTTATTTGTACACCAGGATAAGTGGAGACCTCGGACACTTAGATATCGGGGTTCAAATTCGTGCTTAATGGCATATTGGTGTACTCTCATTCGTTAACCAAACTCAATATGCCATTAAGCACGAATCAGTACATTTATAACTAATTGGTATGTTTGCAATACACTTTGGATCTGCAGTGTTTTAGTTCAATGTTAATGCTTTCTCTGTTCTTTTTAATTACTATTGAGGGTGCCAAGTGATAAACTTCGACTGCGAGAATAAGAACTTGTCTTCTTTTTCATTTTCATAGCATACATTTGGTTTTTGAGTTACAATATATGTATATATATCCTCTGTTTTCAGGAATGGTAGCAGCACTTACCAATGAGAGTGCTACCAGCAAATCTGTATACTTTGCACACTGTACATCAGAGATGATATTTATCACTCACTTGTTGGCTGAAGAACCTGAGAAACTTGCGGGACCATTACTGGCTGATACTTATGTGACTTTATTGAAAGGTCGTAATGCATGGTATGGCCAAATGCTAGCCAAGGGTGAATTAAGCCCTGACATGGGTGACAGCATTAGTGGAAAAGGAATGATTCAGGTATGTTCAGTAAATTTCCACTTCTTAGTTTCTTCTAAATTCAAATGCTAAATTCCCTAGGCGTGCAAATCATTTTTGCATAAAAATGTAGATCATGCAGAATTTGGCAGCATTGCATAGCAGATTAGCAGTGCTTTTTAGTCCTGGTGCTTTAGTTTAGTACAACTTTTCTCTGCTGTTTTTATCTGTAAAAAAATGAAGTAGCTTTCACAATCTTAACATGTTAGTCCAAACTTCTGTAAAAAAAATGTTATTCTGAACACAGGTTTGCTTGACTTTCTCCTTCTCATGTTTTTACATTTTAGTTGCAGCTATAGCAAAGAAATGGATTATATAGTAAAACTTAGTTCATTTGCTTTTGCTGCTCAAAATTTGCAGTTGATTTCAAAAGAGCATAAATAAAGGGAAACAATGACGCTGTTATTTATATTTGTAGGGGGTGTCTGCAGTGGAGGCATTCTTTGAACTTTTGAGCCAATCAAGCCTGAATGTTTTGCACCCTGGAGAGAACAAGCCGGTTGCTCCTGTTGAGCTCTGCCCAATATTGAAGACTCTATATAAGATATTAATATCCAGGTAATTTCCTCTAAGCATTGACACGACCCTTTCAGCTTTGTGCCCCTTGAACATTTTAAAAAATATAAATATCTATATGATTATGGGAAATAGATTCTCTGCAGTCAATAGTTACTATCTATGAAGTATGAAACACCAACACAGACATAGACACGAGACACAATATTGACAACTGACATGTAGACACCGAGAATAGTTTGAGAAAATGGAAATGAATGAATGTAATCACATTTGTTGGTGTTGGACACCACACACGCTTTCAATCTGAAGTGCCAGTGCTACATACACTACAGTTACGATATTGGCCGTTGATGACGGGATGGTTGAGACTTGAGACTAATTTTTCAAACTAATGTGAGTCGTCCAATGTGTGTATCAAATGACTAGGATTAGCTTACTGCAGTGACTGTTGAAATTTTCAACTGGAAAAAAATTAGTTATCCTAAGTATGTTTTAAGTTTTCTTCCCATCTTACTTGTGGTGCATATTGCATTTTCTCAGGGAACAGTCATCGGAAGCTATTCTCCAAGCTCTTAGGGATGAAAATCTGAATGATCCGCGTGAACGCATCGAGATTGCACAAAGTCATGCTTTCTACAGGCCTTCACTTCTTGGACAACCGTGATTGTATGGAGTATCTAGCCAGAGTGTTTATTTTGGGGGTAAAATCTTAAAAAATAATATTTTTTAAGGGCATTAATGTATTATTTTATGATGCATTACATACACACTGTATATAGCAAAGTATTACTCCCATTGGAAATCAGACATATGATTGCTCAAAATCCATGCATTAACACTATGTGATCTAATTAAAATTGCTGCTAATGTTAATGTAGCAAATTTATTTAGCCGTGGAGCCATGGCATAATAGCTATATTGTGGTCAAGGTCAATATACTTGGCTTGCAAAAACTTTTTTGTTTCTTCAGTAAAGCAGCATTGGACCAAACCAATCTGAAATTGACAAATAGTTACAGGTAGCAACATCAGTTCAGATAGCATATAATTAAAAGCTCAAATAGAGATAGCTGAGTAATTCTGATTTGAGAGGAGAGAGGATTAGAGTAGCTGTAATCTTTATTTGATTTGACTTTATTTGCTAGAATGACGGGCACGGATCCACTGACGTTAACGCGGGAACGTGAGGGTGCAGTTTCCTTCCTACTGTATCCCAACGTTGGGATAATGTGAAACCAGTGGAATTAAGTGGAATGGGTCCCACTGTAGCAGTATTGTCATCATTAAGTGGAATTATTTTATAATAAATTTCCCGCTATACTATATCCCAACGTTGGGATAATGTGGAACTGCACCCTCACGTTCCCGCGTTAACGTCAGTGGATCCGTTTCCCTAGAATGACTAACCTTCACAACGTGAAGTAAATGATGATAAATGACGAGGCCTTAAGGGAGAGATATTATTTTTTTTTCCGGTTTGTGTAGTGTCTAAACAAAAATTGCATCGAATGCGGTCATTAATGATATTTTAGATTTTAATTTTACTAAGAAAAATGTTTGCGATGACTAAGCCAAAGTGAATCTGGTATAATCATCGACTTTGTGATTTGCATGATAACTGAACTAAAAGTTGATTCAACACGATTACTACTGACATTTATTTAAATCTATTGAGTAGTTATTTTGGGTTAAGAACGTAGTTTTAAAAAATAAAGGGCTAAATTACAGTTTTGGTCCTTTATTTTTGGCTTTTGTGTCACTTTGGTCATTTATCTTTTGTTTTTCTCGTTTTGGTCCCTTATATTTTTTTGTGTCATTTTGGTCCTTTTTTGTAATTTTTCGTCTATTACCTTAACGGACGCCACACTGGCAGTTAACTGCTGACGTGGCGTCTTAAATGTCGGGGCTGACTTGGAATTTTTTTAAATGATGTGGCATACAATGGACCAAAATGAAACTTAAAAAAAACATGAGGGACCAAATTGACAAAATTAACAAATCTTGAAAAACACACCAATCTCTCATCTTCATCTTCTCTGGCGAGCCACCACCACCACAAACAGTATCGGCGCGTCTTTCTCTCTCTCTCTCTCCCCCCCTCTCCCACCCTCTCCCTCTCATCAAGAACAACAACAATTTTCAGAATTCTCAATTCTTCACCAAATCAAGCAAATGAATAGTGCATTTCATGCAAAATTTCACAAGGAACTAGAATCCATCACCAATTGGCACAAAAAGTGGAAGAACTTAATCGAAAACGTGATATTCAGAGGCAAACGCGTTTTGGGTTTTGCAAATTGGGGAAACCTTCAAAATTCAACCAAAATTCACCAAACCACTTGCAATTGACTCGAAATTGGTGCTGTAACTGATTGTTAGCAAAATATTTCAACAAAAATGATAAAGAATTGAGAACGAAATGGAAATGTAGATTCGTGTTTTACGGTATTTTGGCACTTTCAATGTCGAAGGGAGAGAGATGGGGAGGGGGGAGAGAGAGAGGCGATGTCACTCTTTGTGGTGGTGGTGGTGGCTCTCCGGAGAAGATGAAGATGAAGATTGGGGTGTTTTTCCAGATTTGTTAATTTTGTCAATTTGGTCCATCATGTTTTTTTTAAATTTCATTTGGTCTCTTATATGCCACATCACTTAATGAGTTCCAAGTCAGCCATGACATTTAAGATGTCACGTTAGCAGTTAACTGCCAACGTGGCGTCCGTTAAGAAAAACTAACGGCAGAGACCAAAATGAAACGGAAGTGAAAGATGAGGGACCAAAACGAGAAAAAAAAAAGATAAAGGACCAAAATGACACCAAAGCCAAAGATAAATGACCAAAACTGTAATTTAGCCTAAATAAAGAGAAGAAGTGTAAATATAAATTTAATTTTTTTTAAACCGGTAAAAATAGGAAAAGAAAGTGTATTAATATGTTTTAGGGAGGTAAAAATGTGTGTGTTGGTAGTAATGTACGCCACGTTTAAAAAAAATTAAATTTTAAAGAATTTACCGGTTTAATCCCTACAATTTTAAAGAAAAATATCTGTTAGTAGTAATGTGTACTTCAAAATATGTGTTAGTAGTAATGTACTAATTACAAAAGAAAAAAGTGGCCTCACATTTTTTTTCCTCAAAAATGAGGAAACAAACATTAAAACTTCAGGGGAAAAAAATAACATACATAGATAGTCGGTGTAAACTCTGAATATTAATCACAATCAACAAGTGACAAGTTCGTAGTATTGGTTATTTTAAAACCCATAACTCAAGTGAGAGGCTATAAGTAAAAAACGTGTTAGTAGTAATGTGTTAATTAAAAAAATGAAGAAACAAACATTAAAATTTTAAAATATAAAAAAAGAAGAGGGGGAGTTGGATATATATATATATATATATATAGAGAGAGAGAGAGAGAGAGAGAGAGAGAGATAAATAGATAGTCCTCGTAAACTCTGAGCAAATGACAAATTCGCAAGATTCTATGTATTAGTTATTTTAAAAATGTTTTTTTAATAATATTCGGATAAGTCATTTTTTATAAGCAATGTTAGTGGGGGTGGGGGAATGTTAGTGGGGGTGGTTCACTCCTTCAATATCCCTTAGTTCGCCAACTGAGCTACCTACTTGAGATTCAGATAAGTTGTTGTTTAGTCTTTAACTAACATCGCTTCTCCTACTCCAAGTATTTAAAAATAATAAGTAGTCTTTAAAATTTAGTAATCCATCTATTTAATCTTTAAAGTTTTATAAGTTGTCTCCTAAAAAAAATTAATGAGATGAATTTTACAACACTTTAAAGATTATTAATAAAACAATGGAGACTAATAACTAATGTGATGACTTCATAAAGTTTATGGACTAAACAGGGGAGGAATGATGTTAGTTTAGATATTAAATTGAGAATTTACCCTTTTATTAAAAGAAATTATGAAAAGAAGAGGGTTAAATATGTTTTTAATCCCTACAATTTTAAAGAAAAATATAAATTCTTGTAAATACACACATTTTCATTTAAGTCTTTCTGTTAATCAACTGAGAATGTGTCAAATTGAAATCCTATGTGCTTTTCCATGCCACTATTTTATTTTATTTTAAATTTGTGACATGAATCCCAAAATCAAATTAGGTTTTTCGTTCCATCTTCCCTTTTTCCCATCTCCATCAAATTAGGGAGAGATTTTGGAGATGAGGAAGAAATGGAAGATGAAAAAAAATTAATTTGATTTGGGGTGCAAGTTAGCAATTTAAAATAAAAAAATAATGATGTGGAAAAGTTACACGGGACTTCTTTTTGACAGATCAACAATTGACTAACAGAGTTACCAATATAAGGACTTAAATGGAAGCACGTGTTTTTGCAGAAATTTATTTTAGAAAAAAATAATTATAACAGCTAAACCAAATGATCCCATATTTATATACTTGTATGCACTAAAAACATATTTAAGGTTAGAGAGAAATAGAGGTGGGAATAGGCCACACCGGTATACATGGGCTTATTATGACCCAACCTACATCAGGCCCAGCCCAGATCAGACTTTTTTCTAAACTTTTTAAGGCCAATACTTCGTCCAAACCCCCTCTACTTAGTCCTAAAACACGTGAAAAGACCAAAATGTCATTAATGCATCTTGTGTTCCTACGATGGTTCGAAGCAGCGTACTCCGAACCAGTTCGAACTAGCGTGGTCCGAACCAGTAAACAACGCACAGACACCACCCTTATTTTCCTTTCAGTTATATTAGAAGAGGTTCGGAGCAGCGTGCTCCGAACCCGTTCGGACTAGCGTGGTCCGAACTAGTAAACAACGCACAGAAACACCCCTTTTTTCCTTTCAGTTATGTTAGAAGAGGTTCGGAGCAGCGTGGTCCGAACCAGTTCGGACTAGCGTGGTCCGAACTAGTAAGAAACAATTATATTAGAAAAGGGGTATTTTGGGGATTTTGAGAGTGAGGGGTGTCTACTGAGTAGCTAGGGGGTTGTACGAAGTCATTCCCATTTTTTAAAAGCTCATTTAGCTAAAATGGTCATGCTACAGACCATCAAAAAAGCCTTTTAGACCTACCAGGCCACCCTACTTAAGTAAATATTATAATATTTTTATTACTATTATATTAAATTTTCTACTTTGTGTTAAATCATAAATTTGCTTACATTTTTAGTTTATTAAAAATATCGACTTACATCAATTTTTGACACATTTAGATGTGTTTTTATAAAATAAAATTTATATAAAATGCCTGGATAAAAATAATTCTCTAAAAGGTTTTGTTGGATCTCGAATAAGAACTTAATTTCATTGACCTATTAGCTTGTTAGATTATTTACAAAGTCTGTACCCAAACATTGTCGGCTTTCGTAAAAAATTGGTGAATTAGTCTTTTAAATAGGCTTGCAGGTTTTGTCGGTCTTTCAAAAAAGTTAAATTAGGCCTCAAAACCCGCCTATTATGGGCCACAGGTCAGACTCAAGCTTAGCGTTTTCAACGCATGTCAGACTCACGACATGCAAAACCCAATTTGGGCCCAATCTATTCCCACCCCGGAGAGAAAGAAAGAAAAGATAGATTAGGAGGCATTCTTTCTTTTGACGCGCTCTTCTACTACAATTTGCCTCCTTTGCCATCCCAAATTCTATGGGTGGACACTAGTCGGGTGTGGTCGGGTTCAGGCTTAAAACCCCTCATCCATGAAAAACTGACAAGCTAAGAAATGCACCCACTTCCAACCATTTGAGCTTATGGTTACAGCGGGTGACAGTTTGGCGGACTTCTCGGGCGGTTTCGATCAGTTAGAAGAAGAAAGAAAATAACGATGACTGCAATGAAGTGGCAGTGTCTTGCAGAGATGGTCTCCATCGACATGCCCAAATCGTAAAACACCGCACTCTCAGTTAGTAAAATAGCTCAACGTCACAGTTCTGGTAAGCCGCGATACCATCCCCTTCTCACTAGATCGGCTAGATTTTCATCCTAGCTCACCGTTGATACACGATATTTGAACTGAGAAATGGAGAGGTGGAGATGCAGAGGCAAGTAAAAAGGTGAATACTTTTCTTTGAAGAGAAGGAGGAGAATACTAAGGAAAATGTTGTTTCCCACGAAAACACTTCGTGAAACACACCCACGAATGACGTGTGTTGTGTTATGCGGGGACATGTTATTACAACCAACTCTAGTTAGGCTTGTTATCATAGTTAGCTTAGCATAATTAGTCTGTTATAATTTGTTAGGCTAGTTGGTTATTGTGGTTAATCAGTTTTACTTTTTCTGTTTTAGCCTTGTGGCTGAGATCTCGGTTCTAACTTTGTATGGCTGAGATTATTCCTACATCTGTATATATGGTACACTGTTCAATGGAATAATACACAGAATCATTCTCTCCTTCTTCCATTCCATTGAGTATCACTGTGTTGTCTATCATTGTAATATGGTATCAGTAGAAGAAGACCCACCGACCCCCACCTCTCGCTCATCTCCGGCGATGACTCCTCCTCCTCCTCCGGTCGACCCCACTGATCCGTTCTACATCCACCACACGGATAACCCCGGCTTGATGCTCGTCTCCAAGCCCCTCGATGGCTTGAACTATCTCACCTGGCGGCGCTCTATGATTTTGGCTCTCGATGGTCGAAACAAATTGGACTTCGTCGATGGCAGCATCCCTGTTCCTGATTCCAATGATCCTGCAAAGCTTCGCATGTGGAAAAGAAACGACAGCATTGTCGCGTCGTGGATCTTGAACTCGCTAACAAAAGAAATTAGTGCGAGTGTCATCTATTCAACCTCTGCATCAAACATTTGGAACGATCTTGAGAAGCGGTTCAATATAAAGAACGACCCAAGAATCTTCCAATTGAGGAAAGCATTACTCAACTGTGTTCAAGGTACGGACTCCATCAACGTCTACTTCACACGATTCAAAGGGCTCTGGGATGAACTGGGTGAACTCAAGGCCAATCACACTTGCAATTGCGGCGGAGTTACTCCTCTTCTTGCCTCCATCAAAGAGGAATTCGTCATGTCCTTTCTGATGGGTGTCAATGAGAGTTTTGCCCATGCTCGAGGCCAAATCTTGTTGATGAAACCGATCCCTGATATTGATGAGACTTTCTCATTATTGCTTCAAGATGAAACGCAGAGGGTTGTTGGTGTTCAACCAAATTCTAACCCTTCTGTTGAAATGGCTTGTGCTGTGACTCAATCCAATGTCAAAGGCAAGCCTACTCGCAAGGATAGACCTTTTTGCTCTCATTGCAACATCCATGGGCATACAAAAGAAAAATGTTTCAAGATCCATGGCTATCCTCCAAGCTTCAAGAGAGGTGGGAATCCTACGGCTGCAAATAACTCAGTGAATAACATTCTTGACCCTGCTTCAGGAGATCAAAATCAGTCTTGGTCTCCACAACAATGCCAGCAGGTTCTTACTCTCCTCCAGGCCCAAATGGCACAGCTGCCTAGTGCTTCTCAGCAAGACTCCACTGACACTGCAGGTATTGAAACAATAGGCATGTCGAATTCTACTTTAAATTCCCCTTATCAAGCACCTAATGCTTGGATTGTTGACTCTGGGGCAACAGCTCACATTACTTGCTTTCTTGAATTTGTTTTTAACTTCAAATTCTTGAAAAACAAGTTTGTGCTGTTACCTAATGGAACTAGAGTCCAAGTTGTTGGAACCGGCTCTGTCAAAATAAATTCTCACATTGTTCTACATAATGTCCTTTACATTCCCTCCTTTCATGTCAATCTGATTTCAGTGCCCAAAATCACTCCCAATTACAAAATTAATGTGTTGTTTGAAGACATTTTTGTTCTTTTCCAGGACACTCAAACACACAAGACGATTGGCAGAGGTGATCTCCATCTTGATCTGTTTCTTCTCTATACAGAACACACACTCACAGCTGCTGCCTCACGCGCAGTTGTGAATTCACATTCTTCAAATAAAGGTTCTATTTTTCACCCTTGTAATAGTGTAGTTACAAGTTGTAATGTCCTTAGTGAGCAATCTTTGTGGCATTCCCGTTTGGGACATGTATCTGACAAGGTTTTAAAACATTTTGCAAATAAAATTTCATTGCATTTGCCATCCCATAATTCTAAAGATTGTATGGTTTGCCCCTTGTCAAAATTTAGAAGGCTCTCTCTTCTCTCAAATAACCACTATTCTGAGTCCCCATTTGATCTCATACATGTGGACACTTGGGGACCATATCAACATGCCACTCATGATGGAAAGCATTACTTTCTAACTATTGTTGATGATAGTTCTAGGTTCACATGGTTGTTTTTGATGAAAACAAAATCTGAGGCTACTCATTTAATCAAAAATTTCTTTGCTTATGTTAAAACAAATTTTGACAAGCCTATAAAGCAACTGAGATCTGACAATGCCAAAGAACTCAAACTTGATGACTTTCTAAGTGAACAAGGGACATTGCATCAGTTCAGTTGCCCTTATAGGCCAGAGTAAAATTCAGCAGTAGAAAGAAAACATCAACATTTGTTGAATGTTGCAAGGTCTCTATTGTTTCAATCAAAAGTTCCTATTCGTTTCTGGGGAGAATGTATAAACACTGCAGTTTTTCTCATCAACAGAGTCCCTACTCCTGCTCTTAAAGGCTGTTCCCCATATGAAATTCTTTACAAAAAAACAGCCACCATATGAACACCTTAGAGTCTTTGGCAGCCTCTGTTACGCTACTGTTCCTTTGCATCAGAGAAACAAGTTCTCACCTAGAGCTATTCCTGCTGTCTTTCTAGGATACCCTCTTGGTTATAAGGGGTATAAATTGTATGACATGGTAACCAGAAAATTTACCATCTCAAGAGATGTTGTGTTTGTTGAGCATAAATTCCCTTTCACATCTGTTGATGAAGCAGCAACAATTGCTGATCCCTTTGACCACATTGTCCTGCCCAAATCCATTGAAGCACACACAACAGATCCCCAAACAGAACCTGTCCCTGCAGATGAACCTCCTGTCACTGCAGAGAATACACCAATACCTGTAACTGAACCCACTGTTCATACAGATGCACCAAATGAACCTGCCACTGTGACTGAACCTACCACTGTGCCTGAACCTGCCACTGTGGCGCAGCCCCCTACTGCCCTTAGAAGATCCACTCGTATCTCTAATCCACCCGACTACCTGGATGATTATGCACATCAAACTACCTACCCTACGTCAGACTATATGAGTTCATCTTCCCTATCTACTCCTTATCAAGCATTCATATATAATATCGATCAATATTATGAACCTAAATATTATCACCAAGCCATGAAGTATCCTCAATGGAGGAATGCTATGAATGAGGAAATAAAGGCCTTAGAAGATAACAGGACTTGGTCTATTGTTACTTTACCTGCTGGCAAACAAACAATAGGCTGCAGGTGGTTGTATAAGAACAAGTTCAACTCTGATGGTAGCCTAGACAAGCATAAGGCACGTCTAGTTGCCAAGGGTTACACACAGCAGTTGGGTGTCGACTTTGTTGACACTTTTTCACCTGTAGCAAAATTAACTGCAGTCAGATTATTGCTTGCCATAGCTGCTCAGAAACAGTGGAATCTCACACAACTTGACATCAACAATGCCTTCTTAAATGGGGATTTATTTGAAGAAGTTTACATGGATCTGCCCTTAGGTTATCCTGGAAAGGGGGAGCATCAAGTGTGCAAATTGCACAAGTCCTTGTATGGCTTGAGACAAGCATCAAGGCAGTGGTTTCAGAAATTTTCAACCTCCATCATCAAACTGGGATTCCACCAATCTACTGCTGATAGCTCTCTGTTTTCTAAAGGGAGCAGCAATTCTATGATTCTCCTATTGGTCTATGTGGACGACATCATCATTGCTGGCCCAAACAAATCCCTAATTGCTGAAGTCACTACACTGTTACAAGGTTTGTTCAAACTCAAAGTCCTAGGTGACTTAAAATATTTTCTTGGTTTGGAAATAGCAAAATCTGTCAAGGGCATTCACTTGAACCAAAGGAAATACACCCTGGAATTATTAGAGGATACTGGATTCACCAATTGCAAACCTGCAAAAATCCCAATGGATCCTGGCCTTCAGCTGGATGCCACTGCAGGTACTGTTCTCGAAGACCCCACTCAGTTCAGAAGACTGCTAGGGAGGTTAATGTACTTGACTATCTCAAGGCCAGATATCATTTTTCCCATCAACAAACTTAGTCAGTTTATGCAACCTCCAAGGACCCATCACCTTCAAGCTCTTCATCAAGTCCTTCAATACCTCAAAGCAGCCCCTGCTCAAGGGTTGTTCTTTCCTGCCAACAACAATACCTCTGTGACAGCTTATGTGGACTCGGATTGGGGAAATTGCAAGGATACTAGAAGGTCAACAACTGGGTTTTGTATCTACTTGGGCTCATCTCTCATATGTTGGAAGTCAAAAAAGCAACCCACTGTTGCAAGATCCTCGGCAGAAGTTGAGTATAGAGCTTTAGCTTCTCTCACCAGTGAGCTATTATGGCTGCAGCAGCTTCTTCGCGTGTTCCACATTACTCTCAATTCCGCAATGATCATGTGTGACAATAAATCAGCTATCGCTTTAGCTGAAAATCCAACATCAACTGATAGGTCTAAACACATTGATATTGACTGCCACTTCATAAGACAGCATGTGCACTCTGGTTTCATCAAACTGGTCCACCTACCAACTCATCAACAACTTGCTGATATCTTCACTAAAGCCTTGCCTCACTGCAAATTCTGTTTTTTTGTCCAAGTTAGGCCTTCTAGACATCTATGGCCCTAACTTGAGGGGGAGTATTACAACCAACTCTAGTTAGGCTTGTTATCATAGTTAGCTTAGCATAATTAGTCTGTTATAATTTGTTAGGCTAGTTGGTTATTGTGGTTAATCAGTTTTACTTTTTCTGTTTTAGCCTTGTGGCTGAGATCTTGGTTCTGACTTTGTATGGCTGAGATTATTCCTACATCTGTATATATGGTACACTGTTCAATGGAATAATACACGAAATCATTCTCTCCTTCTTCCATTCCATTGAGTATCACTGTGTTGTCTATCATTGTAATACATGTGTCTGTTTTTTTCTTTAACACCACTGACGTGTTACTTTTCTTTTTTTTGTGGTGTGTGCTTTTTGCGAAAATACTTCCTAGTAAACAGCAATACTCGAATAGGCTTAAAGGTCATTTTGGCCGCTGCAAAATACACATTAATCCATTTTTGCCCCTGCAAAATACACATTAATCCATTTTGGCCCCAGCGAAATACCTTTAAAACTAACAGCGTTAGTGGACCACTAACAGCGAGGGCTTAACTGAACAACTAACTATTTTGCAGGGACTTATTTAAAGTTTTTTATTTTGCAGGGGCCAAAATGAATTAATGTGTATTTTACAGGAGCCAAAATGACCTTTAAGCCTACTCGAATACTAATTAGTAGTAACTTAATACAGAAAGAAAATAACATACTAATAAGTAAAAGTTAAAAGGAAGAGAGTAAAAAGAGAAAGTAATATCTTGGGGAGAGCAATGCTTTGTCTTTCATATCCGCACGAATCACGATTTCCTATATCTATATGGGAATCAACCAAAAAAGAAACGCGTAAAAATATATTGGGACGGGTTCGGTTAATATTGGACTTCAACTAGAGAACCATCACCGACCGTGTGACTGAGAGTGAAACCATTATAATCCATTTTTTGTCACTTTCGGTTTCGCAACCCCCACACACCCAACCGTATTCAGCATTCATGCTTCGGTTTCATCGGTGACGGACGGGTTATCAAATTCCCAATTCAAGAAGAGTGGACGAGTGGCGGCGTTAGGGGGAAAGAGAAAAGAAGAGAAGAATGGTGGAGTCGGTAAAACTAAACGACCTCGAAGTCACGTTAAAGCCTTTCTATCAAAGAGCTTCTGAAGCTGAGGTACCTTACTTTACTCTCTTTTTCTTTTCTTCCAAAAATCTACCATTCATTCCTCAATCTATTGCCATTCATGATTGCGTCTTTTTAACTTTGGGATTTCATCCAAATACTGATCAAAAATTAAACATTATTGTCCCCTTCTCCTACGTCAACGTTCCTTCTATTTTGAATGTAAATTGTATTCACGGTAGCATGAATTTTTGAGTATTAGTTAGGATGTTTAGTGAGTAATTTTATTGCTAAATCAACAAACCTAGCTTATGTAAAACTGAAGCTATTCAGTTACAGCTCTAGGTTATGTTATAGTGGATTCAAATCTGAACTGATCATTGTAATATTATGGAAATTAATTCTGTTTCCTTTGCTTTTTTCGCGCAATTTGCTTATATCTATCTGCATGAAATTCTTGCATTGTGTTGTGAGGCATGGCTCCCTTGTAAGGAAATTTTCAGTTTTTTATTAATGAAATTGGAAGAATGTCACATTCTCTCTGATACAGGGAGTGAAATTGATAATTGTTATAGTTATGTTTTAAGTTCAAACGACTCTTATGGCTCAGGTCCATGTTATCTGGTTTCCTAGTTGCCCAAAATATTGAATTATTTCTATGTATAGTTTAGTTAAAGATCTCTCTCTTTGATGAGTTTCATTAAAGCTTTTTGTATAAGTAATTACTGAAGGTTTTCTTGCTTATTTCCTATCACTATATTTTAGGACCGCTTATCAAGGCTTGAAGCTGCCTTCAATAGTAGAAAAGGTATGTGCTAAATTACAAAGCACAAGCAATAGTATTTTCATATTAGAGTTGGTTCATGATATTGTAATTTGTGGGCCTAAATTACATTTATGTATGGAACTTTCTTAGAAACTGGAAATGAGGAACAACTGAAAGTGATTGAGGATCTGCAGTCAAAGCTAAATGCTACAAATGCTGAGTTAATTTCTGAAAAACAGAAGTTAATTTCTGAAAAACAGAAGGTTGTACTCATTTTCCACTCATATATATATATATATATATATTTGATTTTTTGTAATGGGTTGTGTGTCTTACATTCTTTTATCAATGATTTGATTTGCAGTCTCAGTCACTTGCTGGAGAAAATGAAAAACTTAAATACCATATTGTTCACCTTCTACGATCACTTAAGGATGCTGATACAAAATTAGAGCAAGTAAGTATTGCTGATTTTTCTTTCAACTCTTAAAATATATAAGGGCTAATTTGTACACTTTTGGTGAAATTTTAGGTTCGTCTTAATTCTGTTGCTTCAAGTCCAAATTAGGCAGTGTCTGTGCATAGAATAGATAATAAAAATAAGACTACGTAGAAATTTAAGACAGGTACGTTGTTAGAATGAGGTACTGTTTGGATGAGCTTATTTTTTAGCTAATGAAAAGCAACTTATGCAAATAAATAAGCTTTTATGTATTATTCATAAGCTTGTCAAGGTAGTTTATGGAAAAACAACTTATGGAGATATAACTTTTGTTAGTGAGAACTTATAAATTAACATAAAAACTTATTTATCTCCTTAAGTTCTTTTTATAAGCTCAAAAATAAGCTCATCCAAACGGGCCCTGAATGGCTGCGCTTTTGATTTGGAAAAAAATGTATTGTTAAACATGTTAGGATAGTTCTTATTAGCAAATAGCAACTAGAATGGCGGCAACATCGCTTTCGCTTGTAAGATTTAAATTTAAGCAAACGAAGTGTAAGTTATGCTTGAATTTTCAAATCACGGTGACAATTTGCAGCAATTTTTATCTTGGTTGCTCTTTCCTATTTTTGTTTACCTCATTTGAGTTGAGGCTATTATATATCCAGGGTGGTTTTATGAATATGGTTGAACTTATTATATACCCCCTTTCCAGAAATGCAATTCAAGTAATGCTGTTCAATTGTAAATTGTTATTTCATTTCTTGACCTCAGGTTGCAGCACGGGAGAAATTGGAAAGCTTGAATTTGAAAGATTCTTGAACTTATGAGCTAAAATAGGCTGTTGCACTTTTGGATGTATTTTATTTTGGTTTAAGTGCGTCTTAGGTATTGTGTGTTCTACTGTTCTTGATGATGCTGAATATGTTTGGCTTTTCTGGTTTTGCATCTTTAGGAATCAAATATTTGTTTGCTTCATACATTACAATTGACTCAAGAATTTTCTCATACATTATGATAGACACTATAATTACTTCCAATATATACCCAGATGGTGAGTTAAGTGTAATGCTTCACAGCCATAGAAAAAAATAACCACGTCTCAACAACTCAAAATTGAGTTATTGTTTTCATTATATTGATATATTATCATGAAGGATTGAGCTCGTAACTTGTGTAAATCATCTAAATTTGAAACTCCTCGTCATCTACTTATTGTTAATTGATTTTAGGTCTGCTCGTGGCTTCCAGAGTTCCATATCGAACACTTGTTTTTTTCTTGGACTACCTTGGGTAACAACATATCTTGTAGATAATATTAGCTTGTACGAAAAAGACATATCTTGCAAACAAGATTTAGTCCAAGAAATTTTCATTCTGCTATCAGTCCTTAGTACTAGAGCCGTCAATTTGGCCCATGTGGGCCAGCCCCAGCCCACATAGCCCATGGGCCAAAAGGCTCATGGGCCCAAAAGCCCATATTTCAAAAGCCCACGGAGGCCCCAAGCCCCAGTGGGCCAGGGCCAGCCCAAAGCCCTTAATTTTATCTTTTTGCAATGAAACTAAAAATTACCTATGTGGGCTTCGACCTAGGCCAGCTCATGAGCCCTAAAAATTTATTTACTTTTTTACAAAAAAACTGGAAAGTACAAGTCCTCCCATTGTCATTTGTTAGTTTTGAAAACTCAAATGAATTTTGGTATTTAACTTACCTGAAGACACAACAGGTAAGAGAGAGAGGGAGAGAGAGAGAGAGAGAGAGAGAGAGAGAGAGAGAGAGAGAGAGAGAGAGGTTGTGGTTGTGGTTGTGATGGTGGTGAGTGGGAGGTGGTGGTGATAGTGATAGTGAGGGTAAAGAGGGAGGGGAGGTGAAAGAATGGAAGTGGGGGTGGGAAAAGAATGAGAAAAATATGAGGTTGGTGGTGATAATTGTGAGAAGAAAATGAGGTTGTGGTGGTTGTGATTAGTGGGAGGTGGTGATGATGGTGGTGGTGGTGGTGGGTGGTGGGAGAAGGAGGTGGGGGTGGTGGTAAGTGGAAGATGGTGATGGTGGTGGGAGTGAGGGAGAAGAGGAAGGGGGGGGGGGGGTGAAAGAACGAAAGTGGAGGTATAAATAGTGGGAAAAGAGGTGGTGGGTGGGATAAGGAGGTGGTGGTGAGAGGGAAAAGAAGGTGGTGGTGAGTGGGAGATGGTGATGGTGGTGGTGGTTGTGGTGAGAGGGAGAAGAAGGTGGTGGTGAGAGGGGGGAGGGAAAAGAGGAAGGGGGTGAAAGAATGAAAGTGGAGGTGTAAATAGTGAGAAAAGAATGAGAAAAAAATTTAGGGGCCAGCCCACAAAGCCCTGGCCCTAACCCACAAAAAAATTTAAAAGTGTGGGTTGGGGCTAAAAAAAGCCTCATTAATAGGAGGCTTCAATTTTATGGGGCTTGATTGGGGGCCAATGGGGGTGGGCTCGGGGCTTGTGGCCAAATTGACAGCTATATAGTCCTTGGTCCGATAAGAAGCGAGTAGAGAATAAACCCATTTAATTTACCCTCAAATACTAGTTTAGTTATCCAAAAGCAGAGCAGCAGCAACAACTTCGCTCTTTCTTAAGAGAACAAGTTACTGATCCTGATTATCAGTGTGATGTCTGAGGCTCTGGTGTAACCTGCATTGGGAGAGAGAAGTCGTGCACGTGGAAATAAGATTCAAAGCTGCCACCCTAGAGACGTAGAGAGAGATTTAGGTAGAGACTAGAGAAAAGAGGTGGTTATATACAATTTTAAAAAAGGTTTCAAATGGTTTGTACCATGCACCACCTGGATGACTTATGCACTGTATACATCGCCCTAAGAAAACAACTATTTCAAAACTAACTTTGGAGTAAAACAAACAAGATTATAAAACTGACTTTAAATAGTCAAATTTTGCTTATTATAAATGAAGTTGCATTCCCCAATCAAGCATTGATTGAACTTACAATTTCAACTAGACAAACTTGTTATTAAATGTGGTGCCAATTATTGACATATTTGCACTTTGCAGTATAATGGGTGACGATGAAAAAAATGACAAACTTAACATGAACTTCAATAAGTGTTGCAAATTTGCACATTAAAGTTTTGTACAAGACAACCTTTTCTCTTTCCTACCAAATTCACTTTGGTTACATGGTGTGTGTACTTTATCCACTTTTTTCCGTGAGATAAGTTTCTCAATACTATAAATGAAAAGACAAGAATGCCACAAAGGCCAAAATTTCGTCATCCATGAATGCACAAAGAAAAATGAAAGGAGGGTAAAATCACACTCTTCCCATATTCTATGCCAGCTCGGGACCAGAAGGCAATTCCTCATAACCATCATGGTGCTTTGTAGTAGTATCTCTTTCAACTGGGATGCACTTAAGGATAGCCGCAATAGGCATGCTAATAGCTCCAAACAACACGCTGAGCAACCAGAATTGCCAGGTTAGAGGCACCGTGCTTGCAAATGTTCCCAAGAACTCAACTATGATTACTTGAAACACAACTGTGGAGATTATAACAGAAAGAAATACCCAGCTGTCAAACATGCCTCTGAATATGTTTATCTTTACAATTTCTCGGCTGTTTATCTCATTGAACACCTGACAAAAGAAAGAGTGACAAAGAGGAAACAGCAAACAAAATAAGCAGAACGCAATGGAAGTAGATCATTTTATATACAATTTCCTGAATGCTTTACAGAAGCAATAACAAAGGTATTAACAGATACAAGAAGAGGAGGATTTTCTGTGTTCGGATCCTCTCCTTCCCTCCTTCCTCTCCGTCACAAAATATAAGTGTGGGAGGTAAGAGAAAATGATTAAAAAATAATAAATAATGATGAGAGAATGAAATTAAGAAAGAGATAGAGAGGATGGAGGGAGATGTAGGGTTAGTGGGAAGGAGAGAATCCAAGTCCGGATTCTATTCACGATGTCCATACACACAAGAGGAGGATTAGCTATTCACAAAGTATTGTCATATAAATAATTTCCACAGAAAGAAAAACCAAGTATAACTATGTTCATATTTTCAGAATTTTTATCAACTGTATGGATTAAAATTAAACATCACGTGGTTTCCATTTACAGTTTAACTACTTTTTGCCTCACAATAAATCACTGTCAGTGTTTATGACGGTGCAAGTGACACTTTACCTGGCAAAAAACAAAGGAGTTGAATATCAAAGTGTTGAGCACAATAGTTGCATCTGAGCCATTAAGTCCCAGTAGCCTCTTCCCATTAAAATTAAGAACAGCAAGGACAATTAGTTGATACACACTTTGACCAAAGATATTCCTCCACATTGGTTTGGTAATAAAACTTGCTTTCTTTCCAACTGGGGGTCTTTCCATAAGTCCATCATTAGGAGGTTCAGTAGCCAGGGCCAATGCACCCAGAGTGTCCATGATTAAGTTGACCCAAAGCAACTGAACTGCTGTTAGTGGAGCAGCCCCTGAAAATAAAGAAGAAAATTTAATCTCAGTTCATTTAAAACAAATTGAAGTAACAACACTGCAGTGGAAAACAAAACTTCTATAAATTAACAAACCAGTGATGCATGCAGAAACGAAGTTAGTAATCAGAGCAACAATATTGACTGTTAATTGAAACTGCACAAATTTTTGAATGTTTATGTATATGGCCCGTCCCCATTTGGCCACTTTGACAATAGTAGCGAAGTTATCATCCATTATAATGACGTCAGCATTTTCTTTGGCAACCTGTAAAGGGATAAAATAATAGTATTACACATCAATTAGGCATTAATATAAAATAGATACTGGAACAAGTAGAACAAAGTCTAAAAAGAAGATAAATGCTGTCGCAAAGCCATAACAAAATTAGCACATTTGTTAGAAAATGCTTTAGTCTGGGATTAAATTCCAGACAGGCGCATTTGCCTACCGCCCCCCTCCCCACATCAGATCATATAAACTTTGTAACATAATAAATAAACATATAAATAAGTAAATAAAGTAAATAGAGATGACTACGAATACATAGCTGCAAATCTACCTTTACATCAGGCTTAGGGAAAAACTGGATTACCAAATAAAATAACACTATCATGTGGAAACATTTACAAGTGCAAAAGGTAAGAAAAGGAGATTATGTCTTGAAAGACATCAATGTTTATGAATTGAAGAGAAAGCATGGAAAGACTTTGGAAAAACTGCATTTTTTAGTTATCTACCGCTTCCTAAATAACAGAATACTTCAACAATTAGTCTCATCTATTAGTTTAAGATGTCCCCACCACTCTAAAAAGGAGAGGAAGAAGAACGAGAGGGAAGGGAAAAATGTATAGAATCGAGCTACACATAATATAACTAGAATCTAAGATAACATTTTGTGGCTTAAATAAGATGAAATGCAACAATCCACCAACAGTCTGTTATTGTGCATTAAGTGGACTGCTACGCTTAATACTGTCATATTCACTATAATAAACCAATAATTAATAATTTATAGAGACAAACCTCAGTTCCAGCAATACCCATAGCAAGCCCAATGTCTGACTCATGCAGTGCAGGAGCATCGTTGGTTCCATCACCAGTAACAGCTACAACCTCACCAAACATATTCCTCAAACGGGTTACCAATTTATGCTTGTCAAGAGGTAAGGATCGTGCCATTACCTGAAACCACATTAAGCACATAAGAAAGACAAGCACTTCAAAAGAAAATTGAGAAGTCTCAGAACATACAATGAGATCACAACCTGAATTCTTGGTATGATATCCTTCATTTGCTCTGGAGACAATTCACGGAATGCTGGTCCTTCTATGGCTACACCGTCCTCAGTAAGTATACCACATTCTTTAGCTATAGCCTTAGCTGTATTTATGTTATCACCAGTGACCATGCGGACCTTTATTCCGGCAGCTAAACAAGTTTCAACAGCTTCCTTGACTCCGGGGCGCACAGGATCCTTGATTCCCACAATGGCTATTAGAGTATAGCCATTTTCAGGGATGTTGCTTTCCCCTTCGGTTTCATTTATATCCTTGACAGCCAAACAAAGAGTTCTCAAAGCTTCAGAGGCAAAGCCATTTATAACATCAGAGATATTCTTTGCCTGTTCCTCAGGAAGATCAACAGTTGTTCCATTAGAATCAATAAACTTGTCACACAATTTTAATACTATTTCTGATGCACCTTTGCAGAAAGCTCGGACCCCTCCATCAGGAAGACCCACAAGCACAGACATCTTCTTCTTGTCTGAATTGAAAGGCTCAACCTTGAGTATCTTACAGGATCTACGCTGGGCATCAAAATCACCACCTGAAAGCAAGCCAAATTCCAATATTGCTGATTCTGTTGGTGTTCCCAATATTGTATGCTTTCCATCTTTGTCATTAACTACTTCTGACGAAGTATTTTGAAATATAGCCTGCAAAAGGATGCTTAGAACTTCTTCAGATATCTCTGTTTTTAGTTTATCTGCACTCTCATTACCTTTCATCTCCAAGGTGTTTTCGCATATCCAAATTTTATCAACCACCATATGGTTAGTGGTCAATGTCCCAGTCTTGTCTGTGCAAATGCAACTAGCTGAACCCATAGTCTCACATGCAGAAAGATGCCTCACAAGCGCTCTTTCATTCATTAATTTTTTCATTGCAAATGCAAGACTGAGTGTCACAGCTAATGGCAATCCTTCAGGAATTGCAACAACTATTATAGTTACAGCAATAGCAAAGTAGTCTAGCAGCTTCAGTGCATCATTTGAAGTCCAACTGCCAAACTCCCCATGAACTGCTTTTTCAACCACAAATCTTACTGTCAACACCACAAATGTCAGCACAGCGAAAGTCAAACCAATTTTACCAATAACTGTAGCAACTCCATTCAATTTCACCTGCAGCGGAGTCTCATCCTCTCCTCCCTCACTCAAAGTTTCCATCAACTTCCCCCATTCAGTCCTCATGCCAACAGTTGTAACTATCATCTTCCCCTGACCATCTTGCACTTTGGTTCCAGAAAGAAGAAAAGGTCTTCTTCCATCTATATTTACAGGTTCGCTCTCACCTGACAAACTCGATTCATCAATTAGCAATGAATATCCTGATAGAAAAATTCCATCAGCTGGAACTTGATCACCAGTTGACAAATGAACAATATCTCCTACTACCAAGTCATAAATCGAGATCTTCTGTCTTTTCCCATCCCTGGTAACCTGAACAAAGATCTTTTTCTTCTCTTTGTCCAAATCTCTGAACTGCAAGGATTGCTGGTAGTCACTGACAGCAGTGACAGTGACTACCAAGAATATACTAAGTAAGATTCCAAGACCATCATAAACACCCTTTGGCCACCCTTCAGTGGGAAGCCCTATGCCTATAGAAACTATAGCACAAACGATGAGAATTATCAGTGTTAAGTCATGCAGTGCATCCCAAACAAACATCAGGAAGCTTTTAGAGGGTTTTTCGGTATAACGGTTTTGTCCATAAATCTCTTCTCTGCTATGTAGACTGTCTTGACTGACACCTTCATCAACTGAAACTGAAAGTTTACTTGTAATCCCTTCAGCTTCACCAATTTTTCTATAATTCTTGTAATCATGGCTTCGAACAATTGAAGCAATATCATCTGGTTCAATACCAAAACCAGCGTCTCTCGTCTTTTCTGATACCTTGTATTCAACTGTACCAAATATAGCTGCATAAGAAAACCAGACCAGTTTGAATTAGCTTTGGAAAGAAGTTAGACGTTACAAGTACAAGTAGTAACTACCGACGAAGCTAATTTCAACTACTGTGGGCAGTTATTATTATCTAAAAACTCATGGTGATTGCAGAACTTTTCTTTTCCTATAACTGCTGATTGAAAAGTTTATTCAAATGGATTGTAAGAAAAATTATGCTCAAGAGAAAGTGATTAGTTCTAAAGCAATCATACGAAGTTCAACTATAGAAATTGGAGTGGCTTACCATCCTGAAAATGCAATGCTGCTAGTTGAGCGTTGATAACAGTCCGAATCTTTCCCTGATGGAGTGGATAAAGATAATATAGTCAAACTACTACTAGCAAATTGACACATCAAAAGATTTATGGGGGGGGGGGGGGGGGGCGGGACACATTTACATGAGTTCTTCCAAGCAATTATGTGTTGAACTTTATGATCAAATAAATTTGTTGTCCTTTCACTTTAAGAATTTAAGAATTGTGACAACGTGGCCAGCTCGCTAGCAACAAGAGAAAATGTTGAACACTGAAATTAGATTTATTCTATGGATGAAACTTAGTTACTATATATAAGTGCTGTCGGTGTTATTCTTCACTAAAAAAACATAATTTGTAGATAGTTATGAGTTTTGAGATATTTATGGATTTGAATAGTTATTGATACATTTGGTCAAAAAAAATAGTTATTGATAAATATAGGTATTTTTAGTAAAGAGCATCAACCACACCAGCGTTACTCTACTAAAATTTTGTCCTTGGAAAAAGTTAAATACACTCAGTTGTGATAGCACACTCCCATGCGATACATATTGCAGTGATAATAAGATTAATATTTCTCCTCGATCAATGAATATGTAGTTATGGACTCTATCACCATCTTGATGAATCAAGAGATGTAGACTTCAAATATAAATAGATGTAAAAAATTATTTCATATAAATATCATTTTTTTTTATTTTTCTAAATTAAATATACTGTTTTCTTTCGTTATTCAAATATAAAATTATCTGTTTTTTTTTAATTTTATCCCTTTTTTGTTGTTTTTCTATTTTAACTCATTCTCACGATACTGTCAACGTTTTACGTACATAGTTTTAGTCATTCAACAATATCGCGGTGAGCCTTATTTTATGAATAATGTTTTTTAGCCAAAATGTTTTAATAGCCAAAAACTAAATTACAACCCTAATTAATTAAGTTTTATAAGTCATTAACCAACCTGCTTTTTCACTGTGAAAAAATAACTTAGTTAATGACTTATAAAATTTAGTTAATTGATGTTGTAACTTGGTTTTTGACTATTTTGACCGCAATATTTTAGTTAAATAACATTAATCATATTTTATTTCACATGTAATAGAAACCCATATATACAAAAAAGTGAGATCCAGAATTTCAACCAATAGCCACGGAAAGTTCCCCAGTTGTCAATAGTTGAATAAAGAAGAAAAAAAAGTTGAATTCAGTTTTCAACCTCACCAAAGAAACAGGAAAATCAAAAGTTCACATGCTGAAGCCACCTCAACCTCCAAAACAGGCTAATTGCCGTCCAATATAAAATGCTTAAAAAAGCACCGGCAAACCAATTGTTTATGGAGCCTTGGGTCATAACAGCATCAAAAGTGACGAAGCGCAATCGGACAATTTAATCTTAAAGACCAAACAAAATGAGCATATACCCTCAATAGTGAGCAATTCCTTCGAACGTGGTGGAAAACAAGTTAGTCAACAATTAGCATCCTTTTTAGCTTAGAAAAGACAGGTGGTTGATAAAAAGTAGGTACGATGTAAGTTGAATTTATTGTCAAAAAAAGTACAGTTGAATTATTATTTTTCTTTTGGTAAAAAAGTTGAATTATTCTTTTTTTTTGTAAACAAAAGTTGAATTATTCTAAGCATATTAGAAAGTGTTCAGATTCCATTGTGGTGTGAGATAATATTTATTCGCAAAGTAGCAATTGTGCATAACAGCATAAGCCATTATTCATTATAATATTAATCGCATGTGATGAGCATATTCTAATCTAAAGTCAATCAAATGCAAAATAGGAACTATCAAAAAAGCGTAAAATAAAAGGCACATGGTAATTCCAGTTGTCCTGGGCACTAGGCATTTGGAAATATAATAAAAAATACAATAAAAAATATAGTAGTTTATACATTAAAAAATTTCCTTCTTCTTTAGTGGACTCAGTTGATGGTCTATGGTTGTTTTTCTCTCCTTAATTTTTCAACATAGAATAAAATTTTGTTAACTAAAGGCAGTGATTATAAGAGACGGACAGGAAATATTGAAAAATTTCCTTCTTCTTTAGATGAACAATCTAATTTCTAAGATTTCAAATTTCGTTAATGGTGAACAAATGTTGATTTATTATTTCTTTTTTTATATCAAAAAATGTTGAGTTATTTCAAGTTAAGTTAATTTTTGCTCCTAAATGTTTTACTAAAAATGAAGAACATGTCTAATTAAAATTTTATATTTGAATTTTATAATTAATTTTTTTAAATAAAAATTAAATGTGGATTATTTAATAGTAACCTCACTATTAAAAATTAATTTATCTAAAACCAAGATTAATAAAAATAATATCGTAAATATTACATCAAACATTAATTAAATGTGGATTATTCAACAATCAACATTGTAAACTCAGACTGCCTAAAAAAGCATTGTAAACTCAGACTCTCTTCAACTTCTCTTTGCACACAGGTTGACTTCCAAGTTTGAACTAATAGAATTATAAAAAAAATTCATTCAAGTTTTTGTTCCAGAACAAACAATCAAACAATCAATCTAGTTTCTAATAATAGTAATCAATCGCTAATCAGTTCATTTTTGTTTATACTTTTTACTAAAGTGGATTAAGCTTTGTGGTTTTCATTTCTAATCCCTGATTATTGGAAACAAATCAATGCGTGCTGAAAAACAAAACCTCAAAAACGAATAAACTAGGTTGAAATTTGAATGAAACAGAGAAAGAGAGATAGGAAAATGAATAGAACCTGTATTTTTTCCTGCTTCTCCTGTGCTTGAGCGCGTTTAACGAGATCAGCGACGTTGCGGAACCTTCTGCGAGGATTTTTCACCAAAGAAACAGCAGATCTCCATCTACTCAGAGCTTCAATGGAACGATCCTTATCGTTTAATTCGAACTCCTTCAAGAAACCCTCCATTAATAATATTCAACTGTTTTATTTGTTACTCTTCAAAATCACAGAGCAACCGTACCATAACCAACTAAACCACCTCTGAGAGTGAGAAGGGGGTGATGTATTTGTTTGAGGGGGTGTATGATAAGATGAGTGTGGTTGGATGGCGCACAAATGAAACGGCAGGATACAACGTGTCGTACAATAGTCCGCCTTAATTGAACACGCTGGATTGATTGGAATGGAACGCATTCGAGAAGGTTGACCAATCGATAATGTGCTCCACTTCCTTTTCAATGTTCCGAAATGGACATTTTCATTTATGACGGACATTCAATTAGACGCGTTTTGCGCGGGTGATTTTTTTTTTATTGGATACGTTTTGGGAGGAGAAGGGAGAGAAGACCCTGAAAAAAATTAATATATACTAGGACAAAAACCCGTGCGATGCACGAGATTGGGTAGTGAGTAATACGATGATTAATTGTTATAGCGTAATTGTTAGGCCTTGTATTGCGTCGCCGGCTGGATGAAGTGGTGATATTGCTAGGTGATTTCCTCTTTAAAATTAAATATGTCTTTCGGGACCAACCGGACGATTTTCGTTGACACTGTTTCGTTGTGCTAGAATATATAATTTATGTTATTATATAAACTTTATTTGGAAAAAATGATCTAGTAAGGAAAAAATTATCTTAGTATACATTCATCGTCACACACATGAATTGGTGTTGTAACTTGGTTTTTGGTTATTTTTGGCTAAATAACATTATTCTTTTTTAATACCTTTCGAGGAGAGGTTAGCAAAAGGTTTAAGGAAGGATTATATTTTTTAGAGTGTTTAAGGGCAAATGGTTAAACATGAAATGATATTTTATTATATTGTTTTGATTTAAGGTAGTACTTGAAATATTGATGGTCTGATTGTGGATGAGTTATTTTATTATTGAAATAGACAGTTTAAGGGTGAATGAGTTAAAAAAAAGTTTTGAGCAAATATTCGTAAAAATATATCCTACCTATCTTTTAAATATATTCCTATATAATGAGATATAGCCATGGTAGTATAAAATTGGGAAAATTTTGAGAAGGTTGTGAAAAGATTGCAATGAATTGATAAATAAATTTTGCAACTGTTAAAATGCATTAAATGATTAGTGTTTATACAGTCTTGTTGCGATGCAAGTCTTGTTGCTCTTGCAGAAGTGGGCTCATTTGGAAATGATAATCATTCATATGGATAGGCCTCTCTTTTTTTAAATTAGAGAATGGAAAGAAACTGCAATAAGGATGAGGATGAATAACTAAAACTAATTTTAAAACTAATAAAGTCAAAATTACACGAGGATAACTATTACATCAATTTTTTTCTCTATAATTAAAACTATCTATTACATCATCATAATTATTCCTCCTTATATATTAGCTGCCGCAGTACAGAAACCATCATCACTCGATTGGCGGAAATAATGACGGGAATTAGATGGTTGATGAGAACCTAACAACTTTATAATAATGGGATAACATTTAAAACAAAAATTATAAAAATAGGAGGAATAAATATAACTACTCAGACGTCCATAGCAATAACACTCATGAGGTTGGGGTTTGAAACTGGGACACCCAATTAAACTCGCAAGCCTTCGAAATACCATTTGGCTGTACAAAACTGTTGCCAATCTTCAGTAATACCGCATAGGTTTGGGTGGTTGCTGCGGAAATCGACCACACAAGATGTTTGGAGACCATATTCATCAAATAAAATTATGTTGGCACCACTTCGTCGAAATGCTAGCTGGCAGAATTCGAGTGGAATATGCTGTTTTTTAGAAACAAGATCACAACATTAAAATGTAACAAAAACTACTAAAATAAATAAATGCATTTTTATCATGTAAGATTAAGATATTTACCAGGAAGCCTACGTGGAGGCCATAAAATCGAGCATTATTACCCCGGATGAAGTATGCTTCGAAATAACGAACTTCAACTGCTACTTGGAAAATGTTACCAGCTGGGTCACAAAGCATATTACCTTAGGCTGGATTTCGCTACTATGCCGGTTGTTGAAGAGTCTTGGCAAGTTGACTCTTTCCTAAACATTTATGAATATGAAAAAAAAATTGATATCATAATGATTAAAAACATTGGGTTTTAATTTTAGGCGAATAAACTAAAGGAAATATAATATTACTGAACTAACCTGGTCTGGATGTAGCTCAAAGTCGAATGGTTCAAACATCATTTTGAGGTCATAACCATAGTGTTGAATGATGTTGTCGAGGACTCCATGAGTATCTTGGTAAATATAGTGCGTGAGGGGAAAACAATGAGAGATTGGTAGTTTGTAATAAAAACTGATACCGTGTGGGAAACTATGGAGAAATATGTTGTTTTATACCCGTAGGAAAGTAACGTGTATGTAATTTCGTAATTAAAGAGCAAAATGAAGGGCAAAATTGTTGGGTGGATTGTATATTAGAATCTGAAGTGAGGTATTTCCCATGACCTATGTTATCGTTACAAGCCTTTGTACTGGCAGGCGTACGGAACTGGTTATTTGAAATTCGATTGTGTATGGGATATGGCAACCGCGTAGCTGGCAATTTTTATTGTTTGCAGTGTACTTGCAAAACGCGTTAATGCATTAAAAATGTGTTGACAATTTGTGGCAAGTTAACCGTTCCACTTGTAAACTTCAAGTGTACTTGGGATATAGTGCCATAGTACTACCTAGGAAGGAGTGTTTCATTCTTAAATATATAAAAATAAGATGAAGACAAAATGGGGGGTATGGATGTTGCTATTACCAGATTATTAGTAACTGTATGCGTAAAAAACACAATTATTTGTATGCCTAAACTATTGCGTTTATAGTCATTGTCCCCAAAAGTAACGTATCCGGGGAGTCAAGGAAACTGCTGCGAAAATCTACAGAATCTAATGTAGGTAAATAATACCATTGACTGACTTTTGTGGAGAATTGCTAGATTGCTACATATAATAATAGGATGAAAAGGATATCACATCTCTTACAATTATAAATTAGATGATATTTTAAATCCTACATTCAAACCTGGTTAGGACGAACTTCCAAGTGGAAAACGTGTGGCTTATAGGTTGGATGAGGTTGTTCGATCTGAAAATTATTCTGACCTGCCTGTTGCATCTGTTTGCGAAAAAAGTGAGATGGTTACAAGTGTGAGAGATGTGTGTACGCAAAACCGGTATATTTTGTGTTGAAAAGAAGTAAAACTAATGCTATAAAACAAACATTGGGTGACTTGAAACTTTAAAGAAGCTCGAGGGCTGTGGAGTACTTCATATGAGGATCTTCGTTTATGGTGGTCCGCACGAGTGATTGAGGTGGGTTAAATAGATATGGATGAGCTGCAGACCACATGTTGCCTAGTTATTAATGAACTATATTTGGTTTGTATTCCACTTCTTAAAAATAGAGTTATGCAAATTTTTTTAAATTTTTTATAATTCATGAAAAATTCAAAACAGAACAAAAAGACAATCAATAATCATATCTATTTTATTATTTTTTTAAAAAATTATTTTAATTTTTTAACAAATTTATCACTTGTATTTATTAATTATTTTAAAAACGGATTTATCGATTTATTAGATAAATCTGTTATTAAAAAATAACAAAAACGGATTTAAGTATTTCTTAGGTAAATCCGTTTAGGTAAATCCGTTTTGTTATTTTTGAAAACCGGATTTATTTAATTAAATATAAATCCATTTTTGGTATTTTCCAAAAACGGATTTATATTTAATTAGATAAATCCGTTAAGTGGCTTTACTGTGGGGGTAAAAAAAAACCTAAAAATAATAGAAAAGATGAACTACTTTGCATTTGCAACAAGATTTTTTTTAATTAAAAATAAAAACAAAAAACAAGTAACCAAAATGTTAAACAGAGACAAAAAAAAAATTTAAAAATAGTTCTAGAGTGTTCTTGAAAGCTCACATGTTACCCCATTGTTTTCTTCTTCTCAGATGTCACTGATAATCACCAACAAGTCTCCCATACTCTCACCTTCTCATCACTCTCAACTTCCTTTGCATCTCTACATCACCAACAATATTTATTTCATCTTTGTCTATCTCTGCATGTCTCCAATCAGTTTTAATTTGGCCACTATTACTCAGATCCAGCCTGAAACTGGGTTTATTTACTTAGATTGAGTTTGAAACTGGCCTTAAAGCTCCGGTCCGATTTGATATGCTCCGATCAGATTCCTTCTCAAGCTACGGTAGATTTTCTCGATCTTTCTTTTCATGAACCTCTCTTACTACCAATTCAGCCCACACCAACGTTGCAATACATTTAGGAAACAACAATCAATTGAAATGAGAACCTACCACGACGCTCGTTGATGGCGACAAGGAGACAGTAGTTGTCTTGGTTGCTGGTAGCGAGCGCCTTCTTGATGATGCCGTTAGCCTTCGAATCCTCGCGGCAACGACGATGAATTCGAATCGTTAGATCTGACAGTGGTTTGGTGGATGTAGGCTTCATTGCCGTCAACAGATGCAAATATCGTCAAGGCTTGTTTTGTCCTCCTTTTGCTTGTCTCTCTCTGCTGCAAAACAAAAGAAAAGGAAAAATTTCTTTTTGAAATTTCAAAGCTAACCATGCTGCAAAACAAAAGAAAAGGAAAAATTTCTTTTTGAAATTTCAAAGCTAACCATTTGAAGGAAGGAGGTAATATGTGTATGTAATTTCAATTTTCACAACGATATTTTAGCATATAAAATTTGTAAGTAACCTTTCTGATATAAATCTTTGCATCAGCACAATCTTCACCGGTCTCACCACTTGTTGAAAACCAAGCATGATATCTTTTAGGTAGAATCCAGTGCTCTAAAAGTTCATTCCTGAGCTGAACTAAAGACCTCTGGCATGGCCCCGCAGACAGAAAATGCATAAGTAAGAAATAAACTTATGAGGTTGGACTGATTTGCAGCAATGAAATATAAAAGACTAAACCTTTTTTTTATGATTCAGGGACCATAAAAAAGATGAAATCCACATATAATATAAAAGTAATTTAAATACCTAAATAAATGGTGTTCTTGCTGAACCAAATGGATGACGAGGGAGTGTTTTGGCCGCATCCAGAAGGATCAGAAGAAACTGGGGAGGATGAGAACGCGACTCGATGAGGTGGCGGCGTCGGTGAGTGGGCGGGCGCTGCGGAGAAAGAGGCCGGCAACAATGGTGGTTTTAGAGAAGGACGAGGAAAATAAAGATGCAAGATGTGAAGGAGGGAGGTTGGGAGGAGTGGTTGAAGGACAGATGGTTGAGTGTGAATGATCGAAAGCATGAACGGAGAGGATAAGAGTTGACAATCACTGTTTTTACAATTTGAAAATAGGTCACTTTGTGTCTTTTTTTCAACAAGCTCTGCTACACAGCAGAAAATATATGTTGCTTGGGTAGTCAGCCGAATATGCAACGTGAACTCTACCTTTTTTGTCAACATAGCCATTAGACTTTAATGCGGTGCAACAGTAGGCTAGAAACAAGTTATTATATTGGATCATTTTAACAATGTAGCTCACTACATATGAAATTTTGTGAATAGGATACGTAGTAAAATGCATGGATTTTTGTTTGCCGCTCAAATTGGGTAAAAAGCTACGTAAATTGTTTGCATGGCTGGAACATTGCCGCCCAATAGGATGAAATTGGATCTAGCATTAATAAGAAGAGATTTTACGGGTGAGTTTTTTTTGTTAGCGATTTTTATACCCACTAGAGGTGGGAATAGGACAGGATGGCCCAGAGGGGCTTACAGCCCAGCTTATATCAGGTCAAAGCCACACTAGACTTTTTTTTAAAATAGATAAGGTTAAGGTTTTTTTAAAAGTTCATTTAAGTAAAAAGGTCAGACTACGGATTCATCAAAAAAGCCTTTTAGGCCTATTTAAATAAATATTAATAATATTTTTTATTACTATTATTATTATATTAAATTTTCTACTTTTTTTAACTTATAAATTTGCTTACATTTTATGTTTATTCAAAATCATGACTTACATCAATTTTTAACATATTTAAAAGTATTATTATACAATAAAATTTAAATAAAATGTCCTACAAAGATAATTCTCTAAAAGATTTTGTTAGATCTTGAATTAGATCTTAATTTCATTTAATTTCATTGATCGATTAGCTTGTTCATCTATTTACAAAGTCTACACTACTCAAAGATTGTAGACTTTCGTAATTTTTTTTGGTGAAATAGGCTTTTAAACAGACTTGCAAGGCCTCGTCAGACTTTCCAAAAGGCCAGGCCAGGCCTCAAAAGTCGTTCTATCGCATGCCACAGACTAGGTTCAAGGCCCAGGTCCATGCAAAGCCTAGCTCGCCCCTAGCCTATTCCCACCCCTAACCCACACATGGACTCATACCCCCACATATTTTAATTATTCCTATATTACCACTACAAATTTTTACTAAATGAATTTATTTTTTAATAGATAAATCCGGGTTTTAAATATGTTTTTCGTCCCTGCAAATATAGCTGTTTTTCAAATAAGTCCCTGATAAGAAAATCTGGGGTGCTTTTTAGGTGAGAGAATAAACTAAGTCCCTTATGGTGTACCACTAAAATTGACTGTTGGATATTGTGTAAAATGCTACAGGTGGTTAAGATTGAAATAAACAATGTTAATTCTCAAGCATTGATGATATTTTATACTATATCTTACGATCAATTTTAGTGGTTTACCGGTTAGGGACTTAGTTTGATCCATCACCCTAGAAGCACCCATAAATTCGTAGTTGAAACCTTTTCAAAAACAGATTTATCTATTAAAAAGATAAATCCGTCTATATTTTTTTCACCACGACAGATTTATCTTTTTAGTAGATATAGATCCGTTGTGCACTTTTCATCTACAGATTTATCAACTAAAAAGATAAATCCGTAGTGCTTTAATTTTTTGTTATTAAAAAAAATATGTATTTACATATATAAGACATATAAATCCAAAATATATTATATTATAAATTATAATATATAATTATAGGTCAGCTCCTAAATATTTATATTGGTCAGAATCTAAGTTGGCTGCTAAATCTATAATTACAGGTAGATTAATTGGTGGTTCGGGAACCGGAGTTAAAGTCCCACAATTAGTTGGATACGCCCTAAATATGTTTTTAATCCCTATAAAAAAATTTGGATTTTTTTTGATATCAGACCCTAAACAAATTTGTACAAACTTTTGGTCCCTATAAAATTTGGGTTTTCGCTTTTAGTCCCTATGATTTAATAGTGCTTCAAACCTTTTAATAACGCTGATAAATTAAAAAAAAACACTATTAAAAGTCATGAAACGTTATTAAAAGTCATAAATGACTAAAAATAAAAAACTCAAATTTTATAGCCAACCAAATAATTCTCTCAAATAGACTCACAAATATGTCTATAGATAAAACTCAAAAAAGCTAATTCAAACAAGTCTTAAGTTGACTATAGCGCTTCAATCAAAAAAAAGAGTTGACGATAGCTATTGAGCTAAGTTCTGCTGCTTCAAGTAAAACAAAATAAGCCCGGTGCATAATCTAAAAACTGGGAAGTGACTTAATTAAAAAGGGTGAAAAAGTAATAAAATATAGTTGCAGTAAGTAACTTCCAAATAAAATTGAAACAATTTATTGGACTGACCTATGTATGCTCAGCCCAAAAACATTAAAACAGGCATTGTCAAAATATAGATCACGGTAAGTACTAATGAAGAAATGATGGTGTTTGTTTGGTTGGAAGAAATGATGTTTCAATCAAGGACAATGAATGGTGTGAACATGGTGGATTCCCATCGAGTGAAGGAGATGAAAGATGATACATGTGGTACAATGGTTTGGCTGTATTATTATTATTATTATTATTATTATTATTATTATTATTATTATTATTATTAGGTTTAAATATGTTTTTCGTCCCTACAAATATAGCTTATTTTTCAACTAAGTAATTGCACAACCTTTTTAAAACTTTTCTCCTTTCAAATAAATGATTTAAATCGGTGCTGAGAAAGAGGGAATAGATTTGGAGGGGAATTGCAATTAGGATTCAATAGAAAGTGAAAATCATATGCACTAAATGCCTATGAAGTGAGTTTGAGTGTATCTTTGAATATTCTTATTGGAGAATCTGGTGTTGGAAAAATAGCTATTGCTGAAGGTCTTGCTCAACGGAGAACCTGGTGTTGGAAATTTATCTAGTCTATATAAATGTATGTTGGTTTGATTCAGGGGATTTGTCTTTTATTTCAGCTCCATCAATTGGTTAAACTTGCTGATTTTTGAGGACAGAGAAATGGAGAAGGAGGGCGGTGGTGATGTGGTGGCTCGCCGGTAAAGGTTTGGCTGCAGTGGTGGAGATTGTGGAGGTTTTGATGGGTGCTACTACTGTTTCTTTTTGCAGGTAGAAAGAGAGTAAGAGGAAGGAAAAAACTTTAAATAATTTGGGATCCACATCATACGCCAGCTCATCTTTAAAAGAATTAAATATGTAATAAAAAAAGACACATCAGAACCTTTAGCCACATAGATTTTTTTTGTAACGGATTACTAACAGAATGATGAATTTAAAAAAAAAATATTTTGCATGGACTTATTTAAAAAAAATATTTTGCAGGGACTTATTTGAAAAATAACTATATTTGCAGGGATGAAAAACATATTTAAACCTTATTATTATTATTATTATTATTATTATTATTATTATTATTATTATTATTATTATTATTATTATTATTATTATTATTATTATTATTGCTAGGATGTTGCAATTTTTGCACTCAAACAACATGATTGGGGAAAGTGGTGTAAGTACTACCTAGACTAGTGTTACCATATTCCTGAATGAGTTAGAAGCTTAATTTAGAGGAACTTGAGAAATTGAACCGTTTAGATTAACTTAATTTTACATTGCAAATATCAGTCTCTAACCAACTTACTTGGTTTTTGCTTATGATTTTCTGTCATTTGCATTCTACTACAAACTTTGGTAGAAATCAATCAATGAAGTTTGGTAGCAACAATCATGAGAAAGGAACAAACACTAGATAATCGTATAAGAAAACTTGTATTATTTGTAGAAACGCATAGCATGCATATTTATTCAGAAACTTCATCAGATGATGCCATAAAACACAGAAAGATATGCATATAATATTTTCTTGCCAAACCTATTGTTGGAACAATTACGGAACACACTAACGAATATGAACAAAAGAGGCTGAGTCGCGGACTAAGTCGCTCTCTTTAAGACGTTTCGCGGCTCTGCCCAAGGTGTGCAAGCAGTCTCTCCTAGCCCTGTTGTCCCCAGGATAAAAGTCTTCTAAAAAATATGATTCTCCCTGCACCTAGGACAACAACCAAACTCACACCCCCTCTTTATATTTTACTGCTCGGAATTCTTATTCTTTTCTCAAAATGAGAAGTATCCTCCTTTCTTTTTCTCTTTGAAAATATTTCTCTCTATATATATACTAGCAGTATACTCGTGTCTACGCACCGGTGCTACCGTTTATTTTTATGTATGAACTTGGACAAAATTTAATTAGTCCGAACATTGTCTCGTGAAAATCAATAAAATTTTAAAGTTGACAAATTTAATTAGTCCAAACATTACCCCGCGTAAAAAAACGGATATTAAAATTTTTTCAAAATTTGAAAATTTTAAAAATAGTAGAGAGGAAAAATGAAAATGAGACATGTATATGGAATTAAAGTAGCTATATTGTGAAAAATAGAGAAATAAAAAAATTAGAGGAAGAAAGAGGAGAACAGAGTGAAAAAGTGAAACCGGTGAAACTCTTTTTAAAAAGAGACAACCGGCTCTTATATAAAAATGGTGCTCATATCATTATTTTATTTAATTGGATTAAAGAAAAACATTAAATTCAATCATCAGTTACAAAAAGAAATCGACCTTGCCACATAAATTGCTTTTAAAGGAATAAAGACTTGGTCATATGACAATAAACCGAAACTGTTATATAATCTAAAGGCTTTTTTCTCTTAGACTCTCGACCCCTGTATTGACCAATGTGACTATTTTACCCCTAATTTCTTTAAAAGTTTTCAGAATTACGTGTTTATACATAATTCCGGAACGCATTCTTGAGAAATTTCCGAAATTACGTCTAAACACATAATTTCGGAACGCATTATCCAGATATTTCCGGAATTATGTCTTATGAGATAATTCCGGAACACATTTTTGACTTCCGGAATTATGTCGTTTGAGGTAATTCAGGGAAAATGAAAAAAATGCGTTCCGGAATTATCCCATAGGACATAATTTGACTTTTATTAAGTCGACTTTGTATGTCAGGAGTTTTAAAGTCAAGCGATAGCCTGACTTCGTAAGTCTGATTTAAAGTCAAGCATTTATTCCGCCTGACTTCGTAAGTCAGTTTTAAAGTCAAGCATTTATTTCGCCTGACTTCGTAAGTCTGTTTTAAAGTCAAGCAATTATTATTGTCTGACTTCGTAAGTATGATTTAAAGTCAAATATTTATTGTTGCCTGACTTCGTAAGTATGATTTAAAGTCAAGCATTTATTCTTGCCTGACTTCGTAAGTATGATTTAAAGTCAAGCATTATTGCGCCTAACTTTAAAAGCTTTTTTTTTTCTTTTCAAATTTTGGTTTAATCTATACACCCTGGTTATACAAATTTTTCGTTAAAAAGAAGCGACTCCACTGGGGATCGAACCCAGATCTCTGATCCCGTAGACCAGCGCCTTATCCATTGGGCCATGGAGTCATATATCAGTGCTCAGGTCATAAATAATACTCACAGTAAAACAACCATAAATAATACCCACCTTCTACGGTGAAGAATATCCTAGAACCAATTTACCACTAATCTAAATATCATGAAATTATAACATACTCATTATGAACTGCTTATACCCTAGACAATAGACTGAGCAAAGATTACAATGATTGGAAATATACTTTCATTAGAAACTACTAATGCAATCACCAAAGAAAAGAATAAAAAATCCAAGTTTTTGTTGTACGACAAACATATATTTATATATCAGACTACAAATGTAGAGTCATAATCCAATTTGCAAGAACAAACAGAATCAAACAGATGTATTTTACTAAGCTGTACAGTAACTTCTGTTTGATTGTAGAAGAATTAATAAGCTGTACAGTAACTTCTGTTTGATTGTCAATAGCCTCTCTAATTTTTTTCACTGTTGCAAGATCAGTTTCAGGTCCTTGCAGAAACCTGTACCACCAAATAGCACATAAATAAATACCTTCTAGATATTTTCCAGGTATATCAATCTTTGTGAAAGTTTCAGTAAGGAATTTAAATTTGTATAACTAAGTTCCATCTTGCATCAGTAAACTTTCAATGCCATAATTTAAGTGTTTATAAAGCTTCTGGTAGTTTGCTTTATGTATGTATATTTTGTATGGGACAATTAGACGCCTTTTTTTATCATCCCTAAAGCATTCATACTCCAAGAAATGTAGCCTGAGCCCCAAGGCATAGCTGAAAGCACTAATTTACAAAACACTATATAATCTCATTTTCAATTGCTATATATGAACCAAGGCCTTTGGATACTCATTAACTTTTATCGTAATGATACAATAACTTAAATAATATATACCTGCAATTTCTTCCCAAGATTTCTTCACGACTATACTCTGTAAGCTCTAAGAAACTATCCGATGCAAAGATCTGAAAAAACAAATCAAAATTTTACCTAAATCCCACAAACATTTATGGTACAAAACAATGGAAAGTATATAAAAGAGCTGGAAACTTACTATGGGGTTATCAGGCAACCTAGGATCAGTAATGACATAGTTCTTCTCAATACGTTCAAGTGTGGTAGCAAGATCAAAACCCTTTCTCTTTTCTCTCTTTTGTGTTTTGTCATCAAAACTATCAGGCCTATCATCATCATCCAACTCAGAGCTGTCCTCAAAAACTTGTTCATCAGTGAAGCTTCCATAGCTGGACTGACTTTTCCTGATAAACCTGAAGCATAATATATCGAAATTAGAAACAAAATCTTAAAGAATTTGGTTTAGGCCTAACTAAATTCTACAAAACTTCTCCTACATATAAACACTTTAATATTTGTTCCATTCTTCTCTCCATATATTAAAATCCAATAAGTTAACATCACATATCCTGGTTCTGCATGGTGGTATTGAAACCCTTCCTGAAACCAAAATCACTTACCTCAAGTTCATTTCAACTTCAATGAATGAAAACTGAACCGGAGTCTCCCTTTGATGACCCGGGTCACTAGTGGGCCGCTTGCACCGGCCCAGGGTTCCCTGCGGGTCGCGACCCGACCCAGGTTGGCGTGCAACGCCGGGTTGCTCTTTGGGCCGTTCGATCCGGCCTGGTTTTCTACGTGGGTCACGGCCCAGTCCAGTACAAAAACAAACCAAACATATATAAGATCTCAGCTCTATAGACTTGCAAGAAGTTAGAAATTACCTTGACAGCAATTGGAACAAAGTCAGATTGCTCTAATGGCAACTTCAGCCAAATTCCCTTTTTGCCCTTCAAAACATTACAGAACTCAAATTGTAAGATTTAATTTCCATGTTATCAAAATAATATTATAGATGATGATTAATGATTTACCATCTTTTTCCAGTGAAATAGAGATAAACGCAGCATAGAAGCAAAGGCATAAGTGTTGGATGGTAATGTATTTGGATCAATGAGAACTCCACCATATTCATCATTAAAAGCATCAAGTACTCTCAAATTTCTATAATAGAAACTTGAATTTCTATAATAGCAACAAAGTCAGATTACTTGACCTTCTAAAAACAGGGGGAACTCTACATGCTTGCCATTTGTGAAAGACATTGCACTTGATGATGCTTCAGAAGATGTAATTTACACAAACATAAATTTTGAGACTAGAGAAAGAATACACATCACATGATGATGTCCCAAATAGGGCTTTTCTGTACTGTGAAGCAGTAAAACATTATCCATAACCATCTTAACAAGGGGTGACAAGGATTATAGAAAGAACATTATTACTACTCGGGCTATTCATGAGTACACTGCAACTCATTAAGAACATTACATAACTTGCAATATTTCATGCATGTCTAGTGTCTAGAGACTTACTAGATTATTGATAAACAAAAGAGAATCTGAAATATCTAATCAGCAGTTCGGCTCATACAGAAAACATGAATTACTAAACACTGCAAATTTAAAATAGACTAAACCAATGATAAGAGTTCATGCAAATACTGTGCAGTGATTGAAATGAATGATTCTAAACTCTAAACAACCTAGATGTATCAAAGAAGTTTAAAACTAGCAGGGCCAACCAAAGTCAACCACTCACCGGAAAAAGAAAAGGCAAGGATGGAAATAAGTTCAGCAAAAAAGTTCTAGTTTCTCTATATAACAAAACAATTTTCTAAGTGGTCTTCACAGTTCTTGCAAGTGTATAGTATAGCAAAGGAATTCTTACCTTTCATTCTTGCCAAATCCAAAGCGGGCACCAAAATAAAAAGAAACAGCAAGAAGCCATGAGTCACTGTGAACTGCAACCAGTGATAACCAGTCCTTCTCTTGCATGCCATCCCTAGCAAAGTTTATACCTAATGCTGGCTCAGGAAGTTCAGGAGGCACTTCCTCAACAGGCAAATTCACTTCCCATGTTTCATTTGGAAATCCATATAGACACAAATTATCCTTCTCTACAATGACAACAATATAATGTTAACGAATAAAAACACTTCAAAATCACGAAATTAAAGAATGGAAAAAGAAAAGAAGAGAAGACAGAGCTCAGTTCTACTATTTATCAATTGAATTATTAAAAGCACGAGGAAAAGAAACAAAACCCCAGAACAGAAAAATACGCAAACCACTTACCGGGATCGCACTGCTGGTAAAACCTTTCAACGTCTGCAAGAACAAAAAAAAACCAGCAAAAGAATAACGGTTCAGTGAATGTAAAAACAAGAAAAGCGAAAAAGAAAGAAGGGAAGCAACGGGTAGCGTACCAGTAGTGAGGGCATTGATCAATCCAGCGCGTCTGCCCTTAAAGTCGCTGAAAACCTCTTCAACTGTTCTTGGTGTACCCAATTACAACTCCAAACAGGTTCACATACTGGATTATGCTACATACCTTCACCATCTTCCCTCCTGAAACCCAAAAACCGTGGCATGTTCATTAATCAACATTCATCACACACAATACTACATATTTTTTACTTCTAGTTTTGACTACAAATCTTGTTACCTAAGATGGACTTTACTGCATCCATGTGGGTGTAATTTCTCTGTCCAGTATCAGAATCACCGGTCGTGTGACACTGTGTTAGTAAGCTGGAAGTGTAAAGATTGACCACTGCAAAGAGAAGCAAGATAATAGGTCCAGCTATCCATCCAAGCTGAGCTATTGACCATGCTAGTGAAATAACTCCCGAGCCTATCACAGTAGTGATTATATGTGAAGTTGCTGTCCAAAATGTCTCGGTTCTCTTCAAGCCACACCAAGACCCAATCCAACTAAATTACAGATTTACAGCTTCCTATCCTTCCTTGCCTCCAGCCTCAAATAAATATGTGAACATACAACAAAAAGAGATCAATCAGTGAACATACAACACAAACAGATCAATCAGTGAACATTACATAAAGCCAGAAACTTAAAAGGCACAAAAATACAAACTCAAAGCCACGACTACAAATTAAAGGCACACACAAAAATTACACCCATGAATCTTAAAATGAAAACCCTAAAAGCTGAAACCCTCAAAGCAGAAACTAATACTCAGAGAAACCCTAAACTTGAAACCAAACATGTTACCGTCAAACCCAGAAAACGAAGATCCCTAAGAAATAAAAATGTAACAACAGAGAAACGGAAAGCCCTAAAAACGGAAATGAAAACCCTAAAAACGGAAAGCCCTAAACTGAAAGCTAAAAATCCTAATATTGACACAAACCCTAACACACAAATGAAGATTGGGAGGGGAAACAGAGAAATAAAACAAAAACGAGAGAAATCTTGTGCTATAAACCCTAAAAAATGAAAGACAACAAACAGAGGCTTACTAGTGTAGAAGATGTGTAATGCACCGCCGAAGATGTGTAGAAGACGATGACGGTGAGAACGCGATGGTGAGAACGCGACGGTGAGAACGGCGTGAGGGAGAGGAAACAATGAGAACGGCGTGGAGAATGGAGAATGGAGAATGGAGAATGGAGAGAGAGGGTTCGTGTCTGAGAATGGAGAATGGAGAATGGAGAGGGTTCGTGTTACTGAGAGTGAGAAGAAGGCTTCGTGAGAGTGCATCTTGTTACTGGAGAAGGCTTCGTGAGAAGAAGGCTTCGTGTTACTGGATAGGGTTCTTCTTAGCGTGAGAATGCTAGGGTTCGTCTTCTCTGAGAGTGAGAGGCTTCGAGTAGTGAGATTGTGAGAGTGAAGGTTTGAGAATGGAGAGGTACCCGTACGCGTAAGTGATTGAATATTATTTTTTTTTCCTATTTTTGGACTTTAGAGGTCAAGCGAGAATAGACGCCTGACTTCTAAAGTATTAGAATAGAAAAAAAAAATTTCACCCCTAATTACAAGTTTGCCACCGTGTCACTTATGTAGTCAGGTGAATACACGCCTGACTTCTAAAGTCTTATTTTTTTCCCTATTTCTTCACTTTTGAAGTCAGGCGTGTATCTGCTTGACCTTAATACTCGCGAGTTTTGCCACTTATTTACAAGTTTGCCACCGTGTCTACCTATGTAGTCAGGCATCTGGGCGCCTGACTTTAAATGTCTAATTCTAATGTCATTTTTGCACTAGTGTATCCTCCTTTCTTTTTCTCTTTGAAAATATTTCTCTCTCTCTCTCTCTCTCTCTCTCTCTATATATATATATATATACTAGCAGTATACTCGTGTCTACGCACCGGTGCTACCGTTTATTTTTATGTATGAACTTGGACAAAATTTAATTAGTCCGAACATTATCTCGTGAAAATCAATAAAATTTTAAAGTTGACAAATTTAATTAGTCCAAACATTACCCCGCGTAAAAAAACGGATATTAAAATTTTTTCAAAATTTGAAAATTTTAAAAATAGTAGAGAGGAAAAATGAAAATGAGACATGTAGATGAAATTAAAGTAGCTATATTGTGAAAAATAGAGAAATGAGAAAATTAGAGGAAGAAAGATGAGAACAGAGTGAAAAAGTGAAACCAGTGAAACTCTTTTTAAAAAGAGACAACCGGCTCTTATATATAAATGATGCTCATATCATTATTTTATTTAATTGGATTAAAGAAAAACATTAAATTCAATCATCAGTTACAAAAAGAAATCGACCTTGCCACATAAATTGCTTTTAAAGGAATAAAGACTTGGTCATATGACAATAAACCGAAACTGTTATATAATCTAAAGGTTTTTTTCTCTTAGACTCTCGACCCCTATATTGACCAATGTGATTATTTTACCCCTAATTTCTTTAAAAGTTTTTAGAATTACGTGTTTATACATAATTTCGGAACGCATTTTTGAGAAATTTCTGAAATTACGTCTAAACACATAATTTCGGAACGCATTATCTAGATATTTCCGGAATTATGTCTTATGAGATAATTCCGGAACACATTTTTGACTTCCGGAATTATGTCGTTTGAGGTAATTCAGGGAAAATGAAAAAAATGCGTTCCGAAATTATCCCATAGGACATAATTCCGGAAGTATTTTTTTTCTAACTGAAATTTTATTTTAATTAATTAAAAACGCAGATTACATTGATTGAAAAACGGATTACAACAACAGAAACAAACATAAATAGTAAAACATGACAAACAAATACAGATTAATTAAAACGTTCGACTACTGTGATGGTGGAGTTAAACGGTGAATGATCTCGGCGACACTCCGTGTGGTTTCCATGTACAAATTCATAGGACTGAGATGTCGAAAGGCGTCATAGATGTCCATCATGACTTGCACGTCATCGTCGTTCTTCACATCCTATTGTGGACCAGCGAACACATCCATTATCGCATCGCTCAAGGTTTGCGATAAATGATACGTTTGACCTCTCGCTCGTCACCCTCCACTTGCACCTTACTCTCTAGTTTATCTTTGAGAGAAGCGAATGTGATGTTGTATTTAAGTTTGCATGAAATAGGTTTTGGACACTGGAAATGGACATCATCATCTCTATTGGTGATTGTGCCCTGATGGTAAATGGTAGTCAGTGCGGAATCACGAGAGTATTGGGTTGACGGGGTGTCGATGTCCATTTTCTTGTGTGGTGTGTGAAAGAAGTTGAAAGTGTGAAAGAACTGAAACCTAAATGAGTATATTTATAGCGAAAGATCTGAAACCCTAAACAGGATTTCCACCGTTGATGAAAAGTGTTGGCAAAATCTAGACCGTTGAAAGTGTCGACAACATCAAAGCCGTTGAAAAGTGTCGGCAAAATCAGGACCGTCAAATAATAAAGCCGTGGAATAAAATATATTATAAAGTCGTGGAATAAAATATATCATCATACAATCAGGTAATGTCTACATAATCAATTGGGATCGGTTGGTGCAATATGGCCTGGAGCTAAAGAAGTCCATAACTGAAGACGTACAACATATGGATATAACCACGATCTAGCGTGTGGTGAAGCATAAGCAGACCAAGATCGATGAACAGGAGGTAATGGACTAGTAGAGTTCAACATAACTTGGACCCAATGAAGCCCATGGACAAACCCAATACCGACTAACTTGCTCTGAGTAGCCACATAGTTGCTTCTCAAAGGAAAGAATGTCCATGACCCACCATCTGTAGGTGATAATGCAACCAGGGGGGCTATGTGATATCTGGTTGCTATAACGTGCCCCATATCAGGCATCGTCATCCACTTCTTAGTCGGTTGAAGGGCCATATCATAGGCAACTATTGAATCCCTAGCTGGCTGAAGGTTGTCACCAATCACCTGTGAGTATAGATCATAATGTGTGTCTATCTCTTCAATCAAGTCACGACGAACTAATGGCCAGCTGTGCTGTGAGTAGCCAAGTGAAGGCAGCAATACATCTATAGCCACAATTTCCATCCCCGACTACATCAATAATGTCATCAATGTATGGATGGATATGTTCCGGAAGGTGACTCACCAAATGGATGTCATGCTGTGCCCGCTCCTTTGTTGTCCTTTGTGATGGTAGCTGGGAGATTTGATGTGATGACCGTTGGGGTGGTTGCTTTGATGACTTTTGGGAGGGTTGCCTAACTGAGCTCTGGCTGTGATTCTTGAAAGACTCATCCACATGCTCAAAATATGAAGGATCACGCTTCACATCATATTGTTTCTTCTTCTTTGGTGCACCCTTCATCTTCACTTTGGATTTAGGTGGAACCATAGATGTAGTGCTTGGAAAGGCAAATTCATCAAGACCTTTCTTCAATACAAATTTCTCCTCAAGATCCATACCATTAAACCGCTTCCAAATTGTCTCCATAGTATAGCTTATAGCTTATGTCACAATCTTTTGATGCTTGTTTGATGCCCTCCTCATCCAAACCCTACAAATTGAGCCTCATCCAATGGGAGTCAACCACCTCCAATGGGATTCAACGACCCGCTAGGTGCATATAACCAAGATAACCAAGATCACAAGCACAAGGTAACCCATATGTAACTTTAATCGTGCAACCACTACAACAGATTTGGGGTGGGCAGCACTTTTTTTAGCCATGGGCAGCACTTTTGAGCGCTGCTGATTCCACTCCAACAATGGGCGGCGCTTTTAAAAGCACTGCTCATTGATAGCCATGGGTAGCGCTCCTAGGGAAAGCGTTGTTCATCATGTTAGCGCATTTTGGGAATGGGCAGCGTTTTTTAGCGTAAGCGCTGCTCATTCCCAAAAGGCGCTAACCAATGGGCAGCGCTTGTAGGACAAAGCGCTGCTCATTGCCTTAGCGCTTTGAGGAATGTTGGACTAAAGATAGTATATGTGAGGAGGCAATTAAGAAGAGGTGGTCTGGTGGTGTTGGATCCTGTATTGATAAACTCTCTGCTCAAAAGTCCCTGGACTTAGAATTTGAAGACTTCACAGCACGCAAGACTAGGAAGGAGATCATAAGAATTGAGAAAATTTTTAATGATGAGTCAATGTGGCTGGGATGTGAGGTGGATATTGAGAGATTCAAAGATACCATTCTGAGCTCCTTAAGAGAGAAGAATCCATCTGGAGGCAGAGGAGCAGGGCTGTTTGGTTGAAGGATGGAGATAGAAACACCAAATTCTTTCATGGGAAAGCAAGCCAAAGAAGGAAGGTCAATGAAATCATAAAGCTCAAAGATGACCAAGGCATTTGGTGGAGAGGGGAGAAAAATGTAGAGAAAATTCTAGTACACTATTTCTCTCACCTTTTTGTTTTTGCAGGTCCCACAGAAGTGGCTGAAACTTGTGATGTTGTGAGAGATAAACTTCATCCTGACCTAAGGAACTGGTGTGCCATGCCATATACTGCTGATGATGTCCAAAATGCGCTCAATGACATGCATCCTCTTAAAGCACCAGGCTCTGATGGGCTGCCAGCACTGTTTTTCCAGAAATACTGGAGAATTGTGGGTGGAGATGTGACCTATTTAGCTCTTGATATCCTCAACAACAGCAGGTCACTCGAGGAGATAAACAAAACATTCATTGTGCTGATTCCTAAGGGCAAGAACCCCTCCTCTCCAAAAGACTTCAGGCCAATTAGCTTATGCAATGTGGTCATGAAGATTGTCACCAAAGCTGTGTCAAACAGATTGAGGGTTGTCCTCCCTGAGATTATTGATGAAGAGCAGAGTGCATTCATACAAGGAAGACTCATCACGGATAATGCATTAATAGCTATAGAGTGCTTCCATTGGATGAAAAAGAAGACCCAGGGCAAGAAGGGAACCATGGCTTTCAAGCTAGACATGTCAAAGGCTTATGACCGCATTAAGTGGAGCTTTGTTCAGTGTGTGCTTTCAACAATGGGCTTTCCTGATCATATGACTCACCTGATCATGAGGTGCATTTTCACTGTTTCCTACCAGATCCTCATCAATGGTCAACCTAGCCAAAACTTCACTCCTGAGAGAGGGTTGAGGCAAAGGGATCCTCTATCCCCATACCTTTTTATCCTCTGTGCTAATGTGCTCTCTGGTCTTATTCACAAAGAGGTTGACAGTGGAAACTTACATGGGATTAAAATTGCTAGAAGTGCCCCACAAATATCACACCTCCTATTTGCTGATGATAGTTGTTGTGCGAAAAGTAGTTTGTGCAAGTGTACACAATCACAACAAGTAATAGAGTGATAAGTAAATATCGTTCCCACGGAGATTGTTGAGTTTACTTCTATATTTAAGTTAGTAATTAAGCTAGTGAGAAAAACAAGTAACAAAATAGTAAAATCAAGTTTTTAGTCATGAAGATAAAAAGTATTGTGTGAAAATAGTAAAGAAAGTTCAAGAGTTGAAAAAGTTAGTTGGACTGCTCTTTGCTAAGTAATTTCTCAGTAGTGAAGTGCTATAGCATATGATTTTGTGCCTTTCAGTCACTGACGCCAGGGTTTTGTTACAAGACTCCTATGTCTAGGTTCTAAATAAGTCTACCCCTGTATAATGAGGAACCCACAGTATTCACCTTATGAACTATTGCTCCCCTATGTCTAGAGTTAAACACAAGTTGTCTAAATGTCTTTAAACAACCTTTCATTCATATCAATCTTTGAGTTAGAATCGTAGGCCATGTCTGTACCTACGAATGTACCCATTTCAGTTGGCCAATCCCAAAACGAGTTTGAAAGCATTAAAGCACAAAGATTGAAACACAAACATCATAACGTTATACTAACAATACTAAAGAGTCATTACAAAGCTTAAAACAATCCAACTACTAAGTGTTTAGCTCATGATGAGCATCATCAACACAATACAAAACAAAAACTCATATTACCGAAAATGAAAAGAAGAAGCAAGGTTGCAAAAGATGCACGTAGTGGCCTCCTTCTCATGTGACGGGTTGCTGACGCTACAGCACAGCTTCACAGCGCTGGAAATGATGATCTTCTCTTGAAAAATAAAAGCTTGAAGTGGAGGATTAATGGAGGAGAAGGGTGTCGAGTTTTTCTCTCCAAAAACCCTCTCACTTTCGAAATCTATGTTGTGTGGAAGAAGAAGTGAGATATCTTTGTTTATTCTCCATAAAGTAGCTTTCCAAAAAGGTAGGGGTGTTCACGGGTTGGTTTGGATGGATTTTGACTAAATCCGTTATCCGAACCAATCAAATTTAATCGGTTTGGGTTGGTTTGGATTATGAGTTGTTTACTATAAAATCCGAACCAAACCAATCCGATATTGAATGGGTTGGTTCGGATTGGGCTCGCGGGTCATAAATGAAATAATCCCTGGAACTAGCTACTTAATCATATGGCAAAGGCAGCCTTAATGAAAAAGTTTCTAACACAAAATCCTGGAATAACAAAACAGTAGCATTTCTAATACAAAATCCTGGAATAAACAAGGCAGCCTTCTAACACAAAATCCCTGGAACAGTAGCATTAATGAAAAAGTTTCTAATAAACAAGGCATTACAAAACAGTAGCATTTGTAATAAACAAAACAGTAGCATTACAGATACTGGAATAACACAAAATCCAGCATAACACAAGGCAGCCTTCTAATAAACAATACTTCTGAAATTTCAGCCAGTTGTTGCAGCCTGCTTCTAGCCAGTTGTTGCAGCCAATAATTCTGAAATTTCAGCCAGTTGGAAGCTCATATTGTGATGATGGAGGTTTTTCATCTAGTACTTGCTCTGTTAGAACAACCTCTGTTGCTTGCTCTCCTAGAGGAGCTTCTTGTTCTTGTGGAGGAGGATTGATACTCAGATTACCACTTTCCATTTCTGTAAAAGGGGTTACAAGAACAGATCAGAGCAGATTAACATTAGAACAATTAGAACAGAGCAGATTAACATATAAATTAGAACAGAGCAGATTTACAAATATGAACAGAGCAGATTAACAAATATGAATGATTAACGAATCTGGACGAAAACGATTAACAGAGCAGATTAACAAATATGAACAGATCAGAACAAATATGAACGATTAACAAATATGAACAGATCAGAACAAATATGAACGATTACAGAGTTACAGAGTTACAAATCAGAAGAATGATTAACGTACCTTTCAGAGCAAACGACTAACGAACCAAGTGAGAAGTCACGAACTAGACGGAAGCGATTCTGGGAATAAGAGGAATGGGATGAATCTTAGGGTTTGTGAATTGGGGTTTGAAGATGATTGATGAATGAGTCATTATATAGATACTGAGAGAGTGAGAGGGGTTTGAATCGTTTGAGAGGGTTCTAGGAATAAGCATTGAAGCATTGAAGCATTGAAGGAATTGAAGGGAAGCATTTGCTGGATTCGAAGCGTAGGTCTGCCGTAGGATTCGAAGCATTCGAAGCGTTTTTGAAGCATTTGTGTTGTGGGGATTGAAGGCTTCGAAGCGTTTTTGAAGCATTCGAAGCGTTTTTGAAGCGTTTTTGAAGCATTTTTGCCATTTGCAGTAACCGAAGCGTATTGATTCAATGATTTGTGTTTCAAACAATAATGTGCGGTGGTGGAATATATGGTTCGGGTAACGGGTCAGCGGGTTTAAATTAGAAAATCCGTTGCCCGAACCGAGTTAGAACGGGTCTTTACGGGTCGGATCGGATTTGGCCCAATCAAAAAAATTGCCCGAACCAAAGGCTTCGGTTTGGATTGGATTACGGTTTGGTTCGGATTTACCCAAACCACTGAACACCCCTACAAAAAGGTGACTATGACACTTCTCACCAACTAAAGTGATCGTCCAACAACAAATGGACAAGTGTCCCTATAAAGCTTTTTAGTTGGTGGATTCAGCAGCAAGTATATCCCTTAAATATGGGCTGAAGTGACATAAAGCTTGAGCTCCAAAATTGTCCAGCTGGCCCACCGTCATATAGCGCTATAGCGCTTAACGCTGTAACACTTAACAGAAACATTAAAATACTCACAAAGGCACCAAATGTGTCAAATGATAACTAATTATCTCCTAACCCTTCTTTTACACTTCTTAACACATATTTACATATTTAACCTCATAATTACTTAAGAACTCACATTAACTTAAGCCTAAAGAATATAAATAACTCATATAAATATGAGTTATCAATAGTCTAGTGTTCATAAGAGCTAACACTTCTGAAACCGCAACAGTTCTGAGAATTCTTAATACCTACCAAAGAGCTTCAAGCCAAATTGTTAATTTGGACAATTCAGAATCCTCTTCCAGTCGAAATGTGCATGAAGATGAAAAAGATACAATCTCTGACAGGATGGGAGTTAAGACTGTGGATTCTCACACAAGATACCTTGGTCTTCCAGTTCCATTTGGAAGATCTAAGAAGGTTATCTTCTCTTTTGTGGTGGATAGAGTTTGGAAGAAACTCAAGGGGTGGAAGGAGAAATGCTTATCTAAGGTTGGCAAGGAGACACTGATTTAAAGCAGTTGCTCAAGTAATTCCCAATTATATCATGAGTTGTTACAAATTTTCTAAAGGCGCCTGCAACACCATTGAATCAATGATGGCCAAGTTCTGGTGGGGATCAACGGAAGGGCAAAGAAAGATACGTTGGATGAGTTGGGATAAGATGGCTAAGGCCAAGAGCAATGGAGGAATGGGCTTCAGGAGCTTCTGTGGCTTCAACAAAGCCCTGTTGGGTAAGCACTGTTGGCGCCTAATGACAAAACCGGGTTCACTAATGGAAAGAGTTTTCAAGAGTAGGTGTTATCCTAAAGGTGACTTCCTTGGAGCTGGTTGTGGTTTCCAACCAAGCTATGCTTGGAGAAGTATTATGAGTGCTAAGAAGATTGTCCATGATGGAGCTAGGTGGCAAGTGGGGAATGGAAGAAGCATCAAGATTTGGGGTGCTAACTTGTTACCGGAGCAATCTGGTTTCAAAGTTCTGGGCTCTCCACAGAACTTAGAGAATGATGCAACAGTGGACCAGCTCATTGATGAAGACACTAAGCAGTGGAACCGGGACACCATAAGCAACTCTTTCAATAGCTATGAGGCCAAACAAATACTCAGCATTCCCATCTCATTCAGGCTACCTGAGGACAAGCTTATTTGGCACTGGGAGAAGAATGGTGACTACTCAGTGAGGTCAGCATACCATCTTCAGGGCAATCAAGAGGAAAGAAACCAGCCTAGTTCTTCAAATGCTGAGAGACAGAGGGTGTGGAAGGAGATATGGAAAGTACATGTTCCTGGAAAAATCAAGAACTACTTGTGGAGGCTCACAAAGAACATCCTGCCAATAAGAGCTAATATCAGTAAGAAAGGTATCTCTCTTGACACTGTTTGCCCAATGTGCCATACTGAGGTTGAAAACATAGAACATATGGTAACTAAATGCCCCATCATGAAGCTGACTCTGTTCTCATCACATCTGAGCACTCATATCCATGAAAACACTGATGTTGTCACTTGGATTCTGCATTGGCTTACCTGTTCTGATATGTTTGGAGCCCAACTATTTTGTGTCATTCTTTGGAAGCTGTGGAACGCTAGGAATCACGCAATTTTCAGGAACACCAAGCCTGACCCGGTGGCTATTGGCATTGATTCTCTGGAGTTTGTGAATGAATTTAACTTGGCTAATCCAGTAGGCCAAAGATCCAGAAATAATGTGGCGCTAAGTGCTGTGAATGGAAATTTTCTGTGTAGCCATGTTGTTGCTGTTGATGCAGGGTGTTTTAGCAATGGAAGCACGTCTTGGGGCCTTTTAATCCAGCAATAGCCACATTCGCTGTCATTTGCAGCTTGTAAAACTGAGATGACCACAACCGTTCCTCTGGTTGCAGAAGCTTTGGGGCTTAGATGGGCCATCCAGATAGCCAAGGAGAAAGGTTTAGAAAAACCTCTGTTCAAAACCGATGCTGCAGTGGTGGTTGACTGTTTATTTCAGAAATGCTTTAGAGCTGCGATTGATCTGATCATCCAAGATTGTAGGATTCTCTTGTTAGAATTTGTTTCATCACATGTTATGTTTGTTAGGAGAGCTGAAATTGGGAATGCCCACCAGCTGCTAGTAGGTATTGCAAACTCTATAGGAAACCATCAGTGGTTAAGTCACGAGCAACTGTGCTCTTTAACTAGACATTGTAATTGGCCATTGGCCTGTAGTGCTGTTTTCATCTAATGAATACATTCCCACGCCAAAAAAAAAGGATGACTTTTCTAAGTTCCACTGCTCTCTCTCATCTCATCACCTTCCTTTGTTTCCGTCAACTTTCTCACAGCACTTTCAATCAATGTTTTTAAAATCGGACCGGAGATCGAACCGGCGAGACCTCCAGTTCATGGTTCAATCGGTTCAACCGGTTCAACGATCTCCGGCGAGACCTCCGGTTCATGGTTCAATCGGTTCAACCGGTTCAACCATGGTTGAACCGGATAAGTAATTTATTAAATAAAAAATAAAAAATATTAAATTTTAGAGAAAAAAGTAAATTTAAAAATAAAAAATTGCATTTCGGGCGGTTCAAACCGGTTCAACCCGGTTCGGTTCCCGGTTCTTTCCTGGTTCAAAGCGGTTCTTGGCGGTTCAATCCGGTTCTGGGGCGGTTCTTTGGCCTGCGGTTCAAATGGGGTTGAACCAACCAGCCAGGGATCCGGTTCCCGGTTCAACCGATTGAACCGTCCGGTCCGGTTTTTAAAACCTTGCTTTCAATATCTGAAGTTGTCACCAACTCATCTCTTAATTGAGACCAATCCTTCACAACCAAATGAATCTTTAACAGTTGTCCTATGAAAACACTATTTCTTGGCTGGTCAGAGTGCATAGGCCATGCTACTATGGCACCCCCATGGATATACTCTCTAAGCAGGAAATAATTTTTTTTCACCCCTAACCCAAGAGGTTCTAGATCCGCCTCCCTCTCTCTCTCTCTCTCTCTCTCTCTCTCTCTCTCTCTCTCTCTCTCTCTCTCACACACACACACACAAATATATTACTAGTTAGGCTAAATTACACTTTTTGTCTTTTATTTTTGGTTTCATTTTGGTCATTTACTTTTTTTTTCTCGTTTTGGTCCATCATCTTTTTTGTGTGCGTCATTTTGCTCTTTTATGGTATTTTCCGTCCATTAACTTAACATGCGTGACGCTGGTAGTTAACTGCTGACGTAGCGTATTAATTATCCAATCTGACGTGTCATTTATTTAACGACGTGGCAAATAGAGACCAAATTGAAACTAAAAATAGTATAAGGGACCAAATTGACAAAAAACACCCCATTTCCATCTTCATTTTTCCCGGCAAGCCACCACCACCCTCTCCTCCTCACATCCACCGCCACCCTTGACCATATATAACAACTTTAAATTACCATGACAATGCAATCAAAAAAATTACCAATATGACAATGGTTTGAATGACAGGATTAATCTCTAAATAAAGTTATTGGATTCGACTTACAGGAAAGATTCCACTAAATGTAGTAAATCATGTTTTCTCTAATAAGAGATTTTTAATAAACAAGATGACAGTGTAAAGAGTTTTCTGTACCGTCTGTATCTCCGATCTTGTAGGCAATTCGAGATAGTGGGTAGTCATCGGTCTTGATCAACAATGTTCCGATCCGATCCAGGAGGTGTGTGGTACCTGCGAAGACACTCCGACGCTCAAGTCATGTAGAGAGTCTAGTACAAGTGAGAATATAGTGAGATAGCATACATTTAATGCATATCTTTAATGCTTGCATTGAATGCTTATTTATAGAGTCAAAGTGGTGTTTGACCTAATTGATTCGGACCGTTTGATCTGGCACTTAGATCTTGGCCATTGGTTAATGTATCTGTTTCTGTTTATGAGTCTCACTATTGTGAATTGGGCCCAATCCGTAACAAAGAGTATAAGCGGTACTCCACCCATAATGGCAAAGTGATCACACCAATTTCAAGAAATTAATGAGTAGGAACACCATCCTCAAAAGATTTCTAAGCCTGTACGCGTTTTAGCCATAAACTACTCAAAGACAGAAGAAATTAATGTGTGTTACAGAGTATATGAATCATCTGGCTTTGAGATTTTCGAAAATCTCAAATCTCAAATCCTACCATTGTTTTAAGCAATGTGTTTTAGCCATAAACTACTCAAGGTTGAAGCCTCGGAACAATGGTAGGATTTGAGATTTTCGGAACAAGAAGTTTGTGGTGGATAGTTAGATTGAAACTAGACTGGAGCATTGGTGAAATGACAAAATGGAGAGTTTAGGTTCTTTTGATACCATAATAATGAAAAGGAGTGAAGCAAATGTTATTCTGATATTGAAAATGCGCGACTTAAGGTTGTTAAACTCTATTTTTAACTCATGAAATCGCACGGTTCCACTATTTTCATGTCCCCAATTCGAGTTAACTCACTTGTGGACACATTTCTGCGTAACTCGAAAATTTCCCGATTCCACTATGTTGAAATCGCGAGTCAACTCGTAAACTCGGGTAAACTCGACCGAGTTTAGTCAATTCTACTCTGCATAAATATTTAGTAATTTATTTTTTTATGATTTTTTGTGATAACTTATGTACTTTTTTTTTGAAAACTATAACTTACGTAGTTTGATACAAGTCTATGACACTTTATTGTGGTGATTTGCTATTTTTGCTTTACTTTGGAGTTGATATTTTGAGTTATTGGTGCATTGATTGTATTATATGAGTACATATAGGTCATCTATATATTTGTTTTAATATTAGGTAAACTCGTACGAATCTACGGTCAATTTACGAGTTAAGTTCACCTAGGTAAAACGATTACTTAAACTCTCGAATTTGCGCGAGAATTTTATGCTTTAGCTTACTTTCTTTAGTATTTGGTATTTACACACACACACACACACACACACACACACACACATATATATATATATATATATATATATATATATATATATATATATATATATATATATATATGAAAACAACATTAAATGACTTTATGGACATTATTTGAATTGACACCATGAATTAAAACAATGCATTTAGAAAAATTAGGTTCCGACAGTTTATTTCAATAGTCTTGATTTGATTAAGAAATCTTCATGATTCTTTACAATGTTAAATCTTAAAAAAATTATACGTCGTGTCTTTTTGTCTTGGCCTCTTCAGCAAAGTTCTGATTGATAGTCGAACTATGTGTTTGGATATGTAGTTCATTGGTTTTTTTTTTTGGTGAAATAGTTCATTGGTTCCTATGGATAGTCAAACATAGTTCATTCATCCCTATGGATAGTCTAACTATGTGTTTGGATACACGTTGACATGGTTCGACTCTCAGTTAAAAGTTAAAATTTCTGAGAAGCTAACAATATGTAGCTTCATTTACAATTCAAATCTTCACTTTCAAGTTTCAACGAATGGCTATGCTTTTTCAACAGCATAAACAACAATTTGTTGCAATTTTTGCACTCAAACAACATGAGTGGAGAAAGTGGTGTAATTATCACCCCCCAAACCAAGCAAACTTCCACAAAAGTAGTGACAGGAGAAAGTGGTGTAATTATCACCTCACAAATGTAGTAGACTACTAGACTGTTATTATATTCCTGAATGAGTTAGGAACTTAATTTGGATGAACTTAAGAAATTGAACCGTTTGGATTAACTTAATTTTACATTGCAAGTATCAATCTCTAACCATATTACTTGGTGTTAACTTATAATTTTCTGTCGTTTGCCTACTACAAACTTTGATAGAAAATCAATGATGTTTGGTAGCAACAATGATGAGAAGGAACAAACACAAGATAATTGTATCAAGATTAAATTCTATTATGTCTTAAATTGATTATTTTAAAATACGAAGATAAAAAAACTCACATTTGTAGAGACGCTTAGCATACATATTTGTTCAGAAACTTCACCAGATGATGCCTTAAAACACACAGAGATATGCATATAATTTGCCAAACCTATCTAGTTATATGAGCAATGAAAGAGTTGATTTCCATATGAGAAACTCCACCTTCATCCATGGAGCTAAGGATGGCTTTTCTAAGGGTCATTGCTCTTTCTCTCATCTCATCACCTTCCTTTGTTTCCATCAATTTTCTCACAGCACTTTCAATATCTGAAGCTGTCACCAACTCATCTCTTTGAGACCAATCCTTCACAACCAAACCAATCTTTAACACTTGTGCTATGAAAACACTATTTCTTGGCTGGTCAGAGTGCATAGGCCATGCTGCTATTGGTACCCCCATGGATATACTTTCTAAGCAAGAATTCCATCCACAGTGACTCATAAAACCTCCTATAGAAGGGTGGTTCAGAATTTCCAATTGGGGTGCCCAATCCCTCACAACTAACCCCATCCTTTTAACTCTCTCTTCAAACCCATTTGGAAGCTCATAGCTTTTAACTTCATTCTCATCAAAGATGTCACCTTTATCAGCATCTCTCAGTACCCAGATGAACTTTTGCTTACTTTGTTCCAATCCAATTGCAATTTGCTCAACCTGTTCCTTTGTGAAGGTGGTTGTTGTCCCAAAAGATACATATATAGCTGAATTTGGCTCTTGTTTATCAAGCCACTCCATAATATTACTACGACTCTTTGAATCTTTCTTCTCAATGGTTAAAGGGTTGAAAGGTCCTAGTGCCCAATGTTTTTTACTGCCACTGATACGTTCTATCAACTCCAAATAAGGACTTTCAATTGCTTTGGTTGTATTGTATATGCCCCCATCACTGAGTTTAAGGAGTTCTTTTTGTGCATTCATGAAATCTATGAACTGGGTCATGAAGCATCCTTCTAAAGAAGGAAGTTGAGGGAAATTATGTGAGTTTTCAAGTGGAGGTTTTCCCACTGTTTCCCAAAGGAAGGAGAAAGTGGTAAAGGCACAAGTGCTGTGAAAAGTGTAGTTCTCAACATTTGGTATGTTTGTGGCATCTTGTACAGCTGATGCCATGAGGGAATCATGAATCACAATGACCCTTTTAGCCTCAGATGAAAGTGAATGGAGAAGTGAAGCCACAGGCTCACGTAGATGTGAAGAGGCTTCAAAAGAAGGAACCAAATGAGATGGGAATTTTGTTTCAGCATTGGGGTTGGGAGGTGGAGAAACAAAACGAGGAACTTTGAAGTGATGGAAATGGATGTTTGAAATGGAGTTTGGGTTCCAACCTTGTACACGAAGTGTTGCTTGACGGCTGTGTGTGGGTGTTGTAACATAATGAACAGGTATGGTGGTGGTTTGTGATAAGATTAGGCGTGAGAGGTGTAGAAGCTGATTGAGATGGCCTTGTGCAAGGAAAGGTACTACAACCACCACTACTTGGGTTTTTTCTTTGCTTTGGTTTTTGGAAGCCATTAGTGAACTTTGGTAGCTAGAATCCACTGTTGAACTTTTGCTGAGTCTCAGATCAGAGAGAGTAAAGAAGATGATGTAAAAGGAGAAATTCCATTCTGAATAATCAATTCTAATGTCTGTACAAAATAAATATATATATGAGAGCTCATTGTGCTGACAACTATCTAACCGACTAACAATCAGATTTACAATCTAACTAACTATACAACTAGAGTTAGTAATTAAGTTAACTAGAGTTAATTACTATTATTATTTACAATAGGTAATATACCCACAAGCTGGACCATGGATGTTAATGAGGCCAAGCTTGGACACCATAGAGTTGAAAGCTGGAGATGATAGAGGCTTGGTGAGAAATCTAACAAAAGACAAACAACTTTGTTAAACGAATCTAATCTAATGAAAAGACAACAATTACGTTCGGCACAAAAGCTGCCAATAAATCGGCTATATCAAGTTTTACGGAAAGCTAAAAAATTGATGTAAGTTTCCAATATTGCCCTTTGATGTAAGCGGTGTGTTTCACATCCTCTTTTTTTCTTAATTATTCGTTATATTCTCTAATTATTCGCTCTAATCTCTATCTGTGTCTGTTTAATATTGAGTTTGATAAAAACGTTTCATTCGCACGAATTCGCAGTTGTCATCTCCGTTGACTTCGCCGTCACACAGATACGCAACCACCGTCACCATCGCACATAGACGTTGACACCGTTGCCGTCACACAGATAGGTCGTTGCTGCCGCACACAGAGTCTATTACCGTCGTTGAAGCTGCTCACATTCAGTGAACAAAAGTTGTCGTCATCACTGTAGTATATAACCGGTGCGTTTCACATTCTCATTTTTTTCCTTAATGATACGCTGTAATCTATAATTTTTATTTGTTGTAAATGTTCGAATGAATAATGACTGCTTGATAAATTGTAGTTAACGAAACCTAACCAAAGTACAGTAGTTCTCTGGTTATTATTGCACTAACCAAACTTTTCAATAATTTAGTTAGTGCAATAATAACCAAAGTACAGTATTTCTTTGGTTATTATTGTACTAACCAAACTTTTCAATAGTTTGGTTAGCGGAAGAAGCATCTCTTATCTGTGCTGGTTCATTGATATCCATTAGAATGTGTTCATGTGGTGATTGAATATGTTATATGTGCTTGAACTAGACTATGGTGGAAGAAACAAAACTAATGGCAGACGCCTTGTTTTATTTTGAGACAATTTGGAAGGATAATGAGAATGGAATTGACGCATCTTTGGAAGCTATATATATATATATATATATATATATATATATATATATATATATATATATATATATATATATATATATATATATATACTGATTTTGAATATATATTTATGGGTGGATATGGTTTAGAAACAATTTAGTATTGTCATATTGTCATATAATTATAATGGAATATGAAGAAGCAATTTATAATTGGGATTTATGGGGTATTTAAATGGGCTATTGAGGGATGGTACACCGATTGGGGACGTATAATAGGCTGAGTAATTTATTCTGTTACCGTAAAATGATAAAATCAGGTTGAACCCAAGGGCTGAGATGATTGATGGAGAAGTCCATAGTTATGCTGTCATTAAAATGATCTTGTAACTGTGAAGGACATATTAAAACCATTTACAAGAATTTGAAGTATAATAGGCAATATCCAATGTTGTGTGATAATGAGGTTATAAAATAACTAACCAAAGTTTTGTAATTTTGTGGTTATAGATGGGATAGATGGGCCCAAAAACAAAGAAAGCTTACCACATAAAGATTCCGAATAGACCTATGTTGTGCAATGATGAACCACCACCGCACCAACTTACTGAAGCAAACTATCCAGCACGAGGCAAACATTTTCTGCCAGCAATTGCAAGATGACCTTTTGAAAAATGGGTGCGGAGAAAAGGCTGCTGGAAAAAGGCGTAAAAAATAGGCAAAGTAGTAAAGTTTTTCCCACACACAAATAGTTATGTATTATTTATTTTGACTGTTCTTTCCACGAGTGTACAATTACTTCCACATATTTTTTAGCACTTTTGAATGTCACTACTGTCGTGTACTTGCTATATGCCGGTTACTACTAAATTGCACACTTGTGGTTTCGTTATAACAACATTAAATATTTGCTATCCATTATACAACAAGTAAATTTCAAGATTGGTATTAACTTTAAATGTGTTATCCATTGTTATGTATAGCTGTGGCATTTAACCACATTTGTGCATAAATGCGGTTAGATGCCACAAACCACATATGTGCGTATCTGTGGTTAGTCGAAGATTATTACATTGATCAAAATGGTCTTGTTGTCATTGATAATAGGCCTTCATCTGTTTCTAGACACAAATGTGTAGAACATCGGTTAGATGCCGCTTACTACTAAATTGCCTTATAATTACAAAATACACCTCCAAAAAGTTGCTTTTTTGGAACTTGTTTATGAAAACATTTTAATTCACGGTTTAATCCATTTTTCTCACATAACATTCCTGCTAGAGTAATTTTATTACAACTTTTATGCAGTTGTGTATCTAATAGTAATTATTAATTTTGATTAACCTGACTGTGTGGTGTGATTAGCAAATTTTGATTAACCTGAATGGGTGGATATGAAGTGGTTTAGAAACAATTTAGTATTGTCATATTGTCATATAATTATAATGGAATTTGAAGAAGCAATTTATAATTGGGATTTATAAATGGAATAGATAATAAGAACCTGAAGAAGCAATTATAATGGAATAGATAATAAGAAACTGAAGAAGAAGAAGAACGTCAAAGAAAAAATCAAAAACGTGAAAAAGATAGAAGAAGAGCGTAAAGGAAAGAGGAAATGTGAAGAGAAAATCGTGGAAAAAAAATCTGATTTGTTTTTGTAACTGTCCCTAAAAAAATGCCTGATTTAATTGTTAATTTAATTTAATTAAAACAAAAAAATGACTGTGACAAAAATGTCGTTATTCAATACTACCCATTAGATTAAATTTCATTGAAATTTTGAGAATCCAATGGCTAGTATTTATTTAGTATAAATTACTAAGCAAAAAGCTTAGTTTCATAAGCCATAGCCCTTATATACTATATAGGCCTTTTTGATCAAAAAATACTATATAGGTCTTAAAAATTCGCGAAATAGAGACCGGATCCGAGTCATGCGGTCCCGGTTTTGATCATGCGATTCAACTGTCGACCCATCGGTCCAACCCTTGACCCAGTGACCCTGGTACTTTCACTGAGTCGGCCACTGGTCCGAGTTTTAAAACATTGATTAGCAGTGAGTGGAAAGTCTGGCACAACTCTTAAAGGAATTGGAATACTAAAAAGTTGTTTGTATCGGTAAGAGTAAAAGTAAGGGTAAATTTGATAGATTAAGTGAAAAAAGCTTTAACTTGCTTATATTTAGTAACATGACTTTGTGGGAATATTTGCTTATATTCGAAAACGGAGGGAGTACTACTCTGGACCTATTTATAAGCAAAAAACCACTTTTTAGGTTCATTGAATAAGTGACGTATTTTGCCTATATTATAGACTAGATACATTAGTTATTCAATAAACCTAAAAAGTTCTTTTTTATTATAAATAGGTCCAGAGTAACAAAGTGCATCAGTTATTCAATGAAATTAAAAAGTGTTTTTTTGCTTATAAATAGTTTCCGAGGGAGTATATATAATACACTTTACAAAAAATAGCTAAAATAAGAGAATGTAAATCAACATTAATAAAGACGTTTATAGATAGTTTTCATACCTAGATAAGGAGACAGACGACACAAAAATTGGTAAACAAAAGTTAGTAGAATACCTGAACCCCAAGAGGCTGAGGCGAAGGGTCTATGGCACGCAATGAAGTGGATGACGGAGTTAGGCTTAAAGGCAGTGGCAATTGAGACGGATTGTGTCTCAGTGGTCAACGCGATGAACAAAACGACAACTTCCAACACTGATGTTGATGTGATTATTTCTCATTGTAAAACTTTACCCTCTTTAGTTCCAAGCTATAGGATTAGCTTTACCTGGAGGCAAGTAAATTTTGTTGCTCATTTCCTTGCAAGGGCATCAAGAAACTATGCTAGCTCCAAAGTTCATTATTATAGTCCACCTTGTATTGAAACTATCATTGGAAGTGAAATAATATAAGTTTGTTTGCTTTAAAAAAATGTTAGGTAGAAAAGATTTAAAAAAGCGTCAACAATAAAGAAAGCTCAACACTTTTTTCTAGATTCTAAAGTACCTCAAAACACACCGCTTATCATGAAATTATTTTTTGAACCAAATGAGTTGTAAAGGAATGAACTTCGCATTTTTAGATATCTAATTTTTTTTTCTGGACTCCAATGTACCCCAAAACACACGTTTAGCATCGTACTTTACAAATTTGGTTACGAAAATACTTATGTTTTCACCAAACCGGTTATTGGGGAACAAAGTTTGCGTATTTGAACGTCTAAAATTTTATCTAGACTCTAAAGTACCCTGTAACACATTGCCATGCATCTCACTTTACTAACTGGTTTGTGTAAAAAATAATAATTTTGTGACAAAATAAGTAAAGTGCGATGCTAAGCAGTATGCTTTATGGTACTTTAGCGTTTGGAAAAAAATTTAACCACTCAAATACTCAAATTTTATTGACAAAGTTACTTTTTCTTTTCATCAAACTGGTAATTGAAGAACGAACTTCGCGTATTAGAACAGTTGAATTTTTTTCTGGACTCTAAAGTACCTCGAAACACACTACTTAGTATCACACTTTACATCTTTTGTTACAGAATTATTATTTTTTTTTCACCAAACCGGTTATTGAGCAACAACTTCACGTATTTGAACATCTAAAATTTTTTCTGGACCTTAAAGTACCCCCAAAACAAACTGCTTATCATCGCACTTTACGCGTGTTGGCGCAAAATTATGTTTTGTCTTCACCAAACGAGTTTTTGAGGAACAAACTTCACGTATTTAACAATTTTTTTGGGCTCTAAAGTACTCCAAAGCGCACTGCTTAATATCACACTTTATATATTTTGTCACGATATTATTGTTTTTTTCACGAAAATATTTTTTGGGAAATGAACTTTGCCTATTTAAACATTTAAAATTTTGATAAACTCTTAAATATTAAAAGACGTAAAAAGAGAAAAAAAAAACAAGTTGGAGATTGGCGGGGTTTTGTCGACTGTAGGGCAATTCTATGAGATGCCAACTACATAGACCCTATTCGCATTATATATAAGATATATAAGATATTAAATATTATTTTATAATTATTTTTTATTTTTTTCTACAATATTTTATAATTATTTTTAAAAGACAAAAAAAAAAGATTACTATCACTATTATTTTTTGACCAAAAAAAATTTACTTCATTTCATTATCAATAGTATTCGTAATACGGGTTGACAGAAATCATGAACTCGAGAGCTAACATATAATCTAGATATTCTAGCTAGAGAATGAACAACAAGATTTGCTTGCCTTCTAATATAGCTAATCCTATAGCTTTGACAATTTGCAATGATAGTCTCACATTGAGAAAAAAGAACACAAACTTCGGTATTGAGGGATATGTTGTTGTTGATGCCATTCACTACGGAAAAACAATCCGTCTCAATAGCAACTGATGTAAAATTCCTCTCTTGTAGATAAAGGAGAGCTTGAACAAGACCCATTGCTTCAGCTTTTTAAGTGGTGAACCATGAAACTACATTGTTTTTCATCCCGTAAGAACACCACGATCATCTCGAACACATATACCAACTCCATACTTATTTTCTTCCGCAAAAATTGCAGCGTCGATGTTACATTTAATGCTACCAGCGCTTGGCTTTTGCCAACATAAGATAGTGCTATTTTCGCTGTTGTTTGCAACAACAGGGACAACACCACCTTGTCTTGCACGAGCTTGATTCCATTGCTGTAAGTGGTCTAACGCGGCCTGAATAGAAACATAATACAGCCTAACCATCCCCTCCCAAAGCTTCTCATTCCTCCTCTTTCAAATGGCCCAAAACATCATGGCAAAGGTTAATAGGGATGTGTAATAGTAATAGCAATACACTTGTGGTAATTGTAAATAGCACTGTACAAATAGAACCATAGAGAAACTAGATATTATGCCATGTGGCAGTTAGCTTACAACAAACTTGTATATAAACTCTGTTGACTGAAAATGTAACTCAACTAGCGTCGTCACCCGTGCGTTGCACGGGGAAAAAGCTTTAGAGATTACATAATTATTGCATGAATTAAAATTAGTTTAGTAGAATTTTAAAACCATAGAAACTACAAAGTTAAGCTTCAAAAATTAAAAGGAACAACAATTCTAGAAAAGTTGCTTATTACATAATGATTGGGTTATCAGGAGTAAACCCGTCTTCAAAAACTTGAGCATAAGAAGAGCTGCCCTCAATGGTTTGCTGGACATCTTCATGGTTATGGTAGTCAACCTGAATAGGTGGTGGTTGAGGACGCATTATCCTTGGACAAAGTCGTTCAGTTGACATTGCGCAATGTATGGTAAAAACACCCTTTGAACTTAAATAAGTAAGTTGAGCTTCTCTACTCCCAGGTGTGCCATACAAACCATCAGTTCCGAAAACCTCCATAATAAGATAAGTATCTGTGTCTAGATAAGCAGTACTATGTTCATCCACAAAAACAAAGGCAAGATAGGATGTCCTAAGACCTGTTTCTACCACAGAATTGATATTAGTTTCAGGAAGAGAAAACAACAATTATACGGCCCCAATTGAAGAGTGAAGCATCTTTGGTATAACCATGCTAATCCAAAAATAGCCCAAGATACACTTTCCTTAACCACAAGTAATAGGGATAATAGGGATAACAGTAGCGTAAGAACTATTAACAACAAAATAATGCACACAACTCACTCCCGAAAATTAAATCTGAGGTGCTTCAAAAAAGGGGGAAAACATATGTAACCTAAAAGCCTGTTAAAGGACTGTAGGTGTCCTAAAACCGAATTCACTGAAAACGAAATGCGTATGTACAACAGAAAGTAACAGAAATCAAAGTGAAAACGAAGGAAAAGTAGCGTGCTTACCTTGAGAAGAGAAAGATGGAATCGGTGTTGAGATGGATTTCGTAGGTATTCGAGAATGAGATGAGAGTGGCGTGAAGTGTAGTCTGTATAGAGTAGAAAATGGGAAAGAATGAGAATTGGGCTGGACTGTTATTGAGCCTGAAAAAAATGTAAAAAAAATAGTTTGGGCTTATAGTAGATGGACATACACATAAAAATTGAAAAAAAAAATAAGCATAAAAAAATACCTCAGACCAACCGTCGAAAAACTTCTTTGTAAACAACATTGGAGGTAGTATTTTTGGAATTTCCTTCATCATTAGCTATCAATATTTTCAAGCCTTTTTTTGAAGCGACTCTTGAAACTGCAACATTTAACTGCCCATGAGAAAACACTGGTTGAGGAAGGTAAACACCCACGTGTTTTAATGATTGTCCTTGGCTCTTGTTTATTGTCATTGCAAAAGAAACAACTATAGGAAACTGTCTTCTTTGAAATTTAAATGGAATTCGTGGATCAGACGGAGTCAATGATAGCCTCGGAATAAAGACTTTTAAACCAACATTGCTTCCAGACAACACAATTGCTTCAAGAACATATTTACCCATTTTTGTGAGAATAAGTCGAGTTCCATTACACAATCCAGAAGAGTGATCAATATTTCTCAACAACATAATTGGTATACCAACTTTCAGCTTTAATGAATGAGCTGAGAGACCGGAAGCAACTATTGTATTTAAAAATTCTGGCGTGTGTATCTCATCAACGGTGTCAGCATTAAATTGATTAGAAGATGGTGTATCTAAACTCAGATATGTCTTTTCATCACTTGAAATCAAGGACAACATATGATCATTGATTATATCCACAACATCATTTCTAGGAGCTAAAATAGCCCTATTTTGAAGATATGAAGGATCATGCATTTCACTAAGAAATGATGGATATATCATATCAATGATATCCTGGATTGGTTGAGGTGATTCTTTAATGAGTAATTCATCTGGTATTTCAACATTTATATCACAATCATTTACTTCTCCAATAGCACCATCTCCAATACTGAGAACCCAATGTGAAAATTCCCTTGCTTCAAGAATGTCAGCACTTGAGGTGCCATGTAACAATCTCATATTTTTAGTTAATGTCAAAACTTCACAATGATTCCATAGATAAGAAGAGTTGATTGTAGCATGCACAATTTGTTGTCTTGTTCCCTTTGGAATAACAGGAAGTATTTGACGAAAATCTCCTCCCAAAACTACAACTTTGCCTCCAAAAGGAAGATCTAGATTTGAATCGTTAGGAAGCTTCAAAATATCTCGTAGAGTTCGATCTAGAGCTTCAAAACAATTTTTATCTGTCATTGGAGCTTCATCCCAAATAATCAAACAACACCTACGAATCAATTCTGCTAAATGTCTACCCTGTTTTATATTGCATGTTGAGGTCTCATCCGCATTAAGTGGAATTGCAAACCGAGAATGAGCTGTCCTACCTCCAGGAATCAAAAGAGATGCAATCCCACTTGATGCAACTGCCGAAACTATTCTCCCTTGTGATCTTAAACCTGTAGTCAATCCTCTCCAAATATAAGTTTTCCCACTCCCACCATATCCATTTAGGAAAAAAAAACCAGGTTTTCTTTCAACTACTCTTGCCATAATTGTTTCGTATATTCTTTTTTGCTCACCTGTCATTGATGCTACCAATTGTCTATTTTCTACCTCAAGAGCTTTTCTATCATGATTCAACTCATCATAAATTAACCTGTTTTGACTGGTTGAAAGTAAATCTTGGTCTGGTTGAGTCATTGTAGGAAAATCAGAAAGACTCATATTATTACTTTGGAGTAATTTATGAATCTCTACTAAAGCAAAGGTTTGTAGTTCATGAGGAGAAAGTTCCAACTCTACAACAATTGATAAAGGAAAAGTTATTTGTTGTTATAAGAAAAAGAAATTAACACTAGTGCAGAAAAAACATTTAGCATCGGGTGTTTTGGACATTTAGCATCGGTTATCCGACGATGCTAAATCCCCCGATGCTAAATGTTGTACATTTAGCATCGGTTATTTACACGATGCTAAATGTCACTTACTAGGACATTTAGCATCTGTTATACTATACAACCGATGCTAAATGTCACTTACTAGTGACTTTGACTTTTAGCATCGGTTATACTATACAACCGATGCTAAATGTCACTTACTAGTACATTTAGCATCGGTTGTATACTATAACCGATGCTAAATGTCACTGACTAGTACATTTAGCATCGGCTGTATAGTATAATCAATGCTAAATGTACTAGTTAGTGACATTTAGCATCGGTTATACTATACAGCCGATGCTAAATGTCACTAACTAGTACATTTAGCATCGGCTGTATAGTATAACAGATGCTAAATGTACTACTAGTTAGTGACATTTAGCATCGGTTATACTATACAGCCGATGCTAAATGTCACTAACTAGTACATTTAGCATCGGCTGTATAGTATAACCGATGCTAAATGTACTAGTTAGTGACATTTAGCATCGGTTATACTATACAACCGATGCTTAATGTACTAGTAAGTGACATTTAGCATCGACTGTATAGTATAACCGATGCTAAATGTACTAGTAAGTGACATTTAGCATCGGCTGTATAGTATAACCGATGCTAAATGTCACTAACTAGTACATTTAGCATCGGTTATACTATACAGACGATGCTAAATGTACTAGTAAGTGACATTTAGCATCGGTTGTATAGTATAACCGATGCTAAATGTACTAGTTAGTGACATTTAGCATCGGTTATAGTATACAACCGATGCTAAATGTACTAGTAAGTGACATTTAGCATCGGTTATACTATACAACCGATGCTAAATGTCTAATTTTTTTTAGTCTTTTTTTGTTTTTTATCCATACCAATCAACTAATATACCTGTTATATATACAGAGACAATTCCAATCAATTTAAATTCATTCAGTCAACTAATATACCTGTTATATACAGAGATAATTCCAGTCATTCAATCAATTAATAATTCCAGTTATCAGAGATAATTCGAGTCATCAGTTTATACAGAGAACACAAGTATAACTACTTAGAAAACTATATATAATTTACCCATTCCCATTTTCTGCCCACTCCAGGTTATCTACTAGTTTAGAGAACACAAGTATAACTACTTAGAAAACAAGTGAAAAGTGTATCCTTCAAATTCAACACATAATACATTTAGGACCAAGTACCATCCCAAACAACTTGTGGTCTTGTCATTTGACCGGATACCAATAATATTGCAAACAATTTACGCAAATAGTATCCAATGCCCCATTGACTTGCCTCTTTAATAGCATCTATATACTCTTTGTCATCATCTAACAAACCCATTGTATAGCAAGCATCTTTAAAATTTAGGTGAACAAAATTTTCAACTCTTCTTATATCTTTAAAAGATTGAACTCCTTTAACATGATTAAGTAGAATAGTATACCCACACTTACGCGGAAACCATTTCCTTTTCTCATCAGATCCAGGAGGAACATAATGAAGTCTTCCAATAGTATACCCACACTTACGCGGAAACCATTTCCTTTTCTCATCATTCCAAACAAATTTTGTGGGAAACTCAGCATAAGTGAGGTCTCTTCCTTGTGGATATTCTTTATTTGCATCCATCCATGCTAAAAATTTAGATGTTCCAATTGTTGGCTTAGAAAGAACTGATTCAATTGAACGGTTTCCTGCATAAATAAGTAATTGTTCACCTGGTAGATGGAATTGGAGCCTTTCAACTGAGGGTTCTCTATAATGAATGTCAAAAGAGAACAATCTCCATGCGGCTTCAGAAGAAGATAGGTATCTACAATCATAGTACATCTTAATCTCATCAACACTCTCATTAGTAGAATTGGATCCATCAACTCCATAAAAAGTTGTTGTCACTCTATCATGCCCCTTATTGACATACTTGAAAAGATATTTAATTGACCTAGATTGGTTACACCATTCAACGTTTATATGAGCATTGTATTTAAGAAGAAGGGCTCTATTGTAAGGAACAACAAATCTATTATCCAAAAAAGACTCTCCTTTTTGAATAAAGACTCCATTATCTCTTCTTTTATAAACAGGGTAGCCATCTGAATCAATTATCGTGGCGTCATTAAACTTCTTTGGAAAGTACTTTGTGCACTTTTTATTTAGCATGCAAGAAGATTTTGGATTCTGAGGACCACAGGGTCCATGAAGCTTGGATGTAGACACAATTTCGTACAACTTTGGATCCAAATCTTTATTTGGAATTTCAGCACATATAATTTTGTTAATGTCATCAGCAGTTTTGTATTTAAAAGAAGGATGGAGAAAGACTAAGATATGAGCATGTGGTAGACCTCGTTTTCGGAATTCAATTGTATAAACAACTGCAAAATAATAAAAAGATGCATTTTAAAACAAACGATTAGAAAATAGGGATGAAAAAAAGATTCAAAGGAATGTACAAAATATACATGCTTTAACATGACCAAAAATATCTCCCTTCTTTATATCATTAATCAGTTGATCAAGCTTGATTTTGAAAATTCGACAAACTACATCAGCACGATCTTGAGACTTAAACGTGTACTTTGTAAAATATCTTGATAACTCCAGTCATTTCTGATTGCAGGTGAAGGTTATGAATAACTCTGGATAACCAGCCCAACTACAAATTGTCATAGCATCTTGATAATTTTGAAACATATAATGGGGTCCTCCAACAAATGTAGACGGCAATATAATTCTTTTACCAGTCATCGATGTGCTCCGCTCGCCTCTGAGAATTGATTCTTCAGGACCTTTGTACACATCTGCCCTTAGATATTTTTGATTACTTCTCACCCATTTCAACCTGCTATATTCAATCATGCTATAGCCATCTACCAAAAATTGCTGAAATAAACGACCAGAAAATAAAATGGTCCCTTCATCATTTTCCCTGTGCTGAATTCTATATGCTAGACAATCTCGGATTGTCACATGTTCTCGTTTAATAGTTGGTGCATTATTGTTGGACCGAAATTCAATACCCTCATAAAAACCATTTTCACCATAAGGAAACAATAAAGGATATTGTAAAGGCAAATATCCAGCACTTAAAATTGGGATTCGTTGCAATAATCCGGAATGAGTATGAACAATAACATCTCTATCAAATCCAGCAGGATCAAAATCACCAACAATCAGAGCAGCCACTTCTGACACAAGTAGGTAAGTTGTATTGCCGACCATCACGATTTCTCTTACCTAAAATACAAAGTTTTATCATTGGTGCAGGATGTTGAGACAACATTTCTCTGGCTATTCTATATGTCTTAACATAGGGATTAAATAGATCAAGACACTCTTTAATATCTGAAACAATTTGAGCCCTTAAGATGAGGTCATCATCATCCATCCTATTAAAAAAAATACGACGATAGAAATTAGTAAATAAAGCACTTCAAGAATCAGCAAATTAAAGCAATGCTAAAAAAGACAAAAGGGTGAAAAGTACCTAACAACCGACATCCGGTTGGCTACTTCATTTTGAGTATCGTATATATAGAGCTGAGCAAACTTTGGCTCTTTATCTGGAAGTGGAAGTAGACTACCAATTTGATGATAGTTTTCACCATTTAACACAAAAATTGGAGGTCCACCACCATCATTAATCTTTGTATCAATCTTTCCACCCATAGATGTAAAAGCAAACATGCTATTGAATGATCGAATGTTTGCTAGAAAAAATTTCCCTCTCTTGTCGTGTTTATTAAACAAATTGTATAATGGTTGAGGAGGGCGTCTATAAAGAGGTAAAATAATCCTCCCTTGCTTACAGCACATAGAGAATCTTGGATATCGAGCTTTGTATTTCTTTTGAATCCTTTCTTCATAGCACATTAAAGCACCACAAAACTGGCATACATATTTAGGATCTCCAATATCCCAATAGGGAATATCAATAGCTACATTTAATGAAAGATAGATATATCATTGATTAACATAATGTGACAGCTCAAATTTATAGACAATGTGTATATAAATAAGAATGGTGAGAAAGGAGTTGGGCAATACCAGCTGTTGGAGAAGTCAAAGAAGATTTAGAAGTCGTGGGTGGTGGAGAAGGATTAGAGCGCACGTTAGCAGATTGTGCATGTTGAAATATTGCACCTTTGGAAGTGCCAGCATTAGATTCTGTGTTTTCAGACACTGTACTCTGGAATGTGTTGGAATTGAATGAAAGGGTACCAATATCCTGTGTACCAATAATGTTAGAAGTTGTGGGCTGAAGAGGATTAGAGTGCATCTCAACAGATTCTATGGGTTGAAGTATTGCAACTTTGGAAGTACCAGCATTAGATTCTGTGTTTTCAACCACTACACCCTAGGAAGTGTTGGAATTTATTGAAGGGAGACCAACATCTTGTGTACCAATAGAATTAGAAGTTGTAGACTCATTTATTGCATCTTTAGAAGTGCAACCATTAGGTGAAGCAAGACTAAAATCTGTTACACCTATGGGATTGAAGAAATAATGATTGGTTAAAATCGCACACGAGTTGAATATTATTAACTATTGACTATGTATATAAATCACAATATTTAGATGATACTTTGATAATACTGGTTATCAAAGGAAGTGAAAAAGAGCAACCAAGGTAGATTTAACAGATAAAAAAGAAGATTAGGTTGCATTCAGGAAAAAAGAATAGATTGAATACCAAGGAGATTCAAATGCAAAGAAGGAGTTTCATCATGAGGAATGGCTGGTCTAAGAATGAATTTCCCTGGTCCAACAGATTGTGAAGGCGGCTTGATAAAAGGATGTTGTGTAGATGCATCTAAAAAAACAGCAAAAGGTTAGTATAGAGAGGAAAAACCCTCTAATGAAGTTCTAAAGGAAAATTGGTTAATATGGAAAATCTATAACTGATTTAGCAAAAAAAGAGCTGGCAAAGACAAACACCCACACAAGCCGAAAAATCATTAGGTGAAGCAAGATTAAAATTTCTCACACTCACCTATAGAATTGAAGAAATAATTAATGGTTAAAATTGCACAACAGTTGAAGAAGACAAAACATTAACTATGTGTATAAATGACAACATTGAGGTGAAAGAATAGATTGAATACCAAGGGCATTCACGTTTGAAGGAAGAGTTTCCTGATGAAGAATGGCTGGTCTAAGAATGAATTTCCCTGGGCCAAAACGTTGTGAAGAAGGCTTGATAAAAGGATGTTGTGTACATGCAGCTATAAGAGAGAGCAAAGGATAAGAATAGTAGGAACAAAATATAAAAATGCACTAAGAAAATGGATGGGCTGAATACCAAAGACATCTATATGCGAAGGAGGACTTTGATGATCAATGTTTCTTGGTCTCGGAATAGATTTGCCTGGCTTAAGAGATTCTGAAGAAGGTTTGACAAAAGAAGAATTACGTTCCATATTGACTGAAAGAATAGGTGATCACATTCTGACAGTATTGTGATTTTTTTACTTGTATCCCCTCATTCTTCTATCCCCAAAAAAGGACAAAAAAAACTAAAATAGTAATAACATTGGGAAGAAAATGAAGCAAGTTTGGAGATAAGAAGCAACTGAGAAGATAAGAAAGTAGTGAGGGATAAGAAGCTTGAGTATGATAATCAAATTACAATTGGAGTGTAAGAGAGGAGAGAGCAAAAGAAGGATAATATGATAATCAAATTACAATTGGAGTGTAAGAGAGGAGAAAAAATGATAATGTGTGTCATACTGATGTAGAGTATTTTGATGTAGAGAGTGATTGAAGTGGAAAATCCTAGGGCAGGTAAAAAAAACTATGGAATTTTCAATGATGTCATAGAGACCCTGATCCAATATAATGAGAAATCATTTATCTAGGCCCATAAGAAATGTTATATTGTATGAATGAATTTAAAAAATATGGGAATGGGTTAACAATATGAATAGAAAATTTGGTTAATCATTATTATTTTTAAATTTATTGAGGCTTAATTAGCAGAGGGGAGATAAGTGTGAAAGATAAGTAGAAACTGAGGAGCATTATTTAGCAGACTCTAATTTTTTATCACCTCTGTTTCTGTAAATAATTTTTATATGTTTTACTTAGTTACTATTTCATTGCAGGTCAATATTTCTATGTATAGTGTTGCATCCATTGTAAAATGAAGAGAGTTTTTTGAATCAATATAAGTCATCTGGTATAAGATAAAAACAGGCAGCATGTTGTTCTGATGACAATGTCAGGAAGAAATCTGATCCAATCATCATATCCTGGCATACCTCTAGCAGCTACATTATGTTTAACCATATTAAGCAATGCTCCTTATGATATCATGGAATCTTTTATCATTTGATCACTATCAACTCTCATTTTTCATTTCTATTTTCTTTGCCACACTTTCAATGTTCTTCAATATTTTCCAATTAGATTGTTTCTATTGCAAACTATTTGGTACTCAATCCATACATGTTTGTGGGTGACATTTTACCTAAGCAGTCTTTGTTGTATTTTTTGTTGCATCCACAGGATTATTTATTAGTGAAATCATACAGGCTTCCATAGTATGAAGGAAATTGAACGCCGTGACTTTAGTTGAATATGATGAAACAAATAAAACAAAAAAGATGCTTTGTTACATCAAGTCAAAAGGTGTTACATGAAAATCCTTGGAGGACCAATCCAACAACCGACAAAACAACCAACAAAGATCCTAATTACTTTTATTTAATCCACTATTAAGTAGCAAAGTGGATAGGTACTTAGCTAGGACATGATAAGATTAACAAAAGGATTACATATTGTTTTGCATAAGCCTGGTTCATTCACTCTGTTTTGATAACTCTGGGCTTGGACACTTTGCCTGAAGAACCTTCTTTGGTAGCAGAAGTCTGAGGAGAGGCGATTGCAGGAACTGAGGTGGCCTCAAGCAAAGTTCCAGATCTTTTGATACCAAATTTCGGAGGTGGAGTTCCAGTGCCTTCAACATCAACAGCATCAGCAACATGGTCAGGGATACCTGCATTAGCAATTGGAATAACAGCAGGGGAAGATGTTGATGTATTGGAAGTTAACTTGTTGTTTGGGGTCCCAGTGAGTTGCAACACAACAGGATCATTAAATTCATTGGAGGCAACATCATCCACATTAGCCTAATGAAAAAATTAAAATATTCTATAGGATAATGAAGGTACATGAAGCTGCAACACAAAGAGCAAATGAAAAAATAGAATATTATTATACCAATGGACTATGAATAGCATTATCAGAGCAGTCCTTCAAATAGAGTTCTTCTTCAAGATTGACATCCTAAACATTAGAATAGTTAGAGTCTACATTTAGAGGAAAATTGAAAAAATAAAGATAAACATGCTGTCTAAAGAGTGGATAACAAACCTTGATGGAGTGCAACTCCTTAAATTGATTAATAACATCAGGATCATCACTCAACCTTCTAACAGTGTAGTTGTTCCATTCATGAGTAATGTTAGGCTCACCAACCTCTATCTTAAAAAGCAGCGTTTTTTCATAAAATGAACGGAATTCAGAAGGAGCCATTGTAGCCTCCACAGTGGCACCAGATGGACCAATTAAGTCCTGGGATGGAATACCAAGAAAATTGTTAACAGCTCGATCAAAAACGACCAAGGTTGTAGAACCTGTTCCATCATTCACGCTCAATTCAACCTTGTACCTATGCATAAACAACAATGAAAATAACGAAAGCATAAGAAAATTATTAAGGTAAGATGTACTCGAAGAAGAACAATTATCCAAAACATAAAATGATAGGACAACCTGGGAACTCCAGTGACTTTGCGTTTGCACTCCTTGCAAAAGAATTTGGATCCAACTTTGACAACTTTTCGAAAACATTTTTGGCATGAATTGTAGAACCATCCATGAGCAGTCTCGATGTCAACAACTTGAGCAAGGATAGCAGCAAAACCAGCCTAGTTTTAATGTTGTTTTTTAAGAAGATTGTTAATAGGTTTATTAATCAAAAAATATCTAAATAATAAATAGGATACTAAAAACTAAATAGAATGGCTTACACTTGTAGCCTCCAAAACCTCAGATATTGTTTTGTACGGAGTCTGCATGAAATCATCAAAAGCAGATATAATGGGAGGAACAGTAAGCTGACTCATGGACTGAGTCAAATATAGTTCAGAAGACTCCATCCTAAACAAATATAGTGAATTAGATTACACCAAAAGAGATAAGTTAAATTGGTTGAAGAAACTAATCACAATAATACAGACTTGGATCTGTAGTCCACAACTGGCTCCAAATCACCATTAATGAAAAGCCTAGTGCCATGAAAAGCATTTGAAAGGCCCATAACTCCTGTTCATGATCAAAGGAAATGAGGGAAAAATAGGTAAAAAAAGGTAAACATGAAAACACATATGTAATAAATGGGGAACCTCGGTATTTTTTCAGCTTACAAAGCTGAATAACAATGATAGGAGTGGTTGGAGAGGATGTGTCAGCAAGATTAGCAGCGACATATAGTCGGGTCGGTGTCGTCGCTCTGATACGTAGCACTCGGGGGGGATGAACGCTCATTTATATTCCTTATGTCGTTACATTTGTTGAACTTAAGTTATGACCGTTATGACTATTCATGTTGTGAACCTTTTGGAATTTTATCGTTAAGTTGAAACCTTGATTTTCCGCTGCATGTTAAATGAAAGTCAGTTATTTTTGAAGTATGATTTCGTTGGCGAATTTCAGTTGAAAACTGTAGCACTCAAAATGATTTTTTTGAAACTCTGATTTATTTAGTAATTTACCGGGTAGATTTTGGGTGTTACATTAGTGGTATCAGAGCATTCACAATTAGACAAAAACTGAACATATATCCCAAACCGTCCCAGATTTTTGACCCAATTTGCAACCAAGAATTCTCCCATTATACTTATCCAAATTGAGTAAACTCAGTGCCTAATTTGTAGAAAATTGTGTCTAGTTTCCAGAAAAACAAACCACATAATTTTCGGACCACTAGATTGTTCCCAGTTACTGTATAACCGAACCTATACTCAGATCGTTTCCAGAATTTTAACATAACTTGTGACACCTATAACTCGAGCTATACAACTCCAAATGCAACCAAACTAGTGCCAAATTAACAAACATTAAGTCTAGTTTCTAAAAAGGTAAACCACATAATTTTCGGACTGCTAGGTTGTTTCCAGAATACACGCAGAATGCGCCCTATGCGCTCTACGACCAGAAATTTTGTTTAAAATCAACAACACACAACACCAAACACCAACAATCACATCCAAATCATCATCAAACATGTTAATAATCACCAATCATGTCTAAACACCATTAATCACATTTAATCACCGTCAAAACACATTTAATCATCACCAATCACATACAATCATCATCAATCATGCTTGGACATCGTCAATTCATGTTTAAACACTTTTAAGCACATATATTCATCATCAAACATAATCAATCCTTAAAACTAAGGTTCTCTAATCTTAATCACCTAGGGTTCCATTAACCACCCCACATAGAGACATTCATATAACCCATTAGATAGATAGAACCCCACCCTTACCTTGTTTTTGAAGAACTCGAAATCCTTGCTTGCCTTAGCCCCCTCTCAATTCGCGACTTCCCTCTTCTCTTCTCCTCTCTAGCGCCGTCCTCTTCTCTCTATTCTCACTCTCTCACTTTGTTTTTCTAATTATGTGAGCAAAACCCTAAAAATTACCTATTTATACTTAGTTAGTCTTATGGGTTTTTCTACTTAGCTTATGCGACTTAACCCAAGCCCTTTTCCTTTTAACATCTCACTCCTTACCAATACCAACCCCCACACAAAATAACACACATAATAATATATATTTATTTTATTATTTTTCTACCACATAAATCCTAAATAATTAATTAAATAATTAATCAATTATTTTGGGGCGTTACACATGGCACTTATAATGATGTAAGGTTCAAATAAGACCAAAGACATTAGAGTTAAACATATCAACACAATAACAGTACTTTGAATCGTCAAAAAAGTAAAATTAAACAGCTTTAAACAATGCATTCTCTTCTTCTTTCTAATTAGCAATAGCTTCAATTTTATCTTAAAACTTGGCACATAGCTGCATAAGGTGGCAAAAATGATCTTAGCTTCGAACTACACTAAGGAACATGACATTTAAAGATGAGAATCCAACAATAGCAGTAAGACTACACAGAAAAAAATATTAATTAGAAATGGGTAACACATAAGACTCATTGCAAGTGGGTTCAAAGAAGACCAAAAACATTAGAGTTAAAGATATCAACTCAATAACAGTAGTTTGGATGGTAAATAAATTGAAAGATATGAGCTTTAGAGAACACATTCCCTTGTTGTTTCTTATTACCAGTAGCTTCAACTTTTTCTTGAAAGCATTTGGCACATTGCTGCATATTAGAGAGCATATTGTTTACTTAAATCTAATGTACAGTAAATTCAGCATCCAGGTCAACAAAAGGTTTAATTCAGCAGTGGCAGGAAAATGCTAATCTGAACAAATATTTGCAAAAATCTGGAGTCATGAAATGATGGTATGGATCATGGATAATCAAAGTCATAGACCAAAAAATGTTGTTCCTTACATGATTTGATCCTATAAAAAATTTTCATCAATTTGCTGTGCTGTTGGGTCATAATACTGAAATTCACAAACTTCAAATTCATAATACTGAAAAATCCAAATTCTTGTTTGAATGTAGGTGTGAGAAAGATATATAACACAACAATGAGAGATATTTTAACAATAGGAAAAGATTTACAATAACAGAAACCATGGAATAGCAATAACTAACACAATGCTCTTTAAGTGGCGTTGGTCTTAGCGATTTCATAATTATGCTACATAGCAATAACTAAAACACTCTAAAGATTTACATTAAGAAAGAACATAGTCAGCAAGGCCACAATAGCCACATAACAAACCCAAAATTAAAAAGTGTTCATAGCTCGTTTAAAAAAGTAAAAGGGATCAACAACATATTGGGCGGTTAAAATCAAACAGGATCAACTTGGGATCCACAGCACTAACTGAAATCTTAACATGGACGCCCCTCAAAAGTATCTTTTGATGGCGAAAGAGAGCCCAACCATTGTATAAACCACACAGGGAAGGATTTGCTGCATCATATTTCATCTCACACTTCCACCCATAGCCATAGGAATCGACCAAGGTCACCTCGTAAACACCAAGTGGCATTAAACCCTCGCAAAATCTAGAAGGAATAGCCTGCATTCAATAAGGAAGTTAACCATGATAGTTTCCAAAACATGATCACTGAGAATTCACAATACAGAGTATAAAAATGCATACCAAGTTCCCAGAATTTACATCAACTTCAGTTAAACGCTTTGATAAGGTATGATAAAGAGTTGGGACCCTAGAGAGTGAACGAAGATATCTGTCACCAAGATCACCATGGATGTTTGGAATAGCAGGTTGACCCAACTTAAAAATGTGTGGTGGAGTTGGGTAAGCAACTTCATTACCAAACCTATCTTTAACTTTGATGAACATCCTGTTTTTCCTGACATAGACCAGTCGGATTATCCCCCCCCCCCCCCATGCAAACAGTAATAAAGCCCCATTTCATTCCAACCACTTGAAAAATAGGGGTGACCATTTTCTCTGCAGATAAATAGTTGGAATTCATTCCCAACTGGATCCCCCAACATCACCAAACAGGACACCTCACTACCATGTAGCTGTGCAAAAATGTGATAGTGGAGTGTGTGAAGGAGCAAAATATCAAGAATACCCCCCAAGCTGCAAAACAAACAAACATATATACAAAAAGCGGTCTTCTATCCCAGGGTTTTCATATCACAAAAGAATAATATGCAATAAAAATAAAAGACGAAAGGGAAGGGTAAAAATAAACATTAAAACAGTAACTAATCCTACAACTAATTAGACTAGGTTTGACTCTCTAAATTGTCCCCAGTGAAGTCGCCAGCTGTAGCGACCGAAAAATCCGGGTGAGGATTCCTCGAAGGTTCAAAAATGAAGCCGCCACCAAAATTTAGTTTAAGGGCAAATATTGGAAAATCCCTTTTGAAATGGATAAGGGTCCTTGAGACCAGGTAAGGGTTCGGGAGTCGATTATGCGTGGGGAAGGTATTAGCACCCCACGACATCCTTCCTAATGAAGGTTACCTGCTAACTAGTTGTAGGAAAGAATATTAATTTTGAAAATGTTTATTTTTATCCTTTTATTGTGAATTAAAAAGAAAGAAGAAAATTGATATTTTATTTAAGAAAATGATATTTTGGAAAAGACTAAAAAAGGATTTTTATTAGTGCAATTGACAGAGGTCGGCCGCCCTCTGCTCCTACGTATCTCTTGGTAGAGAATCAAATCACACGTAGTTCTTGGTAGAAAACTTTGTTTGTTGGTGTATTTTATTTAGGGATTTTAGGACTCCTAAGTGATCAGTTCATTCGTCCTAAAATGATGACTAACCCGGCCATACGGCCGACTTAATCCCCTATTTTGAAAATGGAGTTTTTTTGAAGTTTGGAAGATAGTTTGATGTGTGGTGGTTTAATTTTATTTGAATAGGGGTTTTAGGACTCTTGATCCGTACGTCTCATTCATCCTAGAACGCTGACTAACCCGTCTGTACAGTCGGCTTAATCCTCTGTTTTGAAAATTTGATTTGTGGGAAGAAATATGTTTGTGTTTATTTTGACTTAGAAATTGTTTGTTTTAAATAGGGATTTTAGGACATGATCCGTAACGATTCATTAGTGACCTAAAAAGCAGACTAACCCGGCTCTACAGTCGACTTAGTCCCCTATTCATTTTTTTTGAAAGTAAAGTACTTATCTATTTATTTTTGTAGGTTTTTTGTAAAATAAATTATTCTTTGAAAAGAAATAAATGGCAAAACGAAAAAGGGGGTGCAGCAGTTAAAAGTGCGGTGCAAATTACAGGAGGGTTGTATTATTAAAACTGGGGGTGTAGTTAGTGAACCCAACTCATTTTTGTTTTTGTTGTTCAAACACCTGGCAGCGCAACTGGCCTGAAAACAGGGGGGTGCGTGAATTAAAACACAGGGGTGTAAAACTGAATCTGATTGTAAAAATCAAAATTAAAACAAATAATAGAGCCAAGGGATATATAAGGGGAAAGTTTGCAAAACCCTAATCTGTCTTTCCCCCATTCTCAGCGCCGCGCGACAATATCAAAATGGAGAGAGAGAGAGAGAGAGAGAGAGAGAGAGAGCTTGCAAAATTTCCGGCAAAAATGGAGGAGAGAGAGAAAATGATTTCCGAATGAGAGAGAACGTGAACGAGAGGGAGAGAGAAAGGGACAGTGAAGGAGAAGGGGAGACCGAAAGTGAGATAGAGGGTGGAGATTAAGAAATACGGTGAAGAGAGGGGGTAACGGCGGAGATCGCGCTGGACTGGCTGCTGCCAGGAACGCGCTGGTGACGGTGGCGCTGGGATGCCACCGTGTTTATGGCAGGGGGACCGAACTGGACTGACTGGTCTTTTGCGATGAGTGCGAAGGAGCTTCACGGCGGCGGAGTCGACGACGGCGTCTGTTGGTGACGACGGCGTTGAAGGTGCGATAGCGAAGGGGCGGAGCATGGACGAGTTCACGGTGACGCGAAGGGGATAACGACGGAGATGATCACCGTACGGTGGTCATTTGTTTTTGGTTCGGTTTCCAAGGCTAGTTAGAAGGAGAGGATGACGGCGGCGGCGACCACCGTACAGTGGCCGGAGCTCAGGTTTGTTACGGTTCCGTTTTTTTATTCCTTTTTCTGTTTTTCCTTATTTCTCTTTTTCCTCTAATTTTCCTAAAACCTGATTTTAAACTGAAAACAAACCTAAACCCATTTCTATTTTTTTTAAGGTTGAGTCTGAACAAATTTGTATATATCCCTGAACCTAATTTCCACAAGTCCTAATACCTGATTTTATTTACGGCATCAATATTCACAACAAAGCCTAAACTGAAAAGTTTGATTATTTTTCATTCATATATGTTGTTCGGACCTATGGTTGATTTCGGTTTATCAGAAAAAACTTATTTACAAATTAGACTTCATAAAACCCAAATGAACGAGAAAAAAATGTGTGGACTAACCTCTTGTCCAGCCTCTGATTATTCCCTGTTGTTTACTATGCTACTGCTATTTATATTCTTGTTTGACTGCTACTGCTGCTGTCTGATTTTCGCACTTGCTGCCTCTCCTTTATTTCAGAAATTCTGATTGTTTTTGTTTATTAGGGTTTCGGTGTGAAACGCTAATCACTTGCTGCTTCTCTAAATTTTTGTATATGATTTTTTTGTGTAATTTCTGTGTGTATTAGGCTTGTTTTTATAGGCAGAAATTAGGGTTTCTGATCCTTCTCCATTTTTCTTTCCTTTTTTGCAGGTTTTGGGCTTGGGTTGGAGAAGGTGGATGCTTGGTGAGGAAGGAAAGGAGCTGGGGTTCAGCTGCTGCCTTTTTCTCGTTTTTTTGTAATTTTTGTAATTTTCGTTTTTCTATATTTTTTGTATTTTTTATTTATTTGTATATTTTGGATTTTTGGATTATTGTAAATTAAATATTATTTTTGTAATATATATTTTTTATTTTTTGAATTTATTATCATTTTTATGGCTTTTGAGTTGAATGACTAAATTGGGCCCAAAACATTAGACACAGGCCCACTTATTAAAAAAATTGGCCCAAAGATGTCAAGTATAGGCCCAATTAGAGAACTACCAAAATCAGGCCCAAAATGCTGGACCTAGGCCCAATTGGACAAACTGGTCCAAATTAAGACAGTGTTCGCAATACCGTTTTCGTAATGATATTCCTTGGGACTTATGACACGCGGACTAAGTAAAAAGACCATAATAGGAAAGAGAGTGGACAAAATTGGGGTATAACAGCTGCCCCTCTATATTTATATTTTACTAGAAAAGGTGAATGGTTTTCAGATTTTCGTAGTAGAAATAAAAATAAAGATAGAATAGACTCTAATTTTGTCCGTTTAGGGGGAAGATGAGTTAGGGGAAAAAAAGGGGCGATTAACACTTGGCGTGTTAACCGTTAACAATAAAGAAATGATCACTGGGGATCTGGAGTAGCACTGGGGCTCTAAAAGAGCATTTGGGCTCTAAGGGAGCACTGGGGCTCCAAGGGGTTGCCTAAACCCTAAAGGACCATTTGGGGTCCGAAGGTGCACTGGGGATTTGAAGGACTGCCGGGGTCCGGGGGTGGCCTTTTTCGAGCGGCCGTTAATAAGATCAGGTCTAGAACTGATCACGAATGACGTCCACTATGTCTTAGGCTGACACAACTAGTCTGAAGGGCCTGGGGCCGGATGATCCGTCGGTGCTCGATGCCGACGTGCGATTTGGATTAGACCTCTGGCGGTCTGGAAGATCGGTGCTAGACTCGGTGCTAACATTACGATCTGGTTTGCTAATTTGAGATTAACACTTGTCGCGTTGGCTTTTTTAGTAAACTAGACAGGGTCGACACTTGAGGTCGGTATGCAACAAGTATTATGCACATGACATGCATGCAATGTATGCATGTGTAATGATTGATGCTGAGCGGGATGATAAATGAAATATGGAATGATTTGCTCCTGCTTTCTTTTTTCATTTTTTCTTTGCTTTTTGCTTTTCTTTTTGGCTTTCTTTTTTTGCTGGTCCTTCAACTCGCAGGACTTCTGGCATGGGGTTACGAGGCTATCAAGTGCATTCGTACTGCTAGGTCAATTGCACATGACTGAGACTTATCATTTGAGATGATCGCGCATTTGTTGCTCTATTCCTGCGGTTCCTTTCTTCTTTATAGGTGTTTTAATGAAAGACTATATCTCTTCTGTGATTCTCGGAAATTTCGTAATGATTGTAATGCTTTTGATTATGCCACATGTTTCACAATTCAGTATCAATTATCATAAAACATCATTTCAAAAATAGACGGAAGTAAAAAGAAAGGAAAGTGTTTGATGTTGACATTGGAGGCCAAATGTGCAGAAGGCACACCGACTTAAGATTACGTCAGGAATTTCATTGAAAGAATAAGAAAGCTGAAATACTAAGCAGACTTCTCGGTAGTTGGTGTCCTTGAAGTAACGGTGCCGGCCACCCATGCTCACGACCTTGATCACTCATCATCCGACTTTTGGAAGTGTTGACTGCCTCAATGTTGTTTAGTCCAACTTCCTGACCCTAATTTTTGCCTGGATTGTCCCTTTTGGATTTTCAATCCACCGGGTCGCTCTAACTTTTGCCTAGGCCGCCCTTCCGGGTTTTCAACCTAGCGAGCTTATTTTTGCTTGGCTCATCTTTCTCATTTTTCTATACTCCCTTTTTTAGGCAGCATTCACCGGGAGTGGGAGGTCTTCCCTGTCCATTAAGAGAATAATTTCTTTACCACGTGAGGTCCTTTATAGTTCGAGGTCCATCCCCTGCGGGAATCCTTTTGGGTATGACTTTCTTGGGCACCAAGTCTCCTTAAGATTGTTGAGGATAGACCTTCTTTTGTTAAGTTTTCTTTGTTCTTTTCCGATATGACATAAGACAACCGTTCTTTTGTTTGGTGAGGTTTAATGGAAGTACTACTCCCATCGTACGGGGTTGCCCCTGTTGAAGTATGAAAGAGATCTGATCTCCATGTAAGGTGAAGTGTCACTATCATCCCTGATATTCTTTGTTTGTTGACGCAACTGCCCCATTTGTTTTTTTTTTGGGCTGTATGGGAAGGGATCATGATGCTTGACTTGGAGTCCTTACATGGCCCTCTCACCATTGTCCGTGATGATCTTTTTAGGAAAGCCGTAACGGCAGACCAAATTTCTCGACAATCACGGATTTGTTACACCAGTGGGCATCTTATGTCAGACAAGGTGATGTAAGCAGACTTTCTTGATTTGCTATCCTTTGGGTGTGATGTTAATTTTAACACCCTTTTGTCTCCTTTGGGTGTGATGTTAACAAGTTGTAGTTAGCCTTAGAAGGAACTACCAGAAACAACATTGATCTTTTGATGCTACCCACAGCTAACTCGACTTCAATGGCCCCAAGTGAGTGGCCAGTTTTTCCTTCATAATTTGTGAGTACCACGTTGTGTGGCTTCAAATCAGTATCACATTTACCAATTTTCCTCAACAAATGTGGCATCAAGTTTACAGCAGCACCACCGTCAACCAAAATCTTGTTGACACCTATGTTGTTCACTTTAGCTTGAATGAACAAAGGTTTGAGATGGTTCATCATTCCACAATCTGGTTTCTCAAGTACAGCATGTTGTTCCTCGACACAACCATTCTTCACCACATAGTAACAAATTGGTTTATAAGTAGTCTCTTCGTCGAAATCTTCCTCGACATCATTCACTTCGGAAACTACAACATACTCAATTGGTATTATTGAATCCACATTGCATAAGACATCAAATTCCAACCCAGAATCAGCAAAATCAGACTTCATTTCTTCGTCTAAGTTAAAACCTTCTTTGATTGCTGAGAGTGGAGGAAATATCCTCTCAGTAGCTGGCTTTCAAGTCCCTTCGACAGCCACTTGCTTACCTTGTTTTTTGTTAGAACTCTCTACTTGTCCTGCACCAATAGCTTTCTTTTGGCGTTGGTGCCTGCGCTATTGAGTTCTAGTCATGGGATTCGTCCGCTTGTAATTGTTGTTATAGGCATACTTGTTAGATTCAAGTGCCTTGTTTTGGCCAGTAGTACTGGTGCTGCCCTTGACCATTTTTGTGGGTTTTGGTTGATACCTAACATTTTTTTCACCAGAACTCACGGGTAAGTATCCAGTATTCTTTCCACCGGAGTACACCCATTTCTCTACAGGAGACTTTGTTGATGGAACATAAGTCTTAAGTTGCTCTTTGAGTATGCTTTGTCGCAATAACTTTGTATGGTATCCCTCTTTTGTTGAAACTGAACTTTGGCCATTTGTCGACCCATTTTCCTTTCCACTTCAATTGAGGTCGATAACCTTCAAGGCTATTTGCAGCCTCTTTGTCAAAGACAGAACTGCATCTTGGACATAGCATCACTTCTGTGTTGCTTATCTTGCAACGATTAAGGAAATCAATTAATTCCTCTTCTGCTTTTGGGTAAGCAACTTTCATTGTCTCAGCATATTGGTCTTCAGTGACCATTTCGACATTAGCCTTAGAAACTTCAGTATCTTTTGTCAAATTATCATTTCCAGCAACAACTCCAGTGGCTTCGACAACCACGATGTCGACTTCAGCATACATTGCCTCTCTGCTGTTGGAAGAGGATCAGTGTCGATTTGCATTGGAGGCTTTGATTTGTCACCAAATTTCAACCTACCTTCATTGAGAGCTTTCTGGACCAAATCCCTGAAAACAACAAAACGAGAAGTGTTATGGCCTAAAAAGTTATGGAATTTACCAAAACCCCTTTTCTTTCTTTGTTCCAATGGTGGTATTTTCAGGCCTTTAGGCACCAAAATTTGACCATCAGTAACCAAAAGATCAAATATTTCATCACATTTAGAAACATCAAAGGTGTAAATTTTTGTAACAAACTTATCATTTTTAGGCTCGACGGGATTTTTCCAATCTAATGGCTTTAACACTTTACATGTATAAGGAGGCCCAAGTTTTAATTCTGCAATATTAACCTCTTCTTCGACATCCTCATACGATATGTCGAATTCCTGGTCGCTGTCATTAGTGTCGACATATGCGACTTTTTCTTTTTTATTATTGAACCTACTAGTCCTAACCTTTTCAGCTTTAAGCCTTTCGACCTGTCGAACTCTATCAGCCAATTGTGCCATATCTCTTAAGTGCAGAGTATCTAATTTCTTTCTTACAGAATAGTCTAGGCCACCAGCAGCCATTTCGACTAACTCGTGTTCAGGCACTTGAGTAAAGCACCTTGCCTTGAGAAGTCTAAATCTATTGAGATAGTCATCAATAGACTCTGCCATTTTACGTCGAACGCTAACCAATTCCTTAAGACTAATCTTGCATTGGCCCATATAGAATTGCTCATGGAAAGCCTTTTCTAACTGATTCCAATTAAAAATAGAATGTGGAGGTAAAGTGGTGAACCAAGTAAAAGCATTTTTAGTTATAGAATTTGAAAAGTATTTCATTCTTAAATTCTCATTGTGTGCTATGTCACCAGCCTCAGTTAAATAACCGGCAACATATTCAACAGTAGATTCGCTAGTTTCCCCAGCAAATTTTGTGAACTTAGGGATTTTCCATACCCTGGGCAATTGTGTTTGCAATATATAATCCGACAAAGGTGACACAAAATTAGGCCTATGTAGGCCTAAATTAAGACCATTTTGGGCTAGAATATTTTCGACAAGATTAGCCAAATTGTTTTGGATTCCAAAATTATTTTGTTGGACTTGCCTAACCACTTCATCAGCATTTTGGTTCCTATTGACTAACACAAAATCAGGAACAGGCTCTTCGACAACAAGTTGTTGCCCTTGATTGATGGGAACTGCATTGTTGGGCCTTTCTATGGGGATTTCAACAGGCCTAACATTCTGAATTTGAGGAATTTGCTGGTTATGCACTGGTGGAGTGCCAAAGAAATCAGCAATTCTTTCCATTTGTGTTGCTAACATTTGGTAACTATTATTTGTGTTTTTGTATTAGAGGGTTAAACACTACCAATTTGTTGTGTTAACATATTAACCATATCATGATTACTATCATCCATTTGTTGCCTTAATGCCAGCAAAGATGATGTGGTCAATGAAGGTTGAACATTTCGACTAAAAATGTTCTCTGATGAACTATGTGTAGGCGTAAATCCTGTAATTGCATTGTCTGCATACGTAGATGAATTTGTCTGAAAGCCTGCCATCAAGGCTGTTGGCATGCCATATGAATAACTCCTGCTGTTCATAGGCAAATTAAATGACATATTTCCAATCATTGGATTAGCCATTAAAGGACTTGTTGGTCCTAATATTGGTGGCACAGAAGCCAACGCGTTAGTCTGTGTCATTGCTGCCGTTGTCATCATCGACACAGGAGTAATTACGGGAGCAGTTACAGCGGTTACGCCCATAACTGTCGAAGAAGGCATGGAAGCGGTTACTCCCACGACATTCGTAGCGTTAGCATCACTAACTGACGCTTGTTCTTGTGAACTTTGTGCATTTGATGCACAAGTATTGTTTACATTAGAGCGCGCCATCTTTAAAAGATGTCTACCACTCCTCAAACGCATGCACGGATTAAATCACAAGTTTTAAGATTTCAATGAAAAAACTTTAAAAATTAGCACAAAAGTCCCACTGGCGTGTCAATTTGTTTACCGTGTTTTTTGGTAAACACCGCTAGTTACAAATTAATGTTGCTTGCCGGATCAACTAGAAAATCCTAGAACATTTGTGTTGAAGTTTTTCCAGAAATTATGAGTGTTCTTGCGGTTTAAACATGAAAGTATGAAGATAACTGTCGAAGTTATCTCCAGAAGGGAGAATTCTGAGTAGAAGGCGAAGAGAAAACAAAAAAAATGCAGAAAACTTAAGAAAGTAAAAGTGAAATTGCATTAATTGTAAAGAAAATGGTGCACAAGTTCATACATTGTTCTCTGACTCGTTTTCTGTGATGTTGGAAGTTTGAGTTTCAGAATTCTGTATGTGAGTTTGTGACCCGTTTTTCCTATGAAAAACTACTATTTATACAAGGAGGGAAACACAATAACTAACTAACTGTACATATAATTTAAAAAATGGTAACTGCCATGTCTTCGACCACAATAACTGCTATGCTGTTTCAACAACGAGCACTTGACTTCTGATCTATTACTAACTTTCTTCTCGTCGAACCATTCGCTTCAATTCTTCAATTTCCTTAAGCACTGCGTCGAACTTTCTTGGGAAAACTTCTCACTGTCCAAATCAACACCTTTCCTCTTGAAATTAGCAAGTCAAACCTCGTTGACTGCATTTAATTGAACCTGTCGAAAATGCAGGCTAACAAATTCTTGTCTAAGTTGCTAAATAAGTACACTCCTGCCTTTTAAGTAGCCACTGCATTACCCTAAGGACTATGTTATCCTATGTATAGGACTTAACATGATTTTAACAAAGTTTTCTTTATTAAGCAAGTTAACAAAGCCTTCATTAAAATACTAACCCTTATTAGTTCTTGATTTCTAGTTATAAACCATGTCTGTGAATATAACTCTACTCATTTCTTAAGTGATCAACTTTAAAACAAGATGGATGTAGTATAACACAAGAACCAAAAATGTATACACCACTTTGAAAACACAATAACTTACTCAAAAGCTCATTATAAAGTTAGAAATTTTCAACCAAAAAGGTTTAGGTCATAATATGCATTGCAAGGCAAAGATAGATGAAATAAAACATGTTAATATAATGGAAAATACAAGAGATATCAATAGGGTAGAGATTACACTGATTGAAGTGCTCTTGCGTAAATTTGCCCAGCAGTGCAGAAGTACTGACTTCCTAGTGCAGTTGCACCTAACTAACTTGAAGAAGAAGTGAAGGAAGAAGTCGTCAGTTCCTTCCTTACCTTCTTTCCAACTAACTACTACTAAAACTATAAAATAAAATACAAGAAAGGAAACTACTAAATTATATGTGAATTGCTTATGAGTGAGATATTCTTCAAGTGAGAAGTGAAAGCCTTTATATAGCCTTGGAGGTTTCCTTCAAGTGAGGGTTTGCTTGGAGATCAAGCTGACCAAATGTGGCTTAACCATGATTACTTTTAGCCACTTGGTCAAAAACATGAAAAAAAAAATGGACAAATAGTCATTAGTAAACTTAGTTCACGGAAGGCAAAGTGAACACGGTTCATTTTCAATATCTGAGAACTGAGTTCACAAACAAGAACTATTTTTACAATCTGCTAATGAATTCAGTTCACGCATGTACGCATGACTTGAGTTCACTATTGAATCTCAACAAGGAAATATTTCCAGTCCTAACGGTGAAATATTGATTTTCGACATAATTTTTATATTTTATTTTCATAAATATCTTCATTTTTTATAAATGATTATTTTCATTTTGAGTCAGTGAGGAATAAATTATTATCAATATTCAAATTAAGTTTTACAAACATTTGTGTTATGTAACACGACGAGCGAGGAAGGCTCATCACTGATAACGCACTGATTGCCATGGAGTGCTTCCATTGGTTGAAAAAGAAGAAGAAAGGGAAGAAAGGGGTTATGGCTCTGAATATTGGATATGTCCAAAGCCTATGACAGGTTGGAGTGGAATTTCATTCAAAAAACAATGTCTGCTATGGGCTACCCCCTAGTCTGGTGCAGCTTATTATGAACTGTGTGTCCTCGGTCTCTTACCAGATTCTCATCAACGGACAGCCTAGCTGTGCTTTTACTCCTCAAAGGGGTTTGAGACAAGGAGACCCCCTCTCTCCATATCTCTTTATCTTGTGTGCTGATGTTCTTTCAGGTATGATCCATAAAGCAACAGAAGTTAAACTGATTCACGGTGTGAAGATTGCAAGGCAAGCTCCTCAAATTTCTCATCTCTTCTTTGCTGATGACAGTTTGTTGTTCTCAAGAGCCAACTGTGAAGAAGCTAGGACCATTCTGGACATTCTACACACTTATCAACTTGCCTCGGGGCAGGTAGTAAACCTTGACAAATCTGAGGCATCCTTTAGCCAAAATGTGCAATTATCGGATAAACATAACATCTGCAACATGATGGGAGTAACGGCAGTGGAAGCTCAGACAAGATACCTTGGATTTCCAATCCCCTTTGGAAGATCAAAGAAGGCTATCTTCTCCTTTGTCATGGATCGAGTGTGGAAGAAATGGAAGGGGTGGAAGGAGAAGTGTCTGTGGGGAAAGAGACTCTCATTAAAGCAATTGCCCAAGCAATCCCAAATTATATCCTCAGCTGCTATAAGATGCCTATTGGGTGCTGCAATGAGATTGATTCTATGCTTGCCAAATTCTGGTGGGGAACTGATGAAGAACACCGTAGAATCCATTGGGTCAGCTGGGGGAAAATGGTCAGGCCAAAATGCAAGGGTGGTATGGGCTTCAGGGGCTTTAGAGATTTTAATACAGCTCTTCTTGGGAAACACTGCTGGAGGCTTGTGAATGGTGACTGCTCTCTGTTGGAGAGGGTTATGAAGAGTAAGTACTATCCTAATGGAAATTTCTTGGATGCAAAATTGGGTTTCCAACCTAGCTATGCATGGAGGAGTATGTTGAGTGCTAGGGAACTGATTCAAACTGGGAGCAGCTGGATTATTGGTAACGGGGCCTCGGCTAGAATTTGGATGGATAATTGGGTGGGTGACGGTTCAAAGCTCTCCCCTTGAAGAACTGGCAGCAGCCTCCTTATTGATGACTGTGTTTCAATTCTGATCGATTTTGAAACAAGAGACTAGAACAGACATGTAATTTTCCAGAATTTCATCCCTCAAGAAGCTGCCAAAATTGTAAGCACTCCTCTCTCCTGGAGGCTCCCTGCTGACAAACTTGTTTGGAGAGGGGAGAAGAATGGCATATACTCTGTAAAATCTGCCTATCATAGGCTGTGTGATGCTAATTCTCGCAACTGGCCTAGTTCATCTAGCTCTATCAATGAGAGACTTTTCAAGGAGATTTGGCGTGCAAAGGTTCCCAATAGAGTGCGGAATTTCCTGTGGAAGATTACTAAAGGCATTCTCCCCACCAGAGTATCTCTAGCCAAGAAAGGAATTCAGCTTGATGTCTCCTGTCCTTTCTGCAATGACCACCCCGAGACACCAGAACACCTTTTCTTAGAATGTCATGTTACTAAGCTGATTCTGTTTGCATCCAGGCTAGGCATACACCCTCCTTCTCAAGCTGACATTGCTGGGTGACTGCTGAAATGGCTCACCTGTAAGGACCCTGAGGATGGCTCTCTATTATGTGTCTTGACTTGGATGGTTTGGAGAGCAAGAAACGAAGCGGTGTTCAACAATAAGAAGCCTAATCCGATCAAAACTGCCTCTGCTGCTGCAGATTTTGCTGCTGATTACGCTGCTGCAAATAGATTCAGAAGCTGTTTGCATTCCCAGATACAGCAGACTACAGCTCTGGCCCCTTTGCCACGGAACGGTCTCTTTGTTGATGCTGGCTGTTTCAGCGATGGAATCACGTGCTGGGGCCTGTGTGCGTATAATTCAGAAAGGATAATCATCTATAGCGAATGCAAAACTGCCCATATTTCAATGGATCCACTCATGGCAGAAGCCCTTGGCATCCGGTGGAGCATTCAGCAGGTGTTGGAAAGAAATTTGGAGATAAATTCTATACTCTCAGATGCCCAGGTGGTAGCTCTCTGCATTGCCAACAGGTCTTCGGTTGCCTCGATTGCGCACATTGTACAGGACTGTAGGTCCCTTCTTGTTTCTCTTCCTGGCTGTGCTGTTAAATTTGTTAGTAGAAAAGGAAACCTTATAGCCCATAGTCTTGTTAGCCTAGCCAAAAGTGTTGGTAATAGAAGCTAGCTGGGCCCTCCCCCAGTAAACTGCACTGCTACTAATGTTGTAATGCCAGTGGTTGGCTCTTTTCCACGTTTCAAATGAAATCATCTTAAATTTCAAAAAAAAAAACGGCGAGCGAGACCCGTGGGTATATACAAATATACAGCTAATTGGAAAAAACATGAGGGGTCATGTTTTTAATCCCGACCTTTCATCCCCTATCCCCCATATTTAATATTTGGCTTAATTACAGTTTTAGCCCCCTAGTTTTACCAACTCACGATTTTGGTCTCCCAAATTTTAATTTGACGAATTTGATCCCCCTATTTTCCCAATACAGTGTACGCCTACGTGGACTGCCACGTAGGATAATAAGTCAAAATACAGTTTTAATTTTGACCAAATTAAGAGGGGGACTTTGATTTTACAAATTGAGAAAATAGGGGGATCAAATTCGTCAAATTAAAACTTGGGGGATCAAAATCGTGAGTTGGTGAAACTAAGGGGACCAAAACTGTAATTAAGCCTTAATATTTTAGACACAACTCTTCTCTTCAAGATAATGGATGAGGGGTCGGGATTCAAACATGAGAACAAATGAATATGAGGGAATCCATTCCCATTATATGGTCCCTTCGCTCCTAAAGGGAGGGCTTAAAAAACAAAAAAAAAAAGGTATGAGGACGATAAGGAAATGACGGAAAAGACAAAAAAGAAACCCAAAAGGGCGCTTTCATTTTAGTAAACAGTTCGGTGTATCCAAAACACATTGGTCTAATGACATATATAACCTGTCCAATACGGATGGTTTTGCTCTACAATTCAAGGACTGGAGAGATTCTTTAAATCCTCCTCCTTAGCATACCAATTAGGTATTATTTTTGAAACATGGGGATAAAGATCCTTGTAGGAGTTCCTAATAGTTCCTTCTGCTACTCCTGTGGCAAGTGATATATCTGCATTCAGAGAAGAAGTCAGATACATGTATATATAGCATAGAAGCTAGCAGAACGGACGTATCCATGTTAATTTGGCTTCAGATACTCATTCTAAACTTGAAATCCAACTTAAAAAATTTTCCAACACCACCTATGAATTTGAAGAGTCAATTTTCACAAAAAAATTAATAATATGGATATGCCTTCAAATCTACAGTTATCCACTACGTGTGACGTACCTTTCAGAGGCTTTTTATCATCAGAAAGTTGAGTTATGATGTATATAACTGCAGCAGCAATTGATATAGGACTCCTCCTGCAGATTAAAAAAGTAATTAGTATTGATTATCAGAAAAAAACTGAATGTATCTGAAGATTATCAGAGATTTCACTTCATACCACATACTATTTTGGGCACCCCCAAGCTGGGACTGATCCAAGGCCTAGATATTGGGGGCATTTTGCCCCCACTAAGATCTGGATTTTCTCAATATTATATATATATATATATATATATATATATATATATATATATATATTGATGCGAACATTACTAAGGTAGGGCATATTGGGAAGAGTCCTAATGTTTATGAAAGAAAGAAGTGGAAACCAATTACTTGGGGACCACTAGCACACAAACACTCACTGATGTAACAGAATTGCCTTCGTGGCAATGGGAGGGGGTGTAGGGAATATTCACTCTGATTTGGAGAGAGAATGTGAGATATAAGGGAGGGAATTGCATAACAGAATTCTTAGGCTTGTATCGGGATTGGATAGTGGGCTGGGACTTGGCATTTCTTGTCAAGAATCTCATCGTGGCTCGCAATCGTTCTCGCATGGGACGATCTCGCCGTCGACGACCACGCAAACGACATTCCGACAGCGAAGGCAGCGCCGTTGAGGGCGAAGGCTCTCGTTCTCCCTCGCGAAGCAATAGTCGTGATTCATTGCGAGATTTTGGTGGTCGTAAGCTGAAGATTCCCATCTTCTGTGGCGATGACGCTTACGGGTGGATTGTTCGAGCAGAGCGCTACTTCAAATTAAACATGGTTGACGAAGAGGATAAGCTTGACGCAGTGGTGATTGCGTTGGAGGATAAGGCGCTGAATTGGTATCAGTGGTGGGACGAGCAGAATACTGAGCTCAGTTGGGAGAATTTTAAGGCTGCTGTGATTCGACGATTTCAACCGGGTTTGGTACAAAACCCGTTTGGCCCACTCTTGAGTATCAATCAAACGAGCATAGTGATGAAGTATAGGGAGAAGTTTGAACGAGAATCAGCTCCATTGAAGAAGGAAGAGCGTGTTATGCTGAAGTGAACCTTCATCAATGGCTTGAAGGAAGAGATTCAAGCAGAGTTGAAGTTACACGCTGGTGGCACGTTGGATGAATTGATGGATAGGGCTCTGTTGTTGGAAGAGAAGAACAATGCTCTGAGGAAAGGAGGACTGATGAATGCAGAGAAGAAAGGAGGGCGTAAAGGAGATAAGCCATTTGTGAAGAGCTCTAAGGGCTTCACAAGATGGGAGAAGGGTGGAAACAAGGAGGGATCTAGTAGTAAAGGGGGAGAAGCTGAGTCTAGTGATAAGAAACCCGTAGGAGGAGGGAAACTTTCTCAAGCTGAATTGAGAGAGAGGAGTCGTAAGGGGCTTTGTTTCAAGTGTGGAGAGACTTGGGGAAGAGATCATGTTTGCAAACTTAAGCATTACAAGTTTGTATTGATGGAAGATTCTGGAGATGAGGAGGCAGAGGAGAGTGCAGAGGAGAAAGAAGAGACGGAGGTGTTGGCTGCTAAGACACTGCAGCTTTCCTTGAAGAGCAAAGAGGGATTAACCTCTAATAGATCCTTCAAGACTATTGGGAGGATTGGTGAAGCAGAAATTCTGGTTCTGGTGGACTGTGGAGCTTCCAGCAACTTTATTTCTCAGAAATTGGTGAAACATTTGCAACTCAAGGTGAGTGACACACCTGAGTTTGAGCTGGAAGTGGGGATAGGGGATAAAGTGAGAAACAGTGGAATTTGTAAGCAATTGGAAGTGGTGATTCAAGGGGTTCCAAGTGTGCAGCACTTCTTTATAATGGAGCTAGGGGGACTGACTTGGTGTTAGGAATGGATTGGTTAGCAAGTTTGGGTGATGTAAGGGCCAACTTCAGGAATTTAGTCTTGACTTGGAGAAAAGGAGAGAAGAAGATGATGAGAGGTGATCCTTCATTATGCAAGACACAAGCCTCATGGAAGGCTATGATGAAAGCTCTCCACAATGAAGGAGAAGGTTATATGCTCTCCTATCAAACACTGGACCAACCAGAGGTGAAGACCAGTGACCACTGTCCTAGCTCAGCCCTAGCTCAGCCCTTGACAGTGTGCTTGAGGAGTTGTTTAGAGAGCTTAAGGAATTGCCACCCAAGAGAGGTTGTGATCATGCAATTATCCTCAAGGAAGGAGCCAATATCCCTAATATAAGGCCATATAGATACCCATACTATCAAAAGAATGAAATTGAGAGGTTTGTGAAAGAAATGATGTCTGCAAGGATCATTCGGCCTAGCAACAGCCCATACAGCAGCCCAGTTATCTTGGTAAAGAAGAAAGATGGAGGATGGAGGTTGTGTAGATTACCGTGCCTGAACAAGCTCACAGTACCTGACAAATTCCCAATCTCTATCATTGATGAGTTATTAGATGAGTTAGGTGGTGCAAGCCTTTTCTAAACTTGACTTGAAATCAGGATATCACCAAACTCGCACGAGAGAAGATGATGTTCCAAAAACAGCATTTAGGACTCATGAGGGACATTATGAGTTCCTAGTCATGCCATTCGGACTAACAAATGCTCCCTCTACATTTCAAGCATTGATGAATCAGGTACTAAATCCTTATTTGAGGAAGTTTGCATTAGTTTTCTTTGATGATATCTTGGTTTATAGTAAGAGCATGGATTGTCATCAAGAACACTTGAGAACTGTTTTACAAGCATTGAAAGAACATGAGCTGGTTGTGAATAAGAAGTGTTCTTTTGGGAAAGGAAGCCTAGAATACCTAGGGCACATCATCTCTGTGCAGGGGGTAGCTGCAGACCCTGCCAAGGTGAAAGCCATGGTAGAATGGCCTGTTCCTAAAGAAGTGAAGGGGTTGAGGGGGTTCCTTGGTCTCAAAGGATATTATAGAAAATTTGTGGAAGGGTATGGGAAGATAGCTTGGCCATTAACTCAACAACTGAAGAAGGATAAATTCCAATGGGATGACATAGCTCAAGCTGCATTTGAGACTGAAAACTGCCATGACTGAGGTGCCTGTGCTTGCTGTACCAGATTTTGAGAAGACATTTGTAGTGGAGACTGATGCCTCAGGCAAAGGTCTAGGGGCTGTGCTGATGCAGGGAGGACAACCAGTGGCTTTCACGAGTCAAACACTGTCAGATAGGGCACTGAATAAATCTGTCTATGAGAAGGAATTAATGGCTGTAGTGCTGGCAATACAGAAGTGGAGACATTATCTATTGGGAAGGCATTTCATTGTTCACACTGACCAAAAGAGCCTGAAGTTTCTGGCAGATCAGAGATTAATGGGAGAGGAGCAGCACAAGTGGATCAAGTGGATCTCCAAGTTACTGGGGTTTGATTTTGAGATAAAATACAAACCTGGAATTGAGAACAAGACAGCTGATGCACTGTCAAGACAGTTACAGCATTCTGCACTTACCACAATTCAATTTTTTGATTGGGAGGACATTGAAACGGAGCTAGATAAGGATGAGAAGTTAAAGGGGATCATTCAAGACTTATTGGTGAATGGTGTGGAGCATAAGGGGTATGAGATGCACAATGGCAGACTGTATTACTTAGACAGGTTGGTGATTATGTGCTTTGATCTTGAAAGAATTCCATGACACGACAGTAGGAGGGCACTCTGGTTACTTCAGAACTTACAAAAGAATAGCCAATTTATTCTTTTGGGAAGGTATGAGGAAGACTATTCAAGATTATGTGCAGAAGTGTGAAGTTTGCCAAAGAAATAAGTACCAAGCCCTGAGCCCAACAGGTTTGTTACAGCCATTGCCTAACCATAAGCATATTTGGACTGATCTCACCATGGATTTCATTGGTGGGTTACCTAAGGCAGGAGGTATGGATTCTATACTAGTGGTGGTGGGTAGATTCACCAAATATGCTCATTTTATAGCATTGGCTCACCCTTATAATGCTAAAAAAATTGCTGAATTCTTCTTGAAGGAAGTGGTAAAACTTCATGGATTTCCTAAATTCATTGTGTCTGACAGGGACAGGGTTTTTATTAGCTCATTTTGGACTGAATTATTCAAGCTTGCTGGTACTAAGTTGAAGTTTAGCTCTGCTTATCATCCTCAAATGGATGGTCAAACAGAGGTGATGAATGGATGCTTAGAAACCTATTTGAGATGCATGACAGGTGTTAAACCGAAGCAATGGCATAAGTGGTTGAGTTGGGCTGAATTTTGGTACAATACCAACTACTATGCTGCTACTAAGATGACGCCATTCAAAGCCTTCTTTGGGAGGGATCGTCCTCCTATCATAAGGGGTGATGTACCAGTGACACCTATTGAAAACGTGACAAGGATGACTCAGGACAAAAATGAGATTCTGGGAATGCTCAGAGATCATTTGGTGCAAGCACAGGACAGAGTGAAACAGCAAGCAGATAAGCATAGAAGAGAACTTGAATTCAAGGCTGGTGACATGGTATATCTGAAAATACAGCCTTATAAGCTGAAGAAGCTAGCTAAGAGGGTGAACCAGAAATTAAGTCCTAGGTACTATGGTCCTTATGAGATAATAGAGAAGATTGGAGAAGTTGCCTACAAGCTAAAGCTGCCTGAAGACAGCAGAGTACATCCAGTGTTTAATGTGTCTCTGCTGAAGCCCACAGTATCTGCTGATGTGACCATCCAGTCTCTGCCATCTTATGTATCAGAGGAATTAGAGCTGCAAGTGCAACCAAAAGATATCCTAGCTGTTAGAGGAGAGAATGAGCAAGAAATGGAAGTGTTCGTGAAATGGAAGAATCCGCCAGAATGTGGGAATTCATGGGAAGCTGTGAGCAAGATGATGGAAGTGTTTCCAGAACTTCACCTTGAGGACAAGGTGAATTTTGAAGGAGGGGGTGTAGATGCAAACATGACTAGGGAAGGGCATATTGGGAAGAGTCCTAATGTTTATGAAAGAAAGAAGTGGAAACCAATTACTTGGGGACCACTAGCACACAAACACTCACTGATGTAACAGAATTGCCTATGTGGCAATGGGGAGGGGGTGTTGCGAATATTCATTCTGATTTGGAGAGAGAATGTGAGATATAAGGGAGGGAATTGCATAACAGAATTCTTAGGCTTGTATCGGGATTGGATAGTGGGCTGGGACTTAGCATTTCTTGTGCCATTTTACTGTTTCATTGAATCTTCATCTTCCCTGTAATCCTTTTATCACAATTCTGAGAGATCCTCAAAATTGTTGTTCATAATACAAGGAATTGTTCTTATTTTACTTACTCTGTTTTCTGGTACCCATCATTCATATATATATATAATATAATAAACCATCATATATATGTATTATATATTGCTTCCACCGCTTAAAATTTCTGGATCTATCACTGCCACCCAGTGTTCCTACTCTACACAATACACATATGCTACTATTCCTTAGGGTGTGTTTGGGAGTTTGGAGGGGAAGGGAAGGGAGGGCATGAGACTAATAGTGTAAATTCTTTAGTGATGGGGAGAAAAATCACCCCCCCCCCCCAAACCCCTTTCCTAGTTTATTTTTGGATCCCCTCCAAATTTGGGGGGTTTTGGAGGGGCTTCAAAAATAAACTAGGGGAGGGGTTTGGGGGGTTTAGGGGGATAATTTTTCTCTCCATCACTTAAGAATTTACATTATTAGTCCCAACCCCTCCCCTCCCCTCCCCTCCAAACTCCCAAACACACCCTTAGTTTCCAATTCTCGACCAGATACAGCTCACTATGTGTAATCTCACCCTTCATCTCGTTCTCAAAGGAAAACATGGAAGTCAAATGCAACAGTAAGTCAAAGAGAAGAGATAAAATGGACAAAACCACCCACAGGATTTTTAAAGTGCAACATAGATGCTTCTTTTACTCAACAAAATAAAGTAGGTGTTGGGATCTGCTTAAGAGATGAATTGGGATTGTTCATGTGTGCAAAAATGCATTGGTTCCAACCTATAGTGAATCCCAAGATGGGAGAAATCTATGGATTGCTCAAGGCTATTGAATGGGTGCGTATTCAAAGATGTCATTTTTGAAATGGATTCTAAGATCATTGTAGATGGAATGCAAGGTCCTATTAATATTACCGAGTTTGGAGATACTATCCAGTATTGTAAGTTGACACTAGCTTCTTTGCGTCAAAAAAAAAAAGTTGACACAACCTTCTTTTTGTAAAAACTCTCATTCATTAGGAGAAAAGCTAAATTGGTTGCTCACAACCTAGCAAGGGCAGCCATATGGACAACTAGTCCTCAACTTTATTTCAACATCTATTTCGAAAGTTATCGTTAATGAAATGAAATGACGTTTTGCAGTCAAATAAAAGCACAATCTAGAAAATTTATAAATTCCCCAATCTTAATTAATATCCTTGTTTTATTTCTCACTAACACATTGGAGCATGTTAATTTTCTCACCATGTTTCCTCTTAGAAGCAAAACTAAATTTCATTAAGTTTTAGCTGCAACTATAAACATATTTACATTAGTATTGAAGTGTAGTGAATATCACAAACCAGACTTCAGCAATGAAAATCGATTTCAACCAAAGTATACCTTATATCAAATTCTTCTGATTTCTTCACAGATTCCTGAGCAGCTTTAACAGCTTGATTATTCATACCAAGATTGGAACAAAATCGCCTCTAAAGTTTGAGAAGAAAATATGGTTAGTAAAATCAAAGAAATCTAGTCAAATTTTAGATGAGGTGTCTTCACTAATAGGCTGCTCAGGATAGAAAGATATGCTAGACATCAACAAAGAAAACTCACCATAAAATCCCCAGCATGTATTGTACCCATCTCCACAGACTGACCCTGCTCCAAACCCAGTTGTTTCACTATGTACTCTTTTGCTCGGCCAATTTCCTTCTTTGTGGCCCCATTGGCAACTGAGCAGATTTCTATTTGAAATCCATAGGTTCAGGAAAGCTCATTTACATAGGGAAAGATAAATTGGGAAGCATCCAGATGTTAAAAGTATCCTAGGATGTGTACCTTTTACAGTCCGAGGTTTGTCTTCTTGTCGGCAAGCAATGTAGAGACAAGCAGCCAATAAGGCATCTTGATTTCTACCTCTACTGGACTTTTGGTCTTCAACCCTCTTAAATATCTCATTTGCCCGATCCTTCACATCAATCCAAAAAGCAACATAAGAACAAATATTCACTTTACAGCAACATATGTCAAGCATCACAAACAAGGTGCATATGAATTGGCCCTTAAAGCCTGAGAGGCTTTATTTCCTTGAGTAAAGAGGCGCCAAAAAGCACACACCTCATTGAATAAGGGTGTTAACATTAGAATAAATGAAACCATTTTGCCATATAAATTATCTACTCAAGAATATCATTCAAAGTAAAACAAACTTACAATACAATATTTGAGTCTGTTTAGATTGACTTCTGAACAACTAATTTGAGCTTATCTACTAGCACAACAAAACACTTGTTAGAGTGTTTAAGAGAACCGGTGGAAACAGCTTATGACATGTCCATAAATTGTTTTTTCTTTTCTTAAGCCCTCCAAGCCAAGATAGCTTATGAAAATAGTTTAACTATAATTTCTCTTTGATTTGAGAAATAGCTTATACATGTGTTTATCTTATAAGCACTTAATAAAGTTGTTCCCCAAACAGGCCTGTAGCCTTAGAGTTTTCACGCATTTTGGTTTGATTTATTATATTTATTTCTTTTTTGGGGAGGGGGGGGGGGTGGGGTTGGGAGTGGAGGAGAGGGATTGGTCCCTTTATTTAGAAACAATTAGATTTTAGTTGCTACTTATTAAAGTCTTAGTCCCTATTTTCTATGAAGTAGTTCCTATAGATCCCACTCATTAATAAGGTATTGGTCCCACATGGTAGAAAAACATAGGGGCTTTTAGCACAAAAACACCCAAAAGGGACCAATTTTGCATTAAAACCTGTAATATAAGATACTCATTTTACAATAGTAACATAAGCTTATGCGCCTCAAAGACCAAGTGGCTATTCTTTAACATTCTAAGTGATTTATCCCTTTCAGCATCACAGTTAGCAAGTTGCAAAATTGAGTTTCTAGGGTTTTTATCAATGTTAAAAGTATGCCTTGTCTGGGCCAAAAAGGAATGCCAAAAGTGCCAGTGGGATTAGCTTCAATGAAGGGGCAACACCTTAAGTAACCAGCTTGCTGACCCCTTCTGATACCTTGTCTAAAGCACATTCACTACACTGCAAATTAATTTCTCTAGAGAATTTCAAAGGTCAAATCATACAAACCATATCAGGAGTAGCAATGCAGTTTCTTACAAACAACAATAAAATTCAATACAATCATATCAGGAGTACCAATGCAGTTTCTTACCAAACAACAATAAAACTCAATACCATGTAATTCAACAAAAAAACTACACAAATCGATGGAGAACACTATTTATTTGATACAAACATTGCATTTAGGTTTGAGCTTCCAAGCTCAAGCTAACGGTGGTGGTATATTCAGATTCACGAAACACGTTGCGTAAACTAAAATGAGAAATGTGGATCAATGTCCAAATAAATAGCGCAGTTAGTTCTGATTCTACCTAGTCTTCCAAAACTTACAGACACACAATTATGGGAAAGTGCCTTCACTGTGAAAGGACTTCACCAACAACCACACAAAATTTGACATGTTATTTGTTTCAATATAATGTAATTTCAGTAAGCTAAAAGTTCAGGTTCCAACCTTGAAGTTAATAACAAAAATCAGATACAGTGGACTATAATAGGAGTATCTAATTTCATGAAAGTCTCCTATAACAATAACGAAGACAAAGGGAATGGGACAGTCCACATACCTTGATGGTTGCAACGAGTCCCAACCTGAAAATTAATCAACCACATCAATCAATTCCCCAATCGTCTCATTCAATAAAAATCTCATAAGAAAAATTCAAATGCAACTCAAAAATACGAAAGTTTAGCAACAATAAAGCATGAAAAGTTTGAGGGTTACAAAGATTGGTCACTGATCATTCTAGCAAGTGCTACTGTACAAATAACGAAACCTTAAACACAGATAAGAAAATTAGCGTAAGCAGTGACGAACCGATCAGACATGGTGGCGATGGTTTTGAAGGCCATGATGAGGCCTCGATCGGGATTAGAGCCACGATTCTGCCAGCGGCCAAGGGAGGAGGAGAGAAACTCGCCGGAAGAGCCGTTAGGTTTAGCGATGACGGTGGAGAGACCACCGTCAGTTAAGAGAGGATTAGAAGGACCTCCGACACGGTTGGGGTCGTTATCGTTTGACTCGTTGGCGAAGGTACGCCACTCGGAGGTTTCATCGATGGAGTGAGATTCAAGAACGAGACCGCACTCTGAACATACTGTGTCGCCTGCTGAGTGATCGGAGACTACCTCCGTTTCCCGCTTGCAATCGCTGCAGAATGCATCCGACATTTTCTTTTCTTCTAGCGGGGAGAGAGAGAGAGAGGAATAAGACTGGAGTACAAAATTACCGGCGGTTGGGCATTTATGAGGAGATTCGGAATTCATTCCTTTATTGTTGACGGATGGTAATAACAATTAGGCTAAAATGCTTCTCGGTCCATTAATTTAATTAAAACTAATGATTTAGTCTTTTATTTTTTTTTAAATAAGTCTTTTACCTTTCAAATTTTAAGCAAAGTTAGTCTTGGTTACGTTTTTTTTTACGTTGTTTGGGTGTGTCCAGTTGGCTGTTAAGTTGCTGATGAGGATGCCAAATCAGTTTGTCACCTCCATCTTCTTTATTTAAACCCTAGATCTCATATTTCCATCATTGTTGATTCTCTAAAAAAACGTGAAAGCTTGCGGATAGAAACTGAAACTTCGAAACACCATAACAATGGCTTCCTATCGCTCCAACGGGTCGCAATCCAGAAGTTCCCACTTTTGTTTCATTCGCTGCTAGTGGGCAACGTGTTCCTTCTAAACCACTCAAACGTCGTTGTGGAACCAAAGCTGTGATTCGCACCGTCAACAAAGATGGACCCAACAAAGGCAAGACATTCTGGGGTTGCAAGCATTTTGTGGTAATCTCGTAGGTTCTGTCATGGTGTTCTTCTTTCTGTTATGGTTATGTTATGGTTACCACGATGTTGTTGAAGTTTAGTTTCTTGTTTGTAAACAAAAGCTAAAAAGCTATATGTAATGGTTGTATTTTAAACAAAAGTTTACTTTGGTTGTTGAATGTTAAATTGATGTTGAAAATTTGATTTCTTGAAAACTGAATTTGATTTCTTTAAAACAAACATTTTCAAAATGTTGGACTAAATTAAGACTACAATTAAACCTGCCAATACACAATTCATAAATCTGCCAATAGCATTTCATACATCCAAATCTGCCATTAAATATTGTTCCAAAAAGGCAGATAACAAGCTGAATCACACATAGTTCCAAAGTTGGACCATACATGTACAAAAATGATAATTTAACATTAAACATAGTTCCAAAGTTGGACATAGACACAAAACAGTTCCAACACAAACACTAAGGAGCCCTTCTTGTTGGTAGTTTCATTCTGAGGGGGGATTGTGTTGCAGCATTTCCTAAACCTTTGGACAGTGTTTGAGGGCTTCTCCTGGGTTGTGCTGCCTGTACTTGACCCCCAAAATATCCCTTTAGAAAGCAACCATCAAGGCCAATAATAGGCCTACATCTCAAGAAACTTTGCTTGCAACCATGTAGACCTATATACATTCTTTAAAAACTAGGTAGCAGTGGCCTATACACAATTTCATCTACATTGTCAGTAGGTTGTTGTTGTTGTTCAGTGGCTTGTACATTGATTTTGATGGTGCTGTTTGGATTTAATCTTAAGAGTTCATGGGCATAATCATAGAGTCTAGTATATTGCTTTTTGAATGAGCCATCAACCATATCAATAGCACCCTTCATTGCTCTAGATGCCTCTCATGGGCTTTGTTGCAAATATCAGTTAGCTTAATTTTTGGGTTCTCCCTCACAGTATTCAATAACTTGTTTCCCAGCCAAGCTGAACTCATCATTTTGACCCTATGATCTAAGCTGCATGAATGGTTGGCTATCAACTTTCTAAGTTGCCAAGTATCTTCATCAGGTAATTTTGAACAATATGCCAACCACTCACATCCATCCTTACAACCAACTCTAACTCTTGTGTTATCATTCTTTAATATATCTTAGATCCCTACCATTGTGATTGCATATGTTGTTATAGCAACTTTGAATTCCTCCTTAGTTGAGAACAAACAGCCCAATATCCACTTATAATCTTCCATTATTTTAGGCATAACAAAAGATGGATATTTTACCTTCTCTTCATCACTAGACAGTTCTGAGTCTTCAGTTTCAATTTCTTCTATGTTGTATTCCTCATCAGATAGCCCTCTACCACACCTTCTTACTTTGACCAGTCTTCTTTTACCAAGCTTCAAATCATCTTCATCAAGAGTTTCTTCTCCTATTTCAACTCCATCATTGACAGCTTCTTCAATAATTTTTTTCTTAGGCCTCCCTCTTTTTTTCCCAGACTTAGACCTCTTACGTTTACTTGTGGAACCTCTGTTCTTCTTCTGTGTGTTGTTTCCATCCCCACCACCCACTATTGGGAGTTGTTCAAACCCATCATCTAGGTCAACTTCATCATCAGAGTCAAAGTACTTTTCTAGTTCCAAACCTTACATTTAAAGCACTATCATCACTATTATTTCCTAAGTCAGCATCAACATCAGCTTGGTCCTCAACATCATTTTGGGCCCAACTTCAGGTTGGACTTCTGATACATACTTGTTGCGTTAAAAACACACTTAGAGCAAGTGTACTCTATCGCAGAAGTAGTATAAAAGATTATCGTCTCCACAGGGATTAACTAACAAGTACCAAACTAGTCATGATTGTTTATTATTTAGACGAACAATTGTTTGAGTTGTTAAAGGAACAAAATAAAAAGAAATTATAGCAAGAAATAAAATGTGAAGTTTAATCAATTGAGAGAGGCCTAGGGTCACGGTTTCAGTTGCAAGCTTCGATTTCTCTATGTCTATTTCTACCTGAATTCCTTTGTTTTATTCAACTACCAATCTCTTTACTAAAGCTATTAATCTGTTTGGTCATTCGCGATTAATATTCGTTTTCCTAAATTAACCCTTGTTTGGTCATGCAATAATTTAAATTCAAGAAAAGCATAAAGAGCAAAAAGGTTGAATGATTGGAAGACTAAATTAAGGTTTGGTCATGCAATAATTATAGCCTCAATTATCCTATAGATCCACCAACTAATTGCAGTACGGTCGTTGATCAATTAATTGTTTATGAACATGCAAAGGGTAGTTAATCCTAAGACCTAGAAGAGGATTTAGCTATCCAAAGTCATAAAGAACAATAAAATAGAAATTAGAGTCATGAATTACAGAGATAAAAATAACCCGAAAATTAGAGAAATTCTTATTGAGTCTCCAATCTCATTTTTCTGCTCCAAATCTCTCTCACGGTGTCAAGAACGATACCCAAAATCCTCACTCTCTCATCGTCTGGTGCGGCTCCAATTTTGTTGTTGTGCAGTTGACGGCTTCTCCTTTGAATACACCTTGCAGCACTTTTTATACTCATTCCAAGGGTTGCGTGCTTAGAGTTGGGGGCCATACTTCGTACAACCCCCTCTCTACTCGGTGGACACCCCCAAATTTTAAATATTCCCAAATTGCCCTCACGTGGAACAAACGTGGACACTGGTCCAATGTCGGGTTCAGAGGCTAGAGTCCGAACCCGTTCGGTACTTTCAGACCGAGTCAAAAAAAACGTGGTTCGATGCATAACTTCCGAACCCGTTCGATACTTACAGGCCGAACCATTAATGGGGTGTCTGATATTACCATTGGGTACGATAGTTGCGCACCGAACCGGTTCAGACCACAAGGTCCGAACCTACCCGTAACTTGACAGAATTTAAACTTTCTGAACAGAACTTCTGTAGCCAAAAACACCCCAAAAATAGTGTAATTCCACCATTACAATTTAGGTACTAACAATAAATTAACTAATTTAAGTGAACTTAAGATCAAATAAAAGGATAAATGGTCTTGTCTTAATACATAACCAAGCTACAAATTCAAAAACATATTCAAATAAACATCAATCTTTTGGAACCATCGTCATGATGGGAAACCCTGAAATTAAGTCTCTGCCAGAGTGAGGATGAATTGTTTCCAATGGAAACAGAGTGAGGTTCACCATGTGTAACACCCTTTTTTCACCCATCGTTTATTCATAAATTATCAGAGTTTTTCGTGCCAAAAGAGTGTCGCATTTTTCAACGTAAAACAAAACCTCGTAGTTTTCTCAAAACATGCAGCGGAACTATTCAACATCGTTAAAAACATCAACAACCGACAAAGTGCAAAGTGCACCAATTACTAAAAGATTCAACATCAACCGAAATTTAATTAAAAACAGTAATCGACCCTTCCCCAAGTGCTACCTATCAGAGCAGACGACACCAGGCAAAAGGAAGACTACAATCTTCACTCGGGCTCACCTATAAAGTAACAACCACAAAAAGGGGTGAGATTCCATACAATATAAGAAGTGTATGAAAGACCACATACAAATCTCAAGACGTCAATTAATCACGGCAAGCAACATCACTCTTAACAGTTAATAACAACTAAGTATACATTAACACGTCACTTTCACAACAACACATCACTTTAACAACACATCACAATGGCCAAACAACTTCATTCAATCAGTCGTGCAATATGAATGCGATATGAGACTCAAGTAATGCACATGCATGTGGTACCAACCTACGTCACTGGCCAAAGGCCTAATTTCCGTCACTGGCACAAGGGCCTAAAATATCGTCGCTGGCACAAGGCCTAATGTTCATGGTATGCATGCGACTCAATGATGTATACACAACAGTCAAACAATCACACATCAACGTCACTGGCCATAGGCCTAAATCACATCACTGGCCGAAGGGCCTAAAATATAGACAACGTTGGCCATAGGCCTACGACATCGAACAACGCCGGCCCACGGCCGTCACAACAAAACAGCTCAAAGGTGTGGGCCATTCGGCGGTACCCACGACAACACAAACAACACAACATCTTCAGCAATTAACAGCTCTCAACCACAACACTTTTCCAAAACATTTAGGGTTGACGACCACTTTTTGAAAAAGACACTGGAGACGCCTCAAGGGCACCTCGGACACCAAAACAACTCCAGGGAACAATGTTAGAAAAATAGTTCAGAATGCCTTAAAATTAAAGTATCCAGTTAGGCACCTGGATAAGCTTTCCAAAACATTTTGAATCGTCTCAATTGGACACCCGAGTCAAAAGTTATGTCGAAAACAGTTTAGGAGAAAAACTAAGACATCCTGAAAATGGCGCCCAGCGAAGGGGATCCAACCAAATTTTCGCAAAAGTGGACAATTGGCACAGGAGCAAGAATGGAATGACCCAATATGATTAGGCAAGGCATTCAGCAAAGGCACGGACCAAAACACCAAGAGAAACAGAATAGGGCTTGCGCCCATGGGTAGGGATCCGAAGACAGCAACGCAACACAGAATGGCAACACAGCACAAGTGCTGAATTCCTACAGCAGTACACCTACTTCGGCGAATTAATTAAAATAGCAAACGACATCGGATTTCAACAAAAGACCACTCATTGGAAATCCCTCTGAGTGTAGTTTCTGCCTATGATTTTTATTTTTCAAAATAAGTATCCAGTTGGTAAAGTTTTTCAAAACACTACACTGGTACCAAAATCGGACAGAACTCTCTACCCAGCTTGCAACCAAATTTTCTTTCTCATTTCTTAATGAAATTTCGTGAAAAAAGTGCATATTGCGTATAGAATTAAGTCTAATTTCCAATGAAACAAGAATCGTTCAAAACGGAGTTCAATTGATAACACAAAGCCTACAAAAACCGAACCTACTCACAGTTTGATTCCAGAAATTTGACCCAACTTTGGAGGCTCATAACTTGAGCTACACAACTCCAAATTGAACGAACCCAGTGCCAAAACGACCGGATTTAAGTCTATTTTCAAAAACAAAATAGCCACATAATTTTTGGATCGACCAAACAGTACCAGTTTCAGAGAAACCGAAACAGTGTCCAGAAAATGCACGAAAACCATAAACAAGTAGAACTCATCATGATCAATTCCCAAACAACAATTTCAACACCACATACTTATGCATTTTCTCAAACACTTGACATGCAAAATCATAAATTCTCAACAACAAATCATCATATGGCAACAATTATTATTATGAGCATAACAACATGTCATTTAGGCATAGGGATGTGAGGAAATCAAGCATACATCAATTTACTCAACAAGGCACACAATCATAGGGCATGCGATTTTTCAAGACAACAATATGGTGATCAAGACACCCTAAAACCCCACATGTAGATCCCTCATAAACCCTTATATTGAATTAAATCCCACCCTTACCTTTTAGATTGGAGAAAACGAAACCTTAGATTAAGAGATGTGTGAAACTCTAGCTTTCCTTCTCTCTCTCCTTGGTTGTAGATCACGCCTCTCTCTCTCTTCTAGCTTGTGGATCACGCCTTCCCTCTCCTCTTCTCACTTCTCTAATCCTTATTTTTCTTTTTCCTTCTAATGACAACAAAACCCTAACCTAGCCCTTTTATAAACTCACTTAACCTCATGGGCTTTTTCTTATCTTATGTGACCTAATCATGGGCCTCCACTTAACACTTCTAATTTACTAATACTAACACTAATAATTAGGTCCACATATACTAGTAAATAATTATTTCTATTATTTCTACCACATAAATCCTAAATAATTAATTAAATAGATTAATCAATTATTTTGGGCTGTTACACCATGTACCTAGCAAACTCACATGCACACGGTAGACCATGTGTGGTTCTGATCACGCATCCACATTCAAAAGAATCAACACCAATCATGCTACGCTTCAACTCTTTGGCAATATAGTCATCGCGTTGGAAGCAACTAAACCCTTTAGGTTGTCATATATTCTGCTCCAATGATGAAATTTGACTCTGCTCAGGCTATGCTCGAAACTCCGCTTAAGTTCACTACGTTGTACCCTAAGCATGCCAGCAATCGAATCCCAACGCTTACACAAATCACCCCTGCTGTCGTGCAAAAGCTTCTTTAAAGATGAGTGTGTCGACTCTACTCTGTTGGTGGTAGTGTTACCCAGGTGCATATGACGGTTTACCCATGCATCTACAAATATCTCGTTATAAGGGGTGGTCCACTGTCTCTTCACAAAGTTTTAGGTACCCATTTGTTTTTGGGTCCTTGAGGGTTAGTCTTTATATTCAGGGGATCTTTTTGCTTGTTGCTACAAACTGAAATGTAATGTTGAGTTTGTTTGCATCTTGATCATTTGACTTTGGATTTTCTGTTACCCTTCTTATATATTTGATCCTTCTCAAGAGGAGTTAGACTCACTTGAGAAGCTTCAAGATTCTGTGCACAAATCATAAGCTCATTTGTCAAATCACTAACTTGTTTTCTTAACATTGCATTTTCATTTTCAAGTTCTAAGTTAGAGACAATTGGTTTTTCTGGTATTTTCAAGTTGAGAAGCTTGAACTGTTCTGAGAGTTTGAAATGAGATTGTTGTAAAGTGTGAATTGTTTTTCCCATTCTTTCATTTTGTGTTTTTATCTCCTCATTTTCCTTTTTCAAAACACATAACTGATCTTTGAAAAACATGCATTTCTGAGAAAGAATATTTGAATCATATAACAGACTATCAAAGGAGGATTCAACTTCTTTGCAAAATTCACATTTTAAGGGTTCAGAATCATATACCTCTTCTTGCTCAGTTCCTGCCATGAGACAGAGATTGGCTTCTTCCTCTTCATGCTCACTTGGTGACTCTTCTGAATCATCCCAAGTAGCCATTAAGGCTTTCTTCTTAGGTGAGAATTTTCTTGACCCCTTTTTGTTGAGAAGAGGGCAAACTTGTTTTATATGACCAGGCTTCTTGCATTCATAGCAAGTGATTTTTGACTTGCTTCCTTCTCCTTTGAATGTGTCTCTTCTGAATTGAGGTTTTCCTCTTCTTTTTAACCATCTGTTGATTCTTTTGGATATAAGATCTATTTCTTCTCCATTTGTATCATCTTCAGTTTCTTGTTCCACATCTTCCATTTCTTGAGAAAATTTAAGTGCCATTGATTTTCCTTTCTGAGGAGGGTTTTTTTTCCTTCTGAGAAGCTTTTAGAGCAACTGCCTTTCTTTTTGGATGTAATTCCTTCATGAGTTCTTGTTCATGGATTTTCAGTGAGCCCAGCAAATGATCAATGTCAGGTGATGACAGTGTTTTTGCTTCTTCTATGGCAGTCTTCTTTGGTCTCCAAGCTTTTGGAAGACATTTCAAAAGTTTACTAACCTTCTCAGCATTTGGATAGGTTTTTCCCAGAGCACTTAACCCATTGATGATGGTGGTGAACCTGCTGAACATTTCATCATTAGTTTCTTCTTCTGACATTTTGAACATTTCAAATTCATGGATGAGCATGCCCTTTTTTGCTTCTTTGATTTGATCAGTTTCTTCATGAGCAGTTTGCAATGTATCCCATATTTCTTTTGCAGTTTCCTTCCCTACTATTTTGTCATATTCTGCTCTTCCCAAAGCACAAGTTAGATAGTACTTTGCTTTAGCATTTTGTAGTACACGATGCTTCTCATCAGCAGTCCAATCAGCCTTTGGCTTAGGAATATGACTGTTTGGTACTGGACCTGCCACAGTGGGAAACCATTCTCAACAATGTCTCATATGTCAATGTCTTGAGATTCAAGGAACAACTTCCTTTGACTTTTCCAATAGTAGTAGTGTTCTCCATTGAACCCAGGTGGCCTGTTTGATGAAGCACCTTCTGGTAGGAAGGCTACAGAATTTGGTTTGACCATGACTTCTTCCAAGATATTTTCCTCTCACACTGTTGAGTGTGCTCAACCCAGAGGCCGAGCTCTGATGCCAATTGAAGTCAATAAGTGTCACAAGGAAGGGGGTTGGAATTGTGACCCTTTTAAAATTAACCTGAAACAAGATAACTATCTTCACAAGCATGACTAGATATTAAGATAGTGAGTGCTCTTAGTTGAGAAGGGTGAGTGAAAACAATATTCTCAACTATGATAGAAAGTAGAGAAGGTTTATGAAAAACTGTCTTCTCAACTATGTAATGGAGTTGAGAAGGGTCAGTGAGTCTTTTCTTCAAAACTTACTCTTAGATATTGATTTTCAGTACAGTGTTGAGATATGAGAATGTGTGTTATAAAGTGATATTGAATGTTCAAAACCTTTAAGAGACATTAGAGTTTTCTACAAGCTTAGGAGAGATGTGAGAAGGGTTGAAAACAGAGTTTTAGATAAAATAGTTTTTAGCAGAGAAGTGTCAGCATGTTGTCTTCTCAGTTTTCATAAATCAACTCCAAGAAGAGTTGATGTGCAATTCCTCAGTCTTTTCTCCTGAATTTTCACCACCAGAATTCCTTTCTGGTGTGTTCAAACCTTCTCCAGAAACAACAGTATCAAATTGCTGCACCAAATTACTTGTTACCTCCTGATCAGCAGGTTTCCACACATTTCTTTCTTTGGTTCTGGTGTAAACCTTCATCAATGGTACCATTACCACTTTTGAGGAGAGTGATCAGAATTTTCTCTCTTGTCTGTGATGGTCCTTTCATCATCAGAGTCTTTTGATGCATCTTTCTTTTGATGAGGAACTTTCTCAAGTTCCCCAGATGCACGCTCCTCGTGAAAATGTTCTTTCTCAGCAACATCTTCAGTGTTCTGAACCTTCTCATATACGATTTCCTCAGGCTCCTATGAGACTTCCTTCTCACCAATTTCTTCTTCATTTTTATCCTTCTCAGGATCATTCACATCATTTTCTTGATCCTTCTCAAGGTTGATTTCCATCTCAGAACCCTTCACAAGTATATCTTCTTTCTCTTGTGATAAAGGGTCATTTTTCTTCTTGCTCTTGGTTTCCCTTCTCACCACTTCAGCAAGTGTCTCTTCTGTTTCAGTATCATCAGATATACTGGACAGTGGTTTTGTCTTTTGCTTCTTCTTTTTCCTATCCTTCTTCTCTTCTTCAGAAGTTGTGACCTCTATCCCCATGAGTTTTAGGTTTTTGGCAGTGAAGGTTTTCTTCTCTATGACACCCTCATCAGTAGAAATATTAATCAAGTAATGATTGAATACTCTAGTAAGGGCTTTGCCATATGGTAAGGAGGTTGTGAGCTTGTCTGCCCTAATGGCGTTGATCATGTGATGTATCATAAGAAAGGGTAGGCTAACTGGTTTGTTGGTGATGAGGTGGTAAAGAAGAATGTAATCACTAGTGGTTACTTTCTCAAATGATCCTGCCCTAGGAAGAAGAGTGGGTGAGCATATATGATGAAGGATTCTTACCATGTCCTTTAGGTTTGGAGCAGTTACAGGAAGAGAAGGGTCTTTGAGAATGGTGGCTTTGTATTCTTCGAGAGTTACCCCAATCTTATCATACCAATGTTCATCATACACTTTGTTTCCTTCATCTGGCATTCTGAGTGCTCTTCCAAAAGAGAGAGAAGTTACCACAATTTCTCTCCTGTTGACCAATGTGGTGATTTTTGGAGGATCATATTTGATAGAGGCACACTCATAGAATTCTCTTACTCTTTCCTTATAAACCAGATCATCCAATGAGATGAATTCATCCCATTTCTGTTGAGTGAGAAATGGAGTGATATTCCATCCATATTTTTCAATGTCAGCAGGAATGTACACAGTTCCCAAGACAATGGGTTTAGCAGCCCATTTTGATCTTTCTGGTTCCTTTCTTTTCTTTGAAATTTGACCCTTCTTACCACTTCGTGTTTGAGAAGCTTCAGCCTTCTGTTTCCCTTTTTCCACACGTTTCCTCTCTTGTACAGAACCAACATTTTGCTCTGTTTCAACGGGTTGCTCTGTTGCTGGTTCAGAGGGGTTATCTGTGGCTTCAACATCAATAGGAGCATCCATTGATGTTCTAGTGGTATTTTTAGAAGCAGTGTGAAACCTGACCCTCATAGATCTTCTTGGGTTTCCACTGGGAGTGTGTTTCATTTTGGCTGGACGAATTTCAGTGGCTTTACGGTAACAGAGTTTTGAGGAGGATCGGTGAGAACAAAGTTTGGAACTTTAGGATCCGTCTCTTGTGATTTTGCGTTCGAATCAGAGTAAGTGGAAGTAGGTTCAGGGTTTTTGGTTCTGACCATTTGAAGGTTTAGGGATTTTGAGCGCAGAATGAGAGAGAGAGAGAGAGAGAGAGAGAGAGAGAGAGATGGCCGTTTTCTTGAGTTATGCGAGAAAGAGGATGAAGTAATGTCTTTTAACTACTTCAGAGCAGTTATTGTCCAACGGTTAAGAGATTCTTGTCTGATGTGTAACCGTTTGGACAAGACTCATTTAGATTGAAAAAAAAAAGATAAGAGTCGTTGAAACGGCTAGGTTCCTATTTTTGGTATTTTAATATATCTTAACCTAAGACAAAAAGAATAAAACACATAAACACTTAAATGCAAACATCAGACAAAACAAACAGCAAAACAACATAAAATCTTTTTGTATTTTTATGATCATATGTTTCTGATGACCCTTCTCAAGAGTTGAGAAGGTTGAAGGTTATGACCCTTCTCACTACTGAGAAGGTTGCTGGTCATGACCCTTCTCATCTGAGGGGGTTTCATTGATATGAAGCATGCTTTTAATGTAACTAAAACTTTCCTCTAGGAGGGGTTTAGTGAAAATATCAGCTAGTTGATGTTTAGTATCCACAAAAACAAGTTCAATGTCTTTCTTTTGCACATGATCTCTAATGAAATGGTGTTTAATATCATTATATTTTGACCTAGAATGCTGAATTGGGTTTTTAGACAAATTTATAGCACTGGTATTATCACAGAATATTTGAATACCTGAGTAACCTAAAGAGTAATCTTTAAGTTGATTTTTGGATATAAGAGCTATTTCTTCGCCATTTGTATCATCTTCAGTTTCTTGTTCCACATCTTCCATTTCTTGAGAAAATTTAAGTGCCATTGATTTTCCTTTCCGAGGAGGGTTTTTTTTTCCTTCTGAGAAGCTTTTAGAGCAACTGCCTTTCTTTTTGGATGTAATTCCTCCATGAGTTCTTGTTCATGGATTTTCAGTGAGCCCAGCAAATGATCAATGTCAAGTGATGACAGTGTTTTTGCTTCTTCTATGGCAGTCTTCTTTGGTCTCCAAGCTTTTGGAAGACAAAAGTTTACTAACCTTCTCAGCATTTGGATAGGTTTTTCCCAGAGCACTTAACCCATTGATGATGGTGGTGAACCTGCTGAACATTTCATCAATAGTTTCTTCTTCTGACATTTTGAACATTTCAAATTCATGGATGAACATGCCCTTTTTTGCTTCTTTGATTTGATCAGTTTCTTCATGAGCAATTTGCAATGTATCCCATATTTCTTTTGCAGTTTCCTTCCCTACTATTTTGTCATATTCTGCTCTTCCCAAAGCGCAAGTTAGATAGTACTTTGCTTTAGCATTTTGTAGTACACGATGCTTCTCATCAGCAGTCCAATCATCCTTTGGCTTAGGAATATGACTGTTTGGTACTGGACCTGCCACAGTGGGAACATATGGACCATTCTCAACAATGTCTCATATGTCAGTGTCTTGAGATTCAAGGAACAACTTCCTTTGACTTTTCCAATAGTAGTAGTGTTCTCCATTGAACCCAGGTGGCCTGTTTGATGAAGCACCTTCTGGTAGGAAGGCTACAGAATTTGGTTTGACCATGACTTCTTCCAAGATATTTTCCTCTCACACTGTTGAGTGTGCTCAACCCAGAGGCCGAGCTCTGATGCCAATTGAAGTCAATAAGTGTCACAAGGAGGGGGGTTGGAATTGTGACCCTTTTAAAATTAACCTGAAACAAGATAACTATCTTCACAAGCAAGATTAGATATTAAGATAGTGAGTGCTCTTAGTTGAGAAGGGTGACTGAAAACAATCTTCTCAACTATGATAGCAAGTAGAGAAGGTTTATGAAAAACTGTCTTCTCAACTATGTAATGGAGTTGAAAACTTACTCTTAGATATTGATTTTCAGTACAGTGTTGAGATATGAGAATGTGTGTTATAAAGTGATATTGAATGTTCAAAACCTTTAAGAGACATTAGAGTTTTCTACAAGCTTAGGAGAGATGTGAGAAGGGTTGAAAACAGAGTTTTAGATAAAACAGTTTTTAGCAGAGAAGGGTCAGCATGCTGTCTTCTCAGTTTTCATAAATCAACTCCAAGAGGAGTGTTTTGTCTCACAGTGTAAAGTAACTTAGAAAAAAAGCAGTAAATAACACAATGATGTATAGTGGTTCACCTAAAACCCTGGGCTATGTCCACTCTTCACTCCCTGTGAGTATTTCCACTATTTTCCAAATAGTTTACAACTTTTTACAACCTCCATAGGCTAAAAATTCTCTTGGTAGTTTTCTTCACACAGCTCTACCTACTGTTTTCACACCTAATACAATCCTTCTGATCTATTAGGTAGCTTCTAACACTGAAGCGACTCACTTCTCAAGCCCTACAGTAACACATGCTACTTGAGAAGGTTTCCTACAGGTTTTCTGTTTGGTGTATGGTTTTGTGGGATTTCTAGAGCTTGGTTGATACAAATGGTGTTTCAACAGACATTACAACACAAGCAAAAATACATACTCAGAGATCAATTGAATCCCTTCAGTTTAAGAGCAGTTGAGTATGGATGAGAGAAAACTCGACACTTGAGAAGATTGGAAGATTTGATCTCAATGTACTCTCACACGGATCAAGGATGGCCATGAGCGTTTATTTATAGCTGAAATTATGTGTAATAACCTCTGGTCCATGGAAAAGAGTCGTTGGCAAAAGTTTATAGTCGTTTATAGCCGTTGAGAGGCTGTATGTTTAAAGACAACTGTGTTTCTGCAGAAGACAGTTGTTTCCAGTTGTCACGACTCTTCTTAACTAGGACTCTTCTTAGCTATGACATATTCTGAAGATGATGTTTCTCAAGTTGATGCTTCTCAAGTTGATACTTCTTATGAATATATTTATGGCGTGACCTTTCTCAACTTGACTGTTCACATCATGACCCTTATGATTGTCATGATGATTCTCATGATGCTTCTCAACTTGACTCTTCTCATTTGATTCTTCTCATCTCTATTCTTCTGAGAACCTTTCTCATGCTAGTTCTGTCATGATGCTTCTTAGGTTGATCCTTCTGATTACCCTTCTCATGTTGACACAGATTGAAATGTTTCTTCTTATGATGATCTTTCTCAAGTTTACCCATTTGGTCTTGATCTTTGATCATGTCAAGAGAACCCTTCTTCTTAAGTCATTGTGTGCAACATTGTTTTAAGTCTTCTCAAATATGATGCTTCTCATAAGCATATACCTTCTTGAGATTTAGCTTGATTATCCCTGTACTTATGGTTCACTCAAGAAGAAGCATTAGTAGCATATGAAATGAGATAACTTAAGCTTCTCACACAAAACTACTTAGGGATTTTGCCTCAACACACTTATACTCTCAAACTGTTCCAAATTCAACTCATAAACATCCCCCGTCTTCGCATGGGCAACTTTTTGAAATGCTTCCATCACTTCGTCAACTCTGTCCATCAGACGCTCTTCCTCATCCGCAACCACGGGATGGATGTACATCCTAGCTTTGTCCAATACACAGTATTATTTCCCTGACCTCCGCCCGTTGTCAGATCGGGATATGAAATCACCATCCCAAGAGTCCGCGCGATAGAACGTACATATACGAGCAAGTCATCACGAGTAGCAAAGACATGATCGGTTTGGAATGAACTCGTATGATCCACAACCATTAACTCTGCTTGGGAACCATTTTAAGCCATTTTATGACCTTAAAAAGGTGAAAAAAATCAAAGATAGATGTTAAAAACAGAATTAGTGCATAATCTGTCAAACAGCACGATTCAGAACTTTTGCAACTGAACGAGTTCGGACCTAAAAATTCTAACCGGTTCGAAACTTTCAGACCGAACCACCCCTAAACAGACATCCCCTAACAGGTTCGAATTTAAAGTTTCGAACCGGTTCGGACTTTTAGGTCTGAACTGAGCGCAATTTCAGAAGAAGAAAAAACCAGCAAATGTAGCAATCTGCGTGAAAATAAAGGAAAAGGATGAAATGATAGGATACATACCGTAATATAGTTGACAATGGGAGGATGATTTGAGCAAGAGAGGTGAGAGAGATGAGAGGGTGTGGAGTGAGAGTGATGAGAGGTTTAGGGGTTTAGGAGAGGGGGTGTGTTGGAGGAGAGGTGAAGAAGAAAGAAGAAGGATAAGGTTGGGGTTTCAAAATATTGGTAGGGGTATTTTTGTCTTTTCATAAGGGGAGGGGGGTGTCTCTTGACTAGGGAGGGAGTTGTATGAAGTATCACCCCTAGAGTTGGAATTATCAAGCTCGATCTCTTCCTTTTCTCTTAACGTGGGCTTCCTTCATGATCCCATGCGCTGAATTTCAATGAATTGAAATTCACGTTGCCTTGAATTCTTTTTAGGCCTTCCATTTCTTTTTGGATCTTTTTCTTTTCCATCAGTGTGGGTTTGGCCTCTTGCCTTTAGCAACTCAAATTTCATGCTCTAAATAAGTATAAGGCCGCACATTTATAATATACTATAGTGACTTCAAATTAAACTTTCATTCTTTTTATCTTTTCCTCCTTCCTGCAAATACAGAGTAATTTAAGTCAATTATATATTTAATTAGTAATAACTAGTTTAAAAATGACTCAAAAATATCTCTAAAAAATGCATTAAATTGGAGTTTATCAATACTCAATCTGGGGTATATAGTTTACTTGTGACACACGATGGATAAGGTAGAGGTCAACCTTCCCATTTGCCTTAGACAAATTTATCATTTCCATATCCTCAACATCATCCACTAATTGTTTTTTTACCCCATATACTTCTTCTTCTCGCGTTTCGACTTATTCTTCTATCGCTTCACGCTTCTTCTTCTCGCACGTTTCTTCTTCTTCTTCTCACTTGACGTTTCTTCTTCTTACTTCACGATTCTCGCGAGCAAAACCCTAGCCCATTCCCATTTCTCTATTTTCAGATTCACAGTGATGAATTTTTGGGTTGAACACAAGGGATTTGCGAAACCAGAGATAAAGGACGTTTTTGCTACAGTAAAAAAATATTTTTAATCCACCTAGGTTTGGATTTTGACACGTTGGTTAGTTATTTCTGTTGGAAATTCAAGTGTGAGTGGTTAGTCCCACATCGGCTATGAATGAGCTATATGAAGGACATATAAGAGAGGGGACCCATATACCTAACACTTTAAGGTTTTGGGTGGATATGTGGCGTCCAAGTCTCTTGGTGGTCTGTTTCATTGGTTAGCTCGTTGTTGCTCCCGGTGCTCCCCCGGATTCCCCAACAAGTGGTATCAGAGCTTTTGGTTCAGTGGGGTAAATTTCTTAGTATGCTCTGTGGTTGCAGCTTTGTCTGATATTCCACATCAGAAAAGAAGTTTGATAGAGAAATTTTATGGAAAAATCAATTTTGGCTTGTGGAAAATTCAAGTCAACGATGTGTTGATATAATCGGGGTTGCACAAGGTGTTGAAAGGAAACAATTTTGGGCATGTAAAGAAAAATTGTCCAGGGGAGAAGGTTCGGCAAATTGCTCCAAACGGTACATAATTGCGCACGGGGCACTGGTTTCACAATTGTGCAAGGTGCGTGGTGGAAAGGAATGTCGATGGCAGATGAAACTTCCGGAAAAGTGAAACATGGAAGTTGCACCATAATTTTTCTGCAAGGTTTTTCGACATGTGCCAAAAGAAGAAATTCTTGAAGTGGTTTAGCTTCAAGTGAAATATACTTTATGGTGGAGTATGATAGTTCTTTTGAACTATGATTGTCGGTGTAGACAATGAAGATGTCTCGGGTATCAATTACAATCAAGGTGGAGATTGTTGGAGTTGATTGGAATTTAGCATCTTGAAGAAGTTATGTCGATGGCTTTCGGCATGGATAAAATTCTTGGAGTGGTTTAGCTTCAAGTGAAGTATACTCTCTATGGTGGAGTATGATAGTTCTTTTGAACTATGATTGTCGATGAAGACAATGAAAGCGGAAGATGTCTCGTTGATCAATTACAATCAAGGTGGAGATTGTTGGAGTTGATTGAAATTGGCATTGTGAAAAAGTCCCACATCACTTAGTTTTGTGAAGAAAGAGGGAGATCAGTGCTATATAATGGGCTCAAGTTCTTCATTACAAGATGCACCCGTCAGAAATACCTTAAGTTGCATTTCACATTGTTTTTTCTCTTATACTCTTGTTTTAGAGTGTTGTGAGATGTAGTTAAATATTTTATTTGGAGGGTGTGGGTGTACTGGGGCCATGGGGGTGTTTTTAGAGAAGCCTGTGTGTTGTAACAATTTTCACATAGTGGTATTCTCTGGTTGTCATTAGACAACAGTTCGTGGTTTTTCTCCGGTTTTGGAGTTTTCCACGTTAAATCCTTGTGTTCCGATTGTGCTCATTTTATTTCTCTATGTTGTTTTTCCCCAACAGCTGGTATCATGGTGGAGATGTGGTGTCCAGGTCTCTTGGTGGTCCGGTTCATTGGCTAGCTCGTTGTTGCTCCCGGTGCTCCCCCGGACTCCCCAACAAGTGGTATCAGAGCCATGGTTCGGCTTGGTGGGGAGCGGGTAGTGGATCCTGGTTTGGATCAAGTATAGTGATGTGGGTGACTCACACTTGGGGGGAGATGCTGGAAATTCAAGTGTGAGTGGTTAGTCCCACATCGGCTATGAATGAGCTATATGAAGGACATATAAGAGAGGGGACCCATATACCTAACACCTTAAGATTTGGGTGGAGATGTGGCGTCCAAGTCTCTTGGTGGTCTGTTTCATTGGTTAGCTCGTTGTTGCTCCCGGTGCTCCCCAACAATTTCACATGTAGGATAGGAGTTTGACACGTAGGTATTTAATGAGCATCTGATGAATTATTGGAACGGAGACTAACGAATTAGGCTAACTTTGCTTAAAATTTAAAAGATAAAGGACTTATTTGGGACAAAAAAAAATAAAAGACTAAATCGTTACTTTTAATTAAGGGACCCCGGGAGCATTTTAGCCTGACAATTAATTAAAGGAAGGTATGTTTCGCCCCTGCAAATATCCAAATAATCCAATTTTGTCCGTGCAAAAAAAAATAATAATTAAAAAAACCCTTGCAAATACCAAACGCTTCTAGTTTGGTCCATGCTGTTAGTTATAGGCTAACACCGTTAGTGGATGGTGACATGACTTAAATGTTGGTGATGTGGAATAGCACGTGTGGGGACCTCTTGAGCAAAAATTAATTTGTGCAAGTGTACACACTCGCAACAAGTAATATATTGATAAGTACTAGAGATCGTACCCACAGAGATTGATGTTAATTTTAAAGTTTAAATAGTTAACACACTAGTGGGCATAAAAATAATAAAGATGTTGTATGAAAACAGTAAGAAAGTTCAAGTGTTTGATAAAAAAAGTTGGACTGCTCTTCCCTAAGTAAATCCTTTAAAGTAAAGCGTTATAACAGTGGACGCTATAGAGCTAAGTGTTGTAGAATATGATGTTGTGATTTTCAGTCACTGACGCCAGGGTTTCGTTACAAGACTCTTATGTCTAAGTTCTAAATAAGTTCACCCCTGTATAATAAAGAACCCACAGTTTCATCTTATGAACTATGCTCTCCTATGTCTAGGATTAAGCAAGGGTTGTTTAAATGACTTTAAACAACCTTTCATTCATATAAACCGTTGAGTTAGAATAGTAGACCATGTCTGTACCTACGAATGTACCCATTTCAGTTGGCCAATCCCAAAATAAGTTTGAAAGCATTAAAGCGCAAAGATTGAACCGCAAACATCACAATTAATATTATATTAACAATACTAAAAATTCATTACAAAGTTCCAAGCAATTCAACTACTAAGTGTTTAGCTCATGGTGAGCATCATCAACACAATACAAACCAAAATGTTCATATTACCGAAAATGAAAAGAGGAGACACAGTTGCAAAAGATACACTACGTGGACTCCTTCTCATGAGACGAGTAGATGACGCTATAGCACAGCTACACCGCGTAGAAATAGCAAATCTTCACTTGAAAAATAAAAGCTTGAATGGAGGATTAATGGAGGAAAGTGTGTTAAGGTTTTTTCTCCAAGTCTTCGAATGTGTGAGAAGTGAGGAGAAGAAGTGAGATATATTTTCTTTTTTTTTTCTCCAAAAAGTAGCTTTCAAAAAAGTAGACAAGACATTTCCCAACAACCAAAAGTGATCTTCCAACAACAAGTGGACAAGTGTCCACACTAGCCAATAGGGGGCATCCGCGTCAGACCTAGGCGCAGGGAAAATGAGGCACTGACTTGACATAAAGTGAGAGGCGCCAAAATACAACTTTTCTTTTTGATCTCCAGCCGTCCTTAAAACAACCACTTACTCATATTAATCCTTGAGTTTGATTTATAGACCATGTCTGAACCTATAAATGTGCTTATATGTAGCTGATCAGTTCTAAAATAAGCATTGGAAGAAGTTTCATGAAAGGGTTAAAATACTAACATCAAACATTACATTAAAACTATTAAAATGTCATTACATTACTACAAGCATCCAACTACAAGAGAGTCAGCTCATGATGAGCAACAAACGCAAGAAATAAAGCATGAAGGTGATACCTAAAACCATAAAACCGAAATCACAAAGAGAAGGAAAATGCTCCAAACGATGACAGCCCCTGTGATGCTACAGCATCGCTCACAGAATCGCCTGATGCTACAGCGTCGCACACAACACTGTAGAATTTCTACTTTTGTGATAAAAATGGAGAGAAAAATATGTCTAAGTGTTTCTCCATTAGAACCAACAAGAATGAAGCTCTATGAGGAGAATGGAGCTTGCTTAATGGAGAAGAAGAGCTTGATATTTATCTCCAAAAGCTTTCCAAAAAGGTGGATGTGACATAAAGCAAAAGGTGTGACAAGCCACCACCTTTTCATCTCCCACTTGAAAGTGGACAAGTGTCCCTATGAAGCAACTTGGTTGGTGGTTGAAATAACTCAATTTTCCACTTGATTTTTGTTGATCGGACATAAAGCAAAAACTGGTTTTTAGTGCTTCAGCATTTTCTCTCTCCTCTGTTGCAGATCGCAGTGCTATAGCGTCTAATGCTGCAGCATACTGAACAAACGTGTTAAAACACAATATGGGGCACAAAAGTGTCAAATGATCACTTAATCAGTTCCTAACTCTCTTTTACATTAAACAACAATATTACTTAAGAACTCACGTTGATTTAAGCTTAACGAATATAAATAACTCTTATAAATAATAGTTATCAACTGTATAGGTCCTGGTAGTGACCAAACAAACCTCTGGTGGTTGAGGATGATCAACAAAGCAGCCACAATGGGGACCTCACACAAGAGAATATGGAATGAATGTTGTTTGGAAGTTATGTCTTTTGGTTTAGGGTATAAAGACTCAAGACTATTATCGTATTTTGTACTAAATTAATTATGTATTTTGGTAGTTTGGCAAATACTATCCAATCTGTGTCACTGTAACAGGTTCCAATGTTTGGGAATATTTTGGTATCCAATCTGTGTCTGTGTAACAGGTTCCTATGTACTAAATGAATTATGAATTATGATGTGTTATGTAATCTGTTTGATATTAAGCTTTAAATTCAAGTTCCATTGTTTGGTATTATGCAGCAATTCAGTTTCAATTCAAGTTCCAATTAAATTGTTCAATTATGCAGCAACTTCATTGAATTGGTAAATAGAATTGTGGAAACAAAATTGGTTCATAAACATAACACTTCATTGATAGATAACATTCACCTTACAAACATACATGTTGTCCATAACATAAACAACTTCATTTTTTTTAACAAGAACATAAGAAACTTCCTAAACATAACTGGATTGGTTACTAGATCCCTCCTAAACCAATCCAAATTTCTGATACGCTACATACACAATGACTAAAATTAGAATTCCTTGCATCCACTTCATCTTCTTCCTCTCATCTAACATCTTCAGCTTCAGTTTCGAAATTTTCTTTGACTTCCAATCCTTGAATATGTCACCATTTGCATTGACATAATACTGTTGTTGTTGCTGCCTCTACATGTTTAGGGTTTTTTGGAATTGACTGTGAAGTTGTCACTAATACCATGGGCATTCTATCAACATCTATTTGATCATCCCAGACAAACAACTTGCAGCTTTTTGTTCTAATCTGCACACAATCCCATAAACAAACTTCGATTCAAAATAAAAAAGGGAAGAGAACGGGGAAAAAACCTAAATCTTACTTACCCCCCAATTAACACACTTCCAGTATCTCCTTCGTGGGTTTTCAGTTGTATTTGAGATCCATAATCGCATGGCATCTCCACATCCACAAATAGGGAGTAGCCCTTGCCTTGAAGTAGCATTCAAAGATGAGTTGCTTGTTGCCATTGGAGAAGAAATTGTTGAACCAAGGACAAACACTCGTTGTTTTGTATGATAACAAATTACATATTGTCTACTAATGGTTCAAGTTGAATGAAGTACAGGACGGAAATAAAAAAAGCAGGAAATATTAAAGTGGAGCAGCTTGGAGAAGAAGCCGCCGTAGAAGAACCAAGACCTAATTGTTTATCCGCTTTCAATAGGAAAAAGTGTAAGGTCCTATCACTTAAGGTCTATGACATTTTAATAGCTGAGAGATGATTTTTGAAAACATGCATCATGCATCAAAACAAGCTTTGGAAAATATGTTATGCATGCATGACAAGCTTTGGAAAATATTTTATGCATGCATGGCAAAGCCCTAAACCTATGCTTTGGAAAATATGTTATGCATGCATGGCAAGCTTTGGAAAATATTTTATGCTTGCATGGCAAAGCCCTAAACCTAAAAACAACTTTGTGAAAACCTAGAATCGATTCCTATCTTTTTTCCTAAAGTGCATAATCGATTCCTATCTTTTTTCTAAAGTGCAAAATCGATTTCCTAATCTATTAGGAAGCAAGAAATCGATTTCCTACCTTATTATGAAGTAATGAAATCGATTATCTAATAGATTAGGAAGCACATAATCGATTATCTAATAGATTAGGAAGCACATAATCGATTTCTCCTATATTTTAGCCTAACTATGTAATCGATTATATCCTATTTTAACTAAAGTATGAAATCGATTCTTTGATGTTTTAAAGAGCCAAGAATCGATTCCCCACTCATTTAACTAAGCTTGGAATCGATTCATGTGATTTTTCAAAGGCAAGGAATCGATTATCACATTATTACACATCATACATAATCGATTCTTTTATTGCATTAAATGTTTTTTCCAAATCCTATATTTTTCTATTGCCTATAAATAGGCAGGTGTGATTCACATTTCAAACACACCACAACACAACAACACCTCTCTACTTCTCACCTTCGAATTTCTAGATCTGAGAAAGAGAGAAAATAGAGCTATCATAGTCGTATCATTTTCTATAGATCTAGTCACTCATCTCTCTCAACTATTATATTGTCATACTATCTGAAGTGATTAGATCATAGCTTCTATATTGTAATCTACTATTGTTGGGTCATTTTGAAATCCTGGGAAGTGTTCTTGGGTCGTTCAATCGGGGAGATTGAAGCGGATTTTGAAATCCTGGGAAATGTTCTTGGGTCTCTCAATCGGGGAGATTGAGTTGGTTTGAAATCCTGGGAAGTGTTCTTGGGTCTCTCAATCGGGGAGATTGAGTTGGTTTGAAATCCTGGGAAGTGTTCTTGGGTCTCTCAATCGGGGAGATTGAGTTGGTTTGAAATCCTGGGAGGTTCTTTTGGGTCGTTCAATCAGGAGATTGAAGTGGTTGTGAAATCCTTAGCTGTGTGCTCGGGTTCTCAATTAGGGTTAATTGAGATTAGCTATAGGGAAGTTGCTTGCTTGTAAACATTGAAGAGGTTCTTCTCATATAGTGGTTGTTATCAAGTCCAAAGGTTGCAAAGCCGGAGGCCGAGGACGTAGGGCTTTTATCCCGAACCTCGTAAAATTCCTGGTGTATCTCTATCCCTCTCTCTTTACTTTATTTACCGTTTATATCTGTTTATAATTATACTCAATATCACTGCGCCGATCTGTTTATTGCTATCATTACGCTGCTTATAATATCTGTCTATCCTGAACTCTGATAACAGCGTAATATTGCACTGTGCCTAATCTGCCTGCTTACATACATCATATAAGTTTAAATCTCAGATTCCGCATTTGATTTAAACAAGCATTGCAAAAGTTTTTGAAAACCGAAAAAGAATTCAAGTTTTGCACATAACCTTATTCACCCCCCCCTCTAAGGTTATCATATAGTCCAACAGAAACAACAACGAAGAGAAGAACAGAGACAAAAGAACGAATCGAGAATTACGAAGAGAGAAGATGAGAAGAACGATAGAGAACTACGAACAACAGCGTTTCAGAGAAAGAGGAATGAATGAGATGATGATATAAGCCTTTATTTTCCAACCTGGCATCGCTATTGGCAGCCACGTCACCGTCCATTAACGGTGTTAGCCTAAAACTAACAACAGGGACCAAACTAGAAGCGTTTGGTACTTGCAATGGCTTTTTTAGTTTTTTTTGCAGGGACGAAACTGAATTATTTAGATATTTGCAGGGACGAAACATATACCTTTAAACTTTAATTAAATGAATTTAAAATTACATCAATCAATACCTATCTCAATATCTATTTATCTATTTAATTCATTCGACCACTACCTATCTGTAAAATCCACTATTTAATCAATCAAAGTGAATCTCATATAAATCAAGAAGTGAGAACGTGCTCACATTTCCTCACACGTATGAAGGTAATTTTTTTTAAACAAAAACTGTACTTATTCCTAACACCTAACATACATTTATGTATATTTTGTCTTTTTGCCTTTTCATTTTATTTACCATCACGGCTTAATTTAATCCTATGTACCTTACTTATCCTTTTCAATACATATTTGTTCCTATCGAGAACATGCTCACATTTCCTCACAGGTATGAAGGTAATTTTTTTAAAACAAAAACTGTACTTATTCCTAACACCTAACATACATTTATGTATATTTTGTCTTTAATCCTATGTACCTTACTTATCCTTTTCATTACATATTTGTTCATATTTTGACACATGTGTTCAATGCATAACTGCTAAAGGTATTTTGCATTATTTTTACAATTGACACATATTAACTATATATTATTTTTTAGTTTATATATTGACACATATTAATTAAAATGTCATTGCTCAATATTATGTTACTTAGTTATGTTTTTCAAACTATTGTTAGGGAATTTCTGTTTAACTATTTTTTTTAAATTATTTGTCCAGATGTTGTCCATATGCACCCCTTTTTCAATTTACACATATGATATTTACTTAATCTTTATGTTTAACAATTTGACACACATTTTCTTCCCCTTTTTCTCCTTTTCTAATTTAAATATATCATTTTTATTTTACCTTTTTTATTTACTATTTTGAAACAGTTTTCCTATCCTTTTCTCTCCAAATAGTTCCACAAACCCATTTTAATCAAAAACATCAATATGCATTTTTTACTTATAAAAAAATGTATGTTTTTTAGTTGACACTTTCTCAACTATTCATTAACACATTACCATCTAACTCTATTGCATTACCTAGCTATAGTATAGAATTGATACATTTCTTCACCATCAAAGTATTACCTGTAGTTCCCATTAGTTTAATAGCCTTAACACGTTAATATGCAACTTGCAATCAAAGTTTTCATCAACGTAAAAAAAAACAAATAAATCATTACACTTACTACCATATATCAACATCTCATTTAATTACCTTTTGTGTTGTCTTCCAAATATTACATCATTTATCATTGAAATGACTCGCCATATTAATTTTAAAAATAGCAGATCAATTCATTTTTTTCCATGTAACACGTACTATAAACAATTGTCACTACTCTTTAATACTTTGACACCTATTTTTGTTATGTTAGATGACTATAAGGTAGAAATTTTTTAAAATCCGGCTTATTGCACACCTAAGAAGTCTGAATACTTAGTACGATATGGATATGAGGATACGAGAATTTTTAAAAATTCTAGATACGATATGGCCAAGATACGTATATAAGTAGTCGATATATGACTATCGCAATATAGAAAAATATTACTTTGGAATCATAACAACTGGACACTTACATATATTTTCCCCACAATTATTAGAATATACTATGTCTACTATGAATATGTCAACAAATTTCGTGTTTTTAGTAAGAGATATCAAAGATACATCGTATCAAGGTGACAATCATATTTTTAATTGGTAAGCTATATATTGAAGATATATTTGAGAAGTATCAGAGAGTATCAGGTGCGTATCGTATCGGATACGATACATTTCCATTTTTGAAATATCGAGGTTTCATAGTTGCACACACATAACTCCCACTTTGTTGGGAGGGGAGAACCATGCGGACCGACAAAGGCGAATACATGTGGTCAGTCAGGTTACTCAGTGTAGATTAGTCACCGGTAAACGGCGCGCACCAATAACACAGTAACAAAAAAACTCCCACTAACTTTATAAATGTCCACGTATTTGGAAAAATTAGAGAACAAATTTTTTCACACAAATACATAATGTGCACTTTTAGTCCCCGGATAATAACCGATCCACGATTTTGATTTCTCAAGTATTTTTTTTCATGATTTTGGTCTCCATGTGCGTCGCTTTAATAATCCACAAGCGTATAAACACTTCATTAAAAGCTTCTACGTGGTTGCCGCCGGAAACAACGAGATTCACGTTGTGTCCAAACTTCCCGCAGTGTTGAAATAATGCAGAGAGACTCAAGATCTTTGATGATGAGTGCCACATCATCAATTTTGGTGTTGTTGGTGGTGATCATTGGCTTAGAAATTACCGGTTGGTGAATGTTGTGGATAAAAGGTGTGCAAGTGTACACAGTCTTTAACAAGTAATATAGTAGAAAGTAGAGATTTACCCACAGGGATTGGATTAATTTCTAAAGTTTAAAATGGTAGTTTAACTAGTGAGAAACAAGTAATAAAATAACAATTAAAATAAGAGTATGTGTGAGATAACAGAAAACAAATAAGCTAAGTAAAGATAGAGTGTATTCAAGTGAGAAAGATAGTTGGAATGCTCTTCACTAAGTAAATAACTTTTGATAGCATTATGTTATATATGATGCTCCTGCAATGGATGTTGTAGCAATTAATGCTCCTGCAATGGATGCTCTAGCAATTGATGCATGCTTTTCAGCAACTAACGTCAGGGTTTCATTACAAGTCTTATGTCTAAGCTCTAAATAAGTTCACCCCTGTATATGAAGTACCCACAATATCACCCTATGGACTATGCTATCCTATGTCTAGGTTTTAGCATGGAAATAACAAAGTTTCCTTCATTAAACACTTATCCATATTAGTTGTTGAGTTCTAATCATAAACCACGTCTGTATTTATGATTTGCATTCACTTTTAGTTGGCAAATTCTAAAGATGAATATGAAAGAGTTATCATGCAAGAACTAAAATGCAAACATCAATATATAACATAAAACTAGTTAAAAAGATCATTACAAAGTTAAAGCATCCCAACTAGAGAAGTTTAGCTCATGCTAGACATTACTGAGAACATACAAACAAAGATAACTATTTTCATATGTTTGATAATACAAAGGGAAGAAAATAAAGAAAGAATTATACGGTTGAAGTTCCCTTGCAAAAATCCGCCTAGTAATGCTCCAACAATCAAACAGCAACACGAAATGGTGTAGAAGTAGAGAGAGAAGTTGTCAATTTCACCTCCCTCCTTCATACCTATGAAGTGTAAGTGATTCTAATTCTCTAACTTGGTATATCTTCAAATGAGGAGAAGGAGATGTATTTATAGGCTCATTAAGAGAGGTTTCCTTCATGGTGGGGTTTGCTTGGGGAAGAAGTTTGATTTGCTTTTTAAGTCCAGTTGCATCAAAAGTTGATTTGATGTTGATTTGGACTAATGAAGAGAGGTCCTATGATATGTGGACATGTGTACCTAAAAAGATGCAAGTTGCAAGATATTGTGGGCCACAAAAGTGATCCAAAGTGATCCACTTGCATTACTTTCCGCAATCTTTGACTATGAGCTCATCATGACGTTATCAGGAGAATGCTGGAGCATTTGACTGCCAGTGATGCTGGGGCAATGATTGTCGGGGCATCTGATGTTGTAGCATTAAACAAACACATGAAAATACAACATGGGGCACCAAAAGTGCCAAATGATCACAAATCAGTTCCTAACCCTCTTTTACTCTAAACAACACATATTAACTACTTTAACAATAATATTACTTAGAAACTCACATTGATTTAAGTCTAGAGCATATAGATAAGAGTTATCAGTGACGACACTTCACGGTGACGGTTACAATGGGACAATTTTCATTGAATCATATGCCGTTGGTGTCTGATTAGTCTATCATTTTTTAAATCAACCAAAATTAGCCTACCTATGCAATGCACGGGGATTCGAAGCTGGTGTTAGATAATAACCACTACCTATTGTTCACGAATCATGGATGTTAGTCTTTCGAGTTTGAAACTGAACATCCTTTTTATACTCCTTCTGTATCTATTAGCTCGCCAACTGATCTACCTAATTGAGATAGCAAATGCAACATATGATATCATGTCTTTTTCACCTTTTTTTCTTCTTCTCATGTAATTTTTTTCTTAACTATCTTATACCTTCTTATCTCATTCTCTTTTTGTTTTTTTTAAGATATTCCCATACACGAGCATTTAATTGGAGCAGAAACAATGTCGGAAGGTAACGACCCAAGAGGAACAATGTCGTCTTAAATTATTTTTGTTTTTCAATTTTTTATGTTGTTGGAGTATTGAAGCGAAACTATTATCTAATACAAGTACAAAATTATTTTTCTTTCGTTAATTTCTCCAAAGACTCCTATACCTCCATTCTCCACTCTCGAGCAATGTTGGTATTAGCTCAATGATTTGACCTATGCGTTGGGATTTAGCCATAGCTACATTTTAAGAGTTAGAAATTATAACTTTTTCTTCCGGAAAATTGGAGGTTATCACTATTACAAACAAAACACTTAGGGTATGTTTGGGAGGGGATTTTGGGAGGGAAAGGGAGGGGAGGGCATATTTTTCAATTCTAAATTGAGGAAGCTCAAAAATGTCACTATACATAAATCAAATGTGAATAAAAATGTTATATTGATATCTATCAACTTGTTCTTTTAATTTTTTAAAATCTGAAATACATATTAAAATATAGACAAATTTTTTTCAAGCCCACCCCTCCCTTTTCCTCGCAAAACCCCCTCCCAAACATACCCTTAGTCTTTGACGAGTTTTAACACTCCATTTCATTATCCTTTACAAACTTTATCATTGAATAATATGTTCTTACTATTTTTTTATTGCTACATAATTATCATTTTTTTGTCAAAATCAATTTCAAATTATGTTTTTTTTATTACAAAATGTATATTTAGGATGGGTACTTCAACGTAGCCAACCAAACACAGCATAATAAAAGGGGGAGGTCAAGGTTGTTTTATTGAATGGAAAAATATATTCTTTTATTATTAAACTCGTATTTTCTATATCGAACATATTATTGATCTCCTATTCAATTTATAATGGCAGCTTTAAATCATTTTTAGGACATTTTATTATATTTTTTTAAGGATTTATTATATTTATAATGGCTTTAAATCAGTTTTATCTTTTTTTTTATCATTCAAGTGTCATTGTAAATGGATTATTAATCACCACAGAAAATATAACTATATAAAATATTCACTAGATACAATTAACCTTTATATTCAGATATAAAATTTAATATCAAAAATTTTAAAAGCAATACAATAATTGATTTGTTTAATATTGACTTCACTGATGACTAAAAGCATATTGCATACAAATGGAATAATTAATTTATATCTTTTTTAAGAAGTAAAAAATAAATAATAGAATATTAAAGTTATATTTAATATTTAATAATAAAAAATATAAATATAAATATGCTTATAACATACTGCATACACATTTATGAAGCCCCGATACTTCAAAAATGGAGATGTACCCGTGTCGGATACGTATCTGATACCGACACACACCCGATACTTCCCGATATATACCCAAAGAGTATCCAATAATTTTTTAATTCTTTTAAAAAAATATTTGACTCGATAATTTTCAGATACGACTTTGACACTTCTTACCAACTAAGGATACTTCTCAGATACATTTTCGATACCTCTTACCAACTAAACACATGCTTGTCACCCATATATGATACACTTTGTTCTGTACCGTACCTCTGGACTGGAATCCGACACTAGATGCCTAGTCCGATCCGAGATAGTTGGTAGTCTAGTTCCTGGTCAGTCCGAGTTTTTGGCTTCGATCCGGGGTGGTTGGTACCTGCAATGACACTCCGACGCTCAAGTTAGCAACTGAGCTAATTGCAAGTTAAATGAATGAAGAGTGTGTACCTTTAATGCTAGCATTGAATGCTTATTTATAGGTTTTTGGGATAAAAGGGGACCATTGGATCTAGGTCTTAGATCTCCACCGTTGGCTGATGGATTTGGCCTTTGGTGTTTGGGCCTTAGGTAGATTGGCTATTATGGCCCAATCCGTAACACACTTTAATACCTTAATAACTAAAAGACAAAATCATATGTTTTTTCGTAACACAATAATAGCAGAAATAATACATTATGATATGAGTGGGATAAATATATGTAACTATCTCTACATGATATTATCACAAGTATTTATTTTCTACAATGTGATGATCATATATTGACTAATGATATGCTTATGTTTTATTGAGCAACTACGTACTAATATGAATATCGTAGTGTATAAAAGTCATCTATTTTCGCCACTTACTATTCAGATTATACGATTTCGGGTGGTCTCAATTACTTGTCCACCTTTACTATTTATGACTAGTCACTCATACATAGGTGTGTCGGTTGTCCTTTTTCTTTCATCCATATATTTTCTGTGTGATTTTTTTTTACCTATTTGAGCAGTTTTTTTCATATCTATAAAATGCAATATTTCTGTTTTTCATTTTTATTTTTTTCTATTTGTGTTTCTATTCTATTTTATTTTTTCTATTATGTTTTTATATATTTAAATTTTAATTTAATTTTTTTTATAGTATCCCAGCCGTGTCGTATCTTGATTTTCAAATTTTTCCCGTATCCCCGTATCTGTATCGTGTCGTATCCCGTATCCGGGCTTCATAGATACACATTAAAAAAATAATTTATATCTATTATTTTTAAAAAGTGAAAAGTAAGATATAGAACTTTTTTTTAATCTATTCAAACACGAAAGCAATAATCAATAAAACAAATATTAATATATATTTGAACATTTATCAATATGTAAAATGGGTATTAATACTTTATATACAAAATTTAATATATCTGAATTATATTTGAAAGCAATAAGGAGGGACAGTTCTTCATATATTTGAAATATAAACTTTTAATATCTTTTATTCAAGTTATTGTTATTTAATAAATATAATAATTTATTTTTCATTTCAAATTTTCCAACCTGTGCCTCGCAGAGGTCCCTTGCTCTAGCTTACTACACACAAATGAGTTAATAACCAGCTTTGGTCCTCAAATTTATAGAAATGTTCAGTTCAGTATGTGACATTATCAATATTCCTAATTAGTCTTTCATACATTATTCAATTTAGTCTCAAAATTCTCGATTTCACAATGGACACTGACTTTTACAACCTAATATCAATTAAACTTCTAAGTTTTACAATTTAGTATCAGTTTGGTCTCTTCTAGAACCAAATATGAGGGGCCAAACTGATACTAAGTTGTAATGTCAATCTCCTAGCTTATAGCGGATACACCTTTTGTAAGTGTTTGTCATGACTTTATAAGTAATATTTGGAATAAATTATTCAAACTCCAAGGGGTTACTCTCAACAAAGCGACTGCTTACCATCCACAAACGGGGTTATGAATAAGTGTCTTGAAACTTATCTCGAGTGTATGTGTAATGATAACCGCTCTTGGCTTAAATAGTTCTCTCTAGTAGAATAGGTGTTTAACACAAACTTTCACTCTTCTGTACAAACTACTCCTTTTGAGATAGTTTATGATCAAGCACCACCCATTCATTTGCGTTATATTTCGTGTGAATCTTCCTCTGTCACAGTGGACCGCACCCTATCTGCAAAGGAAGCTATCGTAGAGCTGCTTAAATTTCTTTTTTTAGGGCTCAATGATCGGGGATTTGTGTACCTCAAATTGCAACCATATAGGCAAATCTCGGCCAGGCAGCAGGCTCATCACAAATTATTGCCCAAGTATTATGGCCCTTACAAGTCTTGGATCGCATTGGAAAAGTTGCCTATCAACTAGAACTATCCCCTACGGTTGACATTCATAATGCATTTCATGTATCTCAATTGAAGTCGTGCATCAACCATGTTGGTGACACGATTACCCACAACTTGAATCTTTTGCACGTTCTAAGCGTCTACACTTCAGAGGCAACCCAAAGCCATAATGGAAAGAAAGATGGTTCAACGCAATAGAAAGGTAGCTACTAATTGTGCTGGTTAAGTGGAAATACCATCCGACAAGGCTACATGGGAGTTTTACTATTACTATGATCTCTTCAAAAAAATTCCAGACTTCCATTGAGGTCAAGGATGCTCTAAAGGAGAGGGCTATTGTCATAGTGCACTAACTAACTATTAGGAGTTTTTGGTCAAAAAAAAAAACTATAAGGAGTTTATTTTTATTTACCTATTTGTTTAAGTAAAAAAGCTAGTTTATTTACTTGAAGTGTTCGAGAAACATAGCTAGCAGTGGTAGTATTGTGAGCTATCTAGAATTTAGCATCTTAGTGAGTTGATTCGTGGATTGTAGCAAATCTGCTTATATGAGCAGAGCAGTATTGGTGAAATGAATGACACATGCAATTTCAATTAGCTCTCTCTCTTTCTCTAACTATGTACTGTGTACTATTATTGCTCTCTCAAGTCTCAACGGATCCTTCTATCGTGAAGGGACCCTGTTAGGGTAAGGAGGGTATTCTCGGTAACCTGAATATCCGAAATTTCTATACAGCTAGAAAGATTGTTTAAAACCTCCTCCTTAGCATACCAATTTGGTATTATTTTTGAAACATGGGGATAAAGATCCTTGTAGGAGTTCTTAATAGTTCCTTCTGCTACTCCTGTGGCAAGTGATATATCTGCATTCAAACAAGAAGTCAGGTACATGTATATTTAGCATAGACGTTAGCAGAACAGACGAATCCATGTGATTTTGGCTTCAAATACCCATTCTAAACTTGAAGTCCAACTTTAAAAATTTTCCAACACAGAGCCTATGAATTTGAAGAGTCAATTTTCACAAAAAAAAAATATAGATATGCAAATCTACAGTTACCCACTACGTGTAACATACCTTTCAGTGGCTTTTTATCGTCGGAAAGTTGAGTTATGATGTATATAACTGCAGCAATAATTGATATAGGACTCCTCCTGATAGGTTAATAAAGTTATTAGGATTGATCATCAGAAAATAACTGCATAAGACTAGACCTATAACGAGTTAGAGTTGTTTTACACATGCAGAAGACAATGTAATGTTAGATTCAAACTAAGCAAACACGGAATGCTATTGAATGGATGCGTGAACTTGGATTCAAAGATGTCATTTTTGAAATAGATTCTAAGATGGTTGTAGATGGAATGCAAGGTTCTATTAGGAGTTTGGAAATACTATCCAATATTGTAACTAGCTTCTTTTTCAAAAAACTCTAATGTGGAGCTCTTTAAGAAAAAAACTAATACAGTTGCTAAACAACTTAGCAAGGGTGGCCATATAGACAGTTAGTCCTCAATCTAGATAATTTATAAATTCCCCAATCTTAATTAATATCGTTGTTTCAATTTATCACTAACACACTCCAGCATGTAAATTTCCCCATGTTTCCTCTTAGAAGCAAAACTAAATTTTAGTAAGTTTTAGCTGCAAGCCTACAACTATCACAAGCCAAACTTCAGCAATGAAAATATATTTCAACCAAAATATACCTTATATCAAACTCTTCTGATTTCTGTACACATTCCTGAGCAGCTTTAATAGCTTCATTATTAATACCAAGATTGGAACAAAACCGCCTCTACAATTTGAGATGAAAATATGGTAAGCAAATTTAAAGAAATCCAGTCAAGATGTCTTCACAAATAGGGTGCGTAGGATAGCATGCTATGCTAGAAATCAACAAAGAAAACTCACCATAAAATCCCCAGCATATATTGTACCCATCTCCACAGACCGACAATGCTTCAAACCCAGTTGTTTCACTATGCACTCTTTTGCTCGGCCAATTTCCCTCAATGTGGCCCCATTGGCGACTGAGCAGATTTCTATTTGAAATTCATAGGTTCAGGGAAGCTCGTTTACATAGTGAAAGATAAATTGGGAAGCATCTCCATATGTTAAAAGTATCATAGGATGTACCCTTTACAGTCCGAGGTTTGTGTTCTTGTCGGCAAGCAATGTAGAGACAAGCAGCCAATACGGCATCTTTATTTCTACCTCTAATGGAATTTTGGTCTTTAACCCTATTAAATATCTCATTTGCCCGATCCTTCAAATCAATCGCAAAAGCAACATAAAAAGGAAAAATATTCACTTTAGAGCAACATGTGTCAAGCATCACAAATAAGGTGCATATGAATTGGCCCTTAACATTAGAATAAATGAAACCATTCTGCCATATAAATTAACTACTCAAGAATAACATTCAAAGTAAAACCAAATTTAGGTTTCAATACAATATTCGAGTCTTTTCAGTTTTTCTGCATAAGCTCTCTAAGATAGATTATGAAAATAGTTTAACTATAAATTCTTTTTGATTAGAGAAGTGGTTCCAACCCTACACGAGTATCTCTAATTTCATGAAAGTCGTCCTCAGAAGACAAAGGGAAGGGACTGTTGACATACCTTGATGGTTGCAACAAGTCCTAACCTGAAAATTTATCAACCACACCAGTTAATTTAATTCCCCAATCATCTCATACAATAAAAATCTCAAAAGAAAAGACCCAAATGCTACTCAAAAACACTAAAATTTGTGATAGTTTGGATTCTAAGGAGAACTCCACCCACAACTAAGTCAGGAGCTCCAATTCTAGAATGGTACCTCTCTCATTTGCACACTTGGCATATATAAACGTGTAGGTAGTTGCAAAATGTGAGGAATAGAATATTACATCACATGACATCAATAATGTGAGTGCTACTGCACACTGCACATGGCTTTGAGTAACTAACAACATAAATCAAATAAAGTGCAAATAACAAGTGATTGAAATAGCAAGTATTAAAAAAGGCACAGTAAAAAATCTGTGACAAAAAAGCGGTGACGGACCTTTCGGACATGGTGGCGATAGTTTTGAAGGCAAAAATTTTGAGGCCACAAACAGGATTAGAGTCACGATTCTGCCAGCGGCCACCGGAGGAGGAAAGGAACTCGCCAGAAGAGGCGTTAGGTTTGGCGATGACAGTGGAGAGACCACAGTCATTGTCGTTGGACTCCGTGGCGAAGGTACGCCACTCGGAGGTTTCTTCGATGGAGTGAAATTCAAGCACGAGACCGCACTCTGAACATGCTGTGTAGCCTGCTGAGTGATCGAATACCACTTCTGTTTGCCGCTTGCAGTCGCTGCAGAACGCATTCGACATTTTGTTTTCTTCTTGCGCAAGGAAGAGAGTGTGAGAAAGAAGGGAAGAAGAAAGAGCAATGCTAGCGGGTATGAGAAGAATAGTACAAATTGCACTGCTAACGATGCAGAAACCGTGCGTACGTCCTTTTCGTTTTGTAGTACAGAAATAGTAATCAGAAGGATGCGGGAACACCTAAACCTAGGGCTGCAGAAAGGGCGGTTTCGGGCCCAAAACACTCATCCGAACAAAACCGCGGTTTCCAAACCCAGGCCCAAATCCGCCCAAATTTTCTATCGGTTTTTTCGGGTTCGGTTTTGCGAGTTGGCGGGTTACTCGGTTGGGTATCATCGGGTTTAATTAACAACCAGAGAAACAAAAACTTGCAAAACAGATAAAAAAAGAGACCTTTTTCTGAAAGAGAAAATCAGATCTAACATAAAAATGTGAACTTTTTTACGAGTTAAACAAGGAATCATATGAGAGGAACCATTTTTTTACTCATATTTGATTTACAGAGAGAAAGAATGTTTACTTCGATTTACAGAAAAAAAGGAACGATCTTTTCTACCGTCGTTACCGTATCCTTCGCAGCAACGTTCGTCGTCGTTCTTATCGTAACCTTCAATTCTTCAGAGAGATCAGAGATCTTGGATAGGTCGCCGTTGCCGTAGCCTCCGCCGTCTTCACCGTCATCGTAGAGATGAGATGTGCAATAGAAGAGAGTAAGAGATTGTGGTGTGTGAGTGTGAACTCTGAGTGTGGGAAGTGAATGAATACTGAAAGTCAAATTGAAATGAAATGTGAGACAGTGAATGAACTTGAATTATAGCTTTTAATTTTTGGTTCACCGTTCACGTGGGGAGATTGGATTTGGTACGTACGCGTGTCACATGTGAGAGAGATCAAATGGGTATTATTTGTTTGATACATTATATTATTTATTTTGACAGAAAGCAGGTTGATGTTAACGCGTGAGATGAGACTTGAGAGTGCTCTGCTATGCCTCTGCTGCAGTGCTACCTAGGAAATTTAAAATATAATAACTCTGAGTGATACTGCTTTGGGCGGGCTCGGGTACCGATGGGTAAAAAAATAACAACCGCACCCGCCCAGCCCAACCCACATGTACCCGAAATTTCGACCCGCGGACCCGTTTAACCGCCAGGACCCGACCGTTGCAGTCCATTACCTTCGGTTTTTCGGTTTTCGGGTCGGCTTGTCTATTTTTGTCCAGGCCTACCTAAACCAAAACAAAGCACGTACACCTAAACCTATTTCTTTTACGCTTTGTTTGGATGCGGGAAGAAATAAGAAAGAGAGAAATACGAAAGAGAGAGATAGAAGAGAAGAGAGCTAGAAGAGAAATTATGCGTTGTTTGGATGGATATATTTTGCAAAGAGAGAAATACTAAAAATTCTCTTCTCTTCTTTGGATGGGTGAAAATATTAGTAGAAAGAGATAACTATAAATAGTAAAAGACAAATTTATCTTTATCACTAAACTTTAAATTTTTAATTAGTAAATTACAATCTCAATTAACTTTAAATCTCAACATGATTTTTCTTTTATAATTTAACAATAAACACTTTTGTCCAAAAAACAATAAACTTAATTAGAAAAAAAATAAAATTAAGATTGAAAAATTAAATAAATTATAGTAAGCATAAAATAAAGGGACAAAGATATATAATAACCATGCCGGGTTGCAAGTGTCAAACGTTGGACACCTCAACCAGCAAACGATCCGTATGCAGGTTGCATCTTGGCCAACATAAACAAAAGATGCATGTAGTTGCAACCGTCGGACACCTCAAGGCAACGTGGGAGATAAAATGGCATGGGGAAAGGGTAGAATTGGGAAAACACTAATATGGTAGTATTTCTACCCAAAGTCTCGCCAGTTGAGGGGAGAAGTTTTTTGGGTGGATCCCATCCCATAAAATGTTTCTCTCCCCTTGTTTCTTTTCACTGCCAAACTATAGAAATGTCCTATTTCTTTGCAATTTCTCTCTTTCTCATTTCTCTCTTCTAAATATACCCCAACAAACACAATGTTAAAGTAACAAAGGAGAGTGCAATGACATCACTGTCAAAGACAGACATCTCAATCAAGTTGACATTTGTGCCCCCCACCAATCATATGTAACATGTACACCCTAAATTTATTAATAAAAAAAGGAAAAAAGAATACAAGCAAGGGGACGACAACCAAGACCCTAGCAACAAATGAAAATACAACAGTCTAGGAAAATCTATATTGTGGTAAACCCACCATATTCCTAAAAAAAATCATCAACAATAAAACAAGGGATGGTAGACCACTAGATAGATCCCTGATTTTGAACACATTTGAAAATAGGTTTGTCGTTTGAAGGATATTAAGATACCTCAAAAGCAATCTTATGAGATTATAAAAGTTAGAACCATAAACAACAAAGAGAGGCTTCCAAATTATCCTACAAGCAAAGACGCTCATATGAATTTTACTCATAATATTCCATTAATAGAAACACTTCATTAATTAGTATTGGAGATAGCCGATGACGAGTTTGATAACTATTCTTAGAAGAATCATTTTTATTTTGTCTTAAGTTTCTCTTTTGAGATTTTGTTAAAATGGGTTCAAAAGAGTCATTGACATATTTAAGATCCTCTTCCTTGTCCTCATCGTAACGAAAATTCCATGGAGTTTTTAGAATCTGTGATTCTTGAAAACAAAGGCCCTTGATCTAAACTTCTATCAACGTTGACGGATCGACCATCATCTATCTTACACCTAAACCTAAAATTAACAGACACACATTGCCACAAAGGTAGACGCACATATGGAGAGGGGGGGAGAGAGAGAGAGAGAGAGAGAGAGAGAGAGAGAGAGAGAAGGAGACAGAGAGAGTTGAGGGATGAAGAGAGAGGTAAGAAGGGAAGAAGTGAGAGCGAGAGACGTACGGCTATATAGGTAAAGCTACGAGGGGAGAGAAGGTGAACCGGGCGACTGTTGGATGGAGGCCATGGCGGAATCGCTTGTGGCAGTGGCAGAATGTGGTTGACGGAGGTTTTCGCTAATGGGTGTTGGTTTGGAGAAGATGAAGGTGGAAGCAGTATTTGGAAGGTAGTCTCAGAAATCTCTCTTTTACTCTCTATTTTGCTTTTGCTAGTTTCATTTTTGGCTCTCCTAAATTTTTTTCTTTATTTTTATTTTATTTGTTTTACTGGCTCTCTCTACTTCTTCTCTCTAATTTTCGCTTTTGGTTCTTCCTCTAAAACTAGTACCTGCCCAAAATTATAGATTGTGTACGATAATGTACCTCATCCAAAGCTTGTTGAATACAAGGAGCAAAATTGGGTAGTGAAGTCCGACCAATATCTATTATGAAGTTTGTGAATCATTATAGACAAGGCACGGGCATTCTTGAGCGTGCTATTTCATTGGACCGGCAGGTGGTTAATGTTTTGTGGAGACCACCTCAATCGGGTTGGGTGGCCATCAACACTGATGGGGCCGTGAAGTCCACTAGTGGGAGTGCAGCTTGTGGTGGGATTATCAGAGATAATGAAGGGCATTGGCTGGCAGGTTTTGCAAAACGTTTGTTTGTTAGTAACACATATATGCTGAGTTGTGGGTAGCTCTCGAAGGGCTTAGATTGGCTCATAGTATGGGGTTTGTGAATATAGAGCTTCGAATGGATTCACTAGTAATTGTCAAGTGTCTAACCAATGATAGCGGGGGCAGTTTCTTGGGTCGGAGCCTTGTGAACAAGATAAAGCAGCATCCCTCCCTCTTTACCAATGTCACTATAGCTGATACCTTTTGTGAAGCAAATAAGGTCATAGATAGTTTAGCAAATGCTGGTTGTAACATGGGTGATGGTCTCATTGTTTTTACACACCCTCCCTTAGATACCAAGTTGTTAGTTGATGCTGATGTAATGAGAGTTTCTACTCCTAGATTGATATCTGTGTAATCCTTCTCGGGCTTTTAGCCCCTTTTAATCTCAGAAAAAAGATTTATTGTTCCTTTGGATTGAGTATGGTAATTGAGTTAATCGAACAAAATTTTATTGGAGTCAATCAATTTTATGTAATGTTGTTAAAATTGGATCTAACTGACTCGTTGAATCATCAAGAATTGGGTTGAATTGTTTGTATTGTATCAAGTTGAAGCATTTGTTGCTTTTTTTTTAAAATTTAAGCATTTGAAATGATTTTTTATTTACTTTTTAACCAAGTTTATTATTTTTTAATTTACTTATTTAATAATCATCTGATTCAACTATAATAGACTAAGATAAATCAATAAATTATAACCTAAAAGTCTCATCAGTAAATTATTATTTATTAAATCAATAATCATCTGATTCAATTATAAGCAATAGTTTTTACGTTATAGATAAATAGTCATTTCAGTTCCTGAAAGTGTTATCCGCTCTTAATTTTGTCCCTCACTTTAAAGAAACCTCAACTTAGTCCTCCAATTTTTCATCTGTTAGCCAAGTTAGTCCTCGTTAACTCACCTTGCTAACATCGTCAATTTGGCCGAGTTGGCATGTTGTCTGCCATGGTGTACACCAACATGACGCCTCTAAATTGACAATCAAGAGAGACACATCATGAGGGACTATTTTGACACGTCATGAATTCACTATAACTATAGTGAAGCTTCTTTACTATGGTTGTTTTTTACAAAATAACACTCGTGAACTGAATTCGCGATGCTATTTTTTTAAAACCTTCGGGAATTGAGTTCAGTTTGGTTATAGTGAACTGAGTTCACTATAGTTATAGTGAACTCAGTTTACTATGGTTGATTTCAATAAAATAACTGTTCTGTACCTAGCAGTATTTTGGCCGGCTGCTGTTGGTTGGTCTCTTGCTGCCCTGGCAGGAGGTCAGTGAGCGCCCGGGGGGGGGGGGGGGTACCTGCAAAGCCACTCCGACGCTCAAGTCAGTATGAGAATAAGCTAGTGAATTTGCAAGGGAAGAGTGTGTACCTCGTAAATGGCTATGCGAGCCGGTATTTATAGGAAATCGATGCTCGTCTGTGGACCGTCAGATTATCAGAATCGATCTGAACCATCCAAGCATGGTGGCTTTAGTTGGGCTTGTATGTAGTGGATATGGGCCGAATCGATTGGGCTGATCCATATCCAATTGCTAAACACACCCCCTGGTTTTGCTAGATGGACCTCTTGGTCCAGTCCAGAACAGTTGCCCCCCAAGCCGAGATTATTTCGGAGGATGGTCTTGGCTTGAAGGATTTTCGTTGGTCTACCGGATTTTCGTTTATCACGACCGTGTTTTATCATTTTCACTCTCTAGAGTAAAAAAGAGAAATTTTTTCTTTGCCGTAATACGTTACTCTGTCTGTCTTGTCGGGTCGTACAAGATCACTTCGTTGTGACCATGACTCAGGCCTCCTATGGGGTAATCCTTATGCCAAGCGTCAAGCTAGGGTGCCGTATCCTGATGTTGGCGCCCTCCTGGGCACCTTGTGCCAAGTGCTACGTCAAGCTAGGGTGTCGTATCCTGATGTTGGCGCACTCCTGGGCGCCTTGTGCCAAGTGCTACGTTTTGATGTTGGCGCTCTCCTGGACACCTTGCTGGATGCTTGTTTGTTCCTGAGAGTTGGAACCTTCCTATGTGCCTTTGGTGTTGTTCCTTGCGTGCATGCGCTGGGGGTCTCCTCGTGGAGCAGGATTTACGAGACAAGGTTTGGTGCCCTCATGGGTGCCTTGGGCGATTATACGCTGGGTGTCTCCTCGTGGAGCAGGTTTTGCAAGACAATGTTTGGTGCCCTCATGGGTGCCTTGTTGCACAGTGTTGTCTGCCCCCTTGCAAAGGTTTTGCTTCCAGGCCACCTCCTGCCAGGCGCCCTCCTGCCAGGCGCCCTCCTTGCCAGGCGCCCTCCTGCAAGGGGCCCCTCTGCCAGGCGCCCTCCTGCCAGGCGCCCTCCTTGTCAGGCGCCCTCCTGCCAGGCGCCCTCCTGCCAGGCGCCCTCCTTGCCAGACGCCCCTCTGCCAGGCGCCCTTCTTGCCAGGGGCCCTCCTGCCAGGCGCCCTCCTTGCCAGGCTCCCTCCTGCGTGGCACGCCTCTGCCAGGCGCCCTCCTTTCCAGGCGCCCTCCTGCCAGGCGCCCTCCTTGCCAGGCGCCCCTCTGCCAGGCGCCCTTCTTGCCAGGCGCCCTCATGGGTGCTGCCTGCTTCTTCATTGGCGCCCTGCCAGACGCCCTCATGGGTGCTGGCTGCTTCTCCATTGGCACCCTGTCAGGCGCCCTCATGGGCGCTGGCTGCTCTCCTTTGGCGCCCTGCCAGGCGCCCTCATAGGCGCTGGCTGCTCTTCATTGGCGCCCTACCAGGCGCCCTCATGGGCGCTGGCTGCTTTTTCATTGGCGCCCTGTCAGGTGCCCTTATGGGTGCTGGCTTGTGTGGACGTGTGCTCGGCACTCTGCTTTTTTGTTGCTCATCCTGTCTCTTAGCCTACTTTTCATCTTGATGAAATTTCAGGGCTTGCTTGGTGCCGAGGGGAATTGCTTCTTCCGTCTTCACCATTATCTGTTTGACATCTCCATGATCTTTTAATTTGATCAAGAGGTTCTGGCCGGGAGGCTTGTCACATACCGACCCAACGGGGTTGACTTCGATGTCATTGCCCCCTGATTTTTTTATGTTTCATTTTGAAACATCCAAGCTTCCTCTTTATCTAGCTTGTTCCTTATAATTGTAACTGGCACGCGTTGGGTGGCCTCGGGCGCTGGTCATTGTAACACCCCAATTCTACCCGTTCATTTTATTACATATCAGAGTGCGGAAATTAAACTTAAAACAGGCAATGGAGCGTCACATGCAACATTTCAAAAGCCAACAATGTATAATCAAGTAAAAATGTGGAAGAACAACATCAACTTAGTTTACAACCCCGAATATTTGTTCAAATACTTCAAACCACCTATCCATGTTTCAAAAACAACTAATGCAACAAGCAATTGAAAACAGTGTTCTTCCCCTCCCCGGGTGCTACGTATCAGAGACGACACTGACTCGGCTACTAAAAGACCCTTGGTCTTCATTTGCGACTACCTGCACGTTACCCACGTAGAGGTAACATTCAAACAGAAAGGGTGAGTCTCTAACAGCATAAAAGCATATATGATAGATAATATACTAGAGAATAGGCAACTATAACTACCATAGCACATCAACAGTCATAAGTACAACTATCACGGAGCAACACCAACAAGCGACAACATAAGCAAAACGACGAGCAACACCAACAAGTAACAACATAAGCAAAACGACAAGCAACGACACCATGGGTACAACGTGTATGTGTGAAATGCAACCCACACCGACGGGTATATGCATGTGGTACCAATCAACGTAAATAGCCTTTGTGGCTTCATCATCAACACTGAGCAAACCTCTATGGCCGAAGCCTACATCAACGTAATAATGCATTATGCCATGCATGAGACACCATGTACAACGCATCGGAACAATCAACAACATAACCATGCTATGCACAACAACGTCAACAACATCATCATTGGTCATATTCGACCCAACCACATCATCATCGAGTTTTGGTCATATTTGACCCAGCAACAACAACAAGATTTAGTCACATTGACTCAACAACAAGAACAGCAAATTTAGTCTTATTAGACACAACAAAACATCACAACACTGAGGTAGCACAAAGTGGCGCCTAGGAAACAACACCAACAACACAACACATTGGCGCCCAACAGCAGATAAAAGGGCGCCTGAGGCAAACTGCGCCACCCTGGGCGCCAAAACAGACAGCACGTGGCGTCATACAGCAACACAGTCCTAGACACAAACTAAGACACAAACTGCAACACAGTCGGCAACATAGACACTAAAACTGGCGCCTGGTGGCAACCTGCGCCACTCTGGGCGCAACACAGCAAGCAACCTGGCGCACACAGGGCAGCAACATGGCGCCCTGGCGCAGCACAGCACTAGTGCAGAATTTCCTACAGCAGTGCACCTACTTCGGCGAATTAATTAAAATAGCAAACGATATCGGATTTTAACAAAAGACTACTCATTGGGAAGCTCTCTGAGTGTAGTTTCTGTCTATGATTTTCATTTTTCAAAATAAGTATCCAGTTGGTACAGTTTTTCAAAACACCACACTGAGGTACCAAAATCGGACAGAATTCTTTACCCAACTTGCAACTAAATTTTCTTTCTCATTTCTTAATGAAATTTCGTGAAACCAGTGTCTATTTCGTAGAAAATTAAGTCTACTTTCCAATGAAACAAGAATCATTCAAAACGGAGTTCGATTGAGAACACAAAACCTACAAAAACCGAACCTACTCACAGTTTGATTCCAGAATTTTGACCTAACTTTGGAGACTCATAACTTGAGCTACACAACTCCAAATTGAACGGAACCAGTGCCAAAACGACCGGCTTTAAGTCTATTTTCTAAAACAATCAGACACATAATTTTTGGATCAACCGAACAGTACCAGTTTTAGAAGGACCGAAACAGTGTCCAGAAATGCACAAAAGACCATAAGCAAGTAAAACTCATTATGATCAATCACCAAATACCAATCTCAACATCACATACTTATGCATTTTGTCAAACATCTAACATGCATTCTAAACATCACTTACACATTCTATCAAACACCTAGCGTGCAACATTTTACCATCTATTCACTCAAGGCCATCAACACTCAAAACAACACCAACAACATACATATAATTTCATAATTCATTCATGCATATTATCAAACAACTCCTAGGCATCATAGGTTCTACCCTCCTATATACTACCCATCATATAACCCTTTATACTATGAGACTCCCCTTATCTTAAGAATCGTTGGAGATGAAAAACCCTTCCACGAATCACCAAAACGCAGCAACAAGCTCTTCTCTTCTCTCTTGCGATTTTCTTCTCTTTTCCTTCTCCCTAGCGTGCGCTCTTCTCTTCTCTTCTCATGTTCTCTATTTTTGCGACTTCTCCCTTTTCTCTCCTCTTCGCAAATCTTCCTTTCTTTTTCCTCTCCGTATGCGAAATGCACTAACCCTCACTAACACTCCCTCATGCGCCTACACCTTGGGCTTGGATCGCGGGCTTCCTCCAGCTTAAGCCCGATCACTAACTCCATCCCCTAATATTTATTTACACACCCCTTAATCAAATTCTAATATAATATTACACCAATTAAATAAATAAATAAATAAATAATTGGATACCTAAATATTTAATTAAATAATTAGCCAATTATTTTTAGGGCATTACAGTCATCGCCTTGCGCATCTGAATGTATAATCTCATATCGCCTCATGGCAATGTTAACTCTGGGGGTAGTTTATCAGAATCAATCTGAATAATAACTCCCCCATCAGAGGTTGCGACACGTTTAAAGTTGCTCCGTGCCTCGTGGCAAAGTTAATACCTCGTGGGACTCTGGAGGCAGTTTATCAGAATCGATCTGAATTTAACTCGCCCATCAGAGGTTGCGACCATTTTCGAAGCCGCTTCGTGCCTCGTGGCAAAGTTAACACCTCGTGATGACTCTAGGGCAGTTTATCAGAATCGATCCGAATTTAACTCGCCCATCAGAGGTTGCGACCATTTTCGAAGCCGTTTTGCACCTCGTGGGACTCTGGGGGAAGTTTATCAGAATCGATCCGAATTTAACTCCCGTCAGAGGTTGCGACACGTTTAAAGTCGTTTCGCGCCTCGTGGCAAAGTTCGATATTGACTTGCGTCGGTCGGGGGATCTCCTCGATGGCGATCCCCGGTGGTGCCTCTGGTGGATATTGACCTAGTTCCACCATTGCCCCCCAAGTCGAGATTATCCTGGGGGATGGTCTTGACTTGACGTTGTCATTTAGGATGCCCTCGTAGGTTAGGTTGCCCTTACGGCTCGTGCCGTCGTCGGGTCTGCTAATTTTTATTAGAGGATCACAGCAATTATCCTGCGCGTCTATTGATATTTTTTGCTGACTTGCCTTGATCGAGGTGATTGATGGTGAGTATGTGCGAGCAACACCACATTTTTTGAGGGCGAGCATAGGAGTGTGTGAAGGCGAGCGGAGGAGAGTGTGAGGGTGAGCAGAATGACACAATCACTTCACGCGTTACTTTATTTCCTCTCACGCTCATGCAAAATTTGATTTTCTCACGTGCTCGCGCACTATGTTTTTTGCTCACGTGCTCGTGCACTATTTTATTTTCTCACGTGCTCGTGCACTATGTTTTTTTGCTCACGTGCTCGTGCACTATATTTTTTGCTCACGTGCTCATGCACTATTTTATTTTCTCACGTGCTCGTGCACTATGTTTTTTTGCTCACGCGCTCGTGCACTATGTTTTTTGTTCACGTGCTCATGCACTATTTTTTTGCTCATTGCTCATGCACTATTTTATTTTCTCACGTGCTCGTGCACTATGTTTTTTTGCTCACGCGCTCGTGCACTATGTTTTTTGCTCACGTGTTCATGCACTATGTTTTTTGCTCACGTGCTCGTGCACTCACATGCTCATGCATCCTTTAATTTTCTTACGTGCTCATGCACTCTTTTATTTTCTTACGTGCCCATGCACTCACATGCTCATACATCCTTTAATTTTCTTACGTGCCACGCTGGCTGCTTTCGTAACAGGATTTGGCGCCCTCCTGGGCGCCTTGGGTGCTGGCTTGCCATGATGCTGTCATCTTGTTTCCCTTCCTGGGTGCGGAGACGTATGAATTGGATTTCGAGCTTAACATGAGAATTGTAGCTCTGCTTCTTATCTTTCCAACGCATGCTTACACGCCTCAATCGGATAAACACAGATTAAGTTATGGACTGCAAACTAGACATCACCCTTGTAGGTGGGTATCTCTGGTGTCTGTGACCTCATAGTCTCGTCATTTGCTTGACTTCCGCGTCTTTCTTGGCGCTTGCTACCCAAGACATCGTGGTCATGCCTTGGATCCCCGCTGGGTGGGTGCCGTGATCTTGGCTGCTTTGCTTTAGGAAGATGAGCGTGCCATGACACCCTTGACTCCCCCACTTGGAGAGATCATGATCTTGGCTTTAAGCTAATGTTGTGGTTGCCCCTACGATCCAGGCAGTCCCTCCCTGCATGGTATGTTGGGTCTCAAACTTGCATCGCTCCACTCCTAACTATGAAGTTGGACCCTTTTTCTTTCTTGATCTTAATGAGTTTTTCTTTGGGAACAAGTGTTAATGCTAGTGAGCTAGAGCAAAAACTGTAAAAAGGAATTTGTATCATTCATATCGAGATTTTACATTATGCCTTCGTGCTCAAACAACAAAATTCATAACTAGCCCTAGGCTCAAGTCCCGATGTCATCCTCTTCTTCATTCACGTACCGGGCGAGCTTCCCTTCGCGGATCAGCTCTTCCATCTCATCCCTGAGGGTGTTGTATTTGCTGGTACTGTGCCCATAACGAGCCAGATCACCCATCTCCCTGCCAACCCTGGCCTCCTCTTGGTAGGCCATGCTGTCTTCTTCATAGTCCATGTACTTCTGTGCCTTCCGAAGGAACTCGTACAAGCTCCGGGGTTTGTTCACCCCCATGTCCCTTTGAAACAGGCTTCCCTTCTTGAGGCCATCATTCATCCAAAAGAGCCTCCTCTTGTCTTCAAGGTTCCCGACGTTGGCAGCCTCCTTGTTGAACCTTTCCAGATATTCTCTAAGTGTCTCTTTCTCTCCCTGCCTGATTGCCCTAAGAACTTCTTCAGATTTGGGTTTCAACCGGGAGGCAGTGAAATGAGCTGTGAACATTCTCGCCAGCTGCCCCCATGAGGAGATGGAGTTCGGCCTTAGCTCTTGAAACCAATCTAGTGCGGAATTTTCGAGAGTGAGGGGAAATATTTTGCAGTGAACAGGCTCCCTGGCGCCTCTATAACGCATCATCAGGGAGAAGTGTGCCAGATGGCGGTCTGGATCTCCGGTTCCTTCATACATCTTGAGGGTTGGTAGCTTCTCTAAGGCCCTTGGGATTCGGCATTCATCCACCCTTCGAGTGAAAGGTCCTTCTTCCGAAAACCCTCTTGAGTTTCGGGGGGAGGTGCCTTCATAGTCCAACTCATGATACCTGTGTCGGTCGGGGGATCTCCTCGATGGCGATCCCCGGTGGGTGTCGACCCGGTTCCTTGACCTCTCTCGAGTATCAAGGGATGCGCGTGAGGCTGGTAGGTATCATCCGGAAGGGATGGAGGGGTCCCTTAGAGGTGAGCCTGATCCTCCATGAGGGGGAGAACGATGGTGCCTCGAAGTCACCGTTGTTGGAGGAAGGGTTCCCCTGCCAGGCGCCCTCATGGGCGCTGCCTGATGTTGCCATGGCGCCCTGCCAGGCACCCTCATGGGTGCCAGGCGCCCTCATGGGCGCTGTCTGATACTGCCCTGGCGCCCTACCAGGCGCCCTCATGGGTGCTGCCTGATGTTGCCATGGCGCCTTGCCAGGCGCCCTCATGGGCGCTGTCTGATGCTGTCTTGGCTCCCGGCCGGGCGCCCTCCTGGGTGCCGGGTTGGGCATATCCTTAGCACTCTGCTGGTCTTTCTGATGCAGCATAGCTTGAGTGCGATTGGCCAGGAGATCCAAAAGCTGACTCACATTCGAAGGCTGGGCAAGCTGACTGGTACCCTCGTCAGGTAGGGTTACGACGTTTCCTTCCGGAGTATCCTCTGGTCGGGATGCCAGTACGACAATGCTTTGAATCCGGGGTCTGCCTCTGGGAGCCATGAAGTAGCAAGAGAAAAGTTCGAGTAGTGATGATGTGAAAGATAGATATCTCCCACTGTGGTCGCCAATGTTCTGTACCTAGCAGTATTTTGGTCGGCTGCTGTTGGTAGGTCTCTTGCTGCCCTGGCAGGAGGTCAGTGAGCGCCCCCGGGGGGGGGGGGGGGAGGGGAGTACCTGCAAAGCCACTCCGACGCTCAAGTCAGTATGAGAATAAGCTAGTGAATTTGCAAGGGAAGAGTGTGTACCTCGTAAATGGCTATGCGAGCCGGTATTTATAGGAAATCGATGCTCGTCTGTGGACCGTCGGATTATCAGAATCGATCTAAACCATCCAAGAGTGGTGGCTTTAGTTGGGCTTGTATGTAGTGGATATGGGCCGAATCGATTGGGCTGATCCATATCCAATTGCTAAACGCACCCCCTGGTTTTGTTAAATAGACATCTTGGTCCAGTCCAGAACAATAACACCCGCTAACTGATTTCACTATAACTATAGTGAATGAGTTTTTTTTGTATAAACTGGGTATCCTCTGCGCGCAACTGTAGAGACTAATCCCTCGAGTCGGGTAGGACCACAATGGGCGGCAAAGCTCTCCCTCAAGAGATTTAACACCGCTGTGTGTCCAATGCTGGATTCGAGCCAAGGACCTTGGTTAAGCCAGAAAAGACCCCTACTATCTCATCCAAGTGCTCTTGGGTTTACTATAACACAAGAAAAAAATGGGTAAGTTACGACAGCTTTAATATGGGGATTCATTATAATCGTCATTACTTACCATGCATAACGAGGATTTTATAACCCTTCATAATATTCCATTAAAATATGGCATATTGCACCCCCATAATTTACTTCTCATTGACGTGAGATCAATTCACGAGTGTTATTTTGTTGAAAACTTTCGTGAACTGAGTTCACTGTAACTATAGTGAACTCAGTTCACGGGTGCTATTTTTTGTTAAAAACAACCGTAGCAAACTGAGTTTATTATAGTTATAGTAAACTGAGTTTACTATAGCGCTCGTGAATTGAGTTCACTAGTTATAGTGAACGCATTTCGCTATAACTACGACAAATTCACTTAACAGGTAGGGTCATTTTAGTTATAAAAAATTATTTTTTTTAAAACTAAGGGGTGTGGATAGCCAAGATGGAGTTGAAGATAGAACTACTAAATTATTGGGTTTTTTTTGTACTCACACACGCCTTCAAATTATACCCCACGCTTGGTGTGAAAGGACAAAAATACCCTTAAAATTTTTACAAAAGTCTAAAAACATGTACCATTTTTCACTTACATCCGTTGGAGAGAAGAGATAGTTGCGTTTTTCACCCTAACTGAATTACCTACTTCCGTTTTTCTCCACGTCGGAATTACCTACTTCCGTTTTCACGCTCACGGAATTACCTACTTCTGTTTTCTTGCCTACGGAAGTACATAGATCCGTTTTCAACTGCAAACAGAAGTAAGTAGTTCCGTTTTTGTCTCTACGGAAGTACCTACTTCCGTTTTCACTGTATTTGCCTGCGAAAGTACCTTACTTCTGTTTTTGTTTTTTAATTAATTTTTTTATTTTTTTTTATTTTTGGCAGTGGCTCGTACCAAATAGGGATGTCAACGGAGAGGGCACGGGTAGTAGTTACCCGCCCCGTTTGGTATAAATGATACTCGTACCCACCCCATACTCGCGCGGGTACCCGCATAGCGGGTTTCTAACGGGTACAATCTCTTTGCGGGTACCCACGAATACTTTTAATATTAATTGATAAATGTTTTTTTTAAATAAAATTTGAAATACCAAACATAATTAACCTTTTGAACACTATTTTTTCTCTTCATTCATATAAAAAATTAGGCATTTCATTATATATTTATTTTATCATTTATTTGTTAGCTTATAGTAGTTAATGAAAGAAGATAAATAACACTAAAATAAATAATAATAGGAAAATTTCCAAATAAGTATATTTATTACGGGTACGGGTACCCGCGGGCACGAGAACCTCAATATCCGGACCCGCCTCGTTTATTGACGGGTAGTCTAATTATCCGTTTATTAAACCCGCGGGTACTCGTTAAGCTACCCGCCCCGTACCCGTCACGGGTAATAACCGTGGGTACCCACGGGTGCGGTTTTTTTTGCCATCCCTAGTACCAGAGTTGGTGGTCGAATTCCCCGTGATTCACCAGGATTGATATTGCGAGGGGAGTCTTCGTCACGACCGGGTGTTGGTGAACCGGAGGAAACTCTGGTGAGTACCCGCACTCGAATTAGAGAGGCTGGACATGCGTCTAACCGACATAGACGCATGCAGAGACGACAACAGTATACAGATGATGAGGTACATGAGGAGCAGTACCAGCAGGAGCAGTACCAACATTACCAGGAGCCGGAGTACTACCGGCAGCATTACCAGGAGGATCATGTACCAGGAGCAGCAGTACCAGCATGATATGGAGGTTGATGATGATCATGATCGCATATGACCTATGGATGGTTCTTTGCTCACTGCATTTGATGCTCATGTAGCATCTAAGATTCTCGGAGGCCAGATATATATAATTTAATATATTTATTTACATAGTGTTGTTATATAAATTTATACATAAATATTTTAAGTAAGCTTTTATTTTTTTTAATTCAGTTTCAGGATAAATTAAAAGTATCTGCACATGGCAGCAAAATCGGTCAGATATTGGTCCCTTTCACTCAGATTCATGAGTTTTATGAGTATATTAGGCAGTCTAGATTAGCCCCCATTGTGTTTTCAGCTCACACTACTGTGGATCATGAGCTGCTATCTGCCTTTGTAGAGAGATGGCACCCAGAGACATCATCATTTCACCTACCATTTGGTGAAATGATGATTACTTTGGATGATGTGTCGTGTCTTCTACATCTACCGTTGGCTGGCAGATATTTCAGATCTCCCGCTCAGTCTGTTACTATTGATGATGCCATCCAGCTGGCTATGCGTTATCTGGGGGTTACTTTTGCTGAGGCGACACAAGAGACACTGGCCAGTAGGGGGCCATAATTCCGCTTTGATTAGCTACTGGAGATATGTAGGCGTGACATAGGAGAGGAGGACAATACTTGTGGTGTCAGGGCATTTATCTTACTTATTTTGGGGTGGAGCATTTTTTGTAGCAAGACTGGCACCAGAGTTGAGGCAAAGTGGCTTGCTATTACTGGAGGATGTCACCACAGTGGGCGGATGGGCATGGGTCCAGCAACATTAACTTTCTTATATGACCAGCTGAACTTTGCCTACCTATAGGATACCAGTCAGTTAGGGGGGTATGCGACGTTGTTTATGGTAAATTTATTTTTAACGAGTTTGTTTTAAGGTTATATATTTTATTTTTAACGATATTGTTTATTTGTGCATTTCAGTCATGGATCTTTGAGTACTTCCCTTGGCTAGCTTTGCGGGGGGAGACTGAGACCACGGACGGGCCATAGTGTGGGTTTTGGAAGAGGAGGAAGACAGACCAGGTGAAGCTGGAGGAGTATCGCAGGAGGATTGATGCTTTGACACCTGATGATGTTATTTGGAGACCATTTGAGGACCACCGACACGAGAGACCCTTTGACGAGATCTCATTATATAGGGGTTTCCTGATCTGGGAGGACTTCACTGTTCCCTACATGCCGGATAGGTGCCTCAGGCAATTTGGATACATTCAGGTCATCCCTTGTGACCCGCTTCACGGTCGTCCAGCGTATAGTGACATCATGATGCGTATGACCAGATGGAGAGACAGTGTTTGGGAGGTTATGAGCACCACCACCATTGCCAGGGAGGTGGGTGAGGTTCATCGTGATTACTTGCCATGGTACGTTAGGGTATCAGTTCCTCGTCTCCTTCCAGCACCACCACCGCCACCAGCAGTAGCATCCGCAGCAACAACACGAGCTCCAGGTGTGAGGGGGCCTGAGGAGAGACTGATGATTGTCAGCGAGCAGGTACGGTTGGGGCTTGCGTCCGGAGACATTCATTCTGAGCTCGGACGTACAGACGGCTCACGAGGTTGCTTGATTTGGTAGAGGGACGTGATTGATTTTTTTGATTTTGTACTGTTTGAACTATTTTAGACTGCTTTATTATTAGTATTGTTCTTTTATTATATTAGACTATTTAAATTAAAAATTTATTTTCACTGATGCAGACATACAAACTAACATAAAAAGTAAAACATAAACAACAACAACAATAACAAATACAGTTCTAAACTACTCCTGGATAAAAACGGCGTAAAATCCCATTGGTAGAAACAATTAGAGGGGGGTGAATAAGGTTATATGTTAAAATTGAAATCTTTTTGATTTTCGAAAAGTTAACGATGCAAGTTTAAATCGAATGCGGAAAAGAGGATTTAAACTATATGCAATACCTAAGCAAGCTATAACAATGGTAGAAACAATTACAATGATATTGAAGGCTACGCGAAGTAATATCAAATGCAATGATAATTAACAAGTATACCGTAAAAGCAAAGTAAAGATAAGGGAAGGAAGTACACCGTGATTTTGACGAGGTTCGGGATAAAAGTCCTACGTCCTCAGCCTCCAGGTTTGTAACCTTCGGACTTGATAATAACCACTATATGAGAAGAACTTCTTCAACGTCTTACAAGCAAGCAACTTCCCTATAGCTACCACACCAATCTCAATTTTCCCAAATTGAGAACCCAAGCTCCCCGCTAAGGATTTCGCTACAATTCAATCTCCCTGATTGAATTACCCAAGAAAAATTCTCAGGATTTCACAACAACCAAGTATAGATGATTACAAATGAAAACTAGGATCCAATCACTCAAGCAATATAACAATGATGTAGTTGAGAGAGATGAGAGATTTGGATTCAACGATGAAGAACGTGAAGAATGAATATGACTATGAGAGTTCTAGTTCTTTTCTTTTTTTTTTTGATTTGTCGGTTGTTCTCTCTCTTTTTATCGTGAAAACCCTAAGTCCTATTTATATGGATTGTGAAAATATGACCGTTGAAGCAATTTTTAACACTATTTTGATAAGTAAGAAATCGATTGATTGCTTAAAAGAAGTAGGAGAGAAATCGATTTCTTCCTTAATGAAATAAGAGAGAAATCGATTGCTAGCTTTAATGAAATAAGGGAGGAATCGATTGCTAGCTTCAAAAACAGGTTGTGCTTCCAAAAAACAGTTTGAAAATCGATTTCTATCTTTGAGGAAGGAAATCACAAATCGATTTTGTTCTCTTTAAAATAGAGAGCAAAATCGATTCTTTGCTTTAAATGCACAAGGTCATCAATCGATTGTTTTCTTTCCAAAAACGAGTTCTTTTAAAACCAAGAGTTCATAATCGATTCCTTGTTTTAAAACAGAAGCCATAAATCGATTTTGCACTCTATAACACATATCCAAAGTCGATTCTTTGCTTTAAAAACACAAAGTCATCAATCGATTGTTTTCTTTCCAAAACAAGTTCTTTTAAAATTAATCAAGACATAAATCGATTGTTGGCTTTTAACCAAGAAGACATGAATCGATTTCTTTCTTTTAAAAACAACAAGTCATGATTCAAAAACTTTTTTTAAAACCGCTAGTCATTATTTGTGCCTAACCTATTAGCTTTTATATAAAATATTTTACCAAGCTTAGCTCAATTTTAAAAGATCATTTCTCAACTACAAAAGTCATAAGGCTGAAGTGACGGGATTTTACATGCGTCATATGGAAAGAAAAATAACACATAAGTCTTGAATGCTTAAGTAGCTTCTTCTCCGAGCTGCTACACTTTAAGATATCATGTGCTTTGGTTCATGCTCTGTGCTTTGGTTCAACTATAACCATTAGTAAACAGATTGTAATTTGTTATCATACAAAACAAAGAGTGTTTGACCTTGGTTCAACATATGATACTGAAGAATGTCGTCATGGATGTTCAACATGCTTCATACGTTGTCATCAGTCCTGATCCTCATAGACGAGAAGTAAATGCGGTCATCGTCTCTGCGCTTCGGTTTGCGATAAGTGATACTAGTGACCTCACGGTCATCACCAATCACTTGAACTTTAATCTCCACTTTATCCTTCAAACCGTCGAAGATTATGCTTTCTCGGAGCCTGCATAAAGTAGGCTTTGGACAATAGAAGTAGACATCTTCTTCTGTCTTGGTGATTTGGCCGCCATGGTGAATAGCCGTAAGCCTATTCTCACTTGAATACTGAGTTGAACAAATATCCATTTTGTAGTGAAATGTTGGTGTGAAAAGAATGAGGGTGGGGGTGGGTATTTATAGTAATCGTCAATGATTATCCACCGTTGATATTGTCGGTGCAATCTAGACCGTTAGAAATATATCTGTTGGGTCACAGTTATCAAGACAAACAAAAATGGGTCGTTGATCAAATCTGGCAGTGGAATCGTGTCTGTTAAATTTAAATAAAAACGGATTTACCTATAACCTAGATAAATCTGTTTTGATAATTAACAAAACGGATTTACCTATAACCTAGATAAATCCGTTTTGATATGGTCAGGTAAATCCGTTAGCAGCACGTAACAAAGACGAATTTATATATAAAGAAGGTAATTCCGTTTATTTAAAATTACAAAACGGATTTATAAATTTTTCAATATATCCGTTGGCAAAATTTGGGTAAAAACATATTTACGTAACCTAACTTACTCCGTTTTGTTATTTTTTTCAAAACTGATTTATATATGGTTTATGTAAATCCGTTAGTAACAATTTTATCAGGGGTATTTTTGGAATAAATTTTTTTGTGGGGGTATAAAGTGAAGGTGTGTGGGTACAAAAAAAAACCCTAAGAAAAATGGGCTCTAGTGGCGCAATGTTAAATTTAGGCTCATTCTTATTACACTCCCCCTCTTATTCACTAAACACCCCCAACCCTGCGAGAAGACAAAAATACCCATCATGAATAAAAAGTTTCAAGCGCGTCCATTTTTTATGGCTTTCAACTGGTTTGGTACCTTGGTACCGTGGCATGTAGTTTTCTGCATACCCCAAGTACGGTTCTAAAGTACCGAATCGGTTCGGTACTATAGTACCAAACTTGTTAAAATCACATAACCATGTATTCTTTTTTGAATGTAGAATTTGTGTTGTGGTTCCATGAAAATGAAAATTGTGTCTGCTCATGTTTCCTCAATGAGAAGAAAAGGTGATGAAGTTGTTACACATCAATGAGAAGAAAAGGTGATGAAGTTGTTACACATAAAGACAAACATTGTAAGATGATAAGCCTCATTCTGAACTACTATTTTTATTATAAGTTTGGTATTTTGGTGTTGTACACTGTTTTTTGTATACCTGGTATCAAAGTATTGTACTAGTTCGGTATTCAGGTACCGTACCAGTCCAAAACATAGCGTGGAGGAGGGGTTGGAAGTGTGTTCCATGTGAGGGTATTTTTGGGATTTTTGGAAATAAGGGTGTATTTGTAATAAGAATGGACCTAAATTTAGACAACTAAGAATTTTCGAAAATGTTAATTGGGCTTGAAAAAGTTGAGCTCTAAAGACCCAGATCTAAGTCCAAGAAAAACCCAAGACGTCTCAATAATAAAAATGAAAAAAAAAACTTGTGAAAGAAAGACAAAATTTGGGTACTACAACAATTCATAACTAAATAGTTATATTCTCTTGCAGTAAAAAAATAGTTATATTCTAGAAAAAGAAGCCTTCTGCTGTTACAAATAAATTTAGGTTGTCTACATACTTGGAATAGAATAGAGCAGGAGTCTTTGCCAAATATGATCGACGTTTTATATTTGGATAGCACATTTTGAATTTAAAAGAAATAAAACATTCCTCAATTAATCGAATTAATACTATTGTGAAACTATTGATCTTCCTTCTCTATAACATGAATACATTAAATAATAATAATTATTGACAACATGAACATATTATCAAGCGTTGATATAATTTTTTCTGTAATAACTTCTTCAATTTAAAGTTGAAAGGAAAAAACTTGTTTTTCAAAAAAAAGTTGAAAGGGGAAAAAATGCACTTTTTTAAGGATTTAATTTATATACACCGTCGTTGTATAAGATTTTTATAATGTCAAGTCGTTAACCAATTCCTAAATGACATTTCATAAAAAAGTTTGACTTTATCCCAATTATTTCAAAAGTCACTCATACCATGATTTTTATTGGTTGATGGTGTAATTTTTTTTACAACAATATGTATACCAATTAAACCCTTTTTTAAATATAAGTTATCTTTTGTCAAACGAAATAACTGCACTTTTTAAATAGGTTATCTTATCATATAGTTTTTAATAAGAAAAGTGATAAATAGTATGAAAAAGTATATAAGAAATGTAAGAAAATAACTACCCCCACTACCTCCATGTATTATTGTTAAAGATGTTGACCGGTCAAACAACTTACTTTTGTTCTTTCATACTTTTTTGATACCATCAAATAGTGGTGCTCTTCTAAAAAATATACAAAAAGAGTACCGGGCCATTTCTTACTTTAGCATCTTCAATATGAAAGGAACGTTAAGAATGAATTAGAAGTGGAACTCTTTTCCTATCACCAAAATCCCGTGTATAGTTACTAGGCCATTTCTTACATTTCGTCTCATACCATTTAGCATCTTCAGTACGAAACAAATGTTAAAAATGAATTAGTAGTGGAACTCTTTTCCTATCACCAAACCCACGTATATTGTTATTAGGTCATTTCTTACACATTTCGTCTCGTACCATTTAGTGGTACTGTTTTTTTTAAAGAGAAATGATAAATAGTATGAAAAAAAGTAAGTAAAAAAATAACTACACCAACTTCTTCAATGTTGACCGGTCAAACAATTTACTTTTGTTCTTTCAGACTTTTCTGATCACACCAAATAGTGGTGCTCTTTTTTAAATAGGTTATCTTATCATATATATATATATATATATATATATATATATATATATATATATATATATATATTTTAAAAATTACAAAAGGAGTACCTCGGACGTGGGTTGAAAATTGGAGAAATTTAGGTTAAGGGTTCCTAGTACCATCCAAAAAATGCATTGCAATACAATATAGAAAAGGTTCCTAAAGTGGGTATTACCTACTCCCCAAGTAAATAGAATACCATATTAAGAATATTGCCACACATAGTAATCCATCTGTAACCTTTCCCTATAAACTCCTAATTTTGGTTACTCTTTCCTTCTTTGGTCTTCTATGCAGTGTCCTAATCCTTTCCAACAAACAAAATACTCCTTCTTTAACTTGTTCTTTCTTTAGCCTCCCTCCCTCTTTCTCTTTATTCATTTTTTCTGAATAATGTATGTTGTTGGATTTAGTGTTTGGTAAAGAAAAAGAAGGAACTTTGAAAGAAGAAAAACATGGGGAGAGGAAAAATTGAAATTAAGAAGATTGAGAATTTGAATAGCAGACAGGTTACCTTCTCTAAGAGACGCAATGGTTTGCTCAAAAAAGCAAGGGAGTTGGCTGTTTTGTGTGATGCAGAGGTTGCTGTTATCATTTTCTCTAGCACTGGAAAACTTTATGAGTTTGCAAACTCAAGGTTAGGTGACCCTTTTAAACCCTTTATGAGTTTTTATTACCTAAACCTTAATTTTTGTTTGATTATTAGACATTGGATAGTCTTGTTCTTATTTATAGTTAATTATTGTTTCTGCAATCAAGATAGCTCTTTTTTCATGGACAACAAATCAAATCATATGGACCTTGTAAATAGAATTACTGTTCTTTATTTTGTAACATTTTTAAAGTGTGAGTAAAGGAAAATGTGGAGACTTTTATTGGGGAAAAATCTAGGCTTCTTTTGAATTAGGATTTTTCTAGGGTTTATTTTAGAGAGAGGGAGATTCAGGTGATTTTCATAAAATTTATCAAAGGAATTAAAGAGAAGCCTATCTATTAGCTTCCAAGGAAGGTTTTACAGCTCTGTCAAGCTGAGTTAGTTTTGAAGTCTGTAACCGTTTTCTGTTTTCTGTTTTCTGTTGAGGAGTTAGTTAATCTTTCATTTTTCTTCAAACAAGATTTGCAAGTCATCTTCTTGATAGGGGTAAGGGCACCACTTTGTTGTCAATTTTTAATTTCAAAAAGAAGATTATGATTCCAAGTTCCAACAAATTCCATGTTAATTTCCAAGTCAAAGCTCTCATGCTGTTATTATTATCTTTTTTTTTTCAAATGAATAAAGAAATGTGCAGTGCTTTCTTGTCTTCTTGTAAAACTGTCAATGTGATTTATTTGAGGCAGTTATTTTCTTCTAACCAATTACAATTTATTTAATTTATTCATGAAGCATGGAGCATACCATTTCAAGGTACAACAAAGGCCTGCAATTGGTTGGTTCAGAACAACCTAGCAATGAGCCTCCAACAGATGTAATTTTCACTTTCTCTTAATTATTATTTTATTAATTTATCTATATATATATTTTGAAGTGTTACTTACATAATTTAAAATAGGTTATGGAGCCTGATACTAACCATCTGAAAGATGAAATAACAAAGCTTCGTTCAGCATACTTGTGAGTTCCCCTTTAATGTTATTATCTGTAATTACATTTATCAGAAACTATAATCTTGGTTCAAATTTTGTTTTGATAATAGTTTTCATAATGTGTAGAAGGATGATGGGAAAAGAGCTTGATGGATTGAATTTTAAGGAACTGCAGAACCTAGAAAATCAACTGTCTGAAGGCATATTAGCTGTCAAAGACAAAAAGGTAGAAGTAACAAAGACAAGAGTGTTGCAATTGATTGTATTCTTTTTTCGGATTTGGATTCCTATTTTATGTGGTTCGCAGCTCGGAGCCATTGGATCGAGATCGGACGGCTCCAATTTTGAGCTTGCTGATTCATTGAGCTAAAATTAGGAACTGTCCGGTCTTGATTCAATGACACTAAGTTGTTGACTGTGTAAATGTGTGGAATCTCTGACGGCGTAAATTAGGAATCTCTGATTTATAAAGCAAAAGAGTTTGTCAAACTCAGATTTCCTTTCAGAAACATGTTAATTCCCCTGCATTCAGTTAAATTAAATATTAAATATGTTATTTTTCTCCTCAATTTTAATATCTGTATTAAATAACCTTTTACACTAACATATATGATCTCATTAACCTTTTACACTAACACTAGCAATAATGTTGCAGGATCAACTACTTTTAGAACAGGTTAGGAGGGCCAGATTACAGGTACATTGGCACAACTATTAATTTAAATACACCTTTCATTATTTATTTGACAATTCTATTAACACTAGAAAATTTATCTCTAGGAACAAAAAGCCATGATAGAGAATGAAGCTCTGCGAAAACAAGTAAGAAACAAACCTAAATAAAAAAATTTATATGTGTGAAATTAACTTTTCATGTCTATTAATTAACAATCTATCTTTAATCTGATTCTGTAAACAGCTTGAGGAGTTAGAAAGTAAAAGAAGAACAGGGTTCCCTGAGTTTAATTCAATGGATAGGACAATTTCCATGAATGGTTCAAAGCCTCATTTCAATTGTGCTTCAGAGGATAACGAGTTTTCAGATACTTCCTTGCAATTAGGGTATGCCATAACATAACTCCCCTAATATTGAAAATGCAAACAACTTATTTATTCTAAATGCTTATTACATAAAGTCTCATATGATATAAGAATCTAATTAAGTTAATCAATTTCTTGTTGTTTTAGGTTGTCATCGAATTATGGTCGGAAAAGGAAAGCATTGAAGATGGAACCTTGCAACGACTCAGGGAGTCAAGTGGCTTCACAATGACATTTTTGTACTGAAAAACCTGTCTTTTGAAATCAGAAATCATTCCCTAGTTCTTTATTTCTTTTTTTTGTTGCCATGTTTTTGGTGCGCAGTTTCCACCGGCTTTGCCGATGATTAATCTACGCCGGGGAACCTGGCTAGCCACGTGTATATCCGGTTTTGCCGGTACGTGTGGTTCTCCCCTCTCAACAGAGTTTTTTGCCACGCTCAAGATTCGTACCCAAGAGCTTGAGGTGGGATTCAAGCTCAGTTACCACTTGGACCAACCCATGTTGGTAGTTCTTTATTTCTTTGGTCATGCACTTCCAATTTAGCCATTTCCAGTTTACCTATTAAAAATATTTGGTCTCAGGTTAAAATTTACAATTACGTACTCAAAAACAATTCGAAGCCTTTGCAAAATTGGAGTGATTGCTAATTTAGGTTTGAAGTGTAGAATGTAAATGATTCACCATGTTGAAAATTGTTGGTCATTTTGTTCATCCAAACAGTTTTTCACGGTATTGAGGGTATGCCTAATTGATTAGATAGAAAGGGTCAAAGGGAGGCTAAAAAGTTACATTAAACTTTAAAGGTTTAAATATCATTTACTCACCGCAAATATCACGTTTATCCATTTAGCTCCTGAAAAAAAAAACTTATAAAACAAACCCTGCAAAATAAAATTGTATCCAGTTATTCCTCTGCTGTTAGTTTTGGCTAACAAGTTAAATCTAGGCTGACTTGGCTGACATTTGGGATCTAGTTAACCCCTGCAAATATTAAGTGTTTCTAGTTACCTTCTTGCAAATATTAAGTGGGGGTAGTTACCCCCTACAAATATTAAGTGTTTCTAGTTACCCCTGCAAATATTAACGTCGTTAGCCAAAACTAACAGTAGGAGCGTAACTGGATACAATTACATTTTGTAGGGTTTGTTTTAAAAGTTTTTTTTTTGCAGGAGGGTAAATGGATAAACGTGATATTTGGAGGAGTAAATGATATTTAAGCGGAACTTTCAAATATAGTGAAATGTAAAGAAGACAAAAGAAAAAAGATAAAGCAAAATATTGAATTGAAATGGTTGGGAACAACACTATAGTGACTTGTCGATCCCTGAGCGTCAATGAGACTTTGCATGTGTAGAGTTTCAACGACCATAATACATTGAATTTACAACAATTTATAAGTAAAAATAATAACTTCCTAAATCCTAACACTTGTCTTATTTAAAATAATAAGTAAACTACTAATTATAACTTCTATTAACCTCCTTTGCTCCATGTCACCACCACCAAATTTAAGTGTTTGGTTCGACATTCTCACAAGCTATTTCTTCCACAATTCCATCAAAGTGTGTCTTAAATAATGTCGTAAAAATGTAATGGTGTAACTCAGGGTGTTGACATGACAGACAGATTTGATGTCCATATTATGCTAATTAAGGCTTGTGTGGTGATCATTTTAATTATGCGACTTGATGGCATATAATAAGATCAGGGAGTGCCTTTTAGCACACTATAGCTGAAGTTCTTATGTTTTTTTGTCTCCATTAAACTTGAAAATTTTGTTTAGTTCCTATAAAAAATTTCATTAACTTTTAGTTTTCGTGCTTTCCTCCGTCAATACTTTTATAGTCACTCATGACTTTTAATAGTGCTTAGAAGCGCTATAAAAACAAAAACACTATTAAAAGTCATAAGAGACTAAAAACATTGGCGTAGAAATTGTGGAAATTGTGGAACTTGTTTTTATTTCTCAACCTCCTGGTTTTGAAATTAAAGGCAAGGAGGACTTGGTGTGTAAACTCCATAAAGCCCTATACGGTTTAAAACAGGCCCCTAGGGCCTGGAATAAACGAATTGACACATTTTTTGTAAACAATGGGTTCAAAAAATGCACCACTGAGTTTGGTGTCTATGTCAAAGGAACCCTAGATTCAGATATGTTACTAATATGTTTGTATGTGGATGATCTATTGGTGACAGGTAGTAAAGTTGCTGAAATAGAGAAGTTCAAATCAGCTATGGAAGCAGAATTTGAAATGACCAATTTGGGGCAGCTAACCTACTTTTTGGGCCTTGAATTCTTATGGAAACCTGAAGGGATAGTTCTACATCAGAAAAAATATGCTAAAGGGATTCTGGCCAGATTCAAGATGGATGAATGCAATGTGGCACTCAATCCTGCTGAAGGAATCCTAGCTAAGAAGGAGGGAGAGAAAGGAAACAAGGTTGATCCTACTCTCTATAGGCAAATCATTGGCTCTTTGAGGTATTTGTGCCATACAAGGCCTGATATCCTCTATGCCACTGGTATGGTGAGCAGGTTCATGAATGAACCCTTGCAAATCCACCTAAATGCAGCTAAACGTATACTAAGGTATATACAAGGCACCATAAATTTTGGAGTGTTTTTTCCTAAGAAGGGTTCTAAAGGATTTGAGCTTATTGGATATTCTGATTCTGACTGGTGTGGTGACCAGCTAGACAGAAGAAGCACTTCTGGATATTTTCTCAAGTTTCAAGGGGCCCCAATATGCTGGAGCTCCAAAAAGCAAAGCATTGTTGCTTTGTCTACATGTGAAGCTGAGTATGTGGCAGCATGCAGTGCTGCCACTCAATCTACTTGGTTGGAAACCTTACTTGGTGAACTTGGAGTTACCCTAACTCAGGTTCCTAAGTTACCGGTGGACAACAAATCTGCCCTTAACTTGGCTAAGAATCCTATTGGCCATGGGCGCACTAAGCACATAGAAACTAGATTTCATTATCTAAGGTCTCAAGTGTCTAATGGTAAACTATGCCTAGACTATTGTCCTACAAAGGAACAATTGGCTGATATTTTTACTAAGCCACTAAAAGGTGAGCAGTTTTCTAAACTGAGAGATTTAGGAGTAGTTGCCTTTAAACTTTAAAAGGCAATTTTTTAATGTCAGGCTCAGAGGCATGTTCTGAGTATTTTTGGTTCTAAGGCTAACACAGGGGCTTGTCCTGATTAGGTTGCTCTCCTAAGTTTAGGTCTTGTAATGTTTTATGTCTTGTGTACTCACCTATGTTGTATTAGTTTGGCTTAAGGGAGGATGTTGAGTTTGGTGTAATCCAAACAAATCAACAACCTAGGATTTTTCCAACTGCCTTATAAAACAAAACAGAAGGCAGTTACAACCAGCAGTCAAAACAGAAACTAACTACTTCAACCCTTTATCAAAAAATTCAGTTTTATAACTGTTGGAGTTTGTTAGAGTTTGTTATGATCCCTAAATCCTAACAGCCAATTCAGTTGAAGTCAGTTAGTACTGTCTAACCACTCCTCAACTGAATTTGACCATTATATTCAGTCCCAGTGTGTATATATATATATCAGTTATGTATGTACAGAAAATTACTTATAATCAATAAAGCAATTTACAGTTTTACAATAAATCTATTCTATCTTTCCCCGCTTTCTTTGTACATTTGCTCCCTTCTCTATGATTCTGAGTGTGTGAGTTGCAGTGAGAGATTGTACCTTGCATAAAAACAGAAAAGAACAGATTAGGGTGTTGTTCAGTGACTAAACAAAGCAAAAGGATCAAATAATGGTGAATAGAGAAGTGTGAGTACCTGTTCTGAGAAGCCTGAGGGAGGTTTCTGGTGAATACAGTGTTGTGTTCACTCCAAGAACGCAGCAGAGAGAGTTTTGCAGAATAACAGTTACAAGAACATTAGGGTTTTGCGAAACAAACCAAGAGATCAAGGTAAATCATAAGAAGAGTTGTGATTTATACCTGATTGAGGTGTTTGGATCCCTAACTGTGCAACCTTGTACCTGAAAAGCAAAACAGAAAAATTAGGGTTTCGTATACAGTGCAGAAATCAAAAGAAAAAAATCAAAGAAAGTGTAAGAGAAGAAGTAAATCTACCTTAAGGAAGGTGGATCAAGAGCTTGATCGAAGAGATCAAGCGTTTCTGGAAAACTTAGGGTTTTCAGTTTATCGCGAAGTGAGAAGGGTTCACCGTAGCTTCAGATCGTGTCAACTCAGTGTAAAACTCAGAGTTTTACATCATCATCGTTGCTAGATCATCATCAGCATCAAACCAGAGAGCTGTGCTGCTTCAATCATCACACGGTGGTGGTGAGAGCTACACGGGTCTAGGGTTTTTCAGAGAGAGAGCTGAGAAGAAGAACAACAGAAAATCAAGAAGAGAAACAGTGATTCTTGGGTTTCTGAAGAAGAGTGAGTAAAGGAACAAACACATATACCTCGGGTCAGGGACGACCCGCGAACATATCCAACACATTCGGGTTCGGGTGCGCAGTGGTGACCAAACAAAATTGTTTGGTTGTGAATCATTGGGCTGGGCCAGTTTACAAGTTTGGACTTTGCAAATTGCACCACCCTCATTTTTCATCTGCCACCTGAAAAAAATGAACAAAGGGTTATTAAATTCAAAAATATTTAGGTAAAACAACTCTAAAAAAAGTAAAGCAAAAGTGCCCAACAAAGAGTTGGAATATAAGACTATAATTAGGGACAAATATTTGAGTAGTATATTAAAAGAAATCTATTATTTTTGAGGGGCACATTCATTAACTGAAGAAAGCATTCCTTCAGTTATATGCTTCTAAAATTTACCTGCTACATTCATTATTATAAAAAAGAAAATATAAAGATAAAGATAATTTGACAAAATCACTATTATGTTTCTTTAATTTATGTAAAACGAACAAATATGATTTTAATTATGGGACGCGCAGGGAGTATATTATAGTGATTGATACTGTTGATATTTTTTTAAAATGACAAATATACCATTCTTGTACCCGTGGAGTAGAAAGTACGTAAGATTTTCTAATTAGTGGTACTGTTTCTTCCCCATGCATCAAACGTTTTCTCGCCATTCATTAAATTAAAATGGCTAATTAGTTTACCAATCCTATGGGTCTATAGGGCAAGCTGTTCTGGGTTTGGAACCGCCCAAATTTAATATTCTTTTTTGTGTGGGCTAATGATGACGATTATATTAAATTAGCTATTATTGACTATGTAGCTAAACTATATGATTTTGATTGATTTGAAGCATTAATTAATTTGTTTTTATGATCAATATTTATCATTAACTTCGGTTTCCAAAAGGATGAGGACAAAGTAGCTTCTCTCAAACAGTAATAAAATGTTGCATTGACCTCCCTTATCATGCTCGACACCCTCGTCTTTCTCATATATTCTGCACTTTATAGGATGGCACAATAGCACACGCCTCCATATTAGGTAGTTCAGCTGACGAGCTAAGGGATACCGAAGGAATGCAAAGAGATCCTGAGTTCAAACCTCGAAAACTAACATTCTCCCACCCTCACTAACATTACTTAATTATTAAAAAAAATATAACATTTTTATTTTGCTTCATCAATAACTGGAGGATACTAAATAAGCTAGCGGATAAGCTAATAACGGATAACTAATAGCGGATAAGCTATAAGATTGAATTGGGTCTCGCTTGAATAAACAGCTTAATTAAGTGTTTATGACATAGAGTTTATGTAAAGCTGTTTCTATAATAAAGCACAAAATAATGTTAAACAATTTTTATATAAGCTATAAGCTGTTTTCATAAGCTATACTGAGAAGCTTATGGGAATTGACTGAAAATAGCTTATGAACATGTCATAAGTTGTTTTCATAAGCTCTCTAGTCTCGCAAGTGTTTATACCAATAGGTAAGTCCAAATAAGCCAATCCAAACAGGCCCAAAGTGTTTGGTATAAAATTAGCGGTTCAACTAGCTTATAATTATAAAATGACATAAATAGACATTTGTAATTAATGTTTAAATATGAGAGAAAATATTCATTTAATAGAGGATAAACGGAGAATTTAATTAAAATCATACCTCTATAGGATTGTTTTTATTTTCTTTCAATATAAATGTTGTTTACGCTCATGGGTATTGGTCTAGGCCCCCCACGTTTTCTGTTTATTTTCTCTTTTTATAAATAAAATTTAGGAGAGTACTCTTTTTTTTTGATGTTTTTTTCCCGGTGGGTTTTGCATCAGAAGGTTTTAACGGACTCCATATCCCTTTCTTTTGCCAAAAAGAGGAATTTAATTTAAATAGCAAGGGTAAATATGAGAGAAAAATGAAACACTATTAGTTATAAACTCAAACGCTATACTTCTGGTAGCGTTTAAAAAAACAGTACTATAAGTTACTAAAAAAATACTATAAGTTAGTCATGTCAAAAACTTAAAATAACTTATATATTCGTTATAAGCTAGCGGTTTGACATTGCCAAATAGAGCTTAAATAAACATATATTAGGAGATTAAGGCTCTGATAAGTTAAAATAGCATATAGAAGAAAAGTTATTTTCTAGCTTATAGTGAATGCGCTGATAGTAGATAACTTAGTGGGTTGAATATAAAGTGTTTGATAAAATTAGCAAATTTTTTGATATTAAATAGAGAGAATATTTATTTAATGGAGAATAAATTAAGGATTTTAATTAGAGCAAGAGAAAAATGGGACGCTATAAGCTATTAGCTCAAACGCTACTTCAAGTAGCGTTTCAAAAAATGCTATAAACTAGTGAAAAAATATTATAAACTAAGCATGACAAACACTTACAAAGAGTACACATCCGCTATAAAATAGCGGTTTGACATTGTCAAACAAATTAAGCTTAAATATGGTGCAAATTTATAAGACGCTATATTTTTATGTTTAGTTGCATTGTTTATACCCATTGTAATTATTTTCCATGACAAATTGACAATTGATTCAAGCAATGGCGGATCTTCTCAAGAGTAGAAGAATGCCATGGCATCCCCTATTTTTTTAAAATTAAATATACATATATATTATACTCAAAACTAGGCTATATATAATTAAATGAATTATAATAAAGATAAAACTTAGCTAGTGGCGAGTTGTTGGGAATGTTTATGTGTCTGTCGAGACTGTGAGGTTCAGGGAAAGCATTTTGCTGCTTTTTTCAGTCAATTGTATATTTTAATTAGTAAAAATAAAACAAAAAACTGCTCCAAATAGGATTAGAACAAACCATTGAACCAAATGAAACACATTTGAGACTACTTACCGAAAATTTGTTTATATATTGTTAGTTATTATAACAGAATTAGTTATACTAACTGTAGTTAAATAATAACTAGCTAATCTAACTATGGTTAGCTTTATTTACAATAGGTAATATTACTAATTGGCCCCCTTGAATTTTTTTGTCATGACCTATCAATGGGTTCAAGTTTTACTTAGAATTACTGTTTTTACAAAGTTTTAAAGTTTATTAACGCAATGTTTTTAAAATTTGATCAGACAACAAACCGATGAGACTTATGGGTTATGGTTTGATCGTGTTAAACCAGGCCACTTGAACTAAGATGAAACCGGAGATGAATTGTTCAAATAACCGAACGGTAAATGACATCCGTTCATGATTTAATCAATTTAATTGTTTGGTTGGTTCCCTTTATATTAAGTACCCCTTTTTTTTTGACAAAAAGTACCCCTTTCTTAATTACGGGTTATAGTTTGGTTGGCTGGGTTTGCAAATAAATAATAGACATGAAATCAGTGCACGTCTCAGGACTACGTCCCTCTATCAGTTTTCCTAGTTTTTATTTACTTGCGCGGATTTGATCAGCTGGTCCCATCACGCATGTTTCAACCATAGCTATCATATCCCTTCATGATGTCAAATCATTATATCACAGAAATAAACAAATCTTAAATTAAACTGGGATATCAATATCAAAACCAGCTCACTTATGAGATTCTTAAGGATTTACCCAATTGGTGGGTGAAGGAGTTGGCTAAAAGTATACTAAGGGTATACTAACTACTTATACTAACTACTTATATATACGCTAGTGGAAAAATGGGATTCAAAGTCGGACCTTTCGGACATTTAAAGTCGGACATTCACCCGACTTCTATCAAAGCGACTTAGAAAGTATGTTTTTTTAAAGTTGGATTAAGGTCCGACTTAAAAAATACGTTTTTAAGTCGGATTATTAGTGCGTCCGACTTTAATTATGGCCTGTGAAAAAACTTTAACGTCAGGTTTTTTCTGAACTCTGACTTTAATTATGGTCTGTGGAAAGCCTTTTAAAGTCGGGCGTTAGTTGCGCCCGACTTTAAATGTTCTTTTTTTTTAAAAAAAAAAAACTACCAATCACTCCACAACACTTACAATAGAGTAAAATGTTCTTTTTGTAGAATATATTATTTTCCTACTGCATGGAAAATAATCAGTGAATGTGTATCTAGAATGCATATATATAAACCATCAGTTCTCATACCAAAAAATAATATATAAAGATTCAAGAATGTACAAACTACCAATCACTCCACAACACTTATAGTAGAGTAAACTGAAATTATTTGTTACATAAACCTAGTGAAGTAAGGTTCTCACTGACTTCTTGTTTTCATTTTTATCTAGTACTAGTACATACACACTACAGGGAAAAAAAAGAAACAAAATACAATTGGGATGTCTATATATGAATCTAAAGAAGAAAAGTAACCTCTTTATGGCATGCCAGTTTTAGATTTTCATATCCATCTTCAAAGGTAGAAGCATGTATCCACACCCAAAGATATCTAGCTGAAGAACCACACTCATCTGATTTTTCACACAAATCAACATCATGGTTAATTGATTCATCACTGATACTGTGTTCTTCTCTAACACCTAGGTCTGTGATAACCAGATATAGGTTATATAGGAGTGATCGGTTGAGAAATTGGTGCTCCGACTTAATGAAGCTGTCATGAAAGGCATAAGTTAATTAGCAATTTAGGGTATAAAATTAGCAGCTGAAGCATCTTAATACCACTATACCGGTAGAGAGAAAAGGAATGAAATGAATGATTGAAATCTATACCAGAATGGTATTACGTGTCTAGGCGAACTTACCCAACTACAAAGAAGCTATGCCATCATTGTGCCATGAATGCAAAGTGTCTTCAGGATTCTCAAACACAACCTCCACATAACCTCGGAAATCAGCAGCCATGACAGATCTGTGTTAAAATAGCTATCTTTTACAAGAGCTCACTATTTATGATACTTAATTAATAGATAAGCTGAAGACTTTAACAGTTTCCATATACAAATTAAACCCCCGTGAATATTGTATAATACTATAATTTAAACTTATTAAAATTTTATAGAAACAGTCTCCCTCCCTGAAGGATATCCAACAGTGAATCTAGAATAATACCAACAGTGAATAATACCTATCCAGCATTAAGATAACACCTAATAAATTGAATAATATCCAACAGTGAATCTAGAATGCTCAGTATTTCATTCTTCTCATCAAGCTCCAAGTTTAGTATATCATCTAAATCTTAAATATTCCTATCCTGCAAGAATCATGACTAAGAACATATGCACTTCCCTTTAGCTTTATACATAGTTCAAAATCCTGTACGATATTCAAAAGCCAGACAGTAGATAACTTACTTGTTACTTATATCTGCGTGACTTCTGCATCCAAGATAGTGGTATCAAATGCTCATGGAAGCTATGATGCGAACATTTTTTTCATGATACTAGCATGTCGACTTCCTTAGCCCAAATGCTCCACAACAAGCTCAAATGTCGACTTCCTCAGTTCTCTTCTTACAAGTTCCAAAATCTCAATAACCTGCAAAATCAATGGTTATCAAAACCGTTTTATATTGAGTAAGGTGATAAAGCAGTGTACAATATTCATTAATATAAAATCATCTTAGTCAACTTTATTCATGAAAACAATCAATTATATTGGATGTACACAAGCTCTAAAGAAAATTATATGTCCTCCATCTTTGAAGCGACAATTCACAAATATAATTGGACACTAAAAACCGTAAAAACTTCCACATGGAGCTTCATCAGTAGCTCTAATGAAAAACCATTCTTAGCTGAATGTTGCAGAGTTAGTAAGCTATCTCTATGTAGGTCGACTCCTACAAATACAACAAAGTTGGCATGTCCAACTATTGAAATATTACACTAACAGGTTGTACAAACTACAGCCTATTATCTTATAATGGTATTCGATACACATAATCCATGATTCAATTCCATGAATATTCACCATACCCTGATTAAGTGGTTGACTCCATGAATATCAAAGGAAGCAATTCCAAGCCAACAATCACCAACATGCAATAATACAAATTAAATAATTAAATTGATAATAAATAGATTGCAAAATTGTGATGTGATAAAATGGTAACTAGAAGGTGAAAATAATCATAACAGAAGATAGCAATGTCACAAGCTCACTTTCTCAAGAACAAGTTTGCATGCCTTGAAACTAACACACTTTTAGTAAATAGCATTGAGCAAAGCTTACCATGATGTGGGCATACAGGATGCATGTGACAGTTGCAGTCAACATAAGCTATATAACAGTCACATTTGCAGAGGCTACAGAGAATGGCACCATGTGAATGAGAAGAAACACTTGTACATGCCCTTGATTTCATTAGTAGCCTGCGAGCACAATGCTGGAAGCGCATTAAATTAACAAAAGAAATCTTAATTCTATTATGAGAAACGCGTATCTCCTGCTAGCAACAACCCCTAGAGGAAACCAATCACCAAGTGCAAAATTCACTGCTTCTCCACAGTTGAAACCTAAAATTTTGTTGAAGATATGCAACATAAATTTTCGTATTTCACATGCAATAACTGGATGGGAACAGGAAAAGATATCATTCCAAGAACAAAATTATTGAAATAAGCAAATCTAACCATGACTGTAGCCCGCATGATACGCTCTAGGGAAGGCTATTACAAACTCCCCTGGCTTTTGTACAGCCTTGTAGACAGGGACTTTATGATCCAACAAAACATTAGGTGGAAATAGAGTGGTTTTCCCCAGGAGAACATCAAAGGCTCCATCTTCCCCATCACTTGACAAAATATCAGTAGTATATACATATTCTCTCACCACCCTTACGAAAGAGTAAACCTGCACAAAAACAAACAACCAGCAGCAACACAGCACCTGCAAAGGAAACCAGTACAGATGCAACATAGAAACGCAGCAGCACCTGCAAGAAACAGAAACAGCAGCAACACAGAAACTTGCTGATAAACAGCACCACCTGCAATCTGAGACAGCAGCAACACAAACAGCTGCACACAGACAAAATACAGCAGCAGCAGAAAACAACGCAGAAGCGAACAGCAGCAACAAGTGAATCTGCCCAGGAAGGCAGAGCCGTAACAGAAGACGATTCTTGATTTGGGGATGCTTCGCGCGCACAGGAAGGAACAGATAGAACAACCGATTGCGAGAATGGGAAGAATCGAAGATTTTCCCCAATTCACGCCAACCTAATTGGCGACGACCAGAATCAATATTAACAGAGAAATAGAGAAGAGCAACACAATAGAGAATGGCTTGATCTGCTTATATATATCGTAGAAACCAAGCTTACATCAAGAAAGAAAAAGAATCAGTTTCTGGAAATTAAAACTAACTAACTAACAGAAAGATGGTTTTATGAAACAAACTGGAACCGAATGAACAAAAGCATCAAAGAGAATACTTGACCCGCGTTGACCGAGGGAGGTTCCACGTCACCAACTCACTTGCCACTTCAACGTCCACGTGTGTGCCACATCACCAACACTTTCAAATTCCAAAGCTGCATGGCCTGGGATACCATACCATGTTTTTGATGCACCACAATGCTGATAATTAATGCTGCAATAACCAGATAATATATTAATATCACTAAATAAACAACTAAAGAAGGAATTCTTTTCTTGTGATAAATGTTACAGAATTAATTACGACAAGTTAGCATAACTTCACCTGTACAAATAATGATCCTCCACGTGCCAAGCAAACATACTAAACAGCATTCCAATGTATAGCACAGGTTCTGTTACTCCCTGAAGGCAAAGAGGATATCTATTAGATTGCAGATGTATTAAAACTTCAATTTGGATATCGATCAATAGAATTAAGTGAATGTATTCTATTGCTAGATAATTATCAGAAAATCAATTTTCAGATAATTTGGCGTTAGCCACAATCCTCAATTTCGAAATTCCAAATAAAATTAACAAAATCCGTAGAGCTTCCTTTTCTCAATCTTCAAATGAATAACAGAGTTAGGGTTCCAAGCCTCCATTGAAGAAATTAAGAGAAGTCTCCATTAAAGAAATTAAGAGTTAGGGTTCGAAGAAGAAAAATGAATCAGTTACAGAGATAAAGCGTTAGGGTTTTAAGATGAAAAAGGAATTCCTAGGGCTTTGTAATGTTGGAGATCTCGAAGCTTTGTAGGAACAGAAAAACAAATTCTACCAACTATTGAGATGTTTACCTTCCGAGGAAGAAGATGAAGATCGAGGGGGATCAGAGAAGATAGAGTAGACCAAGCTTGAGTGGTGATGCAACGGCGATGAGCGGTGATGCAACGACGATGAGGGTGATGCAACGGCGATGCAAGCGAAGATACGAACCGCGATGTTGAGCAAGAGAAGACGAAGGTGCAGCGAGCTTGAAAGAGAAGACGAAGGAGCTCGCGTGAAATGAAGTTACCCTAAGAATGAGAGGATCCCCAAGTTCCTATTGGCATAAGAAATGGCATGGTTAAATATAATAAATTTAAACACAAGAGACAAGTTCATGACAAAGGCATTTTATAAACTCCTTCATAAAATATTCTAATGCTGTTAAGTAGAGTGATAAAGAGATAACATACACATTTTTGGTTCTTCTGGTTTGTTATGAAATAAGATGTGTAGCCTCTGTCAAGCTTCATTCCCTCAACAACTTCCAACTCATTACACAGTTTTGCCATCCTGAAATAGTTCAATACTTAGGTATTGCAAGATACAGAAATACAAAACAAGTCAAACAACCATAGATATACCACGCCTCAGGATCATGGCATTCAAACCAGACAATTATTTTAACTATCAACAATGTATGCAAAAAATCATATCAAACACAGCAAGGGAATCATTACCTTAGGTTTACATGACAGCAAGGTCTTCAACACCCTTGCGCATTAGAGTTTACATGACAGCATCAACAAGGTCTTCAATACCCTTGAGACCAAGCCTAGCTGTCCCTCAAGACAAGTCTTTATCTCGATCTTCTCCCAATACCAGCGCTTCTGCTTCAATTATCTTTCCCATTCTAATTATCGACCCATCCACCAGTAACACCTCCACAGTAAGAACTGCATCAGATTTGTTCCAATCAAAAACCCTATCCACAAAGCATCTAATAAATCATAGTCCCAAGTTATGTTTTAAAACCTCATAAAACCCTAAATTCTCCACCTAATTAGAGCCTATTATATTTCATTTTTGATAAAATTAAAGCCTAACCATTTGGAAATACGTCATTATCTTTTCTCATCTCAGTATCGACAAATCATTGCCTACAACTAATTTTCTCTTTGCAACAACAAATTAAGCTTAAATCTACATGCGACTAGAAGAAGAAAGGGGGAAAAACACCAAACAGGGCAAATCGATTCATTCTCAAGTGGAAATCGCAAAGTTACTTAAACAAGCAGAGCAAAATAATAATAAATATAAAAATTGAATAAAACACGTGGTAGCAAACATATACGAACTAACCTTCTGAAGCTTGATAAAGTGATGGTAGCAGGGATTCGACAAAATCGCAGTGGACAAAGATTTAGGGATATTCAATTTTGGGCTAGGGCTGTTCGATTTGGAAGCAAATGGGAGGAAGGGTAACAAATATGTGAGAGTGTTGGGGGCTAGGGTTCTTAACGAACTGCATCAAATGTTGTCGGAGATGGTGACGGCGGCGAGAGAGATGACGACGGCAACGGCGACGAGATGGAGAGGAGAGGGCTAGCAAGGACGAGGGTGAGGTTACGGGAGAGAGTCAAATATGGTGACGGTGACAGGGAGAGAGACGGTTGAGGGGAGAGACCGGCGGAGGAAGACGGAAACTTAGCGCAGAGAGCAAGGAGAAGAGAGATGGAACGGTGGAAGTTGGAGTTTTGGCGGAGAGAGCGAGACTAGGGTTCAAAACAACGCGTTTTGACTGAGAGAGGTGGAATGCGTTTTGGACTCAGAGAGATAGGAAAAACGCGTGCGTGGATTTCAGTTTTTTATCACGCAAAAAAAAGATTACATATTTAACGTCGGACATACATTTTGTCCGACTTTGAATGTTAGCGCCAGAAATTTTTTTTCATGTTTATTACAAAATTGCCACCGCTTCCACTTTTAAAGTCGGCTATTTTGGCATCCGACTTAAAAACCTCTATTCTTTTCCAATTTTTGTACTAGTGATATTTCCCAAAATTAAAAACTTAACCCCCTCCATGATCACTAGCAAAAAGAGGGGCAGTGACGTGTTCGTCTTTTCGCAACATTTTTTTGTTATGGTAATTTTAATTTTGAATAAAAGATTGTGCCCGTTCTAGAGATTAATTGAAATAATAGTCGTCTGAATTTAAATTAATTAGTTGAGTTATTAATAAATTTGAAGTTAAACTTTGAAGTATGGAAAAATTCAAATTTTAATGTTTGAGAATTGGAATTATTCATAACCAATAGGAAGGTGCTAATTTTGACGAACAAATTTTTCAATTTTTTCGTCGCTAACTTAAGTTACTAATTTAACATTTTCTAATAGTGACTTCAGCTAGGGTAATTTTCTCTCTTTCTCCTTTACTATTCTCCTTCTCTCTCTACCATAATACCCTTCACCACCACCACCACATAGCTCATCTCTCTCTCTCTCTCTCTCTCTCTCTCTCTCTCTCTCTCTCTCTCTCTCTCTCTCTCTCTCTCTCTCTCTCTCTCTCTCTCTCTCTCTCTCTCTCTCTCTGTCTGTCTCTCTCTACCCTCTCTCTGTCTCTCTACCCTAATACCTTTCCCCACCACCACCACCACCACCACCACACCATAATAATAATAATAATAATAATAATAATAATAATAATAATAATAATAATAATCATAATACTAAAATAGGCTGATATAAAAAAAACGTGGCTGTCAGACTTAACGACGGAATATTCCCTCGCTAATTCCCATTAGTGAGGAGCAATTTAGCGAGTGACTGATTCCGTCGCTAATTCCCTCGCTAATGGGAATTAGCGACGGATTTGGGGCATTTAGCGAGGGAAAAATCCCTCGCTAATGGGGAATTTTTTTTGTAGTGTACGGTGTTTGTTCTATTCGGATTGACAGATCCACTTCGACTCACTACTGATTCAACTAATAAAGACTTGGTCGTCAACGCTACAGGTCCGGAGGCATAGGTACTCTGGTGGCTTTAATTTTGTCATTTTTGTAGGCAATTTGTTGTTTTATGCTATTAACTTGGATGTTGTGAGCATGTTCACAAATTTATCGTTTTCAGTTTTAGCAATATGAAATTTGTATTATTTTCGATATAATCCACTGATTTGAATAAATACCTTATTTTTAGTAAAAAAAAAAGAAATATACATATATAGTCACAATACTTTAAAGCATATATTTAGGCGCACACAAATAACAAATACACATCATTTAACTATATATTATTATTTAATTCTTTTTTCTTCTCTCATTTTATTCATGTGTGTCTAAATATGTGCTTAAATATAATTGTACCACACAATAACTCTAATAGATAAGCCAATTCCTAACCAATATTGTTGGTCTAGTGGCATAAACTACCTTAAGACACGAGACTGATTCATGCTTTTGAGTTTAATTTTTATATATAAACACGAATTTGCATCTAAGCACGAATAGAAATTAATCTCTTTTATGTTTGTCCAATCCCTATATATAAACACACGCACGCACGCGATGGTTACTGTTAAGGGTGTATACACACACGCACGCGATGGTTACTGTACAAAACAAAAGTCTAAGAAAAATGATGATAAGAAGCACAAGCCTTCACAGCCCCCCTTTATATTCTTCCTCTCTCCCAACAATATCATCACTTTGTCGGCCTTTGGAAACTTGAATCACAATTTTCCTACCTCTCCACATCTCTCTCTCAAACTCTCTCTCTCTCTCTCTCTCTCTCTCTCTCTCTCTCTCTCTCTCTCTCTCTCTCTCTCTCTCTCTCTCTCTCTCTCTCTCTCTCTCGCTACCTTCTTTTCCTGTTGCTAACACAACATGAAACAACAACAACAACAAAACCTAAACCTCCAAAGAAGCACAAGCACCAACACCACAACAAGAAACAACAGAAGAATCATCCCTTCAAATTTCCAAACCTCAGAATCCGATGATCATGTCTCCAACAAACTCCTCATAAAACAAAAATCCACATCTTCCCAACGACAACAACAAACGAAACCAACGTCAACAAATAAGCTATCCTCGCTCATACGTTCATTCCTCAACATCTTCACTTTCCAAACCATCTTCCCAACATGCAACTGGCTCACAATCCCTTCCACACTCTCCACTTCAATCAAATCTCCAGTCGGCCGCAAAGTCACCGGAACACTCTTTGGCCACCGCCGTGGCCAAATCTCCTTCGCCGTCCAACTCCACCCTCGTGCCGAACCTCTCCTCCTCCTCGAGCTCGCCGTGTCCACAACCTCCCTCGTCAAAGAGATGTCCTCCGGCCTCGTCCGAATAGCCCTCGAGTGTCGAAAGACTCCAGCAAATGTTCCCGGCGGTGTCCGTCACCGGAGACTCTTTCATGAGCCTGATTGGACCATGTATTGTAACGGGAGGAAGTGCGGGTATGCTGTATCCCGCACGTGTGGGGACCTTGACTGGCACGTGCTAAACACTGTGCAGAGTGTGTCGGTTGGTGCCGGAGTGATCCCATTGTTGGAGGACGGCGGTGGTTGTGGGTCGGAGGCCGGTGAGTTGATGTATATGAGAGCTAGATTTGAACGAGTTGTTGGAAGCCGTGACTCGGAAGCGTTTTATATGTTGAATCCTGATGGGAGTGGTGGACCTGAACTTAGTATTTTTCTATTGAGAATATGATATATCATCAAAGTGTGAAAAGAAAATGTCACAAGACTTTGTTGTTTTAGGAAAAGTAAATAGCCCACGCATTCTATGAGATTTGATGTATCTTGTATGCTGTTTGCCCATATATATATATATATAAAGAACAAAAGAAACCATATATATGTGATTTAAGGCGCTGTTATTTTCTTTGTGTGAGGGAAGTTAGATCAATAAGCTTAGTGTTTAATTAAATTATTATGAATTTGATCAGCATAAGCTAAGTGTTTGATTATTGTAAAAAAAGGTGTTTAATTAATTCTCTTATAATAAAAGAAGTGTTTAATTAATTATATAGATGGGAGGAGGTTTTGGATGATTGCGAGTGTGTTGGCTTGTTTGACTGCTTGTGCTCGTGGAGGCAATGTTGTGCATTTTTAACTAAGAGCAAAAGTTGCACTTTGCAAGCCACTTTGCACACTTGTCACTTCCTCGTGACGAATTATTACGGAAATTAGCTGTTTGTATTATTTTAATTACCAATTTCATATATGAAATAGGTTTCATTGGATACTCATTTAATCAATTTTTTTATAAGAAGAAAAAAAATTGTTGAAGGGACGACGCTTGCGCGAATATCTAAGATAAAAAAAATCCTTTGAATACTTATAAAAGACAATTACATTTATTTTTCCTTAAAGAGACTAGGGAAGACTCACTAATGGAAAAAAGACATTAAAAAGCATCAATTAACATCGGTTGTTTGAACAGTCAATGCTAATTGTTGAACCGGTGGTATTTTTGTAATTAAACGGATGATTTTAATTTTGGCGCTTACCTTTAGCATCGGTTGTATACACAACCGATGTTAAAAGTCATTGTGCTGGACATTTAGTATCAGTTCTTTATACAACCGATGGTAATTGTGTATGTCTAACACATTTAGCATCAGTTGTATAAACAACCAATGCTAAAGGTTCGTATGTATTTCGCTAAACTCTCACTCTCTCGTCACTCTCACGGAAACTCTCACTCTCGTCACTCTTGTCGCTCTCGTTTTCTCATTCTCGTCACTCTCGTTCTGTCACTCTCAAACAAAGCCACGCCGTCACGCGAAACCTTTCTCTTCCACGCCGTCACGCGAAAGCTTTCTCTTCCACGCCGTCACCGTTGAATCTATCTTCAAGCTTCAGTTGCTCGTTGTTCAGAAATCTTGGAAACGTTCAGAATCTTCAAGCCATTAATGCCAGAAATCTTCAAGCTTTTGTGAGAATGGTAAGCATCTCCGCTTTCTCTTCCCCTCCCTTCGTTTTCGTTTTCGTTTTCTCCGCTCTCTCTTGAAACCCTAAGTTTTGATTTTCGTGTTTGAAGCTTCTGTGAGAGTGGTAAGCTTCTGATGATGGATCCACGTTTCGTATGGATTTTGCGAGAGTTATGTTGAAATCGTCTAATATTCATGTTTTAACTGGTACGTGATGTTTTGCTGCATACAGTGATTCCATTGACAACTCTAGGATGTCTTAACTTCATTTTTCTCATTTTGGAAGTAATAAAACGTGGACTATGACTGTTTTGTAGAAAAGGGTTTACTTCAAACCATAAAATTGCATCTGTCATTGTGAATATTAGGAACTTCTATCACAGTAGGCAATATTTATTTCAGCTTTCTCTGATCTGTCCACAATGCCATTTTTATTTGCTCATCATATCTGGTTGTAGAAAGCCTCTCTGCCCATCTCTATATTTTGCTGCATACAGTGAATCCATTGACAACTCTAGGATGTCTCATGTTCATAATTGCTCCATTTTCATCCAATATCAAGATTCTTATCAAGATATATGCATGAGTTCTAATTGACAGAATTAAGAGAGATTTATAAGGATTTTGGATTTGTTGTCATATATGATACATCCTAGAGATAGGGCAGAATATAGGAATAGGGCAGAAAGGTTTTCTTGGACTTTGATTCTTGTGTTGTTGAAGTAAATAATAAACCTTTCCATTATACCTTTCTTCTTCTATTCAATTTCTTCATCAAACACACATAAAAATGGTCCCTCTAAAATCAACAATTTGCTTCTTGCATTGGCCCTATTGGTCTATGACTGTTAGAGTTTTTTTTTACTAAGATGAATGAATACTATTTCAGGTGCACCTGACTTCATATTGGTCTCCTTACTTTAAAGTTGATTTCTTTGATACATAATAATAGATTTGGAGTCCTAGTCTCGACATCACAGTAAGTCTTCATCTAAACTCTTTCAGCAATATTCTTTATTTCTAACTAATGTGATTTTATGATTTCCCCAAAATGGTAATTTTTTTTTATAATTTCATAATACATTGATTCTTAGATACACACACATGTGTAAGAGTTATCAAATTGATTTCTTTGTAAACTAATTTTGTTCAATTCATTCCCCTTCATTAAAAGGATTCCTGGGAACATTCAAGTTATGTGAGATGAGATTTTATTTACTATAATTTGTGATTTTGATTAATCATCAATGAATGATGAGTTCTATAAATTTACTTCTCTTTATTGTTTTACTTAGATACTTAATTAGAAACCTTTTTACTGGACCATTTCTCAATGAGCTATATTTTTACTTGTTTTGATTTATGAATTTATTTTTACTATCTTGGTTTGATGTGATAGTTTGATTTTGTTTTAACAATTAATACTTGGTTGATTATTTGGAGCGTAGCCATGGATCGTAGTTGGATACAAAGTAATCGTTTGAGTGATGAGTATGCGACAAGAGTCGAAGATTTTATAAACTTTGCTCAAGCAAATCTTCGCAAAACTGATGTTTGCATAACTGATGCTCCCAAAACTGATGTTCCCGAAACTGATGTAACTTATTCATGTTCTTGTTGTAACTGTGTGAATTGAGCCCCACAACCACCAAGTGTAATACAGGATCATCTTTTTGTTTATGGGATCTTACCCAGTTATACCACATGGATATGGCATGGTGAATCAACCGGCAACCCGAGTGTGTCCAAAAGTGAGAAATTTCGATGAAGATATGGATGATCGAATGGAGGACATGATACGTGGAATCTTTTAAGCGAGCGCATGAATATGATATTTTGTGCAAAGACAAAGATTAACCTTTGTATTTGGGTTGCACAAAATACACCTGGTTGTCTGCGTCGTTAAAATTGATCAATCTGAAGGCGATAAATGGGTGGACTGATAAGGGATTCACCGAATTGCTTGAGCTGTTGGAAGACATGCTTCCCATAGGTAACACATTGCCAAAACGAACGTATGATGAAAAGAAGATATTGTGTCCGATGGGTGTGGAGTATCAGAAAATACATGCATGTCTCAATGACAGCATATTGTATCGGAAAGACTTTGAGAAGTTGCATAACTGTCCTAAGTGTGGTTGTCCGCGTTACAAAGTGAAGTCGGGTGAATCTAATTGTGACAACAACAACACAAAGGGTTCCCCTGCGAAGGTTTATGGTATCGTCCAATAATACCTAGGTTCAAACGCTTGTTTGCTAATGCAAATGACGCGAAGAGCATTAGATGGCATGCAGATGAGAGGAAATGTGACGGACAGCTTCTCCATCCGGCCGATTCTTTGCAATGGAAGAAAATTGATAATTTGTATTCGAATTTTGGCATTGAGTCAAGAAATCTTAGGCTCGCACTTGCTTCATATGGGATGAATCCATATGGTAACTTAAGTACGAATCATAGCTCGTGGCCTCTTCTCCTTTTAATTTACAACCTATCTCCATGGTTGTGCATGAAGCGCAAATATGTGATGCTATCCATTTCTGGCCCGAGACAACCTGGTAATGACATAGATGTTTACCTTAGTCCATTGATTGAAGACTTGAGAAAAATGTGGGATGAAGGCGTGGATGTGTTTGACAGGTATTCTAATGAAACTTTCAAGCTGCGAGCCATGTTATTTTGCACGATCAATGACTTTCCTGCATACGGAAACTTGTCTGGGTATAGTGTCAAAGGGCATAAAGATTGTCCTATTTGTGCAGAAGACACGTGTCACCATCAACTCAAACATGGAAGGAAGACTGTCTACCTTGGGCATCGGAAATTTCTCAAACCTAATCACAGATATCGTAAGTTGAAAAAAGCTTTTAATGGGTGCTCGGAAAATGACATTGCTCTGAATGCCTTGACCGGAGAAGAAATCTATCAATTGGTTAAGGACATCAAAGTTGTATTCGGCAAAAAGCAGAAGCAGCCTAAGGAAAAAAGCAAGCGGAAGAAGAGGTCGGTGTTCTTTGATCTTCCGTATTGGTCCAATCTTGATGTAAGGCATTGTCTTGATGTTATGCACGTCAAGAAAAACGTTTGTGATAGTGTCATCGGGACGCTTCTCAACATTCAAAGGACAAAGGATGGTATAAATTCTTGTCTAGATTTGCATGAGATGGGCATAATAGAACAATTACATCCGGTGGAATGAGGTAAAGGCACATATTTACCTCCAACATGTTATACCTTATCAAGAAAAGAGAAAATGAGCTTTTGCGAGTGTCTACGGGGAATCAAAGTCCCACATGGTTACTCGTCAAATGTAAAGCGACTGGTTTCAATGAAAGATCTCAAATTAGCTGGCTTGAAGTCTCACGACTGCCATGTCTTGATGCAACAACTACTACCTGTGGCAATTCGTGGCATCTATGTCTGATATACCATAACTAGGTTGTGCTTATTCTTCAATAGTATATGTGCTAAAGTCATCGACCCTAAAAAATTAGACGAGTTCGAAAATGAGGCTGCAATTATCTTGTGTCAATTGGAGATGTTTTTTCCTCCCTCATTCTTTGATATCATGGTTCATTTAATTGTTCATCTGGTTAGGGAGATTAGATTATGCGGCCCTGTTTATTTAAGGTGGATGTACCCAATCGAGCGATACATGAAGATTTTGAAAGGGTATGTGAAGAAGATACATGAAGATCTTGAAAGGGTATGTGAAGAACCAATATCGTCCTGAAGCATCCATTGTCGAAAGGTACGTCACAGAAGAAGCGATTGAGTTTTGTTCTGACTACTTGTCAGAAGCAAAATCTGTGGGACTACCAAAGTCTCGTTATGCAGGGAGAGGTCAAGGTAAAGGTACACATGGTATAACCACTAAATGCATGGGTCGAGCTGAAGTGCTTCAAGCACATTTGTATGTTTTATAATACAGATGAGGCCAAAAACCCTCGAATGAAAGAAATATTGTTATTGAACGAGCATAACAACACACTCATAGATTGGTTTAAATCAGAGATTAAGAAAGATGTGAGTGCCTCTGAGACTTTGAGATGGTTAGCAGATGACCCTCACTTTAATGTCGTATGTTGGAGCGGGTACGACATAAATAAGTTTTCCTTTTACACAAAGTCGAAAGATGACAAAAGCACCATGCAAAACAGTGGAGTTATGGTCATGGATTCCTCGATGCACTTCTCTTGTTCAAAGGATACAAATCCTGTACTCGCATCCATTGCTTACTTTGGTGTCATTGAAGAGATTTGTGTGCTTGATTACTATAAATTTAAAGTGTCTCTTTTTAAATGTAAGTGGGTTAACAACAATAGTGGTGTACGTACTGACGAAATGGGATTTACACTAGTGGACCTTGACAAGGTAAGTTATAATGATCATGGCTGACCAAGAAAAACAAGTTTTCTATGTCAAAGATCCTTCTAACAAAAAGTGGTCAGTTGTCCTACAAGGAAAAATAGGCAGTGATGAAAATGAAGATTCAAGTCTTGCAATTTCCGAAACACCTTTTTTGTTAACACAAGTGCCTACTTCAGTTGATGACAATGAAGTTGACGATGAACATGCTGTTGCGCCCGAAAAAGTCCCCGAGGGAGAACCTTCCCCGTTCACAACTTTTCCTAAGACAATGAAGCCGCCACCAATATTTATTAAGGAAAATATTAGGAAAACCTTTTTTGGAAAGCGATTGGTCTTGCGAAACTAGAGAATAGGGTTCGGGGGTCGGTTACGCGCAGGGAAGGTTTTAGCATCCCACACGTCCTCTCTACTGAGAGGGAACCTTTAATTAAATGTGTGGTTTTAGTGTGTTGACTTGAAAATACTTAATTTTGCCTCTCTACTTCTTATTGAAAAAATTCTTAATGAAAATCTTTATTTATTATGAAAAAGAAAAAGGGGGAAGAATGGGTTTTTTAGAAAAAAACACTTGACGGGACATGGCCCGCTCCTACGTATCTCCCGGTGCGATGGAGAACTCAAAGCTACGTAGTTCTTCTTTGTCCTGAAAAGGTTTTTGTCTTTTATCTTTTTAGTGAGTTTTCGAAATAGGACGAGCATTTAGTGAATGATTAAACTAACCAAGGTTATGGGTAATCACCGCTAAGTACTCTTGAAAATGAGAGTCACTACCGCCAGTCAGACGAACAAAGGCTCTGATTGACCATTAGTAGCGACTCGTTTTTATTTGTTCTTTAGAAAGGGGTTTTCGAAAGAGATCGATTGGCACGAATGATCAAACTAACAACAGTTATGGGTGATCATCGCTTGTTGTTCTTTTGGGAAGAAGACATCGCCACCAATGGCTAGATGAACAAAGGTTCTGATTAACCACTAGCGACGATGGGTTAAAAATGATTTTAGAAAGGAAAAGGTTTTTGTTCTGAAAATGATCTTGGTTTGCGAAAGTGATTCTTTTTTGTTACGAAAATAACTCTTTTCTTTTTGTTATGCAAATGTTAATTTTTATGGTTGCGCTTGACGAGTATGTGACTCGCTCCAACGTATCCCAAATGGGAATCAAAGCGACGTAGTTCTAACGAGCATTGAAAGTGAAAGTCTTTTTGCTTTGGCTTTGAAAAGTGAAGGGCGTTCATAATGATCAAACTAACAAAGGTTATGGGTGATCATTACTAAAACCCACTTAAGTGCATGTAAAAATCTCCTTTTGAAAAAATGAAAACCTTCATGATGACCAAACTAACAAAGGCTATGGGTGGCAATCACTTAGCACTCCATTGTTAATAATCATGCAAGCAAAGGATTCGCAAGACCACTAACAAAGTTTTTGATTTAATGAGTTTTCGCAATTGGGTTGATTCTTATTTAGGGAAAAGAGAATTGGTTATTTGGGAAAAAGATTTTGTGAAAAAATAAATTTATTTAGGGGAAAGAAACAAAATTTAAAAAAGAGAAACAGGGGGTGCAGTAGTAAAATGGGGTGTAAGTTACAGGGGGGCTGTATCATTAAAATTGGGGTGTAAACAGTGAGCCCAACTTGTTTTCGTAAGCTGGGCTGCGCTCCAAAAATCATGGGCTTCAGGGGGCGTGCGAAGTAAAACGCAGGGGGTGCAAATAGAAATCTGAAAAATTAAAAAACGTGAAAAGACGAAATTAGCCTTGAGTTAATACTATAAAAGCATAACCAAAAATAGAAACCCTAATTTCACTTCCCCTTCTCCCACGGCGCCCACACCCCCAAATTTGCAAAACCTAAAAATTTTTCTCTCTCTTTCTTCCTTGCTGCGGCCAATCCTTCCCTTTCCCTCACCCCATCCTAAACTCATCTCCTCTCTCCGCCGCGCCACCCTCCACCGTAGCCTCGCTCCCTCTCTCACTCCGATCTCGCCCCTTCTCCCTTGCGTCGTCCCCTTTCCTCCCTCGCCTACCCTGATTTCCTTCGCTATTTCTCCACCGAACCTCCTATCGTTTTCTACCTCCTTACCGCCGCTAATGGCGAAAATAGGGAGAGGGCCGTGGTGTGGTTGCTGCACTATGCGTGGTTGGGGTGGATAGGTGGTCGTAGGGGCGCGGTGTGGTGGTTGGCTTCGATGGTGAAGAGGGGTTCTGTATCGGGGAGGCTACGGCGGTGGCTGGCTGTTTGAGGTGGAGGGCCGTGTTGGCTTGGCGGTTGTTGCGAAGGGAGAAGGTGGTCTGATGGTTGGTGTAGGCGGCTGGGGTGGTTCTGCGGTGAAGAGGGACAGTGGTGGTCGTGGGATGGTTAACGGGGAAGACAGCCGCAGAGGGTGGTTCGCGGCCAGTGGCCACCGTCTACGGTGGCCGGCGCCTATGAGGTGAGCTTTACTGTAGATATATTTCTTGTTGTTTTTCTTGGGTCTGTTGCTTGATTTGTTGATTTAATCATGGCTATTTGATTTTTCTTTGCTTCTGTTTTCTTTTCCCTTCCTTTATCTATTCATCTGTTTGTTCCCCTCCCTCTGCTTTCTTATTTATAAAAAAAAACCTTAAACTCAAAGCAACCAAAATCTGATAAGCCTATTTTTCATGGTTTGTTGATATTCTCCCTCACATATCCCTCAAGGGAAAACGATTTTTGGACCTCCTGATTCACTTTTTTTCCACTGTCTTCTTTCCTAATCTATTTGTTTCTGTAACGTTTTATTTTTATACATATACCTATGTGTGTTTCTAACCGAAAGTCTACAGTCTGAAAATGAAAATGATATTCATGGCATTTGATATTTGCAGAATGCACATTATTTTTCATCAGTAAACATCCATATAAGATTACCACATAATGAAAGAAAAGTTAAGCATACCCCTGTGTTGTCTTCCCTCTGATTTTCGCTCCAGCCCCTATCCTTGAACCGAATGTCTTCAAAATATAATTTTTTAGACTCTATCTCAACAGAACTCAGACCCTCTCCTCTTAGACCTAGGATTGACTGTTTATTTATACTGAAAAACTAGGGTTGGCATTTAATTGGTTTTTGACTGGTTTGACTGGGCTTTTGTAGGTCTGATAATGTGGGCTTGCTGAGCAGTCTTGGAGAGCAAGAACAGCCCCAGAGATTTGTTGATGCTGCTCCCTTTTTATTTTCGTTTTTTTGTATTTTTTTGTATTTTTGACTATTGTTTTTTTGCATTTTTGGGACAGTTTGGACTCTAAACACTCTTAAATTGTAAATGAAATAAAATTTGATTTTTTGACATTTTTGGACTCAAAACAAATTAAATAGACAAAATAAAAATAATAAAAGAAGTTGAGCCAAATACAAAAGCGAAATCGGGCCCAACTAGACAAATGCGCTAGAACGAGGCTCAAATAGAACAAATAGGCCCGCTAACTGATAAACACTAAAAATTAACTAGGAACCACGTTCGTGGGCCCAACTCAAAATGATAAGCCCAATTTGTATATGTGTAGGCCCAATAACCCAACTGTTGGCCCAATTACACAAATGGTATCTTAACGACACTCGCATGACACCGACACGCGTTAACAGGACTCGAGACTTGCAAAAAAAATGCGACCTAGTAAATTAAAACGCTATTAACAGGAGCTCGGACAAAATTGGGGTATAACACATGCCACTCGCAATGATCATAATGAATGAATTTTATACGAAGGAGTTTAGATTTTTTTTCTTGAACCTATGAAATTGTAATTTTGAACTTAGTGACAATGATGGTTTGTTTCTATTATTTCCTTTTGAGCATGTGACAGATTTTGTAACTGAGAGAAGTATGTTTTCCAATTTCTTCCAGTGTATTTCTCCAAATGTGTATGGATGGTTTCATAGTTCATATTGAATGAGGGACTGTTTTTGCCTCTCTAATTTAGCCTCTAAGCAACATTTGCAAGTGTAAATTTTATTGATTATTTTTGTTGTCTTTTTCATAAGTTCAGGTATGATTCTATGTTTAGTTCAAATATATAAGAATGACTGATATATTTTGTTTCCTTTGTTTAAACAGCTATCATGGATGATTTCAGTGATCCTCCAAAAAAGAATACCAGACGTCCAACATCATTAAAAAAGTTCACTTCTAGGTGCTCAGATGGTCAAAAATACAGAGTGGATATTGATAGTAAAGGCGATCTTATTGGTCTGTATGCTAACAAATTCAAGACTTATTTAGGGGTGGTTGCACGAACAAAGATAAGCATATTGCCAATGAATTGGAGTGATGTTGATGACGAGACAAAAAAGATTGATTGGGATGATGTTCCCGAGAATTCATTACTCTCGGGAACATCATCCCAATCAATTCAAGAAGATAAGCATATTGCCAATGAATTCAAGAAGACTTGGATGTCTCATATCAATCTTTGTTGGAGACAGTTCAAGACAACTCTCACCAGAACATATGTCTTTGGTAGTGGGGATAAAGATGGTCAAAAAAATCCATGTCACAAGTACAGCAGCATATCTCTCGAGACGGGCCGCATTTTATTACAGTCGCATTACTGAGGAGTTTGTGGTACTGTTTTAACTATAACTATTTTAGTTTCTTAAACATTAATGATATTTTGTAAATATGGTGGTGTTTGTTCTTTGTAACAGGCTAAGAGAGAAGCTGCCAAGAATATTCAAAAAATAATAAATACAAGTCTGGATCTTATGTATCCGAGTCGTCAGCATCAGTTGGATCTAAGATTGTAAGTAAAATATTGTGTGGTGTTTCTAAGACATTGTGTGTGGATCTAAGTTGAAGAAAAGTATGTTTTGTTTAATTTGTTAAATTGTAACATGTGAACATGCTTTTGTTGCAGGATGAACTTGCGGTTATGAGTAGCCAAGGATCTTTCGTTCCTCAAGGAAAGAATCATATTTTGATTGTTGCCATTGGAACACCTGAGCATCCCGGTCGTGTTCGGGGAGATGGAAAAGGTGTCGGGATAAAGAGATATTTTGGAGGAGTGGCACGTTCTGCCTCGAGTAGCTCACAAGTTGATAAAGCGGAGTTGATGAAAGAAATTATGGAGGACGTGGAAGTGATGGTGCAAGACCGAGTTCGCAAAGCGTTGGCAGAGGTATATGTTTATATTACTAGATTTGTTTTATTATTTGAATCAATTCATAAATACTAGCTTAATTTATATGTATGTTTTAATTATTCAGCACACCATCTCATGTGGAGGAATTCAAAAACGGGTGTTCAGGTTCCCCCTCCCATGACAACTGTTGGATCTAAGGCTAGCTACTCACCATCTCATGTGGAGGAGGAGGTCAATATCGATTGGATGAAAGAGATGCTTGTGACGGGGTATGCTGATAAGAGACATGCTAGGATAAGGTTGGAGCATGAAGATCATGAGTTCTTTGTCTCCTTCAAAGAGATCATGGACATGATTTCTGGTGAAGAGTGGCTTGAATTGAGTCATTTGGCCATATGGTGCACGTAAGTAGTAAAGTCTATTTCATTATATAAATTTCTCACATTTTTACATATATTAATCGATTTGATAGTTTTTCTTACTTGCCACTAGATATTTGCATCGTCAATGTGTTGAAAGAGGTATTGATGACTTATATGGATTTGTGTGTCCACACAAGCTTAACGTGAAGGATATGTCCATGAATGTTGTCCTTCAAAACCTTCAAGAGAAATTGATGACCACCAATAAGGGAGTATATATTTCTCCATTTTGCCATAGGTAACAGCAACATATTTCAACGAATTGGTGATTCATTTTTCTTTGTGTGTTGCTTAATTTTAAGTTTATCAATGTTGCAGCGGACATTGGCAACTAGTTGTCTTAATCCCACCTCAAAATACTATGGTCTGGATGTGTTCCTTATGCCGCAAACCAAACAAAACAATCAAAGAAATGTTTAGCAAGTAAGTTTTTATTTTTTATCATGGTTTAGATTGTAGTATTTGAACTTAAGTTGGGTTGAAATTTTATAAATACTTTTATATTATGTTATTAGAGCTGTCAAAGGTTATTCTACATCTGCCCCCATGTGGTTGTACCCTACCGTAAGTAATTGAAAATATTTAGTTGATTTAATTTGGAGTGAATTCTTTGGGCAGAATTCTTTAGATACACCCTTTGTTTTGAAGCTTTGGGCAGAATTCTTTAGATACACCCTTTGTTTTAGATACTCTAGCTCTTTTAGAATCATTTTGTGTTATGATTGTTTGAAACATTTTTAAACCTGTTCAATCTATTATCTATCTATATTGAAAGTCTGCGTGAATTGATAGTCTAGATGAAATGTGAATAAGCTGTTTATATGGTCTGGTTTTTCTGTTAATGTGAACAACTGAGGTATTAGAATTGGTCGTTTCTGTTAATTTGTAATACTGTCTGTGATGCAATCTGTTATTTTTGTGTTGCTGTCTGGGAGACAACAGGTTCGTAAACGGTATGGATCAAAAATGAAGGAAACTAAAATGTGTAAAATGATATTTAGCATCGGTTGTTTGAAACAATCGATGCTAAATGTCATTTTCTGATGACGTTTAGAGACATTTAGCGTCGGTTGTTTGAAAAAACCGATGCTAAATGTCTCAAAGGGGACTTTTAGCGTCGGTTGTTTGAAACAACCGATGCTAAATGTCAGTTTTGGAGACATTTAGCATCGGTTGTTTCAAACAACCGACGCTAAATGCCATTTTTAGACATCTGAAATAGTTTTTAATGTGACATTTAGCATCGGTTATCTGAACACCCGATGCTAAATGTCAGACATTTAGCATTGGGCGATTTAGCGTCGGGCAATAACCGACGCTAAATGTTCAATTTAACCGACGCTAAATATCTTTTCTGCACTAGTGACTTGATCTTGCACATTAGAAGAAGCAAGTTTTGTCATGCTTCAAGAACCCATTAGAGGTACACTTAAACATCCCTAAGGTTGAGCTTCGTGGCCTGTTATAAACGAATTGAAATATTCTTTTGTAGGACTAGTACTACGCATGGTCATATGAGAATCACAATACATTTGACTTGAAAAAGAAGTCTTTGTAATCTTTCACATATGTTTTATTTCAAGAATATTTGTTATGTTTGATTCATAAAAATAGACAAATTTTTTAAAGGATACACAAACAAACATAATTTAAGAAAAGGCAAATCAATTTTAGGTTTCTCTGCTTTTCAATACCCAAACAAAGTTGGCCATTGCTCGGAACTCATTCACAGTACCACTCAAAAGCACCAATATGCAATCCCTCAATTTCAAATTGCTAGCATATTGTGGATTTGTGGTAGTGGAAGATAAAATTTTCCAACATATGTGGAACAGTGCTACCTTTGTGGCACACATTGTATCAGATATCGATAAGATATTCCAATAAATATGTTCACTTATATATGGAAATTGGAATATATGACCCGATACTTCTTCTAATAGTATGTTTAACTCACGTCCACCACTCTCAAGCTTCATACTTTTGCTCCCACAGTTAAGTTTTGTCAACGTGGAGTACTAAATATGTTTATCAATAATATAGTAACAAAAAAAAAGAAAATAGAAGTGGATTTCCTACCAAAAAAAGACAAAATAGAAATGTCTTGTCGAAATGCACCATACATTACAGCCTCTAGAGAGGATACGATTTCTTTGAGAAGCATATATAGCATGTGCTTAGAGTGGTATTGGTGGGCGATAACTGTTGAATGGTGACAAGTTGCACTGTTAATGAGAGGGGTAACATGATCAATCACATGCGAAAGAAAATATTGGTCACTGTCGCGGTGATGAAATCAGACGAGATAAGAGCTGTGTTGAAGTTTGCTAAACATCATAGAAATAAGCAACATGCAGATAGTCCAAATAAAAATCGATCTGTATTTCCCAAAAATAGTGCATAATTATCACATTCTTTGTTAACCGCATTTGTTGGGCATCTGGAAATTTTAATGTGCTTCCTCAAGGAATAGATAGCGCTTCCCCAAGGAAGCGATATCTAAGGATGGACTGAAATAAAAAAAATAAAGAATATACAGTTTTTCGTTGAAGTAGTGCTCCATATTCAGAACATTATATAACACATCTTCGTTGACCCAACTCTGTTTAAAAGATGGTTTTTTTTTCCTACCGCCCATCATATCCCTATATACCCCCACAGATCCTGCGAAAAGATGAAAATACCCTTAAAATTTTTACAAATTTACCATCGGATTTACCATTGGATCTACATAAATCCGATCTTCCTCAGAACACGCAGAAACAGTAAGTCGGAACTAGCTATATCTGATTTCGCATCGTATCTACCTATATCCGATTTCGCATCGGATATAGCTAGATCCGATTTGTGTTTTTTGTGTTTTTTTTTAAATTTGTTTTTTTCCAGTGTCCAATAGGTATCGAGGGGAGTCCTCGGGTCAGGCCTCGCCATCTGCTCCCAGTACAGGCACCGACCACCGGATTGCGGGACATGCGTCTACCCGACGTAGCCGACAGCAGCAGTATCAGCAGGTGGAGGAGGCCCCAGACCCAGACTATCACTATGAAGAGGGCCAGCAGGGGCACCCTCTTGATGAGCATTCTATGTCTGAGGACCATTCTATGCCTGAGGACTACCAGCAGCAGCATTATCAGCAGCAACAGCAGTATCAGCAGTACCAGGAGGAGCCCTACCATCAGCCTCAGCAGCATGAGGAGCAGCCTCCTCTATTCACTGGGCTAGCATCTCATGTTTGTTCCGTTATATTGAGAGCCCCGGTAAGTTTAATTTATTTACATAGTCTTCTTAGTTTAATTTATTTACATAGCCTTATTTATGATACTTTTATAATACAGACATATGAGCGAAAATTGAAGGTTACCAACCATGGTAACAAGCTGCCTCAGAGACTGCTTGGGTTCTCCCAAAACCACCGGTTGTGGGATTTTATCACAGGTTCCGGATTAGCCCCCCTCGTCTCGAACGGACATACAAAGGTGGACCATGAGCTGATGTCTGCTTTTCTTGAGATGTGGCACTCAGAGACATCGTCATTTCACTTACCATTTGGTGAAATGGCGATTACTTTGGATGATGTCTCCTGTTTGCTGCATCTACCCATTACGGGGAACTACTACAGAGCTCCACCTACTTCTGTCACCACTGATCAGACCATCCACCTAGCACATGTTTATCTAGGTGTGACGATGGAGGAGGCTAAGTGGCTGCTGTTACTTGAGGATGTCAGTGCAGCTGGTGTGGGATCATATGCATGGGGGGCAGCAGCACTTGCTTTCATGTATGACCAGCTGAACTACTCCTGCTTGGACCAGGTGCATCAGTTAGGAGGGTATGCGACCCTCTTACAGGTAATAATTTTAAGTTAATTTTTTCCGAGTTTGGTTAAATTTATGTTAAACAGTTTTTAATTCACCATGTTGTTTATCTTCTTTTTTTCAGAGATGGATTTTATGGTATTTTCCTCAGCTAGTGGAGAGGAGGAGTGGATTGCGGGTTGGAGCACTGTGTGGGCGTTGGAGGAAGAAGAAGACAGATGGAGTGAAGCTGGGGGTATACAGGCATTAGGATGGGTAGTCAGACATACGCTCGTCTCACCCGGTTACTGGATATGCTACCGGGGCGTGACTAGGGGTTTTGTGTGATTGTATGCTTGAACTATTTTTTTATGACTTGATTCTTATTATTTCTGGTTTATTATATTAGTGGAGTTTCATTAAAATTTCGATTTCATTCATACGATAAAAGATAAAATATAACCAACTACAATAACAATAGGCAGATACATCTTCCTAAAATTCTGGTCGTCGAAGACGACGTAAAATCTCATTCACACTCCGTTGAGTTTCCACGTATAGCTCCAACGGCTTATACCCCCGGAAGCGTATCATGGATGTTTAACATGTTCACCACGTCTTCGTCAGTCTTGATTGTCATGGATGAGAAGGAAACGCGGCCATCATCTCCAAGATAGGGTTTGCGATAAGTGATACTAGTGACGTCACGGTCGTCACCAGTCACTTGAACTTTGGACCACACTTTATCCTTCAAACCCCATGCCGCGGTGGATTCTGCATAACACCGGCTGAGGACTCCAAAAGTGGACACCATCTTCTCTCATCGTGATTTCTCCCCGATGATGTATACCGCAAAGCCTATTGTCATATGAGCATTGAGTGAGGCATATCTCCATTTTGGATGAGTAAAATAAGCAAGTGAGAGTGAAATTTTTGAGTGAAAAGAATGAGGTTGGCAATGGGTATTTATAGAATTCGTCAATGATTATCAACCATTGATATTGTCGGTGCAATCTACACCGTTGATCAACATTGACAGACAAATCCTACCCGTCGAATTTAGTACAAATCGGATTTACCTATCAGGGAGGTAAATCCGATTTGCATTTTAACAAAGCGGACATACCCCCACTGATAGGTATATCCGCTTTGTTAATTGCAAAGCGGATTTACCTACTTGATAGGTACATCCGCTTTTGCAATTAACAAAACGGATATACCTCACTGAAGCTATATCCGATTTCCCCCACTAATTCTAATCGGATATACGTAAATCCGCCTTTTATTTTTGTGAATCGGATCTACCTCCCCAAAGGTAGATCCGATTTAAGTCAATTTTACAAGGGGTATTTTCGTCTTAAAATTTATTGTGGGGGTATATAGCGAGATGATGGGGGTACAAAAAAAAACCCCTAAACAGATTGTAGGTTCCCTGAGATTCGTTTGCAACAGCAGACCAGATGTGGCTTTCAGTATGGGCTTAGTAAGTCAATTTATGAGTGATCCTAGAGTGTGTCAAATAATAGCGAACCTAAGACCCTGAGTCAAGGTATGAAAAAAAAATTGTTGTTCCTGAAACGATAAATCAACAACAATAGCCAGCAGCCAATTCCAGAAATTGCAAAACAGAAACCGAAATGCAAGTTGACGAATAAAGCAAAAAACAGAATTGAAATTAAAATGAAACAGAAATTAAAGAAACCGAAAAAATTGAAAAACGAAAACAGAGAAAGGGAGAGGAGGAAGAACACCAAGAATTTGTTAACCCAGTTCGGATTTCTCCTACATCTGGGGGTCTGAATCCGAGCAAATTGAAACCACTATGATGAATCGATGATTACAAACAGTATTTCGGTTTTCTTCTTCAAACCGATTCGGTGCTTCTCATTTCAGCAAGAACAAAGAAAAAACACAGAAGAAGGAAACCACGATTTTACACAATGAAGAATCTTCACTCTCTCTCGCGATTCTCTCTCACTGTGAATCGACGCCTTTCTCTATGTTGCTCTGTTTCTGGAAACGCGATGCTTCTCATCATTTTTTTGTTCTAGAACGCGAACAATGAAGAATATAAGGACGCATCTTCATTCTGTCTATTTAATTTCGACCCGGCCCACAAAACAACATAGCGAGGCCCAAGGGAAATGGAACAGCCCAAAACAACATTCATTTATTAGCACCTCCAAATATTAATTTTGCACCACACCACAAATCTCCACCTTGGTGCAAATTCCCTCATAGTAGAATAACTTCATTAACTCGAATTCAAAAACCATGACATCACTTACTTGAGGTCAACATCGAGAAGGTCTAGACAATGCCTAAACTTACTCACATGAACCGGTTTGGTGAGTGATAACTCATATTTACATGAGTTATTTATATTCTTTAGGCTTAAGTTAATGTGAGTTCTTAAGTAATTATGTGGTTAAATATGTAAATATGTGCTAAGAAGTGTAAAAGAAGGGTTAGGAGATAATTTGTTATCATTTGACACATTTGGTGCCTTTGTGAGTATTTTAATGTTTTGCCTGAGTGTTGCAGCGGTAGGCGCTATGCAGCGGTAAGCGCTACAGCGCTATGGGACGGTTGGCCACTTGGATATTTATGAAGCCACTTGCTACTTGATGAGTCATCATGCTAATCCTCTTCTGCTCAGCCTGACATGGGAGCCTCCAAGTGGGATGAAAAGGACACTTGGCGTATTTTTATTAGAGCTTATGTAATAGTTGGTGATGATTTTAATCATTACCTTTTTTGTAAAGCTACTTTATGAGATCAGGATAATATCTCACTTCTTCTTCCTCAAACATAGAATTCGAAATAAGGAGAGTTTTTGGAGAGGAAAACTTGACACCCTTCTCCTCCATTAATCCTCCACTTCAAGCTTTTAGTTTTCAAGAGAAGATCATCATTTTCAGCGTTGTGAAGTTGTGTTGAAGCGTCAGCAACCCGTCACATGAGAAGGAAGTCACTACGTGCATCTTTTGCAACCTTGCTTCTTCTTTTCATTTTCGGTAATATGAGCTTTTTAGTTTGTATTATGTTGATGATGCTCATCATGAGCTAAACACTTTGTAGTTGGATTGCTTTAAGCTTTGTAATGACTCTTTTGTATTGTTCATATAACGTTATGATGTTTGTGTTTCAATCTTTGCGCTTTAATGCTTTCAAACTTGTTTTGGGAATGGCCAACTGAAATAAGTAGATTCGTAGGTACAGACATGGTCTACGAATAGAACTCAAAGATTGATATGAATGAAAGGTTGTTTAAAGACATTTAGACAACTTGTGCTTAACTCTAGACATAGGGGAGTAATAGTTCATAAGGTAAAAGCTGTAAGTTCTTCATTATACAGGGGTGAACTTATTTATAACCTAGACATAGGAGTCTTGTAACAAAACCCTGGCGACAGTGACTGAAAGGCACACTTCCATACGCTACAGCGCTTAACGCTATAACGTCTAACGTTATAGCACTTCACTACTGAGAAATTATTTAGCAAAGAGCAGTCCAACTCACTTTATCAACTCTTGAAATTTCTTTACTTATTCATTTACATTTATGTTACTCACAATACTTGTTGACAACTTGTTATTGTTACTTGTTTTTCGCACTAGCTAAAGTACTAATTTAAATATAGAAGTAAACTCAACAATCTCCGTGGGAACGATCTGTACTTATCATTATATTACTTGTTGCGATTGTGTATACTTGCACAACTACTTTTCGCACAACAGTGAGCATATCTGCGGGGTTCTCACTTGTGTGAACCTTGACAATTTCGACTTCCACTTTCTCCACAATGTCCCTAACGAAATGGAACCTAACAAGATATACATACAAGATCATCACTTATGCCAAGCTCACTAACCAAACCTTGAATCCACAATCCCTCCTTGATTGCTTCTGTGAGAGCAACATACTCCGCTTCGGTAGTTGATAATGCCACAATGTGTTGCAGGCTCGCTTTCCAACTAATAGTATTTCCATACAAGGTAAACACATATCCGGACAAAGATCTTCTTTTGTCAAGATCGTTAGCATAGTCGGAGTCTACAAAACCATGAACCGCCTTTGCATCTTCTTCACCCTTGCCATACACCAAACCAACCTTTGTTGTCCCTTTCAAGTACCTTAGAACCCATTTAACCGCTTGCCAGTGATCCTTGCCTGGATTTCCCATGAACCTGCTTGTCACACTCATTGCTTGAGCTACATCCGGTCTACAACAAATCATAGAATACATTATGCTACCAATTGCATTGGCATATGGAATTGCCTTCATGTATTCTTTGTCCTCCTTATTTGTAGGAGCTTGAGTGCTAGACAACTTGAAGTGTGGTGCTAAGGGCAAAGAGGTAGCCTTAGCATCACACATGTTGAACCTTTTGACCACTTTATTCAAGTAACTCTCTTGAGATATGACTAGCTTCCTTTTGTCCCGGTGCCTTGTTATCTCCATACCTAGAATCCTCTTAGCCGGACCAAGATCCTTCATATCAAACTCACTTTTAAGTTGATTCTTCAATTCTACAATAGAAGACATACCATTGCTTGCAAGCAACATATCATCAACGTACAATAACAAGTAGATACCATTATCATGAGATAGATGTTTGAAGTAAATGAAACAATCAAATTTACTTCTAACATACTTATTCTTTGTCATGAAAGAATCAAACCTTAGGTACCATTGTCTAGGAGATTGTTTGAGTCCATATAGAGACTTCTTTAGATGACACACCCAATCTTCTTTCCCTTTGGTTTCAAAACCTTCCGGTTGTTGCATTAAGATACTTTCCTTCAAGTCTCCATGGAGAAATGCAGTTTTTACATCCATTTGCTCCAATTCCATGTCATGGTGAGCAACCATAGACAAGATGATTTTAATAGAGGAATGTTTTCGTTGTAATCCAAACCTTCCTTTTGAGTGTATCCCTTTGCAACCAACCTTGCCTTGAACCTTGATTCTTCAACTCCCGGAATTCCCTCTTTTCTCTTGAATATCCACTTGCTACCAACCACCCTAGCTCCTTTTGGCTTAGGAACTAGTTCCCATGTGTTGTTCTTATCCAAAGAATTTATTTCTTCGGTCATGGCAACAACCCATTTATCACTACACTTGTGATTAATAGCTTCATTGTAGTTCCTTGGTTCTTCATTAATAACCTCTTCCGCGTTATAGAGAGCACAACTTACCATATCTGCATAGCCAAACCTTTGGGGAGGTTTCACCACCCTTTTGCTTCTATCTTTAACTAAGTTGTAATCCGTGAGATCTTGATCACTGTCTTCACTATCTGTTTGATGTCCCGGATCCGGTTCCACTACCTCTTGAGTTTGGGGTGGGGCATTGTTAGTGGCTTCATGCTCCACCTCAAGCTCAAAACTCTCTAGCTCTTGCTTGTCTTCAACTAGCTCTTGATTGTCTCTAGTCCTCGTGAACAACTATGCTTCTTGGAACTTCACATCTCTACTAATGATGCACTTTTTGTCTTATTGACTCCAAATCCTGTAGCCTTTCACACCTGTAGGATAACCAACAAAATACCCTTTTCTTGCCCTAGGGCTTAACTTTCCTTCATTCACATGATAATAAGCAACACAACCAAAAACTTTCAAATGATCATAACTAGGAGTCCTATTTAACCAAATTTCTTGAGGTGTTTTTAGTTTGATAGCGGTGGAGGGGCTCAAATTAATCAAATAGCAAGCCGTATAGACGGCCTCGCCCCAAAATTTAGTAGGCATCCCAGAATTGGAGAGAATGCACCTCATTCTCTCCAATATGGTCCTATTCATCCTCTCAGCAAGGCCATTTTGCTGAGGTGTGTGCCTAACAGTTCTATGCCTAGTGATTCCATGTTCTTTACAATAATTTGTAAACACATCATTACAATACTCTAAGTCATTATCTGTTCATAGCACTTTAACCTTTCTATTGGTTTTATTTTCAACTAAGTTTTTCCATTCCTTAAATGTTTTAAAAGCTTCATCCTTAGTTTTTAAAAGATAAATCCATACCTTCCTTCTACAATCATCAAGAAAAGTTATGAAATACCTGTTTCCCCCAAGTGTGGGAATCCTTGTCGGTCCCCAAATGTCACTATGCACATAGTCCAGCAAGCCTTCTGTATTGTGGTGTCCCGTGTTGAACCTCACCTTGTGCATCTTGCCAAATTCGCAATGTTCACAGAAAGGTAACCCTCCAAGCTTGTCCTTTCCGAACACACCAAGCTTTTCCAATATCTGCATACCCTTAGAACTCACATGCCCGAGTCTTTGATGCCACAACCTTGCCCTATCCGAACTCACCGATTCCGTGCTTGAGGTAGCCACATCTACACTACCGGTAATTGCTGTACCTTTGAGAATGTATATGCCATGATCCCTATATCCTCTCAACCACTAGAGAGCCTTTGATCACCTTCATAATACCATCTTCCCCCTTAAAAGAACAACCCGCCGCTTCAAGCATACCAAGAGAGATTAAATTTCTCTTTACACCAGGGACATACTTCACCTCCGGAAGTATCTTTATAGTTCCATCATCCATTCTAAGTCTTACAGAACCTATCCCTTCAATCTTGCACACTGTGTTGTTTCCCATTACCACTTGTCCGCCATTCACTTGCCTATAGCCAATCAACCACTCCTTATTGGAGGTCATATGAAACGAACAACCTGTATCCAACACCCAGTGATCCTTGTTGATGGATGAATAGGCCATCAACACATCACCATCACAATACCCTATAACTTCGCTTCTTGAAGATATATGATGACCAAAGCTAGAGTCCAAAATCCATATTTCCTCATTTGTGGAATTTGACCCAATGACTTCTTCCGCAATCAAAACGTCTCCTTCATAGTACTCGGAAGCAATTGAGACGCTTCCTTCATCATCAGTGGAATCACCCTTTTTCTTGGATTTCCATTTCGGACAATCCTTCTTCCAATGACCCTCTTTCTTACAAATGTAGCACTTGTTATCCTTCTTACCTTTTTCTTTATCCCATTTCTTGTTCTTCTTATTCTTGCCTTTCTTTTCAAAATTCCCTTTCACAAATAGACCTTCATTCTGTTCTTCCTTAGTCTCGGATCTCCTCTTAAGTTCCTTTGATATTAGTGCGGATTGCACATCATCAAGGGTTAATGTTTCCTTACCATAAAGTAGAGCATCGGTGAGGTGTTCATATGTTTTATGTAAAGAATTGACAAGTAGGATAGCCTTATCCTCATCATCAATCTTGACATCAATATTTTCGAGGTCAAGAATGACTTTGTTGAATTCATCAATGTGCTCTTCTACGGACTTTCTCGGTTGCATCTTGAAGGTGTAAATCCTTTGCTTCAAATACAAACGGTTGGCAATTGATTTTACCATATACAAGTCTTCCAATTTCTTCCAAATAGCTGCTGTCGTGGTTTCTTTTACCACTTCCCGGAGAGGCTTGTCACCAAGACTCAAGATTAGCGCACCATGTGCCCTCTCTTAAGCCTCTGCCTTTTCTTCCACGGACATCTTTACCGGCAAGCCCTTTTCTCCAAGTAGCGCACCCACGAGATCTTGTTGGCCTAGCATTGCTTTCAACTTGACACGCCATAACCCGAAGTCACTCTTCCCATTGAACTTCTCGACCTCGTACTTTGTTGAAACCATCGTTTCTTGATCGCAAACCAATGCTCTTGATACCAACTTGTTGTTCCTGAAACGATAAATCAACAGCAATAGCCAGCAGCCAATTCCAGAAATTGCAAAACAGAAACCGAAATGCAAATTGACGAATAAAGCGAAAAACAGAATTGAAATTAAAATGAAACAGAAATTAAAGAAACCGAAAAAATTGAAAAACGAAAACAGAGAAAGGGAGAGGAGGAAGAACACCAAGAATTTGTTAACCCAGTTCGGATTTCTCCTACATTTAGGGGTCTGAATCCGAGCAAATTGAAACCACTATGATGAATCGATGATTACAAACAGTATTTCAGTTTTCTTCTTCAAATCGATTCGGTGCTTCTCATTTCAACAAGAACAAAGAAAAAACGCAAAAGAAGGAAACCACGATTTTACACAATGAAGAATCTTCACTCTCGCGATTCTCTCTCACTGTGAATCGACGCCTTTCTCTCTGTTGCTCTGTTTCTGGAAACGCGATGCTTCTCATCATTTTTTTGTTCTGGAACGCGAACAATGAAGAATATAAGGACGCATCTTCATTCTGTCTATTGAATTTCGACCCAGCCCACAAAACAACATAGCGAGGCCCAAAGGAAATGGCACAGCCCAAAACAGCATTCATTTATTAGCACCTCCAAATATTAATTTTGCACCACACCACAAAATCCTTATCAAAATTGTTGACACTAGTTATTTTATCCAAAAAAGTAATCAGTGCTTGATGGCACCTAATAGTGACTGCACTGGATTCGCGTATCTGACTATCTTTCTCCGGTGTTTCTCTCCTCTCTCACATGTTTCTCCAAACCAAGTGTAATCAGCTGAAAGCAATTAAAAAATAAACAAAAAAGACCTTATCTTGCAAGCATTACAAATTACAATCATGGCAAAATTACAGAACTCCTTCCAATCGAGTATTCTTTGGATTCTTCACCACGGCATATCAACACTATTGAGTAATCAAAGTTATCAACAGCTGTTCTCTTCGCCGTTCTCTTCGCGTTATTTACAACTCATTCAAGGCTCAGAAATACTCTGTTATTCATAAACAAATGTCTAATACATTAGCACAAAGTGGTATCAATTTAAATATATTATTATGGGCGTGTGAACACGATTGTCTTTGCAAGTTCTAGTGCTAATTTGCGTCCAAACAGCTTCTCCACAATAACTAATGCAAACTCGATGGAGGTTCCAGGGCCTCTGCTGGTAATAAGGTTACCATCAACTATGACCCTGTTTTCTATTTCACTCTGATCTGATAACTTGTTGCACATTGCAGGAAAGGCAGTGGCCTTTTTACCCTGTATAAAATAAAATATGATCATGTCTCATATTAACACCACAATACAAAATCATGCAGTAAATCGAATTACATTTCAGTAATCAAGTGCAACGAGATATTTATGCCTATTAAGAATTTCACAACCTTGTCAAAAAAAAAAGAATTTCATAACGTAGATTAACTAGAATGCAGAGTCCACAAAGGATTTAGAGGAAGTGTCTACAGTAAAAATGCCTGATTTTCTGAATTCTGTTGAACTGCAGACCATTTAGGCAAGTTGATAGCCAAAAACAAAACCACATGGATTATAACTAGGTTATGCTAGTAAGATAAATGCATATATATGATTTTTTGTACTGATAATAGGTTGACCCAGAAGATAGATACCTTTAGCAAGCCATGGGGCTCCAAAACTAAAGCTGGGGATGCACAAATTGCTCCATAATATTTGTTTGATTCATTTTGCTTTTTCAACAAACTAACCAAGGTTTCCGAATTCGCAAAAGCTTGGGCACCACCAAGTCCACCCTGCAGACAATTGGAATATATTTACACCAACTCCATATCATATTCATAGACTGTTTAATTACTACAAAGAAAGTAAGAAGCCCCCTTACTGGCAACACAATAAGGTCAAATGAAAGTTTAGCTGCTTCATCAAGGAGTATGTCGGCCTCCAGTTTAACTTTACGTGAGGCCGCAATCTCGAGTTTGTCCTCAAGAGAAGCAACCACAACATTTGCCTTTGCTCGTCGCAGAATATCAATGATAATGACAGCTTCCATTTCTTCTGTGCCATTGGCGATTGGAACAAGAATCTGAGAAGAGGGCAAGTGCAAATAGCAATACATGTCGAAGTCAATAATCCAGTGAGAAATGTAATCTAGTAATCTTTTGTAGAGATAATCCTGCCTCCTTTCTCAAATATTCTTATCAAATACAGAAAATTTACTAAGACAATGTTCAGGGCCAAAACCTCACCTTGGGTGGATTGTCAATTGTCCATTGCACTGGGTTTAGCTCCAAAAAAGTATATTCATCACCATGATTGGAAGGCATGACCTGAATGTTAAATTGCAAGAGAATCCAATCAGAAAAAGGAGAGTAACAAGCATCATATAGGGAATATGATATCAATATCATCAAGCTCCAGCACTTGTGTTGTGCGTCAAAATTTATTAGCAGAAAGCTCAATATATACATACACACCAGTGTATTACCAATAAGTCGACCACTCAATTGTAAGAAGTATGAATCAAAATAAATTTTTTTATTTGGTTCCAAGGCAAGGCGGGAGGAGGGGAGGTAGACAATTAGCAAATGTCTAATGCAGAGGTGAAGACCCCACACCTCCTTAAAAATCAGTAACATCTTAATTATTAGACTCAAACAATGAAGCATTTCAGCAAATCACAATCAACCTAATCCCCTCCCCCCCCCCCCCTCTCTGTGGGAACATGTCTTCCTGTTCTTCAAATTGGTAGTAGGGCACATCAAAGCACATCTAGCTTCTTTCAAGAATTAAGGCCGGTGGATTGTAATGCCTCTTTGATTGGGATTATTACCAGAGAAATACTTTCTCTTTCTAAAAAGTTTTATTACAAAGATGGCGAACCTAAAACAATGATATCTATGAAACAAACTATTTCAAACACGTATATTCTAGATCTCTTCACTCTTCAAAAAGAAGCTGAATTGTCAAGAATGAAGTCCTTACTTACCAGTGGACCTGCAACTTCATCGGCTTTCTCTTTTCCATATAATTGCTCAACCAGTGCAACAGCAAACTCCATGGTGGTGCCGGGTGCACGACTGGTCACTACTCTGCCATCCAGCTGTACCCTTGACTCAACAGAAGTAGTGTAAGAGGCTAATTTTTCCATAAATGACGGATGACAAGTTGCCTGCTCAACAACCACATAGTCACACAACACAACCATCATCAGCAACACAAAAACACAAAAGTACATTGTAAAACGAAATAAATATCAGAGGCCAAATTTACCTTCAAACCATTGAGCAAACCCCATGGCCCAAGCACCACTGCAGGAGCAGCACACACCGCAGCATAAAGCCGTCCATCTTCAACATGCCTCTTCACCAACCCTTCCAACACTCCGCAGTCTCTAAGATTGTCAACACCTGGAACCCCTCCCTACACACAAGTTTCCCAAAAAAATCAGAAATTAAAAAGAAAATCCAATCAACCAAAATCGGTGAATTCTTTCTAACTAATATTTATGTATAGTAACCAGTGAAAAAGCAAAAAAAAAGAAACTGTCTTCAAACATGTTTTCACCATAGTTCTGTATCTTTTTAATGAAAATGAAAAAAGGAAAAAAAAAATATCACAGAACCTAAACTACTATCAATTTCAGATGTTCCAATAACGATTGATACTAACTACTAATTAGTCAACTAATCAAATCACGAAATCAAAAACATCTCTAATTTGATGATTAATAGGATAAACGCAATTATAAACACAAATCCTAAACAGTTTCAACTTCAACGCAACGAATAACGACGATAGAGAGAGAGAGTAAGAGATGTACGGGGAGAGCAACGAGGTCAAAGGCAGTGTTGGCAACGTCAGAAACGGAAGCGTCGGCGAGGATCTTGACACCATGGAGAGCTTGGACAGAGAGACGGTCGGAGGCGGAAGCGACGGTGACGTCGGCTCCAGATCGGCGGAGAACGTCGATGGTGATGACAGCTTCCATAGGCTCGGTGCCGTCGGCGATTGGAATTAAGACCTTTCGAGTATTGGAAGCCATGGCGGTGATGTTGGAAGAAAAAGAGTGAGTGTGAGCGTGAGAGAAAGAAAAACGGTTACTGTTGTTAAGTTTGGGTTTGGGAGTGAAGCTTGTAGAAGCAAGTGTTTGAGGTTCAGGGAAGAATCGTATGTAACGCAGTGCCATTTGTGATTGCTTTTTCTTTATTTAATTATTTATCTTTTTTGCATTCTTCAACACATGTCCGCTTCATCACTCACTTAAGAAATGTGTCCGTATTGGGCTGGGTTTAGGTAACTAAGGTAATGTTTAGTAACTTTTACTAAAAAATAATAACCAAGGGTATGTGAGTAATTTTGTAACATCCTCAAAATAATTAATCGAATTATTTGGATGTTAACCCAATTGAATTAATTTGGTACTTAATTGGTAAAATTATCGAGTGCTAAAATTAATTATTGGCTATCACAGGATCGTTGACCGAAAAATACGGATCGAGGAAGTTTTGAAATCGAAATAAGGAATTAAGATCAATATGGTAATTGGACCACGCTACCACTTATGTATTAATTAAATGTGTGTGTTTAAAGAAAGAAAAGAAAGGAATGCGTGAAGAGAGGAGAAAAGGAGCAGAGAAGAGAAAGAAGAGAAAGGAAAGAAGAGAAAGGAGAGAAGAGAAAGAAGAGGAAAGAAGAGATTGTGGAAGCATCACTCATCCCCAAGGTCCCAAATTCCATCACCATCTTCATCTCATCCTTCTCATCAAAACCCATATCTTTGGTAAGCCTTTCCTCCATTTTTCCCTCTTTTTATGGCCCACGAATTTCTAGGGTTTTAATGAGGAATTGGTTGAAATTCTGGGTTGTGTGACGAAATTGATGATGAAATCATGTTTAGGATCGAAGCCAAGGAAGGTGGAACGCGTTTGGGAGCTCGAATTGAAGTTGAAAGCGGATTGGTGACTTTCGGTTCGCGTTTGAGGATTTTGAAGTCTCGACAATATCGGCTCTCGCTTCAAGGGTGAGTTTTACTCACGCTTAGGATGTTTTTGTGTCTCGATAAATTTTATGTGCTTTGATTCCGAAAGATTTTGATACGAAAACCGCTATTCGGAAAAATATGTCGTTTTTGATAAAATTCGTTTTGATTGAGTTTTTGGTTTGATTGATTGATTGTGTGGTATTGGTTGGATTGGTTTTGCTGGTTGTCAAATCTGTTTTCAGTCGGAACGAGAATCGGAATTGAACGGAATAGCGAATTTCGTAAGAAAGCGGAAAATCTGCACTTTCTGCAGAGGGTCGCGTCGCCACCCGTCCCCTTCGCGTCGCGACCTGGCCCAGTTTTGTCACGCAAAATGTTTCTGTCGTTTTTCGCGTCGCGACGGTAGCAGTTCGCGTCGCGACGTTTTGCAGATTTTCAACAGTTTTTCACTGATTTTGTTTTCGCGATAACTTTTGATCCGGGAACCCGATTGAGGTGTTCTAAGATGCGTTGGAAAGCTTATTCAGAGGCCTAACTGAATATTCTATTTTTAAGGCAAAATGATCTGTTTTCGAAATTGTAAATTGTGTCGAAAAGAAGTAAATTAGAGTACGAGTGTGAACTTGGTTTTATAAAAGCGTGGGTTAAGTGTTCAATTGGCATTATCTGATTTGATGGACTATGAGTTCATAGTATTGTAGATATACGTATAAAGTATATCGAGTTGGGTGACGACCCATTATTTAACATACTAGGGGGAGGCAGTCATGATCCTTTTACCTAGGCTCCATGCCAATAGGAGAAGGTACTATTGGTAGGGGGGTTCACCGCCTTGCAGCGTTCGCGTCAGCGGTGTTATGTTGTTTGTAGTACGTGTACCAGGTTCTTCGTTCGCGTCGGCGGTATCGTACTAAACTAATAGGTTACCGGGTTCTTCGTTCGCGTCAGCGGTAATCTGTTAAAATGTTTTATGCGGTCCATCGGGGGTAGCGTTCGCGCAGCCGATGCCGTATTGAATTAATACCGGATTTCATAATTGAGTCGAGAGTGTTAGTAGGGGTTTCGGTAGAACTCACTGAGATTGTATCTCACTGTTTAAATGTTGTTGTTTTACAGAGACACAGGGACAGAGGAAGTCCAAGAGGCACGAGTAGGTTGGGCTCGGACTGGTTGCGGATGACTTAGCATTATGTTTAAGTTTACATTTCCTCTTGTTGTCTATGTACCGCAACACTACGACTTTAGTGTAAATCTTTTTATTTCCGCTTTCTTGTATGATACTGAGCAGGATAGTTCGCTGAATTTTATGGTCTTATGTGTATTAAGACTGCTTGGCTGTTGTCCAGTGAAAACTATTTTGCAGTGTTCAGTATTTATGCAGGAAATATTATCTCTGATGTATGTTTAATGTGCACTTGGGTGTTTTTAACAAATAAAAATACCAGGGTGTTACAGTTGGTATCAGAGCGGTTCGACCTAGTCGGACTTAGCTTATAGGGTCTTTGCTTTTTCCAGTCGTGATTTTCTTAGTATGCTATTAGACATTGAGCTTGATCAACTTAATACTTTGTGCATATTTCGCAGAATCATGGCCAGAAGAGGTAGAGGCGTTCCTCCTCCTGTTGATCCAAATTTTGAGTGGATGCAGAATGTCATAGAGAACCAGCAGAAAATGATGGAAGACATGATGCTTATGCATCAGCAGCAACAAATCCAACAGCAAAATGCTCAGCAGCATCAAGCTCCAGAGCCACAAGTGAACCCAAGGAGAATTTTCACAGAGTTCCTGAAAATGAAACCCTCCGAGTTTAGAGGTGGGCCGGATGTCATGAGAGCACAACATTGGCTGGATGACATTGAAAAGATCTTTGTAACAATGCAAGTGACCGATGAAGATAAGTTGAGGTTGGCATCCCATATGTTGAAGGGAGAGGCCAATAACTGGTGGACAAATGCTAGGGCCATGATGGAGACAATGGGAACTCCCCCGACTTGGGAAAATTTCCGAACATCATTTTTGGAACAATTCTTCCCCACAGCTATGAGGTTGGATAAGGAAAATGAGTTTTTGGCTCTTACACAAGGAGGCTTGACCGTGGGCCAATACACGGCTAAATTTGAAGAGTTGTATCAATTCTTCGGTTTAGCTGGATATGCCCCCAATGACCGATGGAAAACTGACAGGTACAAATATGGGTTGCGAGAGGATATTGCTCAAAGTCTTAGTTCTTTTCCGAGGACCAACTATGCAGCCATGGTACAACAAACTTATATCGCCGAAAGTGATTTGTCAAGGTTGTATGCAAGCAGAAAGGCATTCCATCAAAATAGAAAGAGCACTGGGTCATCTAGTTCTCAGATGGGTCCCAAACATGACTCAGGCAGGGGTGGTAATTATAAAGGGAAGCAGGTGCAAACAGCCGACCAAATGAAGTTTAGGAATTGTTCCAAGTGCGGAAGGCATCACCGTGGCGAGTGTCCGTTAAGATCTGATCGGTGCTATGTTTGTAATGAGGAGGGCCATTATGCAAATAAGTGCCCAACAAGGAAGAGCTTCCATGGGGCACCAAATGCCTCTGGACAAGGAAGGATCAACACCTTGGATGCTCGGACCATCACACCTACCGATAATCTTCTGAGGGGTACGGGATCTCTTTTTAATAATTCAGTCAATATTTTATATGATTCTGGTGCAACTCACTGTTTTATCTCACAAGCATGTGTGGATCGGTTGGGATTAGCATTGTCTGAGCTATCCGAACCGATAACTATTTTAACTGCTGCCAAGGGTCGTGTCCAGACCCAATCATTATGTGAAAATTGCCTACTTGTCATAGGCGACAGACAGTTTGTTGTGAAATTTATTTGCTTGCCTATGAGAAGCATGGACATTGTGCTGGGTATGAATTGGATGGCTGAAAATCATGTAACAATCAACTGTGCCGATCGGACTATTAGCTTCGCCTCCGAATCCGTAGGATTGACACAGGCAGATTCTGAAGCGACGATCTCTTACACCGAAGCAAGCCAGTCATTATTCCAAGGTGCGGAAGCTATTCTTATTATGTTGTCTGCATCTACTGAAACGGGTTTAGATTTGTCATCTGTGCAAGTGGTAAATGAATTTCTAGATGTCTTTCCAGAAGAAGTTTCATCCTTACCTTCTGACCGAGAGGTAGAATTCTCAATAGAATTGATTCCTGGTACAGGATCAATCTCTATTGCTCCTTATAGAATGTCTCCTTTAGAGTTGAAGGAACTGAAGTCTCAACTTGAGGAATTAATATCGAAAAGGTTTATCCGACCGAGTGCTTCTCCATGGGGTGCTCCGGTGTTGCTAGTCAAAAAGAAGGATGGTAGCATGAGGTTGTGCATAGATTATCGACAACTAAATAAAGTGACGATCAAGAATAAATATCCCTTGCCGAGGATAGACGATTTGCTCGACCAACTTCGAGGTGCCGTGGTATTTTCAAAAATTGATCTGAGATCGGGCTATCATCAAATAAAGGTACGAGCCTTAGATATTCCGAAGACAGCTTTCCGTACGAGGTATGGACATTACGAGTTCGTAGTAATGCCCTTCGGTTTGACTAATGCTCCAGCGGTATTCATGGATTACATGAACCGGGTATTCCACCCTTACCTCGATCAGTTTGTGGTAGTATTTATTGATGATATCTTGGTGTACTCTAAGACCATTGAGGACCATGTTCAACATCTCCGCATTGTTCTAAACGTACTCCGAGAAAAGAAATTGTATGCTAAGCCGTCGAAGTGTGACTTCTGGATGCCGGAAGTAAAGTTTTTGGGACACGTAATTTCCCAATCGGGAGTCGCGGTGGATCCCAGTAAGGTGGAAGCTGTATTGAATTGGGAACGACCAACATCTGTTACTGAGATAAGAAGTTTCTTGGGTCTAGCCGGTTACTATAGGAGGTTTATCCAAGGTTTTTCACAATTGGTTCTTCCACTTACTCGGTTGACTCGCAAGGCCCAACCGTTTATATGGAATGCCGATTGTGAGGAATGTTTTCAAGAGTTGAAGGTTAGGTTGACTTCTGCTCCAATCCTAATTCTTCCAGATCCGTCTTTGGATTTTCAAATTTACAGCGATGCCTCTGGAAAGGGTTTGGGGTGTGTTCTCATGCAGAACCAACAAGTTGTAGCTTATGCCTCCAGACAGTTGAAGACTCATGAAGAGAATTATCCGACTCATGATTTGGAGTTGGCAGCTATTGTGTACGCACTGAAGATTTGGAGACATTACCTGTATGGGTCTCGTTTCGAAGTCTTTAGTGATCATAAAAGCTTGAAATATTTGTTTGACCAGAAGGAGTTGAATAACAGGCAGAGAAGATGGGTGGAGTTTCTGAAGGATTATGACTTCGAATTGAAGTATCATCCGGGAAAGGCTAATGTTGTAGCTGATGCACTAAGTAGGAAATCCATCCACATAGCAGAGTTTATGATGCATGAAATGGAATTGTTGGAATCCTTTAGGGACTTGAATTTGAATGCAAGATCAAGGAAGAACCGGTTAATGCTGAGCCACATGAGGATCTCTAGCTCATTAAGGGATTCTATTCGCTTAGCACAGGAAAACGATGTGAAGCTACAATCGCAAAAATTGTTGCCAGATTTTACCAAGGATAGTGATGGGGTTATTTGTTTCAACGGTAGGATCTGTGTGCCCGACGATGAGAGTATTAAAAAGCAAGTGCTAGAGGAAGCACACCGAAGTTTATTTTCTGTACATCCTGGATCTACCAAGATGTATAGAGACTTAAAGCAGATGTATTGGTGGCATGGAATGAAGTTAGAGATTGCTGAATTTGTATCAAAATGCTTAACTTGCCAACGAGTTAAGATAGAGCACCAGAAGCCTGCTGGTCTGCTACGGCCACTAGATGTGCCAGTGTGGAAATGGGAAGACATTTCCATGGATTTTGTAATGGCGTTGCCAAAGTCTCAAGCCGGTAACGACTCCATTTGGGTAGTTGTAGATCGGTTAACCAAATCAGCTCATTTTATTCCAGTTCGTTCTAGCAGTAAAGTATCCAAGTTAGCTGAGGTGTATTTGAAGAACATAGTAAGGTTACATGGGGTTCCTACCAGTATAGTGTCGGATCGAGATCCGAAATTCACTTCTCGATTTTGGAAAGCTCTGAATGAAGCATTGGGAACTAAAGTACTTCTTAGTACCGCTTATCACCCGCAGACCGATGGTCAGACCGAGAGAACTATCCAGACATTAGAGGATATGCTTAGGGCTTCGGTACTTGATAACGGGAAGAAATGGGAGGATCATCTTCCATTGGTTGAATTCTCATATAACAACAGTTATCATTCCAGTATCGGAATGGCACCTTTTGAGGCCTTGTATGGAAGGAAATGTAGAACTCCATTGTGTTGGTGGGAAGTCGGTGAGAACCGATTGTTAGGACCCGAGATGATTCGAGACACTACTGAAAAGATCCGCCAAATTAGGGAAAGAATGAAAGCTGCTCAAAGTAGGCAAAAGAGTTATGCCGACAAAAGGAGAAGGCCGTTAGAGTTTGAGTCTGGTGATCATGTGTTTTTGAGATTGTCACCAACAATTGGCACAGGTAGAGCATTACGGGTGAAGAAACTCAGTCCTCGGTATATTGGACCCTTCCAAATTATCGAGCGAGTTGGGCCTCTTGCATACCGTATTGCCTTGCCTCCACCATTGTCAAATCTGCATGATGTATTCCATGTGTCTCAGTTGCGGAAGTACATTCCCGATCCAAGTCAACCGTTAGATTTTGAAACAATTAACCTTCGACCGGACTTGTCCTTCCAACCTAATCCGAATTACATCATGGAAAGTGGCGAGAGGACGCTACGGACAAAGTCAATTCCCATCGTCAAGGTAGTTTGGGATGGTTTTTCCGCCGAGGAAGCTACTTGGGAGTTGGAGGACGATATGCGGACTCGGTATCCGTATTTGTTCTCTTGAGGTATGTTGTGTTTAATTTTGAGGACAAAATTCTTTCATGTTGGGGAGAATGTAACATCCTCAAAATAATTAATCGAATTATTTGGATGTTAACCCAATTGAATTAATTTGGTACTTAATTGGTAAAATTATCGAGTGCTAAAATTAATTATTGGCTATCACAGGATCGTTGACCGAATAATACGGATCGAGGAAGTTTTGGAATCGAAATAAGGAATTAAGATCAATATAGTAATTGGACCACGCTACCACTTATGTATTAATTAAATGTGTGTGTTTAAAGAAAGAAAAGAAAGGAATGCGTGAAGAGAGGAGAAAAGGAGCAGAGAAGAGAAAGAAGAGAAAGGAAAGAAGAGAAAGGAGAGAAGAGAAAGAAGAGGAAAGAAGAGATTGTGGAAGCATCACTCATCCCCAAGGTCCCAAATTCCATCACCATCTTCATCTCATCCTTCTCATCAAAACCCATATCTTTGGTAAGCCTTTCCTCCATTTTTCCCTCTTTTTATGGCCCACGAATTTCTAGGGTTTTAATGAGGAATTGGTTGAAATTCTGGGTTGTGTGACGAAATTGATGATGAAATCATGTTTAGGATCGAAGCCAAGGAAGGTGGAACGCGTTTGGGAGCTCGAATTGAAGTTGAAAGCGGATTGGTGACTTTCGGTTCGCGTTTGAGGATTTTGAAGTCTCGACAATATCGGCTCTCGCTTCAAGGGTGAGTTTTACTCACGCTTAGGATGTTTTTGTGTCTCGATAAATTTTATGTGCTTTGATTCCGAAAGATTTTGATACGAAAACCGCTATTCGGAAAAATATGTCGTTTTTGATAAAATTCGTTTTGATTGAGTTTTTGGTTTGATTGATTGATTGTGTGGTATTGGTTGGATTGGTTTTGCTGGTTGTCAAATCTGTTTTCAGTCGGAACGAGAATCGGAATTGAGCGGAATAGCGAATTTCGTAAGAAAGCGAAAAATCTGCACTTTCTGCAGAGGGTCGCGTCGCCACCCGTCCCCTTCGCGTCGCGACCTGGCCCAGTTTTGTCACGCAAAATGTTTCTGTCGTTTTTCGCGTCGCGACGGTAGCAGTTCGCGTCGCGACGTTTTGCAGATTTTCAACAGTTTTTCACTGATTTTGTTTTCGCGATAACTTTTGATCCGGGAACCCGATTGAGGTGTTCTAAGATGCGTTGGAAAGCTTATTCAGAGGCCTAACTGAATATTCTATTTTTAAGGCAAAATGATCTGTTTTCGAAATTGTAAATTGTGTCGAAAAGAAGTAAATTAGAGTACGAGTGTGAACTTGGTTTTATAAAAGCGTGGGTTAAGTGTTCAATTGGCATTATCTGATTTGATGGACTATGAGTTCATAGTATTGTAGATATACGTATAAAGTATATCGAGTTGGGTGACGACCCATTATTTAACATACTAGGGGGAGGCAGTCATGATCCTTTTACCTAGGCTCCATGCCAATAGGAGAAGGTACTATTGGTAGGGGGGTTCACCGCCTTGCAGCGTTCGCGTCAGCGGTGTTATGTTGTTTGTAGTACGTGTACCAGGTTCTTCGTTCGCGTCGGCGGTATCGTACTAAACTAATAGGTTACCGGGTTCTTCGTTCGCGTCAGCGGTAATCTGTTAAAATGTTTTATGCGGTCCATCGGGGGTAGCGTTCGCGCAGCCGATGCCGTATTGAATTAATACCGGATTTCATAATTGAGTCGAGAGTGTTAGTAGGGGTTTCGGTAGAACTCACTGAGATTGTATCTCACTGTTTAAATGTTGTTGTTTTACAGAGACACAGGGACAGAGGAAGTCCAAGAGGCACGAGTAGGTTGGGCTCGGACTGGTTGCGGATGACTTAGCATTATGTTTAAGTTTACATTTCCTCTTGTTGTCTATGTACCGCAACACTACGACTTTAGTGTAAATCTTTTTATTTCCGCTTTCTTGTATGATACTGAGCAGGATAGTTCGCTGAATTTTATGGTCTTATGTGTATTAAGACTGCTTGGCTGTTGTCCAGTGAAAACTATTTTGCAGTGTTCAGTATTTATGCAGGAAATATTATCTCTGATGTATGTTTAATGTGCACTTGGGTGTTTTTAACAAATAAAAATACCAGGGTGTTACAAATTTCACTGAGAAACCTTCAGCTCCACAAAATTATCAAACCCAAAATCAGAACCCGCGAACCCACTTCTCCGCCGTGGAACCCTTCTTCCTCCTCCGTCGTCGGTAACCTTTCTTCGTTCTTCTCTCGCGGTTATTCTGCATTCTCTTCACTGTTCTTCACTTCCATTCTCTTCAAGCTCAAGCTCAAGCTCCCTAGCTCTCGATGGAGAAACCCTCTCTCCGATCGCACTAATTCCAACCCTCCACCATCATCATCTGTTTCTTCATCTTCTGTAGAATGTCGTAATTCACGAGCTTCCAACCCTCCACCATCATCATCCATTTTGAAAGAAAAAATCAAAAGAAGACACTAACCACTCCGAAGATCTCTAATCTCCGGTACTTATACTTTTCCTCTTTTTCGCACTGTTAGTTCATTATTACATTAAATTCATAATCAATTACTGGTTTGCTTTGTTTTGGTTGGTTTTGCTGTTCGTTGTGATGACTGGTGTTCTTCATTACTGGCCCCGGCTCCTAAAATCAATTAGGTCAAATGGGTTATAATTATATGCTGGCTCAAGCATTTTTTTGTTTGTAGGTTTTTTGTTTTAATTGAATTTGGTTTGTCAAGATGAGCTGCTCGTGGATATATTGTAATTTTTGCTTGGAATTCAATTAAATGAATGTTGCACTAAAGGTGTTTGATGAAATGCTTGTTAGTAGCACATAGTTTGTATTTGAAGAGTAATGACTCTATATTTGTTTTCCACATTGTAAATGACGTGTGTAGGCTTGCAGAGAAGTTCAATGAGTGTGCTTGCTCAGTATTTCAATTGGAAAATTTGGATGAAATTATTCATGTGGAATATATTTGTGATTTTGCTATAAAAGAAAAAGAAATTGTTTGGGAAGATTATTGCTTTGGCCACTTCATTGGTTACTTTTATGTAAATATCTTGGTGAGAAGCGTGTATTATGCTATGGTAACGTTGACTCGAACTTCTCAAAATTCCATTTTTAAGGCTATGAAGTGGAAAAATACTTGTATTTTAAGAGAAGATCTAGTTAGCCAGTCCTCATGTATTTTTTATGGACACTCTTGGGTTTTGTTTTTCTTTGTTCTTCTTTTAATGTATTCATATTTCATACCATATGATTGATATGATTTGTTGATTCTGTGTTTGATATGTTATTTGTTTTATGAAACTTATATGATTATAAGGTTTTTTATTAGGATTATAAGGTTGTTGATAATTCTGATGATGAAGGTGAAGAGAGTGATGGTGATTATGAAGCGGAAGAAGAAGAAGAAGAAGAAGAAGAAGAAGAAGAAGAAGAAGAAGAAGAAGAAGAAGAAGAAGAAGAAGAAGAAGAAGAAGAAGAAGAAGAAGAAGAAGACGAAGACGAAGACGATGATGATGACGATGACGATGACGATGATGATGAGGATGATGAAGAAGAAGATGACGATGATGATGACGATGATGATGATGAGGATGAAGAGAGCGGTGATGAAGAAGATAAGGATGCTTTGTTTGTCTCTCCATGTTTTTCTTCCTGTTTTATTGGTGTCATTTGAGATTGCTGGCTTTGGTTGCTTGAACTATATGCCCTTTTTGGTTTTTGGATTCCAGTAACCACAAATATGCATTCTGTGGTTACTGGACAGTAACCACAGAATCCATATTTGTGGTTACTGGAATCCAACTAGTGTTTCTGCATTGTGTTCTCCCTTAAATGATTTGTTTTTTTATCTTACATTAGAGAGGTTATAAAAGAGAACCCAACTGGTGTCTCTGTATGTTTGTTTGTTTATTTGTTGTGTCAATATGAATGTGGTGCCTTGTAGGCTGGTTAGCTAAGTGGCCCTATATCAGCATATTTACAGATGCTTTGTTTGTCTCTCT